>CM016624.1:49178553-49894593 GCA_005393395.2 Gossypium australe
AGGACTAAATTGCAAAAAGTGAAAAACTTGAATTCTATATGTTAAAGGTGTCTAATTGCTATGAGATTTTAAATTAGAGGTCCTTAAATGGTAATTGGACCATTGGTTAAGTTGGTGGACAAAAATGGACATAGTTTGGTATGTTTTCAAAGTTTTTCATTAAGGGCATTTTGGTAATTCGGTAATTAAATGAATTAAAAAGCCCAAATAAAGCCAATTTTTGTCCATCTTCCTCCCATGGCCGAAATTCACAAGGGGAAACCATGGCTAGGGTTTTCCAAGCTTCCAAGCTCGATTTTCCGTTCTAGCCTCGTTTTTAATACTCTTTACATTTTTGAAGTCGTTGTAACTCAATCCTTCTATTTCTACAATCAATTTGGAGATATGCCAAGGTCTAAAATTTTACCCATGATGGATGTTTGTGTATTTTGATGTCTAATGGTAGAAAATGCATGTTTGGTGTATGATAAACAACTTTTGCTAAGTGATTATTGGTGAAAATGCCTAAAAGGACTTATTTCTAAAAGTTATAAAATGAGTAGAAAATGCGAATAAATGAGAAATGTGGGCTTTTATGAGTATGAAAATGGTTCGGCTAGGCTTGGGTTTTGAAGAAATTGAATGAAAATCATTTTACAAGCCTAGGGACTAAATTGTAAAATGTCAAAAGTTTAGGGGCAAAAATGTAATTTTGCCATTATGTGATTTTGGGCTGATTTGAATAGTATAATGATTAAACAAGATAAATGTGATATTACAGATCGAGAAAAATGAGGTTCGAAGTTAGAACGGGGAAAAACGAGTATTTGACGATTTAGTCATTTTTGTCCTTTTTATGCCAAGGTAAGTTCGTATGTTTAATAAGCATTAAATTATATGTGTAAAAATGATTAATTGATATAATTGTGGTAAATTTTATATTATTGAAATGAAATGTGAATGCTATTGAGTACGATACTAAGGAAATGACCGATAAAGATTCGGTACAACGCAAGTCCTGGTTGAACCTTAGGAATAGATAGGATATAAATGTCATGACTTTAGGGTTATTTTGATTACGTGTACGACCATATCTGGGATACGGCATCGGTATGAGACTTTGTGTAAGACCATATCTAGGATAATGGCATCGATATGAGACTTCGTGTAAGACCATAGCTGGGCTATTGGCAATGATATGAGATTTCATGTAAGACCATATCTGGGATATGGCATTGGTACTGTACTATATGTACGAGATTCCCAAGTACCCTTTAATATTCCAAATGGTTCAACAGGAAATTCAACAGGTATGTTAAAGGAAAGAAAGAGTATGTAAGTATTACGAATTGGTACTGGTATGTACGTAAAGTTTATAAGCATTGACTTCATGAAATTATGAGTTCATGATTCCACAGTGATGTTTTTGTGAAAACCTTGTGATTATTGGTCAATACTTTTGATGTATGAAATACATGGTAAATTCGGTTGACGATTATGTGTTTAGATTTTGGGCTAAATTGAGTTATGATATAGCATGTTTTATTCACATAAATTGCGATTTATCGGATATGAGAAAAAGGAAACATGAGTACACATAATTAATGTGCATGTTTACTATGAGGTTTGAAATGATTTGTTGAATTGTTGTAATATATTACAAAGGAGAGATTAAGGTTGTAAGTTGGTAGAGTAAACATTATGACTGAATAAAATTTATAGCTATGAGATTCAGAGTAATTTGTATTATCTTGTGTTTAAATTGTTGAACTTGATAAAAGATTTGTAAGAGTTGCTTATTATCTTCGTACGGACTTACTAAGCTATATAGCTTACCCCTTATTTTCTCATATCTTATAGGGTTATTAAGCTAGCTCGGACTGGAGTTCGCCAGAGATCCTATCACACTATCAACTATCATTTTGGGGTATAAATGAATTCAAGCATTTTAAGTCTATGGCATGTATAGGGACTAGGCCAATTTGTTATGTGTGTCATTATTAATTTGGTCATATGTGTTAGATTGTAATTGTTAATTGATCGTTGTTTTATGCGATGTCAAAGTCTTAAAATTTATATAAAGAATGATCGAACCTGGAAACTAACTATGACAACGATTTGAGGCAAGCGCACCTATCGAACAATAGTATAGTTAAGGCAAGACCGGATTGTCGAACCCAAAGGAACTAAAAGTACTAATACTAACTTTCTTTTTATTATTTAGCCTAAGAATTAAATGGATATTTATCTAATCTAAAATTAACTAACTACTAAACTAAAGACTCTAAGACAAAGAAGAATGAAATTGGGAAGATAACTTTGATGAAAAACCAATTGATTAAGATGATACCGAAGGAAGAATCCACCTAGACTTCACTTGTTATCTAACTCTGAACCAGATGATTTATTCATTTGACTTGATCCATAAGATTCCCTAAGTTATATTAATCCCTCTCTCGAGGTGACTAACCTTTAACCCTAGGTTGTTTAACTGAAATCTTTCTAATTAAAACCCCTAGAATTGCATTAACTCGATTTATGGACTCCCATATTAGGTTTCACCCTAATCCGGCAAAATCTCGTCACCCTATCTCTAGGCGTGCGATCAACTCCGCTTAATTATGCTAGATCTACTCTTAAACAGGGACTTTTGCTCCTCCACCTAAGCACATCACACTTGAATTAATATCCTGGAAATATCAACACAATAATTAAGAACACATAATTAAGAACAAGTCAAATATTTATCATATAGCTCAGCAAAATATAACATGATTCATCTTAGGTTTCATCCTCCTCGGGTATCTGAGGGTTTAGTTTATAATAATAATAAAAGAATACATCTCAAAAGAAAAGATAAAAAAAACATAAGAAATCCCTAAAACCCCCTGAAGGAATTGAAGGAGAGATCCTCTGTCTTGAGTATAATTCCGGCTTCTTGAGATGGATCAACTGGCTATCTTCGAGTAATTCCCCACAAATCTGCCTTCTTTGGCCTAACTAGATGTCCCCTGACTAAAGCTTTGGGTTTCCCCTTCTTAGGTCATACTTAGGGTATTTATATAGGCTTCTGAATGTGTTTATTCACCCCTAAGTATCCTAATCCGAGTGAAATTTCTCTTTGTCACGGCAGGGACACGCCCATGGCACACGCCCATGTAAGTCGTGGCCAAGACATGTTCGAGGCTTTTGAATGAGGCACGGCCGTGTGGTCTTGGGCCCAGGCTGTGTTAATTTTGTGATATGGCCCATTTACTCCGTTTTGGGCCCATTTTACGTTCTTTTCGTCATTCGGTGCTCTTCTGAGTATAAAACATGAAAACAAAGGATTAAGAGCACCAAATTACATAATTCAAGGCTTAAATCATCCAAAAGCATGCTAAATGTGGGCTTAATATATGTTACTTTTACGGTTTATCAAATACCCTCACACTTAAGCTTTTGCTTATTCTCAAGCAAAATTCTCAACTTACAATTAAAACGAACTTCCTTGATTTATTATATTTATTAATAGTGTTTTATCATAATTCAAAGATAATTCATACATGGATAGTTCAACTCAAAGAGTCCTACAGATTCAAACAATCAAAGTCATACATTTATAGCCTGAAAATGTTAGGTGTTTCCCTTACCTAAATAATTACCTCTGATTCAAAATCGACAAGAATTGACACCCTTACTAAAGATTCACTCAAATCACTCAAAATATTTAAGGTTCAGAATTAAGTACTCAAGAGTCAAACATTAAGAGTTAATCCCATAGACCTGCATGAAAATCAAATCTCCACCACTATAATATGAGATGATACATAAATCAAAAGGTCTTTAACAGGGTTGTAACGGGGCTTGGGTTAAGATGTGGATAAAGGCTGAATTAGTGGGTTAGAATCGAGATTGACCTGACAAATTACCTAACTAGAAACACGAACTAATAATAAATAATTACATCAAATGAAAATTAGTACTACTAATACTAATGACACGAGCTTCTTCTTCAATAATTGGAAATTAAACGTATAAGCTCATTTAATCACATAACTAATAATGAAGATACTTTGATTTTTTTTAGAACACACCAAATAATAATAAAGGATGAATTTACTACTGAAATAATTAGGCAACCGATCAAATCAAATCTCTATATAAAGGTAGTAAAAAAGAATGGTGATAACAAATACAAAGGGTTTTGGGGGAATATTAGTGGGTGAGTCAATAAAAAGGGTTGTTAGGATTAAACGGGGTTCACTAGGGGTTAATTATGAAGGTAGGCTTTTTAGTGGAGTAAGTGGGTTAAAACCTAGGTGCCTTTACCATCTCTGTATATCAAATCAAAGGTGTAGTCTTGACATGTATAATCGAAGCAAGTTCTAGAATAACAAATCAATATTGACGCACTCATAGTAAAAAGTGAGCACAAAAAAATGTATGCTCTAAAAGGCTCAAAATCTCACAAGAACTATGGGTACTTGATGTCAACCGTGTAAATTTTAAACTTCAAGGTAATAATTAGATTCAGGTAGACGACCTAGCACAATTTTAATTTTTGAAAATAGACTCATCATGCTTGATTCTCCAGTCTCCTAAAGTTTACATCATCAATGTACAATTATCAATGACTTAATCCAAGACATATCAATAAAAATCATAAATCAAAGGAATTTTCATTCTAATCATAATATGAGAAACTTACTTTAGAACAAGGCATAATTCAGGGATTTTCATATAATGAAGAAAGTTAGGCACTTTCTCGAAATAAATATTCACCCCCACACTTAAGATGTACATTGCCCTCAATGTACAAAGATAGATAATAGCAATATAATAATCGAAAGATAGGGAGAGAAGTGAAACTTCCTGAATTATGGATAAAATCCTTAGAAGATGTTCCAGGACAAATGTGATGACTAGGAATAAGTGATGTTTTCGATCCTTGAGTGGTATATTTAATCTATTTAATCTGTGAAGTCATCAAGTAGATTTTAGGAGATAGATGTCGTTATGGAAACTTGGGGTTAGATAGCCAGTGATAAAGTGAAATCAATAGTACTAATGAAACTTTCGAGTCTTTAAACAGTTAACTAAAATAGAAACAAAATGAAAATGAAAATAAAAGTAGAAGTGACAGTAAAAATAAAAGTAAAAATAATAAAAATAAAAATAAAAAGACAAGGACTCAGAGGTCCTCTACGTCAGCTGGGTTGGGCAGTGGTGGCGGCGATGAGATGTGAAGGTACTGACATATCTGTTGAGGGTGGTGCCAATATGGTTGAAGCGCTAGAAGCATTGCAGCTCAAATCATGTTAGGCGCTCAGATATGTCTGAAATAGATGCTGCCGTATAGGATGGACGATGGCTCAGTGGTGGTGCTTCTCGTGTTGGGGGGACATCATCAGTAATGTCCTTAGGGTCCTCCTCGTCGGTAGTGGGTGCTAGTTGATATTGGGAGGGACTAGTCCCTCGTCTACGTTGAATCATCCTCATGTGTAGCATCGTCTGGATGCCCTGTGGCGACATCTAACCTATCAGTGTGAGCGAGGATGTCTGGGCAACGGTGTTCAGGAGTCTGAAATATCGAGCTAAGTGTGTGATGTATGGACCCATAGATATGACCCCTCTCCTATGTTGCTCCGTCTGATGTTGAATGGTGCGAGCTATGAAATAGGCTAAGTCAAAAACGTGCCCATTCGCCATGCACCATAGGAAGTAGGCGTCGTGAGTGTTAACGACGCTGGTGCTCTCTCGATGACCTGTCAGTGTATGAGCTAAAATAGCATGTATGTACCTCAGGGATAGAGCAAGGGCTATCGCCTTTGAGCGGCTGGGGTCATAACTATTGTTGTTGTGGGCTATATTGTACCAACATCTCGTGGGGTTGTTGTGGATATGGCGATGAAGCTCTGAGAAATCAATTTCCTCCATGAATTTGTCGGTATAAAGTCCCAATACGGCCGTGAATTGAGGTACATTTAGTTCTCGTATAATGCCTCCGAGACGAAATTGGATCGTACCGGGGTCATCGTGTTGCGACATCACTCTCTGAAGGTGGAATGTTGAACGGAGTTCCAAAGTGAGCTCTAGATATGTTGGCTCGATGATGTTGAAGAATTGGTTTCAAGGGTCTGTAGTTAGGAGAGCCCGTACGTCGTCGGCTAGCTGGACCTGCTCTAGAGCGGTCCAATCGATACATCGTCCTACGCCGAGAGGTCTTACGTGTAGTATCTGAAAATGATCCTCCTAAATACCTGGAGGAAAATGTAAGAATGGGTGGTGCACTTCAGTGGTTGCGCTGGCTGGTGACGAACCGGGTCACTTTCGTTTTTTTGAACTAGGGACTGCGGTTTTCTTGCCTCGAGACGACGACATTATTTTCCTGGAAATAACATATATGCAATGATTTAAGTAGTGTTTCTATCCAAGATATGTTACATGCAGTTAAGGGCTCAATAATATCAATGATATAATAAGGACACAAAACCCAATAAGAATAGTCAAATATTTTGGATAAATATGAATTGTTATTAAACAATGACTAAATTAATCTAATGGTAAGTATTACTAATTTTTCTGAACAATAATCAACAAATTAGATAAAAACTAAATAAGATTCTAATAATAAATTAGTTCTAAGAAATGTAAAAAAAAAAAAATGGGGTGTAACCGATGGTTTTATTGGATAGAAACGACGCAGTTGGGAGGAGCACGGGAGTGTAGGGGCGAGCCACGGGCGTATGCTCCAAATAGTTGGAGAGCACGGTGGTGGAACACCTTTGGGGCGGGCGTGTACTCCGTGGGCATAGGCGTGTACTGGATTTTTTAGTGTGAATGTGAAAGAAAGTGGAAGATAAAGGATGGGGGAAGGCAATGGTGGGGGTATTTGATGGTGGCCAGAGTGGGTAAAAGAAATTTTGAGGGAAACGGCTAGGGTTGGGGTTTTGGGGTGAAATTTTTGGGGAAAACAGTGGTGATGTTCTTTAAATAGGGAGGGGGCACGGGCAGGTGCCACGCCCGTGTTTTTTTTATTTAGCCTGTGTTTTTCGTGATTTTTAAATTTGGGCGCGTTTAAGGTGTTGCCCACGCCCGTGCTCCTAGGCCCTGTACTTTTATGTTCGCTTCTCCCACGCCCGTGTTAAGATTGGCACGCCTGTGTTCATGTAGTCAGTGTCGCACATGGTTTCTTCGCACGGCCGTGGTCTTATTATTGCAGCCCGTGTTGAGAAGAAAATTTTTCTTCTTCATCTCGCACGTCTACCGGCACGCCCGTTTTTCATTCCATGGTGTCGACATGGCCACGGGCACGCCCGTGTGCAAGGCCGTGTGGTAGGGAAACTTGCACTTCACTGAATTGGTTAGTTTTGGGGTTAGATGATAAAAATCACAAATATAATGTTAGTGAAGTCAGTGCTCGGGTTACCTCTCGAGAAGCTCTCGTTTAAAGTCTTAAGCTAGACTCACCCTGTTTTCATTTCTAAATGAAGGTTCATAGAACTGAAGCTCTTCTCTCAATTCCTTGAAATCTTCACCATTATAAAGTTTCAGTCGATGGCCATTTACCTTGAATGTTCCCTGAGTTGGATGGGTTACCTCGACTGTGCCGTAAGGAAAAATATTTTTGATCACAAATGGGCCTGACCACCTTGATTTCTGCTTTCCAGGAAATAGTTTGAGGCTCGAAGTATATAGCAAGACCAAGTCTCCTACTTCGAATTACTTTGATTGTTTTAAACGAGCATCATGGCATCGTTTTGTTGCCTGCTTATATAGTCATGAGTTCTCGTAGGCCTCAGCTCACCATTCATCTAGTTCGTTCAACTGCATCATCCTCTTTTCACCTGCGGTTTTAAGATCGTAATTCAAGAATTTTATAGCCGAGTATGCTTTGTGCTCTAACTCAAGTGGTAGATGACAGCTTTTTCCGTAGACAAGTTTGTATAGGGATGTTCCCAAAGGGGTTTTAAATGCTTTTCTATAGGACCATAAAGCATCATCTACTTTTACTGCCCAATCTTTCTTGTTTGATTCAACTGTTTTCTTTAGGATTTGCTTAAGCTCTCGATTTGCCACTTCCACTTGCCCACTGGTTTGAGGATGATAAGGGGTGGTTGTTCTGTTGTGTACTCCATATTTTTTAAGACTTTATCAAATTGAGTATTGTAAAAGTGAGTACCCCTATCACTGATAATCGCTCTGGGTGTTCCAAAATGAGAGAAGAGTTTCTTAAGAAACTTTACTATAGTTCTAGCATCGTTAGTAGGTAAAGCTTGGGCTTCCACCCATTTTGACATGTAATCTACTGCTACTAAGATGTATTTATTTCCGAATGAACTAGGGAACGGACCCATAAAGTCAATACCCCATACGTCGAATATTTCACATGATAACATATATGTTTGAGGCATTTCATCGCGTTTAGAAATATTACCTGTTCTTTGGCATTTATCGCACGAAGCGACATACCTGTTGGCATCTTTAAAAGGAGTTGGCCAATAAAATCTTGATTCGAGCATTTTGTGTGCTGTCTTAATCCCGTTATAATGTCCTCCTGAAGGTCCTGAATGGCAATGTTCTAGTATTTTACTTGTTTCCGCCTTTGTAATGCATCTTCAAATTACTTGATCTGCACATATGCAGAAAAGAAAGGGATCCTCCCAAAAATAGCTTTTCGCATCAGCAAAGAATCGCTTCTTTTAATGATGTGTTAACCTTTTTGATAGGATGTTAGCAGCTAAATAATTCACAATGTCTACAAACCACGGTACCTCGAAGTTGGTTATAGAAAAGAGTTGTTCCTCAGGGAACGAGTTGTTTATCTCACTTTCTTCGAGCTCTTCGGTATGAGGGTTCTCAAGCCTGAAGAGGTGATCTGCTGCAAGATTTTTAGCTCCCTTCTTATCCTGAATTTCAAAATCAAATTCCTGTAAGAGTAAGATCCATCGTATGAGTCGAGGTTTTGCATCAGATTTAGTTAAGAGATAAAGAAGAGCCGAATGGTCAGTGTAAACGACAACTTTAGATAATATCAAATACTGTCTAAATTTGTCAAATGCAAAAACTACATCTAGCAATTCTTTCTCTGTGCTGGTGTAGTTTTCTTGTACAGGAGTCAATGATCTACAAGTATAATAAATTAGCTGAAAATTCTTGTCTCTTCGTTGTCCCAAAACTGCACCTACTACAAAATCACTCGCATCACACATCGGTTCAAAGGGTAAATTCCAATCAGGTGCAATTATAATCAGAGCATTTATTAGTTTATCTTTGAGGATATTAAATGCATCTAAACACTCCAGATCAAAATTGAAAGGAACATCTTTTTCTAGTAATTTTGTTAAAGGCTTAGCTATTTTAGAGAAATCTTTAATGAATCTTCTATAAAATCCAGCATGTCCTAAAAAACTTCTAATAGCCTTAACTGAACTAAGAGGAGGTAATTTTTCTATGGTTTCAATATTTTCTTTATCTACCTTAATCCCTTTACTAGAAATCTTATGTCCTAACACGATCCCCTCTCTAACCATAAAGTGACATTTTTCCCAATTTAAAACAAGATTCGTTTCCTCACATCTCATTAGAACTCGTACTAAATTTTTAAGGCAAATATGGAAAGAATTACTGAATACCGAGAAGTCATCCATAAATACCTCCATAATGTCTTCCACAAGTTCGTCAAAGATGGCCAGCATGCATCGCTGAAAAGTAGCAGGAGCATTACATAATCCAAAAGGCATTCTACGATAAGCAAATGTACCGTATGGACATGTAAATGTTATTTTTTTCTTGATCCTCAGGAGCTATTGGGATTTGGAAGTAGCTGGAGAGTCCGTCCAAGAAGTAGTAATACATATGCCTAGATAATCTTTCTAACATATGATCAATAAAGGGCAAAGGGAAGTGATCTTTCCTGGTGGCATCGTTCAACTTCCTATAGTCAATACAGACTCTCCAACCTGTGACTGTTCTTGTAGGAATCAATTCATTCTTTTCGTTGGCTACAATAGTCATGCCTCCTTTCTTTGGAACTACCTGCACAGGACTTACCCAAGTACTATCAGAAATAGGATAAATTATTCCTGCATCTAGAAGTTTAATTACCTCAGCTTTGACAACTTCTTTTATATTGGGGTTCAAACGTCTCTGAGGTTGCACACACGATTTATACTCATCTTCCATTAAATTTTTGTGAGTGCAGAATGATGGGCTTATTCCTTTAATGTCAGACATCTTCCACGCTATGGCTCTTTTATGTTTCCTTAGTACCCTTAGCAAATCTTCTTTTTCTTTGGGTCCTAGTTCTAAAGAGATGATTACTGGTAGCGTAGAATTATCCCCGAGGAATACGTATTCTAAATGTTTTGGCAATTGCTTTAATTCTAATTTGGGCGGTTCATCAACAGAGGATTTCTATTTTAGTTCGTCGTTGATTTCAATATCCTCTATTTCCGTCTATCTAGAGGATGATGATTAGGATTCAGTTCATCGATATCGTCATCTATGTCCTCTCCTTGTGAAAGACACTGATAAACCATAAAAGTAACATATTTTAAGCCCACATTTAGCATGCTTTTGGATGATTCAAGCCTTGAGTTATATAATTTGGTGCTCTGATTCATGTTTTATACTCAAAAGAGCACCGGGTGACGAAAAGAATGGAAAACGGGCCCAAAACGGAGTAAATGGGCCATATCACAAAATCCACACGGCCTGGGCCCAAGACCACACGGTCGTGCCTCATTCAACAGCTTCGAACACGGCCTGGCCACGACTTACACTGGCATGTGCCATGAGCGTGACACTACCGTGAGTTTCACTCAGATTAGGATACATAAGGGCAAAGAAACACATTCAGAAGCCTATTTAAACACCCTAAGTATGACCTAAAAGGGGGGACCCAAGGCTTTAGTCAGGGAGCGTCTAGCTAGGCCAAAGAAGGCAGATTTGTGGGGATTTACTCGAAGATAGCCAGTTGATTCATCTCAAGAAGCCGGAGTTATACTCAAGATGGAGGATCTCTCCTTCAATTCTTTCAAGGGGTTTTAGGGATTTCTCATGTTTTGTTTTATCTTTTCTTCTGAGATGTTTTCTTTTATTGTTATGAACTAAACCCTCAGATACCTGAGGGGGATGAAACCTAAGATGAATCTTGTTATCGTTTGCTGAACTATATGATAAATATTTGACTTGTTCTTAATTATGTGTTCTTAATTCTTGTGTTGATATTTTCGGGATATTAATTCAAGTGCGATGTGCTTAGGTGGAGGAGCAAAAGTCCCTGCCTAAGAGTAGATCTAGCATAATTAAGCGGAGTTGATCGCACGCCTAGAGATAGGGTGATGAGATTTTGCCGGATAAGGGTGAAACCTAATATGGGAGTCCATAGATCGAGTTAATGCAATTCTAGGGGTTCTAATTAGAAAGAGATTTCAATTAATCAACCTAGGGTTAGACGTTAGTCGTCTCGAGAGAGGGATTAATATAACTTAGGGAATCTTATGGATCAAGTCAAATGAATAAATCGTCTGGTTTAGAGTTAGGTAAAAAGTGAAGTCTAGGTGGATTCTTCCTTGGGTATCATCTTAATCAATTGGTTTTTCCTCAAAGTTATTTTCCTAATTTCATTCTTCTTTGTCTTAGAGTCTTTAGTTTAGTAGTTAGTTAATTTTAGATTAGATAAAAAGTCATTTAATTATTAGGCTAAATAATAAAAAGAGAGTTAGTATTAGTACTTTTGGTTCCTTTGGGACCGACATTCCGGTCTTGCCTTAACTATACTACTGTTCGATAGGTGCGCTTGCCTCAAATAGTTGTCACAGGTAGTTTCCAGGTTTGATCATTCTTTATATAAATTTTAAAACTTTGACATCACATAAAACAACGATCAAGATTTTGGCACCGTTGCTGGGGAACTGAAATATTAAGAACACTTAATTTTTATTACTTTAGCCATATTTATTATATTTTTGCAATTAAATTTTATTTTTTTGTTTTTCTAAATTTTCTTCTTTCACTCCTTTCAGGTACCTCTAGTTTATGACTAGAAGGAACCCAACAGGGCCCCTACTTTACGACAGTGATATTGAAGGTACCGTTCGCAGAAATCGTAGAGAGATAAGGCGAAGCTTAAACTACATAGAAGAAGAGCAAGAAACCGAAATTAATACCACGGAAGAGACGGTTGAAAATAATCCGCTACCTCCAGAGGTGGCAGAACATCATGCTCCCCGAACTATGTATGATTATGCTAAACCTAGTTTAACAGGAACTGAGTCAAGTATTGTTAGACCTACTATTGCTACAAATAGTTTTGAACTGAAACCTAACACTATACAGATGATACAACAGTTTGTTCAGTTTGATGGTTTGCAGGATGAGGATCCTAACACACACTTAGCAAATTTTCTAGAATTCTGTGATATCTTCAAAATAAATGGCATTTCTGATGATACCATCTGACTTTGGTTATTTCCCTTTTCTCTGAGGAATAAAGCCAAATAGTGGTTGCATTCTCTTCCACGAGGGTCAATCACTACATGGGATTAAATGATTGAGAAATTTTTATTAAAATATTTCCCTCCGGCCAAAATGGCCAAGTTGAGGAATGATATCTCTTCTTTTGCGCAGATAGATTTAGAGACACTTTACGATGCATGGGAGAGATACAAAGATTTGTTGAGGTGGTGCCCACACCACGGATTACCTTTGTGGCTACAGGTCCAAACTTTTTACAATGGTGTGAACCCTTCAACAAGGCAACTAATCGATTCAGCTACCGGTGGAACCCTGAACAACAAAACTCCTAAAGCGGCCTACGAGTTTACAGAGGAGATGTCACTAAATAACTATCAGTGGCAAACTACAAGGACAAGGCCAGCCAAAGCAACTGGAGTTTTCAACCTCGACGCAATAACCATGCTATCAAATCAGGTAGAGTTGTTACCTAAAAAATTTGATGGTTTATATGGTTCTTCGCAGGCACATCCAATTATACAGTGCGACGCAAGTGAAGGAGTGGCGAATCCCGAGTACCCACCTTACGGACAGGGCATGGAGAGCGAACAAATGAACTATATGGGTAATAATTTCTGATCTAACAATAACCCTTATAGTAATACTTATAATCCAGGTTGGAAGAACCACCCCAATTTCTCATGGGGTGGCCAAGGAAATCAAAGACAACAACCATCCCAAAACTTCCAACAACAGCCCTACCCATAGGAAAAGAAGCCAAACCTCGAGGAGATGGTGACAAAATTCATAGCAGCCATAGAAGCACATTTTCATAATACTGAGACAACCTTTAAAAATCAACTTAAGTCATCGACATAGGAGCTCAAGGATCAAATCGGGCAATTTGCTAAGCAGATCTCTGAGAGACCACAGGGAAGACTACCGAGCAACACCGAGACTAACCCAAAGGAGCAAATTCAAGCCACAATAGCTCAAAAAAATGAAGGGTTAGACGAGCCTAATTTATGACAAGAGAATGTGGAAGAAGGAGGTAAGGTTGAGGAAAAAAAAGCCAAAACTGGTAATCAAAGAGTACCAACCTCGTATACCATATCCCGAAGCGATAATGAAAGACGACATAGAGGAACAGTTCAGTAAGTTTCTTAAACTTTTAAAGAAATTACATATTAACTTACCATTTCTTGAAGCTCTTTCGTAGATGCCAGATTCTAGGAAATTTTTAAAGAAGCTATTGACAAATAAGCGGAAGATAAACGAGGAATCGCATGTGGAATTGAACGTAGTGTGCTCAGCAATGTTGCAAAATAAACTACCACAGAAATTAAAAGATCTAGGGAGTTTTACAATTCCAAGCTTAATTGGTAATTTATCTATTGATAATGCATTAGTTGATTTAGGGGCAAGCATAAAGTCATGCCTTATAAAATGTTTAAATAATTAGGTCTAGGGAAGCCCAAACAAACTAGGATGAGCATTCAATTAGTTGATAAAACTGTTAGAATTCCTAGGGGTATAATCGAAGATGTACTAGTGAAAATTGATAAATTCATATTCCTAGTAGACTTTGTCATTTTAGACATGGATGAGGACAACACGATACCCCTAATTTTAGGAAGACCATTCTTAGCAACTACTAGGACTAAAATTGATGTCGATGCAGGCGAACTCATACTCTGTGTAGGTGACGAGACAGTCACTCTTCAAGCTCTCGATTCAGCTATGACATCAAATAATCAAGGTGAGAAAGTAAATTCTATTGATAACCATTCGGTTAATCCTTCTTTTTAAGAAGCACCACAGCATGAACCCGATCCTAGACCCCGTGCCAACAAAGAAATAACTCATGAGGAACAAGGGATTCAGATCGATAAACTAGAAGAGTGGAAGACGCATCTCAAAGAAAAACTAGGGATACACGAAGCAGAACCAAAGCCACTCTATGAGACAGACAATTTCAAAATTAGAGATCAGGTTTTGATAGAAAAAGCAGACCCACGAATATCTCCTCCTGATCCTAACAAAAACAAAGAAATCCTTTTTAAGGTAATCAAAGTTTTCCCTTACGGAACAGTCAAGGTAAGTAACCCTACTTTTGGCACTTTGAAAATAAACGCTACTCGTCTTACACTTTATCATGATAATGGAACTGCTACCATGAGGAAGGGCTTTCAACTCCTCAAACCACCATGAATATGCGAATGAGAGGTAAGTCTAGCTTAAGACTATAAACGAGCGCTTCTCGGGAGGCAACCCGAGTACTAACCCCATTAACTTCTACATTTGTTATCTTATTTATTTTATTTTATTCGTTCTTTATAGAACCTAACTAGAAACTAACCAAAAGTATAGAATTTTAAGCCACACGACCTTGCACACGGTCGTGGCTGTAGCCGTGTGGATACCCCGAATCTCGGTACTGACATGGCAGAGAAAGTACGAGTCAGAATGAATCAATCTTCAAGTCACGGACTCAACTACAACACCACGGTCATGCGATGCGGTCGTGGCCGACACTGTTAGATCATACACGGGCATGGAGATTAGAACATAGGCGTGGGAGAAGCGAACAAAGCACCACACGGCCGTGCTATACGGTCGTGTGACACAACACACCCATGGTACACGGGTCTGGAGACATACAAGACCTTAAAATAAATTTAACCCCCCATTTTCTTCTTACCTACTTCCCATCTCCTTTCTCCCATCTCATCCTTCAGATATCCCCCATACTTTTCTTCTTTAGCTAATACCCAAACCTTTGAGCTACACTACATCTATGACAAAGAAGTGGATGGATCTTGGCACAATCTCCCTTTGTGAGACCGATCTACATAAGTTCATGCCGGCCGCTCCATCCACTCGACAAGCCAAGGATCTTTGAGGCCATTTAATTTTTCTTCTTCTTTACTCTTCTCCTCTATTTTCCTTCTCTTTGACTATCTTATGCTTGAATTAGTTTATTTTATCTTAGTTTCTTTGATTTTGGTTCTAAAGGCTACTAGGGAATCACACCGGAACCACGGCCACTACCTCACTACAGCCTTAGAAGTCACACCCACCTCGCGAACCATCCAACAATAAGGACTCTTCGGTCCATTCATCTTTCATTTTAATTTTATTTACATGTCTATTTTCTTTCTCTTTCTCTTTTTTTCTTTAATTATATATTTAGTTTATTATAAATGTGTCTTAATATTTCCTGGCTAATTCTCTACGAGCTTTTCAATTTATTCATCTAGCGCAGAGTTCGGTAGCAGCCACCACACCTCGAGACTCCCAACTCAAGGAAACCATCCAAATTCAGGAAGTTTCACCTCTCTCTCCCTCTTAAATTTCATATACATCTTTGTACATTGAGGGCAATGTACATCTTAAGTGTGGGGGGGACAACTATAGTATTATTTGAAAATCCCTGAATTATATATTGTTTCTAAAGTAAGTTTCTCATATTATGATTAGAATGAAATCTCCTGATTTATGATTTTTATTGATGTGTTTTGGATTAAGTCATAGTTAATTTTGCAATGATGATTAAACTTTAAAGATACTAGAGAATCAAGCATGATAAGTCTATTTTTCAGAATTAAAAATTCTTTTTTTTTTTTAGGTTGTTGACCTAAATTTGAATATTACTTTGAAGTTTGAAATTTACAAGGTTGATATCAAAAACCCATAATTTTTTGTGAGATTTGGAGCCTTTTAGAGCATACATCCTTTCGTGCTCACTTTTTGATTATAAGTGCGTCAACATTGATTTGTTATTTTAGAACTTGCATCGATTATACATGTCGAGACCACACCTTTGATTTGATATACAGAGATGATAAAGGTACCTAGGTTTTAACCCATTTACTCCACTAAAAGCCTACATTCATAATTAACCCCTAGTGAACCATTTTTAATCCTAACAACCCTTTTTATTGACTCGCCCACTAATATTAACCCAAAACCCTTTGTATTTGTTATCACCATCCTTTTGACTACCTTTTTGTCGAGATTTAATTTAATCAGTTGCCTAACTATGATCTTTATTTCAGTAGTAAATTCAACCTTTATTATGTATTGACTTGTTCTTAAAAAAATCGAAGTATATTCATTATTAGTTCTATGATCAAATGAGCTTATACATGTAAATTCCAAATCTTCAAAAAGAAGCTCATATTATTAGTTTTCAATTGATTATTCATGATTAGTTTATTTTTCTAGTTAGGAAAATTGTCAATTCAACCTCGATTCTAACCCTCTAATTCAGCCTTTATCCACACCTTAACCCAAGCCCCATTACAACCCTTTTTAAAGGCCTTTTGATTTGTGTATCATCTCATATTATAGTGGTGGAGATTTGATTTTCATGCAAGCTTATGGGATTAACTTTTCATGTTCTACTTTTGAGTGCTTAATTTTGAACCTTAAACACCTTGAGTGATTTGAGTGAATCTCTTGTGAGGATGTCAACTCTTGTCAATTCTGAAGCAGAGGTAATTATTTAGGTAAAGGGAGACGCCTATGTTTTCGTGCTATAAATGTGTGACTTTGGTTGATTGAATCTTTAGGACCCTTTGAGTTAAATTATCAATGTATGAATTATCTTTGAATTATGATGAAACACTGTTGATAAATATTATAAATCGAGGGAGTTCGTTTTAATTGTGAGTTGAGAATTTTGCTTGAGGACAAGCAAAAGCTTAAGTGTGGGGGTATTTGATAAATCGTAAAAGTAACATATTTTAAGCCCACATTTAGCATGCTTTTGGATGATTTAAGCCTTGAATTTTGTTTTCATGTTTTATACTCAAAAGAGCACCGGATGACGAAAAGAATGGAAAACGAGCCCAAAACAGAGTAAATGGGCCATATCATTAAATCCACACGGCCTGGGCCCAATACCACACGGTCGTGCCTCATTCAACAGCTTCGAACACGGCCTGGCCACGACTTACACGGGCGTGTGCCATGGGCGTGTCCCTGCCGTGAGGAAGAAGAGTTTCACTCGGATTAGGATACTTAGGGGTAAAGAAACACATTCAGAAGCCTATTTAAACACCCTAAGTATGACCTAAAAGGGGGGACCCAAGGCTTTAGTCAGGGGGCATCCAGCTAGGCGAAAGAAGGCAGATTTGTGGGGATTTACTTGAAGATAGCCAGTTGATTCATCTCAAGAAGCCGGAGTTATACTCAAGATGGAGGATCTCTCTTTCAATTCCTTCAGGGGGTTTTAGAGATTTCTCATGTTTTGTTTTATCTTTTCTTTTGAGATGTTTTCTTTTATTGTTATGAACTAAACCCTCAGATACCTGAGGGAGATGAAACCTAAGATAAATCTTGTTATCGTTTGCTGAACTATATGATAAATATTTGACTTGTTCTTAATTATGTGTTCTTAATTCTTGTGTTGATATTTCCGGGATATTAATTCAAGTATGATGTGCTTTGGTGGAGGAGCAAAACTCCCTGCCTAAGAGTAGATCTAGCATAATCAAGCAGAGTTGATCGCACACCTAGAGATAGGGTGACGAAATTTTATCGAATTAGGGTGAAACCTAATATGGGAGTCCATAGATCGAGTTAATGCAATTCTAGGGGTTTTAATTAGAAAGAGATTTCAATTAATCAACCTAAGGTTAGACCTTAGTCGCCTCGAGAGAGGGATTAATATAACTTAGGGAATCTTACGGATCAAGTCGAATGAATAAATCGTCTGGTTCAGAGTTAGGTAACAAGTGAAGTCTAGGTGGATTCTTCCTTGGGTATCGTCTTAATCAATTGGTTTTTCCTCAAAGTTATTTCCCAATTTCATTCTTCTTTGTCTTAGAGTCTTTAGTTTAGTAGTTAGTTAATTTTAGACTAGATAAAAATTCATTTAATTCTTAAGCTAAATAATAAAAAGAGATTTAGTATTAGTACTTTTCGTTCCTTTGGGTTTGACTTTCCGGTCTTGCCTTAACTATACTACTGTTCGATAGGTGCGCTTGCCTCAAATCGTTGTCATAGTTAGTTTCCAGGTTCGATCATTCTTTATATAAATTTTAAGACTTTGACATTGCATAAAACTCTTGAAAAATGTGATCAGTGGCATCAACAAAGTAACAAGAATCATCTTGTTCTCTAGAATATCGCATGAAATCATAGATTTGGAAAACAATTTCCTCATCGCCTACCCTTAGAGCAAGTTTAACATCACCAACATCATTGACAGCCCTAGCAGTAGCTAGAAAAGGTCGTCCCAAAATTAAAGGTACCTCTACGTCCTCATTCATGTCAAGCACAACAAAATCAACAGGAAATATAAATATATCTACTTTTACCAGAACATCTTCGATAATTCCCCTAGGATACTTAACAAATCTGTCAGCTAACTAAATACTCATCCTAGTGGGTTTTGGTTCCCCGAGACCAAGTTGCTTAAACATTCTATAAGGCATTAGATTAATACTGGCACCTAAATCAGCTAGTGCTTTCTCTATCATGCCATACACTAATTAGCAGCATACTGTTTACACAAATATGCATTGTTTGCACATAAACTTACCTCGGTGCAAAAAGTGTTAACTAACGATTTAATCCTTCACCTTGCCTTTTCCACGGTCAAGTTTGATTCCACGCTCTTCTCGATCTATAACAATGAAATTCAATTCGTTTAGATCATCCTATGATCATAATACATCAAAATCTATACTTGGGCAAAAATGACCATTTTGCCCTTGTACTATGGCAAAATTACGATTTTGCCTCTAGGCTCGTAATTTATTTTTCAACACATTTTCTCAATAAAAAAGTCTAGTTGAACATTTATTTCTCTTACAACTACACCATTCTCACCATTTCATGCATTTATGACACAAATCCATTCTTTGCATTTAAGTCCTATTTAGGTGTTTTCATGCAAACACCTTTCACAAAAGTTGTTTCTCATCTCTCTAACATTCATTTTCTTTAATAAAAACTCAGTTAACAACATAAATACTCTCATGGAAAGTCCTTAGACTTCCCACCATATTGCAATTTAGTCCCCTCATTACCTAACTTAAGCTTTGGGGGTTCCAAAAACACAAAAATCACTAAGAAAGACCTCTAAAATCACTTACTTGTAGGGAGATAACTTGGCTGAAATTTTAAAGCATTCAAAACCCCTCTAAGCTTGAAATTTTCAGTGGAGGTGAAGAGTGAATAGTAAAAGATGTTATCTTTCCCTTTTAGCTTTTTTTTATTCATCTTTTATCACCTAATGTCACCAAATTTGACTAAATTAATGCTCTTGTCCCCCCTAGCTTCCTATGGCCGGCCAACACTCTCAATATGGCCTATTTTCACTTTAAGAACCTTAAATTTAATATTCTATGGCTATTAGACACCTCTACCTTGTAAAATAGAACTTTCGCACTTTATGCGATTTAGTCCTTTTTCGCAATTATGCAATCAATCGTTAAAATTAAGGTACCAAAATTCTCATGCATCCCTATAAACATGTTACAAAACATAAAATAATATCAAAATAATTTTCCTCAACTTGGGATTAGTGGTCTCGAAACCACTGTTCCGACTAGCCTCAAAACCGGGTTGTTACACTGACGATCCCCGAATCCGATCTAGCTCTACTGACACTGTAAAACAGAGAAACACATCACACAGTAAGCTTTTAAAGCTTAGTAAGTTCATAATATAATACATTCAATTCAATAGATCAAATACAATATACAAAGTTAATCCATCACATAGATCAACTCACGATTATACACACCATATCATCCATAGCTAATATACACACTCAATCATTCATAAATCCATTTACAATTTCATCAACCACAAAGGTTCAATACATACCTTAGTCGACACATAGTTATTCACCATTCATGCTACTCAGTGCTTGATATTACATTTCGGTCAACCTTTGTTAATCATTCGATTTATTCGTACACTTAGTGCCAATTTCGTAGCCGAAGCTTAAATATCATCGAACACTTAGTGCCTATACTTTAAACTGAACTTATTTCAGTATCGTACACACAGTGCCAAATCAATAAGCCAAAGCTTCTATTTTTTCGCACACAAAGTGCTAATCATCTCTGTATCATTTTTAATTATGCACACTTAGTGCTACCTATCTCGATTCCATACATAGCATCTCTGATGCAATAATCACATAACTTTTTATTTCATAGAATTTAAACATATTTTAAGAACACGTATTATATTCGAACTTACCTCGGAAGTAGATATACCGAGATTAGTCAATCAATCGAGCACTTTGTCTTTGCCTCGATCTCGGTCCAAATCTCTCATTTATTGGTCTATACATATTCAAATTTAGCTCATTCAACCACCAAATCATTCAATTTAATCCAAACACACATATTTAGGGCATTTTACAAAATAGCCCTCACATTTTCACATTTTGACACTTTAGTCCTTATTTCACAAAATCATCAAATTCACATAATTTCATCTCATACATGCCTAGCCAAAATTTCCTTGTGCTCATTGTAACATCCTAGAATTATGGGTTATGCATTTTATGCTATTCTATGTGTTTGGCTCTTTTAGCATGTTATTTTGGTGTGTTTGGGGGTCCTAGGGAGGCTCGGGTTCAAGCTAGAGCCTTGGTGAAATTTTGCTTTTTGGGCACTTAGGGGGGAGAGCTAGTAGAAGTGGGCTTTAAGAATATTTACTTGTGTTTGTTAACACAAAAAGGTGTGTGGTGTGGTGGCAAGGTGACGCCACTTAAGGAGCAAAAGAGTGGCGTCACAAGGGAGTAGAAGGGGGGAAAGAGTTCGAGTCTCATCTACAGCATGTGGAGCTTTAATTTTTGTGTTCAAGGAGAGGAGGAGGTAGCATTCGGCTGGGACTCTTCTAAGAGGAGTTTGAATGGGTCAAATGAATTTGAAATGGATGGATGAGAGGTGATGGGCGGAGTTGAAGTGGTCAAATTGGTTTGAATAGGTGATGGGGAGCAATTTGTGGAGAAAAATAAGGGATTTGGAGTGTGGAGAAGGTGTTGGCCGAATGTAGGGGTCTTGGAGGGGAGAATTTTAGTCAAGAGAGGGTTTTTTGGGGAGTGTTTCAGTTTTGGGGGAAGTAGTGTGAGTGTGTGCCGAAAGTGTGGAAGCATTTTCTTAGCTTTGGTGCCGTTTTTCTTTTGGGTTCTTTTAGGCATCTTTGGTTTTCAACATTCGGTCATAAAGGTAGGGGGAGTGCCATTTATGCCATTTGGGAAAAGAGGAGTGCAACCGAAACTCATTTAGAAGCTTTTCTTTCTTTTGCATTTGGAGTTTCATTCATTTCTTTTTACCAAAACCGTAGCACATTTTCTCTCTTCTTCTCCTTATTGTTTTTTGTACTAGCTGAACCTCTCTTGCATCTTCTACAGTTTGATTCTTCATCATAACCAAAACCTTTCTCCTTTATTTCTCTACATTCTTCATTAAGCCGAAACTCTCTTTCTTTTCTACACTGCTTCTATTTTCTCCATTTTCTTTTCGTCTTCCTTGTTTTTTCTCTTGAGCCGAACCTCCTTTGTTCATCTTTTACAACTTGTCTTCTTCACCATAATTGAACCTTTCCTCACTCATAGCACCTCTCTTTTCATTTTCATTTCTCTTCATCTTCTCACTATTTCTTATTTCATTCTTCTCTCGTAGTGATGTGAGCGGGTTGGACGAATCTTTTTTCTCCTTCAACTCATTCGTAATTGCAAGGTAAGGGCAATTATGTTTATCTTTGTATTTCTCTTTCGATTTGAAGTTGTTCTTAGACGAAGTGGCTATTTCTTGTAATGTTTAGATTTTGGCTAATCCCTCATTTTCTTCTCTCGTTTTGGAACATTTACTCCGAGAAATCCCAGTAGTCGAACGTGTTGTAGTTCGAAGCCTGAAGGTCTGTTGATTGCCGAATCTTACCATTCCATTCGGGTTCTTAAGGTAAGGAGCCATCTTTTCAGTTTCTTGGCTATTACATCCCTTTCGTTTGTAGTCTACCTTAATCAAATTCTCTTGTTAGACAACCAACATTTCTCTCTGAGTACTGATCAAGTCTTTTCATGGATACGAGTGCTAGCCAGCTAAGGAGGGGATTGGACTCGTAGTCTATGCCCCTAAGTTTAAACGGCTTGCTGTGTCGGCGGTTTGAGACTTTTCGTCGGGTTGTAGTAGAGAGCCGACGTCTGTCTGGAATAGATAAATCAGTGTGATTCCCGCTAGTAAGAATGTCGACGATCAAGAGTGTTTAATCCTTCACGTAGTCTGGTGTGTAAACCACACACTTTCATTTGTCTGATTGCATTAATATGTGTATTGGCCATAGGCTGAAATAATTGTAATGGCGACTGAGATACCCTAGTGGGTAAAGTGGGGATGCCAGGTAAGTAACGCTTGGACTATGTTTTTGGATAATTTAGCATAATTATATGTATACTCCGACTGTTTGATGCACATTGACGTATGTTCTGCATTCATCACATTATGATAATATGTTGCATGGGGTTGGGATATGATATTGATGAAAGGGGCAGTGTTTTCTGGTGACTCTGTCACACTATTCTGGTGGCTTTGCCACATTCTGATCTGGACATTCTGTACCGGTGGCTATGCCACATAATCTGGTGACTGTAGAAATCCCCACCGGTGTGCTTTGGTTGGTCGAGTGGTGTGTAGCGAATGGAATAATAGGCTGGGCTGGGTTTTTCATTGCATTCATTATCTGCTATACCATGCTAATAGGGCTAAGGCCCAGTTTGTTCTGTAAGGGCTTCGCCCACATTGATTTCGTAAGGGATAAGGCCTAGTTGGTATCTAAATGGGTTCGGGCCCAGCTATTGATCGTGTGGGGAATTACACACTGAGTTCTCGTAACTCACCCCTCTGCTTAATTTCGCAGGTAATTCCTAGCTTTGCAGATTTAGAGCCAAGGCGGACTCTGTGGTGGCCATGCACCGTTCCTAGTAAACTCTGTTTTAAATTAGTTTAAATTTATTTTAAATTTGGGAATATGTTCTGTAATAAGGCCACTGCAATTTTAATTTGGTTTTTATTTTAACGCATTTATTATTTATTACGAATTGATTAATACAGGGTTTTCCCTAAAAACTTAAATAACCGTTTTCCAAAACATTAAGGAGTGGATCACAAACTATGGATAATTAAATTCGGGATTTTCTTAAACTACCATAACTATTTTCAAAAACGTCACATACTAAAATCCGCTAGTTTTTGATTCTCGTATTATAAAACAAGTTTTCGGCTACTAGTAATATTTATAACCTTTTCCAAGGAACGTTAAATCAAGTCTGATTTATAAAAGGGAATCAAAACCTCGAAATTTTTAAGCAAACACGAAGTTTCTTTAAACAACCTTCCCATGTGACATACCAGATCCGGTCGTAACGTCTAGGCCGGGTTTGGGGTGTTACACTCATACAAACCTATATATTCCATTTATTTCACATTATAGTCCTCTAATTTCTCATTTTCATAATTTAGCCCAAATTACTCAATTTCACCAAAAATTCAAATACAAACTATGTTAACCCAACATTAATCTTTAATATTCCACCAACTATCAATACAAATCTCACATACTCATCAATGGCATATCTCAAAATCTTCATCAAATTATAAAATTAAAGCATGGGTTTGATAGAACACAAAGCAATGATCACAAAAATGTAAAAATCACTAAAAACCGAGCTCAAAACATACCTTGATTTTGAGCAACTATGGCTGAATGTATCAAGGCCCAATTTCTTTCTTTTTCTTTCAAGTTTCGGCAAGAATAAGAAGAAAATGCCACTAATTTAAGCTTTATTTTATTTAATAATAACTTTATACATAGTTTGCCATTTTTTCCTTGCTTATTAAACCATTTAATAAAAAATTTTATGCCTTTTATGTCCATCCATTCTTTTAATGGTTTATTATCAACATAAGGACTTCTCATTTAAAAAACCATGCCAAATAAGCCCTTTAACAATCGGCACACAACTTTTACATTTTATACGATTAAGTCATTTTTCATAATTCGACACAGAGACGATAGAATTTTCACACAGAATTTTTATACATGCTCAATCACATATCATAAACACCAAAAATAATATTAAAATATTTTTCTGTCCTCAAATTTGTGGTCTCAAAACCACTGTTCTGACTAGGGTCTAAACCGGGCTGTTACACACTATCCATCGATCCATTTTGGTAGACTTTGGTTATTTTGGAAAATGGTTAGAAATGGCATGTAATAGGGTTATAAGTGTTGTCTTGTTGATTTGGTAGTGTTGGAGTTGAGCCTAGCTTGTGTATGTTTTGAAACCTAATGTTTTTATTGTAAATGCATAGATAAGTGTTTGCTTGTGAGATATATTACGTGACATATAATTAGGTTACTTATAACTACATATAGAAATGAGTAAAATCAATAGAGTATATGTTTGTATGGTGAATGTTTCAAGTATGTGAGTGGTTTGACAGGTATCGAATTGATGATTGAGTTGTGGTGCCTTTTAATGGTATATTGGTTAGAATATACAGGATGATTAAAATGGTTTGTTTTGCATGTGTTTAAGGTGTGTTTTGATCATGTAAATGTGTAGGAGAAAGATATATCTTTGTATGCATGCATAGGTCTTGAAATGGCTTGTTTTAGGGGCTCAATTTAGAGCACACGGTCGTGCACCATACATGACTGCTCCACCCGGTTGTGTGTCTTTTTATTGCAGGTGCAGGTTTCACACGGCCTACGACATGGCAGTGTGACCAAAGTTAGAGAGTTACACGGTTTGACACATGGGCTGGGACATAGTCGTGTGTCCCATAGTTTGAATACCCACACGGCTTGGACTGTGTCACACGGCCTTGCCACACAGCCATGTGACCCTTATTTCACAATTTTTCATGTTTTGCCTAAACTTTTTGATTGGTTTCAAATTGGTCCCTAATTATTTCCTCTGCTTTTAGGGCCAATCAAGCTCGATTGAAGGACCGTAAAAGTATTTATATCATAATTAAGTTATGTTATCGAATATAATTATCTGAATTGTATGTTGATCCATGTTTCAATGTTTAAGGTTTTGTTTTACACTGTAATGCTCTGTAACCCTAATTCAGCGTCGATGATGGGTTAGTATTGTTACATGTAGTGGTATCAGAGCTACGGTTTAGTTAGATCTCGGGCTCAACGTAGCATGTATGGAATTTATAGATACATGATATGTAACACCTCTTACCCATATTCAACCCCGGAACAGAGTACGAGGCATTACTAGAAATAAACACAAGCTAACATACATTTTCGAGTCATAAATTTCCATTCAAATTAAAACCATGCATATTGAATCATAAAGTCCCTTATACGAGCCTTCAAAGCCCAAAACATGTATTGGAAGCGGTTCGAGACTAAACCGAGAGCTTTAGAAATTTTTATAAAACTTAGAAAATTTTTGCTAGATGTGCAACAGTCCGGTTTAGACCCTAGTCAAAACAGTGGTTTCGGGACCACAAATCCGAGTCAGTGAAATATTTTAATATTATTTTTTGTGCCATTTATGGGTGATTCATCATGTGTTAAATTTTCGTAAGTTAAATTGTCTGTCTGTATGTTTAATTTGATAAAAGGATTAAATTGCATTAAATGCAAAATTAACATGCTATTTTTTAAAGTACCTATGTGTTTTGGATTTTAAAAGAGGAGGACTTATGAGGCAATTAAACCATTTATAAGTTAATGGGTGGTTAATAGTCAAAAGTGGCCTTGAACTATATGTTATGATATGTTTATTATAATGGTTAAATTAGTAAATTGATAGATAAAGTCTATTAAACAAAAATCAAGGCTAAAATGCTATCATCTTTTATGCTTTTACCACCGAAAATCAAAGAAGAAAAGAAAGGTTTGAATGCTTCTAATATTCGGCTAGTTTGTGGTCAAATTTAAGGTATGCTTTTGATCGGTTTTTGATGATTTATATGTTTTTGAGATTGTTGCTTAATCTACTATCAAGCCCATGTTGTAATTTGAAGAATTGATGATGTTTATGAAATGTTCCATTGATGAAATGGTGAGCTTTGTGATGAGTTTAGGTGTTAAATGAAAGATATGTGTTAAATGAACATGTTTTGTTCTTGAAATTTTGATGAATTTAGCTTATTAGGGCTAAATTGTGAAAATAGTATTTTGAGGGACTAATTTGTGAATTTTATGAAATGTTTGGACTTGTATGAGATACATGGGCATTCGGCTAAGCATGGGTATATGGTAATTTTGTATATTTGATGTTTTGAGAAAAATGGACTAAATTGATAAAATGTACAAATGTGAGGGCTAAGTTGTAAATAGCCCTAAATATGTGTATTTGGATTTAGTTGGATGAGTTAGTGAATGAAAGAGTTAAATTTGGTTATGTATAGTTCAAGAACCGAAGAAAATAGACTTAGATCGTGGGAAAGTGAAGGTAGTCGAGTAACTGAGTCCGAACGAACATCCGAATCTGAGGTAAGTCGATATACAAATAAATGTATTTGTATTGAATTATGTATGTTCATATGACTATTGAAATGATGAATGCATATGAGATTTGGTATACATGAATTCCGAGATAAGATCTGTAACGCCCCAAAATCTCGAAACTCTAAATTTCTGTGCACTGAAGTTGGTATGTACAAGTAGCACTTAGAATATTAATTTTAAGGTATTTCCAGGGTTATTTGAAGTCTTAGGGATAGGGAAGACCATGGGGAAAATTTTAATTTTTGCCTTAGTGGACCCTAGTCTCAGGTATTAGGCTTCTTAAACAGGTTAAGGGGAAAATAGGACACAATTGGGCCTGTGGTCTAGTGGCAAGGTGGCATCACTTGGGGAGCTACAAGGTGGCGTTATTATCAGGTGAAGAGGTCCAAGGTTCGATGGCAAATCAAGGGGTTTTATTTTTTGCACATGGAAGGAAGGTAGTGGCACTGAAGTGGACTTTGGAAGGGAGAGTTTAGGAGAGAAATTTAAGGTAAAGATAAGAGAGAAAAGATAGGGGATTGAGGTGTGGATGTGCTGGTGCCAAATGGGACTGTGGGGGGAAGGTAGTTCGACTTTGGCTATAAAAGGGGGTGCCGAATTCCTTAGAAGGGCTCTTTGAGTTTTCATCTTTCTTTCTTTTCTTCCCCTTATCTTTTTTCCATTGCCGAATACCATCATCCCTATTTGCCAAAATCCCTGTTTGTGCCGATTCTTTGTTGTCTTTCCTCCATCACAAATCTATTGATCAAGTGATTAAAAGCCGGATCTTGTTCAGTAGCTATCTAGGCCGCAGGATCAAAGGGTAAGTACTCAGTCTCCTTAGTGTGTTTTGTTAAAAGCCGAAGAGCTATCTAACATCTCATTGTCATTAACCTTGTATTAACAATGGTAGGGTTCAAAGATCACAAGCGTGATAAGGATCGTTAGCAAGGAGGTAAGTGTACTCGTTTTAGTGGTGGTTGTCGAATGTAAGTATGGCTTATAGAGGTGACTTTTTTGGAATATGAGTCACTTATTCTTTGATAATATTTGTGCGGGTGCATATCAACATGAATAGTAGCTAAGGAAGGGCTACTAAAACCGGTGGCACACGGTAAGGTTATGGTAATGTTTCGATTTTTAGGTAAATATTGTAGTTAACTGTGTATTGACTTGGAGGTTGCTATTGATTGAAGGCTAAGGCTGAGGACAGTGTAGCACGTCGCAGTAACCAGGTGTGTACATACACTTAACACACGACAAATCGGCAAAAGCTGAAATCCCGAAAAGCTAAAATGCTGAAAAAGCTAAAAAGTCGAAAGGTTGGCACCGACAACCAGTCTAGCGTGCGAACATTTGTGTGAGGTCACTGATATGACTTCTGGGGCCACGAGAGCGATCTTATCGTCTCGGGCCACTATTTGGCTGACTTGGCCAAAAAGGGGCTAAATGGGCCTACCGAGCTTGTGGGCCCAAATCGGCAGGAATTGATATGTGAAAATTGAATGATGGATTGATATGGTTGTTTGATTTGAATAGGATTGGGCCTAATGGGCTATATAAACATGATGGCGTTTAAAGGGTTATATGGACATGATTAGGCTTAGTGGGCCTTATGGGATTTTAGAAATGCATGCTAGGGTTTATGGACATTGGGCCTAGTTCTGATAAATTCTTAAATATCATAAAACTTAATTTAACAATCAAGCATGTCTATGAACGAGTCGTTAGGTTAAAGTGTGGCAATGGACATATGCATGTCTAGGATTGGATCTAGGGGGAGCTTGGTACTTAAGCGGTCCTAGCGACCCACCTCCTCTTCTCTGGGATTCTACCTAGTGCATAGTGTCTGTTCACTTTAGACTCAAGGACTTTTTAATGGGCCAAAGTTCATAACGACAACTCGTGATTTGCAAAATTACTAAAATACCCTAATTTGCAAAATTACCAAAATACCCCAATTTGTAAAATTACCAAAATACCCCTTAATTTGTAAATTTACCAAAATACCCCTATAGGGTAGATTTAAAAAATACCCCTGAGTAGTGAAATGACTAAAATACCCCTAGGTGCTTAATGTGTGAAAATGTGTATGTTGCATTCATGAGATATATGTTGCACTTGGTTGGGTTTGATGGTACGGAGGAAGATATGTGAGGATCGCATAGTCGCTTGACGACCATGGATCCACCGGTGGTTTTAAGCCCATTATATGCTCAGCAGCCTTGCTGCAACGTTTGAGTAGTGCTGCTGTTGGTGCTACCTTTGGAGTGTAGAGATGGGTGGGTTGATATTTATATCCCCACAGGCGTGTAGGGTTGGAAGGGAAAAGGAGTGCAGGGTTGGATTTGGGATGGGAACATTGCATTCATGTGATATTGATGTGATATAAGGTCATTGTGGGCTAAGATCCAAGACCACCGTTTTTGTTAGGGCTTAGGCCCAATGCGATAATTGCATGTTGATTGGACTACCAAGGGTCGTACACACTGAGTTTCGAAACTCACACCCTTTTATTAAATGTGTCAGGTGACCCGAAGTAGACGGCTCGACTTGGGAGAGGACTTAGAGATGGCCACCCTACAAGTTAGTTAGAAGTTTTTGTTTATTTGTTTTCGAATGACTTATTGTTAATTATTTCATTTGTAATAAGTCCTTGTATCTCCAATTTGACTTTACATTTGGGTTTCCTTTTGTTTTCAACTGTGTAATTGTTAAACTTCAATAAATTTCTTAAGTTTAAACATGGTTTTTAAAATACCTATAACGTATGAGCATTTTCTGAAAATATGGGCTTTTATCCTTACTTAACAAGTTGCTTAGATTTTTGGGTTTCTAAGCCTTAAACTTAAGTTTTAACTAAGCAAAGTCATTTTGAATTATTCCTTTAATGTGACTTCACCGGATTCAGCCATAACGTCTAGGTCGGGTCTGGGGGTGTTACATTTAGTGGTATCAGAGCCCAGTTGCAAAGCTCGAGCATGAAATGGGCCTTAGATTTTGGGTTTTTAAAACAAGTAGATTAAAAAGTTTTTGCAGGATTCTTGAAGTGTAGTTCACCGAGCCCTCGACGTCGAGCCAAGTAAGTTTTTCTATTGTTGCACTTGTTTAAATTACTGAACTGTATTTAGATATTGGGCTACTTTAAACAATAGGTTCTTAGAGACTAAAGCCCGTAGGAAAATTAAGCATGTAGTGGATTTATGTCTGCAAAACAACTTTTAAATTGTTACTTACATAAGACATGTGCTTTAAATAGAGGAACCCTGAACTAATTTCATAAAAATTCTAAATCCAGAGATACACACGCAACAATGAGCGCTAGAAGAGGTGCAAGAGGCTGCGACAGAGGTTGTGGAACTGTTAGGGCTGGGTCATCGGCGTCGGGCCATATGCCCAACGTTGGAGTAGAGAAGGCTCCGGCCTCACCAGTAGCTGAAATGGGACCTATGAACAGGCTGCTGCTACAGAAGATGCAGTATCGCAGGCCATGTTAAGGATTTTGGAAAGGGTCGCTGGGCCCAATAATGGTACGGGAAGTCGTCGGTCGATCGCGGAGCCACTTCGAGCTAATGGGGCAGAGATTTTTAAAGGAGTAGATGGGGTGGCCCCGAATGTGGCGAAGTACTGGTTGGAAGCTACAAAAAGAATAATGGATGACCTGGATTGCACGGCGGAACAAAAGTTGAAATGGGCGATATCCTTATTTAGGGAGGAAGCTTATCAGCGGTGGTTGACTGTAAAGGAGGGCAACCAACCAGAGCAGATCACCTAGGGCTTCTTCAAATCAATATTCCAGGGGAAGTACATTGGAGCGGGCTATGTGGACGCCCGAAGGAAGGAGTTTTTGAGTCTGACTCAGGGAGATAAGTCGGTAGTAGAGTATGAGGCTGAGTTTTTGTGCCTTAGTTGACATGCCAAATGAATAGTCACAACAAAGTATGAGAGATGCGTACGGTTCGAGGATAGGTCAAGAGATAAACTTAGGGTACTTATAGCTCCACAGAAGGAGCGGGACTTTGTAGTCTTGGTGGAGAAAGAAAAGATAGCGGAGGAAGTAAAGCACACTGAGCGCTTCAATGAAGAGAATGAGAAGAGCAAGAACAAACGGAATGTGGAAGCTATGGGGGCTGGACAGAGTCCTACGAGGAGGGCCAAGTGAATGGGCCAATTAGAGTGGGGTCCCTATTACTGCTGCTAATACCGGGATACCACCTTGTGTTGTGTGTGGAAAAGGGCATACGGACGAATGTTAGAGGAGAATAGGAGCTTGTTTGAGCTGCGGATCTATGAAACATAGGATTAGAGAGGGCCCGAGAAGGCCAGATCAGGTACGAGCCAATGGCAAAGGTAATTTTCAGCCACAGGGGGGTGGTCAACAACCACCAAGGGGTCGTGGACAAGCCAGAGGTGGCAATGGCAGAGGACGAGGACGGGGAGCACCGGGCAGAGGTGCAGAACAGGCAGAGGCGAGGCAACCAGCTTTAGTCTATACTGCTCGTCGTAGAGGGGAAGGAGATGCACCAGATGTGATAACGGGAACGTTACTTATTCGTGAGTTACCTTATATTGCGCTAATTGATGTGGGGTCAACACATTCGTACATTGCATGCAATAAGGCTGAAACTGTAGGGGATGAGTTTGAAACTATTACGAATGAAATGACTGTGTTAAGTCTTTTAGGGCAGTCAGTGAAAGTTAGTAAGTTGTTTAGGAATGTACCATTGGTAGTTCAAGGAGTTACTTTCTTAGCGGACTTGATGGAATTACCATTTGATGAGTTCAACCTTATCTTAGGCATGGATTGGTTGACGAGGCACCATGAAACTTTAGATTGTGCTGCGAAGCAGATGGTGTTAAGAACTATGGAAGGTGATGAAGTAGTAGTGATCGGGGAACGACGTGATTACTTGTCGAATGTGATTTCGGCTTTAAGGGCATAGAAGTTGGTGAGGAGGGCTGTGAATCTTACTTAGCCTATATTAGTGATTTGGAATCTAGGAGTTCTACTGTTAAGGATTTGAGAACAATAAAAGAATTCCCTAATGTTTTTCTGGAGGAATTGCCTGGGTTATCTCCCAATAGAGAGGTGGAGTTTGGAATAGAATTGTTACCGGGTATGGCTCCAGTGTCCATCACACCTTATAGGATGGCACTGAAGGAGCTGGTGGAGTTGAAGGCCCAAATTCAGGAGTTATTAGACCGCGAATTTATTAGACCAAGTGTGTCTCCATGGGGAGCACCGGTATTATTCGTGAAGAAGAAGGATGGGTCCATGAGTATGTGCATTGATTATCGACAGTTAAACAAGTTAACCATTAAGAATAAGTACCCTCTGCCTAGGATAGATGACTTTTTTGATCAATTTAGGGGAGCCTCAGTTTTCTCAAAGATTGACTTGCGTTCAGGGTACCATCAACTGAGGCTTAAGGAAGCAGATGTGTATAAGACAGCTTTCAGAACTCGTTATGGACATTACGAGTTTTTGGTGATGCCTTTTGGGCTAACGAACACACCTGCTGCTTTTATGGATCTTATGAACCGAGTCTTTCAACCGTATCTAGACCAGTTCGTAGTAGTTTTCATAAATGACATCTTAGTATACTCGAGAATGGAGGATGATCATGATACACACTTAAGGATTGTGTTGCATATTCTAAAAGATAATAAACTTTATGCTAAGTTTAGCAAGTGCAAATTTTGGCTAAGGGAAGTCTCTTTCTTAGGGCATGTGGTCTCAGCTGAGGGGATTAGAGTTGATGCTCGGAAGGTGGAAGCAGTGTTAGATTGGAAACGACCTAAGACGGTGTCAGAAATTCGGAGTTTTCTAGGCCTGGCATGGTACTATAGACAGTTTGTTGAAGGGTTCTCCTTAATCGCTGCACCCTTGACTAAGCTGCTACAAAAGGGGGTGTCGTTTGTATGGACTGATAAATAGCAAGAAAGCTTTGAGACGCTTAAGAAGGTTTAACGGAGGCCCCTGTTTTGATTCAGCTAGAGCGTAGAAAGGAGTTTACAATTTATAGTGATGCGTCACACGTGGGCTTGGGCTGTGTTTTGATACAGGAAGGAAAGGTGGTTGCATATGTGTCACACCAGCTTAAGACTCATGAAAGAAATTACCCAACCCACGATTTGGAGTTGGCAGTAGTAGTATTCGCACTTAAGATTTGGAGGCATCATTTGTACGGAGAGACGTGCACCATCTATACGGATCACAAGAGTCTGAAGTACCTTTTAACTCAGAAGGAGTTGAATTTGAGACAGCGAATATGGATTAAGCTGTTAAAGGATTATGATTGTACGATCGAATATCACCCGGGCAAAGCAAATGTGGTGGCTGATGCGCTAAGCCGTAAGGCTATGTTGGACTTGAGGGTAATGTTTGCTCGGTTGAGTTTGTATGACGATGGGAGTTTGTTAGCCGAGTTGCAAGTGAAGCCACTGTGGGTTGAGCAGATTAAAGTTAAGCAGTCACTGGATGGAACTTTGGGTTCTCGATTCAAGCAAATTGAGAATGGGGAAACGACAGATTTTGGGTTAATTAGTGACGGGTTGTTGTGTTTCTGTGGTAGAATTTGTGTGCTAAGGGACGAAGAGCTAAGGAAGTCTATACTACGGAAAGCGCATAGTAGTTCCTATGCTATGCACCCTGGAGGTAACAAGATGTATCGGGATTTATGAGAGGTTATTGGTGGCTGGGATTGAAACGCGAGGTTATGGAGTTTGTGGGCAAATGTTTGGTATGTTAGCAAGTGAAAGCGGAACATCAACTACCATCAGGGTTACTTCAGCAGATTAAGATTCCACTATGGAAGTGGAAGTGGGTTACTATGGATTTTGTTAGTGGTCTACCCTTGACGCCTGCTAGGAAGGACTCTGTGTGGGTTATTATAGATCAGTTATCTAAGTCTCCCTATTTTATATCGATCTGCACCTACTACTCATTACAGAAGTTGGCAAGGTTGTATGTGGCGGAGATTGTGAGATTGCATGGGGTCCCGATCTCTATTATATCTGATAGAGACCCTTATTTTATGTCTCGCTTTTAGAAGAAGCTACATGAAGCACTGGGTACGAGGTTGGATTTTATTACGGCATTTCACCTTCAGACTGATGGTCAGTCAGAGAGGGTAATTCAAGTTTTGGAGGATATGCTGAGAGGGTGTGCAATTGATTTTCAAGGTAGTTAGGAGGATTACTTACTGTTAGCTGAATTTGCATATAACAATAGTTATCAGGCAAGTATTGGGATGGCACCATATGAAGCACTGTATGGGCGAAGGTGTCATACTCTGACTTGTTGGACCGAGTTGGGCGAGCGGCGAGTATTGGGTCCGGAGTTGGCAACAGACACCGAAGATAAGGTAAAGTTGATTCGGGATCGTTTGAAGGAGGCGGTGAATAGGCAGAAGTCATATGCTGACCTCAAACGGAGAGAGATTGAGTATGCGGTGGGGGACTTGGTTTTTCTCAAGGTTTCCCCTTGGAAGAAGGTGTTAAGGTTTGGTCAGAAGGGCAAGTTAACCCCTAGATTCATTGGGCCATACAGGGTGTTGAAGTGAATTGGGCCAGTTGCCTATCAGCTGGAATTGCCTTCTGAACTGAGCCAAATACACAATGTGTTCCATGTATCAATGCTAAGGCGTTACCACTCAGACCCTTCTCACATCGTGTCAGTCAAGGAGATTGAGGTTAGACCAGACTTAACTTTTGAAGAGGAGCCAGTTCAAGTAATTGATTAAGATGTTAAGGTGCTAAGAAGGAAGTCTGCCCCTTTGGTCAAAGTGTTTTGGCATAACCATAATGCCGAGGAGGCTACTTGGGAATCTGAGGAGGCAATGCGACGACAATACCCTCACCTGTTTCAATCAGGTAAATTTAAAGGCTGAATTTATTTTTAGAGGGGTAGAATTGTAATGCCCTAAAATCTCGAAACTCTAAATTTCTGTGCACTGAAGTTGGTATGTACAAGTAGCACTTAGAATATTAATTTTAAGGTATTACTTGGGTTATTTGAAGTCTTAGGGATAGGGAAGACCATAGGGAAATTTTTAATTTTTGCCTTAGTAGACCCTAGTCTCAGGTATTAGGCCTCTTAAGCAGGTTAAGGGGAAAATAGAACACAATTGGGCCTGTGGTCCAGTGACAAGGTGGCGTCACTTGGGGAGCTACAAGGTGGCGTTATTATCAAGTGAAGAGGTCCAAGGTTCGATGGAAAATCAAGGGGTTTTAATTTTTGCACATGGAAGGAAGGTAGTGACGCTAGAGTGGACTCTGAAAGGAAGAGTTCAAGAGAGAAATTTAAGGTAAAGATAAGAGAGAAAAGATAGGGGATTGCAGTGTGCATGTGTTGGTGCCGAATGGGACTGTGGGGGGAAGGTAGTTCGGCTTTGGCTATAAAAGGGGGTGCCGAATTCCTTAGAAGGGTTCTTTTAGTTTCCATCCTTCTTTCTTTTCTTCCCCTCATTTTTTTCCATTGCCGAATACCATCATCCCTATTTGTCGATATCCCTGTTTGTATCGATTCTTTGTTATCTTTCCTCCATTACAAATCTGTTGATCAAGTGATTAAAAGTCAGATCTTGTTCAATAGCTATCTAGGCCGTAGGATCAAAGGGTAAGTACTCAGTCTCCTTAGTGTGTTTTGCTAAAAGCCAAAGGGCTATCTAACATCTCATTGTCGTTAACCTTGTATTAACAAGGGTAGGGTTCAAAGATCACAAGCGTGATAAGGATCGTTAGCAAGGAGGTAAGTGTACTCGTTTTAGTGGTGGTGGTCGAATGTATGTATGGCTTATAGAGGTGACTTGTGTGGAATATGAGTCACTCGATCATTGATAATATTTGTGTGGGTGCACACGGTAAGGTTATGGTAAGGTTTTGGTATTTAGGTAAATACTGTAGTAAGTGTGTATTGACTTGGAGATTGGTATTGATTGTAGGCTAAGGCTGAAGATAGTGTAGCACGCTCCAGTAACCAGGTGTGTACATACATTTCACAAACGACAAATCGGTAAAAGCCAAAATCCTGAAAAGCCGAAATGCTAAAAAAGCTGAAAAGACGAAAGGTTGGCGCCGGAAACCACACGAGCGTGCAAACATTCATGTATGGACACCGATAAGATTTTTGGGGCCATGAGAGCGATCTCATGGTCTCGGGCCACTATTTGGCCGACCTGGCCAAAAAGGGGCTAAATGGGCCTACCAAGCTTGTGGGCCCGAATCGGCAGGAATTGTTATGTGAAAATTGAATGATAGATTGATATCATTGTGTGATTTGAATAAGATTGGGCCTAATGGGCTATATAAACATGATGGGGTTTAAAGGGTTATATGGACATGATTAGGCTTAGTGGGCCTTATGGGATTTTAGAAATGCATGCTAGGGTTTATGGACTTTAGGCCTAGTTCTGATAAATTCTTAAATATCATAAAACTTAATTTAACAATCAAGCATGTCTGTGAACGAGTCGTTAGGTTAAAATGTGGCAATTGACATATGCATGTCTAGGATGGATCTAGGGAGAGCTTGGTACTTAAGCAGTCCTAACGACCCACCTCCTCTTCTCTAGGATCCTACCTGGTGCATAGTGTCTGTTCACTTTAGCCGCAAAGACTTTTTAATGGGCCAAAGTTCATAACTAAAACCCGTGATTTGCACTATTACTAAAATACCCTCGATTTGTAAAATTACCAAAATACTCCTAATTTGCAAAATTACCAAAATACCTCTGATAAAAATTACCAAAATACCCTTGATTTGCAAAATTACCAAAATACCCCAGTTTATGAAATTACCAAAATACCCTTGATTTGCAAAATTTCCAAAATACCCCTATAGGGTAGATTTACAAAAATACCCCTAGGTAGTAAATGACTAAAATACCCCTAGGTGCTTAATGTGTGAAAATGTGTATGTTGCATTCATGATATATATGTTGCACTTGGTTGGGTTTGATAATACGGAGGAAGATATGTGAGGATCGCATAGTCGCTTGACTACCGTGGATCCATCGGTGGCTTTAAGCCCATTATATGCTTAGCAGCCTTGCTGCAACGTTTGAGTAGAGTCGCTGTTGGTGCTACCTTTGGAGTGTAAGGATGGGTGGGTTGATATTTATATCCCCACAGGAGTGTAGGGTTGGAAGGGAAATGGAGTGCAGGGTTGGATTTGGGATGGGAACATTGCATTCATGTGATACTGATGTGATATGAGGTCATTGTGGGCTAAGACTCAAGACCACCATTTTTGTTAGGGCTTAGGCACAATGTGATAATTGCATGTTGATTGGATTACCAAGGGTCGTACACACTGAGTTTCGAAACTCACACCCTTTTATTAAATGTTTCAGGTGACCCTCAGTAGACGGCTCGACTTGGGAGAGGACTCAGAGATGGCCACACTACAAGTTACTTAGAAGTTTTTGTTTATTTGTTTTCGAATGACTTATTGTTAATTATTTCATTTATAATAAGGCCTTGTATCTCCAATTTGACTTTACATTTGGGTTTCCTTATGTTTTCAACTGCGTAATTGTTAAACTTGAATAAATTTCTTAAGTTTAAACATGGTTTTTGAAATACCTATAACATATGGGCATTTTCTTAAAACATGGGCTTTTATCATTACTTAACTAGTTGCTTAGATTTTTGGGTTTCTAAGCCTTAAAATTAAGTTTTAACTAAGCAAAGTCATTTTAAATTATTCCTTTGATGTGACTTCACTGAATTCGACCATAACGTCTAGGCCGGGTCTGGGAGTGTTACAAGATCGACCTAGTGTTAACATCCGAGAAGTCCCGTACGAACTGAGGAATAGATAGGATTAACTATGTCATGGCATAGGTGTCTGTCATGTGATATCATGTAAGACCACGACTGGGACGTTGGCATTGATTCGAGCTTTCGTGTAAGACCACGTCCGGGACGTTGGCATTGATATGATACTTATGTGTAAGACCATGTCTGGTACATTGGCATCGTATTGATTCGTATAAGACCCTTTCTGGGACAGTGGCATCGAGATCTAACTACATGTAAGACCACGTCAGGGACGTTGGCATTGTATGACTATTTTGAGCACTCTGCATATTCTATTAAATTTCGAATGGTTCAGCGGGCATGTCCGAGAAATGAATGAATATGTGATTTGTACATCTGTTTTCAGGTACATTTGATAAGTACACATTGTGTGTATATGAATACCCAGTTGAATTATGTATCTGAATATGAGAATGTAAGTGTGTTATATGAATGGAAAAGCTATGAGCAAATAAAATATGTGGTGATATGCAAGATTGAAAGATGAATGGCTAAGTAAATGTGCCAATGAGAATGATGATTATGAAATTGAGTTAATAGTGAACTCATATTGATTATATGTCTTGATTGCCTATATGTTAAGTTTATTTGTATATGGCTTACTAAGCTTTTGAAAGCTTACTCCGTGTGTGTGTTTTCTCTATTTTATAGATCGTCAAAGCTACTGAAGGCTCGGGGACCGTCGAGGATTGTCATTACACTACTTAAACTCATTTTGGTACTTTTGAAATGTGTATATAGCTAAATTTGGAATGTATAGGCTAGCTGTTTTGGTTTATGGTTGAAAAGTGTGTAATTAGCCATGAGATGTAGCTACATAAGTGTTGATAATATGCATGAGTAAATATGAAATATGGTATATGTTTTGGTATGGCTTGGTAACTATGAAATGGTTAAGTTAATGGTAAGTATATAGATGGAATGTGAGTATGCATGTTTGATCTAAGAAGGGGATATATGAAAGGTAAATGTAGATGAATCATGCTTGAATGCATATGTGTTTTAGTTGTACAAATTGGCATGATTGGAATTGTGATTGTATGTGAATATTTGATGATTACTTTGATATGTTTTGGTTGCCAAATATGCATGAAATGAATTGGTAAATTGCTTGTAGGGATTGAACCTTGTGTGGGTGGCATTTTGGCCTTGCAAGTGGCATGTTTTACCTACACGACCATGGCACACGAGCGTGCCTAGTAGCCGTGTGAATAAGACAATATTTAGCCTAAGAGTACACGGTCATAGCACGCGGGCGTGTCTAGTGGCCGTGTGGATAAGTCAGTATATATACTCTGATTTGGCACGGCTAGGAAACACGGGTGTGTCTAGTAGTCGTGGGAGGCATACGGCCTGGTCACATGGGCTTGTGACCTTGACAGTTTGAGTAAGTTTTAAATTTTTGAGAATTTCTGTATGTGTTCGATCTAGTCCCGACCCTACTCTAAAGCATGATTAAGGTCTCGTTGACCAATATAAAGGACACTTTGATTGCGATTGATGAATGGTTGTATGAAATTTCTATAAAAGTTTTTGATCTGTCTGGTAATGCCATTAACCCTAATCCGATGATGGATACGGGTTAGGGGTGTTACAAGATGCAGGGCTCACACGCCCGTGTGGTCCAAGGGACACACTCGTGCTTCAGACCGTGTTCGATTTAGGGGTGTTCTCTAAATTGTGCCACACGGTCGTGCCACACGCCCGTGTGCTAGGCCGTGTAGCACACACGGCTGAGACACACACCCGTGTCTCTTCCCGTATGCTTAATTCTGGACATTTTGGTTTTCCAAAATTAAGGTGCAGGGGACACACAGCCAGATCACATGCCCATGGGGCAGACTGTCTGTCACACACACGCCCGTGTGTCTACTCGTGTGGACAAAAATAAGGCTATTTACCAAGCCATTTTGCCACCCTCACTTGCACTCATCTACACAACATCACATGAAACGCCCACAAATAAGACAACAACATGTCATTCTTATACCATCATTTATCATGCTTAAAACATCATACTTAGCCCATTAAAAGCATACTAATTTCACATTCACATGGGGGCATTAACATATGAATAAACTTATGATCAACATAAGCCATTTTTCATGGCTATATATAAGATGAAGCATTAATGATAAACCGTAAAAGTAACATATTTTAAGCCCACATTTAGCATGCTTTTGGATGATTTAAGCCTTGAATTATATAATTTGGTGCTCTTAATCCTTGGTTTTCATGTTTTATACTCAAAAGAGCACCGGATGACGAAGAAAACGTAAAACGGGCCCAAAATGGAGTAAATGGGCCATATCACGAAATTAACACGGCCTTGGCCCAAGACCACACGGCCGTCCCTCATTCAACAGCCTCGAACACGGCCTGGCCACTACTTACACGGGCGTGTGCCATGGGCGTGTCCCTGCCGTGACAAAGAGAAATTTCACTCGGATTAGGATACTTAGGGGCAAAGAAACACATTCAGAAGCCTATTTAAACATCCTAAGTATGACTTAAAAGGGGGGACCCAAGGCTTTAGTCAGGGGGCGTCCAGCTAGGCCAAAGAAGGTAGATTTGGATTTACTTGAAGATAGCCAGTTGGTTCATCTCAAGAACCCGAAGTTATACTCAAGACGGAGGATCTCTCCTTCAATTCCTTCAGGGGGTTTTAGGGATTTCTCATGTTTTGTTTTATCTTTTCTTCTGAGATGTTTTCTTTTATTGTTATGAACTAAACCCTCAGATACCTGAGGGGGATGAAACCTAAGATGAATCTTGTTATCGTTTGATGAACTATATGATAAATATTTGACTTGTTCTTAATTATGTGTTCTTAATTCTTGTGTTGATATTTCAAGGATATTAATTCAAGTGTGATGTGCTTTGGTGAAGGAGCAAAAGTCCCTGCCTAAGAGTAGATCTAGCACAATTAAGCGGAGTTGATCGCACGCCTAGAGATAGGGTGACGAGATTTTGCTAGATTAGGGTGAAACCTAATATGGGAGTCCATAGATCGAGTTAATGCAATTCTAGTGGTTTTAATTTGAAATTGATTTCAATTAATCAACCTAGGGTTAGACGTTAGTCACCTCGAAAGAGGGATTAATATAACTTAGGAACTCTTACAGATCAAGTCAAATGAATAAATCGTCTGGCTCAGAGTTATATAACAAGTGAAGTCTAGGTGGATTCTTCCTTGGGTATCGTCTTAATCAATTGGTTTTTCCTCAAAGTTATTTTCCCAATTTCATTCTTCTTTGTCTTAGAGTCTTTATTTTAGTAGTTAGTTAATTTTAGATTAGATAAAAATCCATTTAATTCTAGATTAGATAAAAATCCATTTAATTCTTAGGCTAAATAATAAAAAGAAAGTTGGCATTAGTACTTTTAGTTCTTTTGGGTTTGACAATCCGATCTTGCCTTATCTATACTATTGTTCGATAGGTGCGCTTGCCTCAAATTGTTGTCATAGTTAGTTTCCAGGTTCGATCATTCTTTATATAAATTTTAAGACTTTGACATCGCATAAAACAATATCAAGTTTTTGGCGCCGTTGCCGGGGAACTGAAATATTAAGAACGCTTAATTTCTATTACTTTAGCCATATTTATTTTATTTTTACAATTAAATTTTATTTTTCTAAATTTTCTTCTTTCACTCCTTCCAGGTACCTCTAGTTTATGACTAGAAGGAACCCGACAGGACCCCTACTTTACGACAGTGATATTGAAGGTACCGTTCGCAGAAATCATACATAGTTTGATGGCTGGAGTTTTCAACCTCGACGCAGTAACCGTGCTATCAAATCAGGTGGAGATGCTACATAAAAAATTTGATGGTTTATATGGTTCTTTGCAGGCACATCCAGTTATGTAGTGCGACGCAAGTGGAGGAGGGGGGAATCCCGAGTACCCACCCTACGGACAGGGCATAGAGAGCGAACAAATGAACTATATGGGTAAAAATTTCCTATCTAACAATAACCCTTATAGTAATACTTATAATCCAGGTTGGAAGAACCACCCCAATTTCTCATAGGGTGGTCAAGGAAACCAAAAGCAACAAGAACCCTACCCACAGGAAAAGAAGCTAAATCTTGAAGAGATGTTGACAAAATTCATAGCAGCCTCAGAAACACGTTTCCAAAATATAGAAACGAAACTTGAGGAATCAACACAGGAGCGCAAGGATCAAATCGTGCAACTTACTAAGTTAGTTTCTGAAATACGATCAAAAAGCTTACTTGAGGAAAAAGAGCAAGTAAAGGTAGTAATGCTAAGAAGTGGAAGGGAGTTAATTGAAACGAATAAAGAGATACCACATGAAACTGATAAGCCAAAGGTAACCTCGACCCGTGAGGAAACTAAACCAACGATCCCATATTCAGCGAAGTTGAAGAAAGACCGCTTAGACACACAATATGGTAAATTTCTTGAACTTTTCAAACAGTTACATATTAACTTACCTTTTGTTGAAGTTATTTCGCAGATGCCAACATATGCAAAATTTTTAAAGGAGCTTCTAACAAATAAGAGGAAGTTCGAGGAAATTTCAACAGTGGAACTTAATGAAGAATGCTCAGCTATCATCCAAAACAAGCTGCCAACCAAATTGAAAGATCCAGGAAGTTTTACTATTCCCTGTTTAATTGGTAGTTTGAACAAGAACATGTGTGGTTCAAATAGATTGAATGTGGTAGTCATTGAATAATTACTGTGTGAACGATGAGATAGTTATATAAATATGTAATGACGACACTTGTTGGTGGGCTAAGTGTGATACCACCTTGTTGCTTAATTATGATGGGCTATGTGCGATACCAATATCTATTCATCATTTGGTGGGCTATGTGCGATACCACCGTAACTAATCTTTTTGGTGGGCTATGTGGGATACCACCGTAACTAATCTTTTTGGTGGGCTATGTGTGATACCACCCTAATAAAGGCTGCTGGTGGGCTAAGTACGAAACCACCGAGTAATTTGACTATGAGTAATGGAATTAGAGATAGTGATGTGTTGTATTATGTGACTTTGTGATGCTAAGTGCAGGGGAACCTAGACTTGATTTTGTAATGGCATGTATAGGGGCTAGACTAGTTAGGATATTTTGTCATTTTGGCCAAAATGTATTGGCCCTTGTTAAGATAGCTATTTTGTATATTGCCATGGTTGATGGCTCACCTTATCATTTATGAAATTACAAAATTATCTATGGAAGTTCATATTGAAATTATGAGATGTTTATTAGTATGTTGAATGGGTTCATGTAGTGTAAGCTATAACGGTGCAAAGAGCTTGGCAAACAGCCTTGTTCTTGTTCACATGGGTAGGCACACGGGCGTGTGTCTAGGCCGTGTGTGACACATGATCAAGCCATGGGTGTGTGCCCAGGCTGTGTGAAGTCTGCATCTTGAAATTGGAATTTGGATTGTCACACGGTTGAAGCACACGGGCGTGCCTAGGCCGCGTGGATTAATCAAAGGCGACCATAGTCCAGCCATATGGGCTTGTGTCCAGGTCGTGCAACTCAAGTCAGTGTCGACCACAGGCGTTAAACACGGGCGTGTGAGATGATAAACGTGCATGTCATCTAGTCCACGGACGTGTGACCCCTGTTTAGGTGACATTTTACTAATTGTGTCAAAGTTTCCGATTTATGTCCGATATTTTCCGGTGGTTAGTATAGGGTTGTATAGGCCCATTATAAAGAAGTTAGATGAAAGATTGAAAATCTTTGAATTTGGAAATGAAATTGCTAACTCAAAGTTATATGACCAAGTGAGTTGAGTCAGGTAATGCCTTGTACCCGATTCCGGTATAAGATATGGGTAAGGGGTGTTACATTTAGCGACTAATCACACTATCGGCTATCTGTTTTGGTACTTTTGAAAGATGTACATATTTGGTATATAGCATGTATAGGCTAGTAGATATGGTGTAATTTGAAATGTTTGGACCTTGCCATGTGATATGGCTTGGAAGTTGAATGATATTGGCCTTTATATGTAGGCTATGAAAATGATGAATGTGGTATGAAGTAGTGAGAATAGAAGTGGTATATTTCATGCTTAAATGGTTGATGAAAATTGTAGTTTAAATGTGAATTGTAGTAATGTTTATATGATGCATGACCTATATGAGTTTGGATGTGAAATTTTGGTATTTTTGATGAACTTATTTGAGATAAAATTGAGTATGAAAATAAATGATGTAGTTGATGGTTAATTGGTGCATATACTGATAGGTTTTGGTTGCCAAATGAGGTATAAATGCATGTGATTTGAGGCTTGTAGGTGAACCTAAGTGTGGATGGCAAGTTTGGCTTTGAAAATGGCCTATAACTGCCCACACGATTGAGCACACGGGCGTGTGGCTCTACCGTGTCCTTCGAGGTTGTATTTCAAAATAAGCCAGACTCGACCATGGGCTGGACACACAGACGTGTGACTGGCCGTGTGGTGCAAGTCAGTGTCGACCATGGGTGAGGTACACGGGCGTGTCTCAGGCTGTGTGGACAAGTCAGTATGTATGCCTTGTTGTGTCATGGCTTGGACGCACGGGTGTGTTCGAGGCCGTGTGAGGCATACGGCCTACCCACATAGACATGTGACCTCTGCAGTTATGAAAATTCTTTGAATTTTTGAAAATTTTCGTATGCGTTCGGTTTAGTTTCGACCCCTTTCTAACACGTGTTTAAGGTTTTGTAGACCTTTTTAAGGGACTATATGTTTATATTTCAGTATGATTGATTGATGTTGACTTTGTGTTGTGTAATGATATGAAATGATCAGAAATGATTAGTACTGAATCTTAACCCGAGACCGGCGATGGTACGGGTTAGGGTATTAGTATCAGAGCTACGGTTTAGTTGATTATCGGACTAACGTAGCGCGTGTGAATCTAGCTATACATGCCATATACATAATTGCGATAGTGTGATGAATCCTGACAGTTAAAAATGCATTTTCGTATAGTAGATGGATCCCGATTGAGAAGTTCCTGATGATGTAGAGAGCAATGCGCCTACTCCTGCTCAAGTTACAGCGCCGACTGAATCTAGGCCGAATGTTAGTAACCAAGAGGGAGAGGCTAAGCAAGCCTTTTTCGAAATGATGAGTGAGTGTTTTTCGGAGTTCGTTCAAACGAATCTAGCTACTCCACAACCTCCACTCCACAAGTGCCTATAGTGCCATAAGCGACAGATCCGATCTGATTGAATAAGCCTCCTATGGATAAGATTCGAAAGTATGGGGCTAAAGAGTTTAGAGCCACAATTGATGATGATGCTGAACGAGCTGAGTTTTGGCTCGAGAATACAGTCTGAGTGTTTGATGACATGTCATTGACTCTTGATGAATGCATTAAATGTGTTGTTTCCTTATTGAGAGATAAGGCATATAACTGGTGGAAGACATTGACATCTATGGTTCTGAGAGAGAGAATCACATGGGATTTCTTTCAAGTTGAATTTCGAAAGAATTATATTAGTCAGCAATTTATAGATCAGAAATGTAAAGAGTTTCTAGACCTGAAACAGGGCAGTCTGTCAGTTACGGAGTACGAATGGGAGTTTGTGAGATTAAGTCAGTATGCAAGAGAATGTGTTTTGATCGAAGCTACAATGTGTAAATGTTTCATTGAAGGGCTAAATGAAGACATTAAATTTTTGGTTGGAATACTTGACCTGAACGAATTTGTTGTATTAGTTGAAAGAGCCTGCAAAGCCGAGGAGCTTAGCAAAGAAAAGAAGAAAGTCGATTCTGAGGCTAGAGATGAAAGAAAAAAATTGATGAGTAAGTCATCTCAACCTTAAACGAAGAGATTTAGAGATGCAAGTAATCGTTCAAATGTTTTGTCTGGACATTCGGGTAGAGATCGTGTGAGACAAATTATTGGTCCAAGAGTTCAAATTTTGACTGAATCTAGTGTTGGAAGTGTCAAAAGCAACAAACCTGAGTGTAGACAATGTGGAAGAAGACATGTTGGAGAATGTTGGGGAAAGTACAATAATAGAGTTTGCTATAAATGTGGGTAACGAGATCATTTCAATCGAGATTGCTCAGAGTTAGCTGAGAAAGACAATGTTCAAAGTGCGAGACCGAGTAATACGACGGCTAGGGGTAGACCACCCAGAAACACCAGAAATATGAGTGGAAGTCAGAGAGGCACTACCGATACAGCTGTGAGATCTGAGGCAAGAGCACCTACCCGAGCCTATGCTATTCGTGCACGAGAAGAAGCGCCATCTCTAGACGTCATTACTGGTACTTTTACTCTATTTGGTACTAATGTAATTGCATTGATAGATCCAGGTTCTACTCATTCCTATGTGTGTGTGAATCTAGTATCAAGTAAGACTCTACCTGCTGAGTCTACTAAATTCGTGATTAGAGTATCGAACCCCTTAGGCAAGTATGTCTTGGTTGATAAAGTGTGCAAGAACTGCTCATTGATGTTTTGGGATATTTGTTTTCTAGTTAATTTGATGTTGCTACCTTTTGATGAATTTGATATAATTCTGGGTATGGATTGGCTCACCTTGCATAATGCTATTGTTAATTGTAAACGAAAGAGTATTGATTTGAGAAGTCAGAATGGTGAGATAGTTCGAATTGAATCCAGTGAGTTGAATGGGATACCAGCTGTTATATCATCGATGAAAGCTTTGAATTATGTAAAAAAGGGTTGTGAAGCCTATCTTGCGTATGTGATAGATACAAAAGTGACTGAAAAGAAAGTTGAATCTGTACTTGTAGTATGTGAGTTCTTAGATGTGTTTCCTGAAGAATTACTGGGATTACCTCTGATACGAGAAGTTGAATTTGGGATTGAATTAGTGTCGGGAATGACTCCTATCTCGATAGCTCCGTATAGAATGGCACCAACAGAATTGAAAGAGTTGAAGTCTCAGTTCCAAGAGTTGACAGATAGAAGATTTGCGTGACTGAGTTTCTCGCCCTAGGGTGCTCCTATGTTGTTTGCAAAAAAAGAAAGATGGTACTATGATGATGTGTATTGAGTACTGATAGTTGAACAAAGTGACGATAAAGAATAAATACCCTTTGCCATGTATTGATGATTTGTCTGATCAGCTGAAAGGAGCTACAATATTTTCTAAAATAGATTTGAGATCGAGCTACTATCAGTTGAGAGTTAAAGAATTAGATATACCAAATACTGCTTTCAGAACGAGGTATGAACATTATGAATTCTTAGTTATGCCTTTTGGACTAATGAATGCTCCTGCAGTGTTTATGGATTTGATGAATCAGATATTCAGACCGTATTTGGATTGATTTGTAGTGGTGTTTATTGATAACATTCTGATTTATTCCTGTGATAAGAGGCAACATGCTGAGCATTTGAGAATTGTGTTATAGACTCTATGTGAGAAGAAATTGTATGCAAAGTTCAGTAAATGTGAGTTTTGGCTACGTGAAGTTGGTTTTCTGGGGCATATTGTATCAGCTGCGGGAATACAAGTTGATCCGAGTAAGATCTCGGCCATTTTAGAATGGAAACCTCCAAGGAATGTGTCTGAAGTCCGTAGTTTTCTAGGATTAGTGGGATATTATAGACAGCTTGTGAAAGGCTTCTCGATGATTGCGACTCCGTTAACAAAATTGCTATAGAAAGATGTTAAATTTGAGTGGTCAGAAAAGTGCCAGCAGAGTTTTGAACAGTTGAAAGCATTATTGACAGAGGCACCGGTGTTAGCTCAACCTAAATCAGGTAAAGAGTTTATAGTTTACAATGATGCATCGTTCAATGGTTTGGGCTGTGTGCTGATGCAAGAGGGTAAAGTTATAGCTTATGCTTCAAGACAGTTAAAGCCGCATGAAAAGAATTACCCGACACACAACCTTAAACTAGCCGTGATTGTATTTGCATTGAAGATTTGGCGTCACTACCTATTTGGTGAGAAATGTCATGTTTATACTGATCACAAGAGTTTGAAATATTTGATGACTCAGAAATAATTGAATTTGAGATAGCGGATATGGTTAGAATTACTAAAAGACTATGAATTAGTAATTGATTATCATCCGGGTAAAGCTTGTAACACCCTGGTTTTAGGGGTTAGATTTTTGGTGCTTAGCTCAGGTGTTGGCACACTTCAATGTGTGGTTGGGTTAGTTTTAGGGGTCCTAAGAACCCTAGGTAGTGGTGGAATAATTTGGAAAATTTTTAGTTTTAGGGGTTAAAAGGGGAGCTTGGATAGAGGGGGCCTTAAGAGAATTTTTGGTGGAGCTTTGGCACTAAGAGTGGCTTGGCAGAGTGGCAAGGAGGCGCCACATAAGGCATGGGAAGTGACGCCTCAAGGGGGAGCTGGTAGGGGTCTCAGGTTCAATTCGCAAGGGCAGCAATTGGGGCCTTGTTTTTGCGTCATTAAGGTTAGGTGGTGGACGGTTTTGGGAGGCTTGAAAGGTGGAGGAAGACTTGGTCCTTGTTTTTTTTAAATTCGGCTAGGTAGGTTTGACTCATTCAAATTATTTTGAATGGATGGAAGGGAGGTGTTTTAGGAGAGATTTGAGGATTTTTTTTGTGGGAGGTTGGAACTTGGCCGAATATTATAAATAGGGGGGAGGTGCTCATTTTCATTCACCATTTTGTTTTCTCCCTTGCCGAAAGTTCTTCCCTTTGTCTTCATTTATTCATTCCCTAGTCCATTGCCGAAAGTGAGTCTGAGCAAATCCCTTTTTCCATCTTATTTCTTTGAAGCCGAAATTGGAAGAGGGCATAACCTTCCCATATCCCTCTCCCTTCACACCTTTTCTTAAACTTTGCTTCAAACCGAAATCACCCTTAAAAGACTGCCATTGCCGAATATGTCAGCACCATCTAAGGAGCCTTGTCGAATCTTTTGTTCTCCTATTTTCTCTACGTTGGTTATAAGTCCCTGAAGCCGAACCATACTTTCTTGTGGTGACCGATTCTAGGTTGAGCAATAGGGAGTGGTTAGCAAGGCCGATTGAAGGGGAGAAGAGCTTAACGCAGGAGACCTTTCTTGGGAGTCGTTTAGTCAGCAGTTGCAGTGGCATTAGGTAGCGTTCGGGATTCAAGTTGAGTTGGTAAGATATATTTATTATGATTAAATATTTAGGTTGTGTTTTGGAAGGTTAACCCGTTTACCTGATTAAGTGTGTTGATGGAGGCAACGACCAGTCAGAGTGGGCAAGGGAGGGTCCCTATCCCGAAGTTCTAGAAGAGGGCTATCTCGGTGGTTCGGGATTGGCCACCGGGGTGTGGGCCAGCAGCAGGAGATAGCTATAGGCAGATAGCTGTTGTTTCTTTGAGCGATAGCTTAGGAATCGAAAGCGTAGAACTGCAAGTGTTGAGGTGCGTAATCATCGCACTATTTCACAGTTATTTGCTTGCTAATGTGTTTACATATGCATGATGTGTGGTAGCCAATCATAATGGCTTAAGTGGTAAATACCATGTTTGGGTAATCGGATATCAGGTAAATAAACCTTGGATATTATGTTAATGTGATAAGATATGATGTGGTAATGATATGATATATATATATACTCATGTTATATGATGACTTAACATGTAGCACTTATATAGTTGCATGGGATTTGGGCTTGATTCAATGAAGGAAGAAGTGTACACATGGTGTACGTGGTCTAATGTTAGCCCAGGCTACATTAGCGCTTGACGGTTAGCTGTGTGCTACCTCAAGGGAGGTGTTGGCTCGATGCCCATCTCAGCGGTTGATGGCTATGTGCATCACCGTAGACGGTTTACGATTTTGGGATCACTTTGGCTGATCGGTGGCTTAGCCACGGCCTTGAGCAGCGAGTTGCCAAGGTAAGGTTTATGGATCACGATGTGATCAGTGGTGGATTAGCCACGGCCTTAGGCAGGGAGTCTGCTAGGGTTGGTGTCACGGTTGGATAGTAGGTTGGGCTGAAATGCATTCTTGCATGATTTGTTTCGATGGCTGTGTTGGTATGGGCCAAGCCCATACGTGTGGAAATCTGTGTTGTGATTATGCACTGAGTCAGTGGACTCACTCTATTTTCCTAACTATTTCAGGTGATGCGTAGAATTGGACCGGGATCGGAGAGGACACATGGTGGCCCATGCAGAAAGAGGAATTTAAATATTTTAAAGCTTGTTTATATTAAGTAATTGGTTTTAAATATTGATGTAATAAGGGCCTTTTGATTTTTATTTACTTTGGGAATTATTTTATTATTATTTTAAATTATGATTGGATTATATTAAGTTACTAAGTGGAAACGAATTTATTATGACAACTTATTTATTCAAAATTAGTCTTATATATTCGCTAAAGTTTACTTTTTGGCATTTTATAATATTTATATGATATCAAAGTTTTTCTCATACAATATCAAATAAACATGGGTTTTCAAAGGTTAATAAATTTACTGTTTTATTTTAAGTCAAAAAGAATTTTCCACCGTTTTCCGCAGTGACATAACCAGATTCGGTCGTAGTGAATGGGCCGGGTTTGGGGTGTTACAAAGCTAATGTTGTTGCTAATGCTTTGAGCCGAAAGTCTTTATTTGCTTTGCGAGCAATGAGTACTCAGATAGATCTGTGTGATGATGGTTCGGTTTTGGCTAAGTTAAGAGTGAGACTGATGTTTATACATTAGATTTTGTGAAGCCCCAGAAAAATGTTGATGAAATGATGTTAAAACGAGCTCAATGTGGTTTGAATTCTAATTCAGAATTTCGAGTAGATAATGATGATTGTTTGAGATTCAGAGATCGAATTTACATTCTGAAAAATTTAGAGTTGATTCATTAATTTTGAATGAAGCTCATGATAGTCGTTTGGCTGTTCATCCGGAGAGTACAAAAATGTATAATGATCTGAATAGTTTTATTGGTGGCATGGTATGAAGCGGGATATCTCAGAGTTTGTTTCGAGATGTTTAGTTTGTCAGCAAGTTAAAGCTGAACATTAGGTTCCATCTGGTTTACTACAACCGATTATGATTCCTGAGTGGAAATAGGAGAGAATCACGATGGACTTTGTGTCGGGATTACCCTTATCTCCAGGAAAGAAAGTTGAAATTTGGGTGATAGTTAACAGATTGACGAAATCAACTAATTTTGTTTCGATGAGAACAAATTATTCACTTGATAAATTAGCCAAATTGTATATTTCTGAGACTGTGAGATTACACGGGGTACCACTATCTATTGCATATGATATAGATCTAAGATTTACCTCGCAGTTTTGGAAGAAATTGCAAGAGGCTTTAGGCACAAAGCTGCATTTCAGTATTGCATTTCATCTGCAAACGGATGGTCAATCTGAGCGGATCATTCAAATTCTTGAAAATATGTTGAGATGTTGTATTATTGAGTTAGAAAGTACGTGGGAAAAGCATTTGCCTTTGATTGAATTCGCATACAATAATAGTTTTCAATCTAATATCAAAATGGCACCGTATGGGGCTCTTTACGGTCGAAAATGTCGAACTCCATTGTATTGGACTGAGCTGAGTGTGAATAAGATTCACGGGGTTGATTTGATAAAAGAGACTGAGCAGAAAGTGAAAGTGATTCGTAATAATTTGAAAGTAGCTCCAGATCGTCAAAAGTCTTATGCAGACTTGAAACGAAAAGATATCGAATTTGAGGTCGGAGACAAAGTGTTTTTGAAAGTGTCTACGTGGAAGAAAATACTTTGATTTGGCTGAAAAGGCAAGCTGAGTTCGAGGTTCATCGGGCCGTATGAAATCAAAGAACGAATTGGGCCAGTTGCTTACAAATTGTTGTTGCCACCAGAGTTAGAGAAAATTCATAATATGTTTCACGTATCGATGCTTCAACGATACAGATCTGATCCATCGCATGTAATTGCTCCTACTGAGGTTGAGTTTCAGTCATATTTGTCGTATAGTGAAGAACTGATTCGAACTCTGGTAAGTGCGATCAAAGAGTTGAGAAACAAAAGAATTTCTTTAGTGAAAGTGTTGTGGCACAAACACGGAGTTGAAGAGGCTACGTGGGAGCCTGAAAATTTTATGAGAGAGCAATATCCACACCTATTCACTGGTAAGATTTTCGAGGACGAAAATCCCTAAGGGGGAGAGTTGTAACAGCCCAGTTTAGACCCTAGTTGGAACAGTGGTTTCGAGACCACAAATTCAAGGTCAAACAAATATTTTAATATTATATTTGGTGTTTGTGATATGTGATTGAGCATGTGTGAAAATTCTGTGTGAGAATTTTATCGTCTATGTGTCGAATTGTGAAAAAGGACTTAATCGTATAAAATGTAAAAGCTCTGTGCTGATTGTTAAAGTGCTTATTTGGCATGGTTTTAAATGAGAAGTCTTTATTTTGATAATATACCATTAAAAGAATGGATGGACATAAAAAGGCATAAAATTGTTGATTAAATGGTTTTATAAGCAAGGGCAAAATGGTAAATTATCTATAAAGTTATTAGTAAATAAAATAAAGCTTAAATTAGTGGCATTTTCATCTTGTTCTTGTTGAAACTTGAAAGAAAAAGAAAGAAATAGGTCTTTGATACATTCGACTATACTTGCTCAAAATCAACGTATGTTTTGAGCTCGATTTTTAGTGATTTTTACATTTTTTGTGATCATTTCTTTGTGTTCTATCAAACTCATGCTTTAATTTTATAATTTGATGAAGATTTTGAGATATGCCATTGATGAGTATGTGAGCTTTGTGTTGATAGTTGGTGGAATATTAAAGATTAATGTTGGTTTAACATAGTTTGTATTTGAATTTTTGGTGAAATTGAGTAATTTGGGCTAAATTGAGAAAATGAGAAATTGGAGGACTCTAATGTGAAATAAATGAAATATATGGGTTTGTATGAGCACAAGGAAAATTCGGCTAGGCATGTATGAGATGAAATTATGTGAATTTGATGTTTTTGTGAAATAAGGACTAAAGTGTTGAAATGTGAAAATGTGAGGGCTATTTTGTAAAATGCCCTAAATATGTGTGTTTGGATTAAATTGAATGATTTGGTGGTTGAATGAGCTAAATTTGAATATGTATAGACCAAGAAAGGAGAGATTCGGATCAAGATCGAGGCAAAGACAAAGTGCTCGATTGATTAACTAATCTCGGTATATCTACTTTCGAGGTAAGTTTGGATATAATACGTGTTCTTAAATTATGTTTAAATGCTATGAAATAAAAAGTTATGTGATTATTGGATTAGAGAAGCTATGTGTGGAATCGAGATAGGTGGCACTAAGTGTGCATAATTAAAAACGATACAGAAATGATTAGAACTGTGTGTGCGAAATAATAGAAGCTTCGGCTTATTGATTTGGCAGTGTGTGTGCGATACCAAAATAAGTTCGGTTTAAAGTACAGGCACTAAGTGTGTGATGATCTTTAAGCTTTGGCTACGAAATTGGCACTAAGTGTGCTAATAAATCGAATGATTAACAAAGGTTAATCGAAATGTAATATTGAGCATTGAGTAGCATGAATGGTGAATAACTATGTGTCGGCTAAGTTATGTATTGAACCTTTGCTGTTGATGAAATTGTAAATGGATTTATGAATGATTAAGTGAGTATATTAGCTATGGATGATATGGTGTGTATAATTGTGAGTTGATCTATGTGATGGATTAACTTTGTATATTGTATTTGATCTAATGAATTGAATGTATTGTATTACGAACTTACTAAGCTTTAAAAGCTTACTGTGTGATGTGTTTCTCTGTTTTACAGTGTTACTAGAGCTAGCTTGGATTCGGGGATCATCAGCGACTCAATCACACTATTGGCTATCTATTTTGGTACTTTTGAAAGATGTACATATTTGGTATATGGCATGTATAGGCTAGTAGATATTGTGTAATTTGAAATGTTTGGACCTTGCCATGTGATATGGCTTGGAAGTTGAATGATATTAGCCTTTATATGTAGGCTATGAAAATGATAAATGTGGTATGAAGTAGTGAGAATAGAAGTGGTATATTTCATGCTTAAATGGTTAATTAAAATTGTGGTTTAAATGTGAATTGTAGTAAGGTTTAAATGATGCAATATGAGTTGGGATGTGAAATTTTGGGATTTTTCATGAACTTATTTGAGATAAAATTGAGTATGAAAATAGATGATGTAGTTGATGGATAATTGGTGTATATATTGATAGGTTTTGGTTGCCAAATGAGGTATAAATGCATGTGATTTGAGGCTTGTAGGTGAACTTAAGTGTGGATGGCAAGTTTGGCCTTGAAAATGGCCTATAATTGCCCACATGGTTGAGCACACGAGTGTGTGGCTCTACCATGTCCTTCGAGGTTGTGTTTCAAAACAAGTTAGACTCGACCACGGGCTGGACACACGGGTGTGTTACTGGCCGTGTGGTGCAAGTCTGTGTCGACCACGTGTGCAGCACACGGGCGTGTCTCAGGCCGTGTGAACAAGTCAGTATGTATGCCCTGTTTTTCCACGACTTGGACGCACGGGCGTGTCCGAGGCCGTGTGAGGCACACGGCCTACCCACACGGGCGTGTGACCTCTGCAGTTATGAAAAATCTTTAAATTTCAAAATATTTTCGTATGCGTTCGGTTTAGTCCCGACCCCTTTCTAACAAGTGTTTAAGGTTTTGTAGACCTCATTAAAGGACTATATGTTTGTATTTGGATATGATTGATTGATGATTGACTTTATGTTGTATAATGATATGAAATGATCAAAAATGATTAGTAATGCCACTTAACCCGAGACTGGCGAAGGTACGAGTTAGGGGTATTACATAGTGTGATCATGCTCCGATGCAATTCCAACCAATCGAGCTTTCAATTGACCTACAGAAATAGGGAAAATAAATTGCATAAGCAACTAATGCTTAGTAAGCTCGTATAAAGAACTTAAACTTACCAAATGCATTAAATTAACAACCATATATACTCTCATCATGTCATACGCCAAACTTCCTTTCCAATACACATCACCCCCTAAGGTTAGTAAGTATAACATTTCATGTAAGCTCCAAGTAAATCATGGCATATACATAATAAGCACTTAGGGTTTATATATATCATCCATCTCATATATATATCCATTACACATTCTTGTCATTTGAATTCTCATAGCTAAGAGATAATAAGTAAACATAACATCTACGAAACATAGCATATATTAAGAAATGAATTCCATGCATATTTCATCCATCACATGATAAATATTCACCTTTTTCATTTCATATATGCATATCCATTTTTTTCATTTCATGTGAACATTAGTAACATTAAGTCTTTCTACATGTCTTTCCATGAACTTTTGCTTACTTGTTGAATTCACATAGTTAAGAGATAATAAGTAAACATAACATCTATGAAACATAGCATATATTAAAAAATGAATTCCATGCATATTTCATCCATCACATGATAAATATTCACCTTTTTTAGTTCATATATGCATATCCATTTTTTTTCATTTCATGTGAACATTAGTAACATTAAGTCTTTCTACATGTCTTTCCATGAACTTTTACTTACTTGTTGAACCACATACAATTACATCAAATATTCAGGAATACTTACACAAAGTGTGCCTTTTCATATATTCGTGACATTTCCAATAATGCTCACACGAGCTATGAAATGGGCTTGCTCACACGAGTTGTGGGTCGAGATGTTAGCCACACAATGCTACTCACACGAGTTGTGGAGAATCCATAACAAATGTAGGACCTCAGCCATCGGTAGGACATCTAGGACAAGCACTCACAATCGTATAATCCAAGTTATTTGATCCATTACACTGCCATGAAGTCTACTAGGCTCAAGGGCTGGTAATACCGGCACAAAGCCTGCTAGGCGTAAAGCCTAATTATATATGTAACACCCCTCACCCGTATTCAACACCAGAATAGGATTACAGAGTATTAACAAACTTATAAAACACTAAAACATTCAACTCTACATAAATTTTCAAATTACAAGCAATCAGCAATCATTTTCAATCACGTGGTCCCTATTATGAGCCTACGAGGCCCTAAACATGCTTTGGGAATGGTTCGGGACAAAACCAATAGCTCAAGTAACTTTCATGAAACTTTGAAAATTTTTCTCAAAACAGGGGACACACGCCCGTGTGGCCAAGCCATGTGTCTCACACGCCCACCAGACACACCCGTGTCATAGGCCGTGTAGACATTCGAAATGGGAGCACATGGCTGTGTCCCGGTCCGTGTCTTACCTCATGTCCAAACAAGTGAACATACTGACTTGGGTCACACGGCCAACTACACGCCCGTATGCCCTTCGAAGTGGCCACACACGCCCGTGTGCAAGGCCATGTGCTAGGCCGTGCCAAACCTATAGGGTATACTGACTTATGCAACACGGCCAAGTCACACGCCCGTGTGCTAGGCCATGTGAGAATTAGGGGGTATACTGACTTGTGCCACACAGCCGATCACACGCCTGTGTGTGAGACCGTGTGGAGCATACTGACTTCATTCCAATTTTAACACTAAGGGAGACACAGTCGTGTCGTGTGTCACACACGGCTGAGACACACGCTCGTGTCTCTGCCTGTGTGGACAAAAATAGGCTATTTACCAAGCCATTTTGCCACCCAAATTTGGTGCACCTACACCTCTCAAATAGCACACAATATATCGTCAAAAGGCATATAGTTCAATTCCAATCAAACATGATTTATACCAATTACAACACCAACCAATACAAAACATAAATACCACATATTGCCATCTAATTTCATGCCAATCTTTGTCTTCTCAAAACATCAAAATGGCCATTTACAATTATACATTATTATGCTCAATTCCACAAACATACCAATTCGCAAATCATCATTTATTGACATTAAAAATTTCCTATTATCAATGAGCATCATGAATCCACCTCAATCACACAACATAGGTCAATTACCAATCTCAAAACAAAAGCCATTTGCACACTTATAAACACATCCAAATCAACAAAAATATGCCAACTTCCTTGGCTATATACAAACCAAACATAAATGTTTATAAGCCAACTCAAATGGCTACATCATTTACCAAAATTGACTCAAAGTCCCTATACATGCCATATGACCAAAAAACATAGTTTCAAAAGTACCAAAGTGTCAGCGGATAGTTTGATGAAGTCTCCGACGATTCCCGAATCTGAGCTAGCTTTGAAATTACTATAAATCATGGAAAAGCAACAAAGTAAGCTATATAGCTTAGTAAGTCCGTAAGTAAAAAATGAAATAATCTCATAATTTATTAGCATTTCAAAATAGAGAACATAAATTGCATATAAAGCATCAAACAATGAATTAACATAAAGTTTAATCACATATTAACTCATAAGTTCTCAACTTCTTTAACTTGTTACTTGAACAGTTTTCCGTACATACCTGTACCAATATGTTTCTATTTCTCACCAATTCTCTTACCAAACCACTCCGACTTATAAATGCTTACGGTACGAGTACATCAATTTTTCGATGCCATAGTCCAACTATGGTCTTACACATAAAATGCCATGGCCCTGCCGTGGTCTTACATTCACATGCCATAACCCGGTTATGGTCTTATTTTCTGATTTGCCATAGCCCAACTATGGTCTTATTTATTAACTCGTCTCATTTAAATCGTACAATTAATTTAAGACTTCCAAAGTTAACTAATAAAATAAATACAATTTCAATTCCATCCATCAATTAAACAAATGCACAATTAAGTTCAATTAGACGAACTTACCTCGTGTACGAAAATGACGAAACGGACCGACTATTCAATTACTTTGCTTTTTCCTCGATCTAATTCTGAATTCCTCTTTTCTTGATCTATAAGTAATCAAATTAAACTTATTCATTCATCTTTTTGTTCAATTTAATCCACAACAAACTTTAGGGAAAATTTACATTTTTGCCCCTAACATTTCAACATTCTTACAATTTAGTCCTTATTTCACAAAATAAAAACTTCATGCAATTTAATACCATCCCATGCTAGCTGAATTTTCCTAGTGCACATATTGCTCATATTTATCATTTATTCAAAATTTTACCACATAATTTATCACATTTCACAATTTAATCCCTAATTGACATTTTTCATAAAAATCACTTTACAAATGTTGTTTATCTACCAACAACCATGCATTTTCTACCATTAAACATCACAACACATGCTCATTCATTAATGTCAAAACCCTATACTTTTAACAATTTCTCAAATTAGTCCTTGGGCTATCTAGATTAAGTTACAACTATGCCAGAAACATAAAAATTATTAAAAACCGAGCAAGGAAACACTTGCATAAAGAAGTTTGCCCTAACCTTAAAGAACTAAAAATGGCTTCTTCTCCTTCAATATTCGGCTGAAGAAGATGATTATGCATGTTTTTCTTTTGTTTTCTTTATTTTACTATATTTATTTCACAATTTACCTTTTTAACCTTTGATATAAAACATTAAAGTCACCTAATACATGTCCATTCTTGTCCAATAACTTTAACAATGGTATAATTACCACATAAGAACCTCCACTTTAATAATTCGTAGCTATTAGACACATTTATCTAATAGAATGTAAATTTTACACCTTATGCGATTTAGTCCTTTTTACCTAATTAAGCATTCAAACGGTAAAATTTCTTAACGAAATTTTCACACAAATATATTATCATGTTGTAGACATTAAAATAATAATAAAATAATTATTTCGACTTCAGATTTGTGGTCCAAAAACCACTGTTCTAATTTGACCAAAAATGGGCTGTTACAACTCTCCCCCCTTAAGAATTTTCATCCCCGAAAATCTTACAAGTAAATAGGTTAGGGTACTGTTTATCGTGCTGTTAGCACAAAACCTTCAATAAAACTCTTTAACCTCTCAAGTTAAAATTCTAATCAGATTTTCATTATCTGACATGTTGACTAAATCTCAACATCTGTCGGAGAAATCATATACAAATAGTCTGATCGTAGCATAGATAAGTGAAACACATTATAAATCTGTTCTAACTTTTATGGTAATTCAAATCGGCATGTCACTGGTCCTCTCTCTCAATAAACTATTACAGCCCATAAATTACAGAGTCAACTTCTCTTTGCGACCACAACAAAGTATCCTCTTTGAGAGCGATACTCAGAAACACTCTGTCGCCAATTTGAAATCTAATATCTTTACGTTTCAAATCTGCATACCCTTTATGCCAATCTGAAGCTGCTTCCAACTTTCACGAATCACTTTCACTTTTTCCCAAAATCACGAATCAATTCAACCTCGTATATCTTTCCTCACTGAGCTCCATCTAATATAATATAGTTCGTCATTTACAACCACATAAAATTTCATATAGTGCCATCTTATACTCGACAAAATAATTATTATTATACATGAATTCGACCAACAATAAACATTTTCCTAGTTAACTATGCACTCTAAACATAGTAACAAAGCATATCGTCAATAATCTGAATTTCAGTGTTAAAGTACAACCGTATACTCAGAGTTTCCTGTAAGTTTCTCCATAATCGTAATATAAACATTGGATCTCTATCCAAAATAATGATGATTGGCACTCCGTACAACCTGTCAATCTCAGAAGCACATAACTCAGTAATTCTGCCACGTAAGAAATCTATACGTACTGGAAAAAATATGTTGATTTCGTCAACTGATCAACAACAATTCAGATAGCATCATTCTTTTCAGAAATTAGGGTAACCTCGTTACGAAATCAATCATAACTTTATATCATTTTCCCCTCCAATATTATCATTGGCTATAATAGTCTTAAATGCACTTGATATTTGACTTTAACTTGTTGATAAATCAAACATCTGAACACAAAATTAGAAATATTGCTTTTCATATCCGACCACCAGTGCTTCTACCTCAAATCACTGTACATCTTATTACTCCTCTGATGAATAAACGAGTTACCACTGCGAGCATCGTGTAAAATTTTCTGTATAAGCTCTGGATTCTTAAGTACACAAATTCTATCTCATAATAATAATAATAGTCATCAGGTCCGACCTGAAATTCAGAATTAAAAGTCTGTTCACAATGTAATTGTTTCGCTTGCAATTCACTATCATATTTTTGAGCTTCTCAGTTTTGCAATGAAGACATCAATTTAGCTTTTAAATCAACTAATATGGTACCATCATTTCAAGGTCAATCATGTAACCATCGTTCACAAAGTAAACAAAAATTTTCCACTCAAGCACCGGCAACTATATTTGTTTTTCCTAAACGTTAATCAATAACTAGCTCACCATCTTTCAATAGCTCGAGCCATCAACATTGTCTCAGAATCAAATATGTTTGGGAAATCAGCTACTTTAACCTCTCGTGATCAGTAAGTATGTGACATTTTTCGTCGAACAAATGATGTCGTCAAATTTTTAACGCAAACGCAATAGCAGCCAATTCTAAGTTCCATGTCGGATAAATTTTTTAATATGGCTTTAACTGTTTGGAAGCATAAACTACAACTTTACATTCTTGTACTAAAACACATCCCAATCCATTCAATGGCACATCACTGAAAACCAAGAATTCTTTACCCGATTCAGGCTAAACCAGAACTAGTGTTTCGGTTAATAATGGTTTCAATTGTTTAAAACTTTGTTAACAAGTATTAGACCATTCAAATTTTACAAGCGCGATAACTTTATCAATCAGAACAACTTTAACTCATAATAATGTCTTTCGATTAGAACAATCCTAATAGATAAATTTTCTGTATCATATTTCATAGAACATGAATTCTTCTTTCAGACTGTCTGTCTTTTTACCCGTGAATGCATAAAATTATTTCCATACCCGAGGACAAACTTAAATGCATATAACTCAAATTATTCTTTGACTAATTAAACCGCTCAGATTTAAAGCAACTAAATTGATCTTATCTATCATATAATAACATTTCAAAGTAATCTCTTCTTCATGTTGTTAGAACAATTCAAACATACAATCTTTCATAATTCCCTCAACATACTAGTCAAATATCTTTTCAAACTACATCAGCTCAAAAAATCATAATATCCTAATTTAACTCATTGACCGTAATTAAACCTACCTGAGAAAAGAAAACCATTTTACAAATTTGAGCTTGAGTTTCCACCGTCTATACTTTTGCCAATGTCAACCCCTTTCACGAAAACTAGAAAAACCTGATATCAGTATTGATGGATCTCGAAACTAACTATTGTTTCGACAAAGGCAAGTGATCGTTGTTTTATGCGATGTCAAAGTCTTAAAATTTATAAATGAGAAGGATCAAACCTGGAAACCAACTATGACAACTATTTGAGGCAAGCGCACCTATCAAACAGTAGTATAGTTTAGGCAAGACCGGAGTGTCGAACCCAAAGGAACCGAAAGTACTAATACTAACTCTCTCTTTATTATTTAGCCTAAAAATAAATGGATTGTTTATCTAATCTAAAATTAACTAACAACTAAATAAAGACTCTAAGACAAAGAAGAATGAAATTGTGAAAATAACTTGAAAAACCAATTGATTAAGACGACACCCAAGGAAGAATCCACCTAGACTTCATTTATTATCTAACTCTGAACCAGAAGATTTATTTATTTGACCTGATCCGTAAGATTCCCTAAGTTATATTAATCCCTCTCTCGAAGCAACTAACGTCTAACCCTAGGTTGATTAATTGAAATCTCTTTCTAATTAAAACCCCCTAGAATTGCATTAACTTAATCTATGGACTCCCATATTAGGTTTCACCCTAATCCGCCAAAATCTCGTCACCTTGTCTCTAGGCGCGCGATCAACTCCACTTAATTATGCTAGATCTACTCTTAGGCAGGGACTTTTGCTCCTCCACCTAAGCCCATCATACTTGAATTAATATCCCAGAAATATCAACACAAGAATTAAGAACACATAATTAAGAACAAGTCAAATATTTATCATATGGTTCAGCAAACGATAACAAGATTCATCTTAGGTTTCATCCCCTCAGGTATCTGAGGGTTTAGTTCATAATAAATAAAGAAAACATCTTAAAAGAAAAGATAAAACAAAACATAAGAAATTCCTAAAACCCCCTAAAGGAATTGAAGGAGAGATCCTCCGTCTTGAGTATAATTACGGCTTCTTGAGATGGATCAACAGGCTATCTTTGAGTGATTCTCCACATATTGGCCTTATTTGGCCTAGCTGGACGCCCCCTGACTAAAGCCATGGGTTCCCCCTTGTAGGTTATACTTAGCGTGTTTATATAGGCTTCTGAATGTGTTACTTTGCCCCTAAGTATCCTAATCTGGGTGAAAATCTTCTTTCCCACGGCAGGGACACGCCATGGCACACGCTCGTGTAAGTTGTGGCCAGGCCGTGTTCAAACCTGTTGAATGAGGCACGGCCGTGTGGTCTTGGACCCAGGCCGTGTGGATTTCGTGATATGGTCCATTTACTCTGTTTTGGGTCTGTTTTCCATTCTTTTCATCATCCAGTGCTCTTCTCAGTATAAAACATGAAAAAAGGATTAAGAGCACCAAATTACATAATTCGAGGCTTAAATCATCCAAAAGCATGCTAAATGTGGGCTTAAAATATGTTACTTTTACGGTTTATCAAATACCCCCACACTTAAGCTTTTCCTTGTCCTCAAGTAAAATTCTCAACTCACAATTGAAATGAACTTTCTTGATTCATAATATTCATCAATAATGTTTTATCATAATTCAAAGATAATTCATACATGGATAATTCAACTCAAAGAGTCCTAAAGATTTAAACAATTAAAGTTATACTATTGTAGTACGAAAACAAAGATGTTTCCCCTCATCTAAATAATTACCTCTGATTCAAAATCGACAAGAGTTGATATCCTCACTAAAGATTCACTCAATTCACTCAAAGTGTTTAAGGTTCAAAATTAAGCACTCAAAAGTTGAACATGAAGAGTTAATCCTATAGGCCTGCATGAAAATCAAATCTCCACCACTATAATATGAGATGATACACAAATCAAAAGGTCTTTAATAGGGTTGTAATGGGGCTTGGGTTAAATGTGTGGATAAAGGCTGAATTAAAAGGTTAGAATCGATATTGAATTGACAATTTACCTAACTAGAAAAATGAAATAATCAATTGAAAACTAACAATATGAGCTTTAACATTTGAATTGTAAGCTCACTTAGTAGAACTAATGATGAATATACTTCATTTTTTTTAAGTACAAGTCACAAATAACGAACTTTAACAACTGGAATATAGAACATAGTTAGGTAACTGCTCAAAATCAAATCTCGACAAAAAGGGTATTTAAGAAGAATGGTAATAACAAATACAAAGGGTTTTGAGTTAATATTAGTGGGTGAGTTAATAAAAAGGGTTGTTAGGATTAAACGGGGTTCACTAGGGGTTAATTGTGGAGGTAGGCTTTTAGTGGAGTGAGTGGGTTAAAACCTAGGTCCCTTTATCATTTCTGTATATCAAATTAAAGGTGTGGTCTTGACATGTATGATCGAAGCAAGTTCTAGAATAACAAATCAATGTTGACACACTCATAATCAAAAAGTGAGCAAGGAAAAGAATATATGCTCTAAAAGGCTCAAAATCTCACAAAAAATTATGGATGTTTGATATCAACCTCGTAAATTTCAAACTTCAAAGTAATACTCAAATTGAGTTAGACAGCCTAGAAAAAATTTTTAATTTTAAAAATAGACTTTGTCATGCTTGATTCCCTAGTATCCTTCAAATTTAATCATCAATGCACAATTTTCAATGACTTACTCTAAGACATATCAACAAACATCATAAATCAAAGAAAATTTCATTCTAATCATAATATGAGATACTTACTTTAAGAACAAGGCATAATTCAGGGATTTGAGAATAATGAAGAAAGTTAGGCACTTTCTCAAGATAACTATTCACCCCCCACACTTGAGATGTACATTGCCCTCAATGTACAAAGATGTATATGAATTTTAAAAGAAAGGGAGAGGTGAAAATTCCTGAATTTGGATGGACCTTGAGGTGGGAGTCCCGAGGTGTGGTGGCTGCTACCGAGCTCTGCGCTAGATGAAGAAATTAGGGAGCTCGTAAAGAATTAGCCAGGAAATATTAAGACACATTTAAAATAAACTAAATATATAATTAAAGACAAGAAAGATAAAGAGAAAAAAAATAGAAATGTAAATAAAATTAAAATGAAAGATGAATGGACCGAAGAATTGGGGTAGCGGTGGCAGAAGTGGCATAATTCCCAAACAACCTGAAGAACCTGACACTAAGAAACTAAACTAAAATAAACTAAATGAAGCAGAAGAGAAGTAAAGATAAGGAAAATAAAGGAGAAGAGTAAGGACGAAGAAAAATTAAATGGCCTCAAAGATCTTTGGCTTGTCGAGTGAATGAAGTGGCCGTCATGAACTTATGTAGATTGGTCTTCCTAAGGAAGATTATGCCTGGATCCTTCCGTTTCTTCAACATGGCCATTACAGAGATAAAGAGTTAGAAGAATGGTATGAGAGGTTAAATCTAAAAAAGAAAAGAAAAAGAAAATGATATGGAAGAAGGGAGATAGGGAGTAAGTTAGAGGAGGGAGGGCTGGTTTAAATAGAATTTTAGGGCTTGGTACTTTCCCACGCCCGTGTACCATGGGCGTGTTATGTCACACGGCCGTATCGCACGGCCGTGTTGTGCTTTGTTCGCTTCTCCCACGCCCATGTTCTGATCTCCACGCCCGTGTATGATCTAATAGTGTCCGCCACGGCCGTGGCGTGGTAGTTGAATTCGTGACTTGAAAATTGATTCACTCTAACTCGTACCATATTTGCCATGTCAGTACAGAGATTTGGTGCAGCCACACGGCCACGGCCACGGCCGTGTACAAGGCCGTGTGGCTTGAAATTTTGTACTTTTAGTTAGTTTACAATTAGGTGCTATAAGGAAAGAATAAAATAAATAAAAAATGTAGAAGTTAATGGGGTAGTACTCGGGTTGCCTCCAGAGAAGCGCTCGTTTATAGTCTTAAGCTGGACTTACCTCTCATTCGCATGTTCATGGTGGTTTGAGGAGTTGAAAGTTCTTCCTCATACTAGCAGATCCATTATCATGATAAAGTGTAAGACGAGTAGCATTTATTCTCAAAGTGCCAAAAATAGGGTTATTTACCTCGACTGTTCCGTATGGGAAGACATTGATTACCTTAAAATGGATTTCCTTGCTTGTGTTAGGATCAGGTGGAGATATTTGTGGGTCTGCATTGTTAATAGTACCTGATCTCCAATTTTGAACCTGTCTGCCTTGTGTAGTGGCTTCGTTTCTGCTTTGTGTATCCCTAGTTCTTCTTTAAGATTCATCTTTCTCTCTTCTAGTTCATCGATCTAAATCCCTTCTTCCTTGTAGGTTATTTCCTCGTTGGTACAGGGTTTCAGATCGGACTCTGTTGTGTTCTTTTGTGGTGCTTCCTGAAAAGAAGGAGTAACCGAATGGTTATCAATAGAATTTACTTTCTCACCTTGATTCTTTGATGTTCTAGCTGAGTCGAGGGCTTGAAGACTGACTGTCTCCTCACCTGCACAGAGTATGAGTTCTCCTGCATCAACATCGATTTTAGTTCTGGCAGTTGCTAAGAATGGTCTTCCTAAAATTAGGGGGACCGTGTTGTCCTCATCCATGTCTAAAATGACAAAGTCTACTGGGAATATGAATTTATCAATTTTCACGAGTAGATCTTCGATTATACCCCTAAGAATTCTAACAGTTTTATCAGCTAATTGAATACTCATCCTAGTTTGTTTAGGCTTCCCTAAACCTACTTGTTTAAACAATTTATAAGGCATGACATTTATGCTTGCCCCTAAATCAGCTAACGCATTATCAATAGATAAACTACCAATTAAGCATGGAATTGTAAAACTCCCTGGATCTTTTAATTTTTGTGGTAGTTTATTTTGCAACAATGCTGAGCATACTGCATTCAGTTCCACATGTGATTCCTCATCTATCTTCCACCTATTTGTTAATAGCTTCTTTGAGAATTTCCTAGAATCCGGCATCTGCAAAAGAGCTTCAAGAAACGGTAAGTTAATATGTAATTTCTTTAAAAGTTTAAGAAACTTACCGAACTGTTCCTTCGTGTCATCTTTCGTTATCGCTTCGGGATATTGTATGCGAGGTTTGTACTCTTTGACTACTGGTTTTGGTTTTACCTCAACCTTATCTTCTTCTACCACATTCTTTTGCCTCGAATTGGGCTCGTCTAACCCTTCACTATCTTGAGCTATTATTGCTTGAATTTGCTCCCTTGGGTTAGTTTCGGTGTTGCTTGGTAGTCTTCCTTGTGGTCTCTCAGAAATCTACTTAGCAAGTTGTCTGATTTCATCTTTGAGCTCCTACCTCGATGCCTCAAGTTTTGTTTCTATATTTTGGAAACGTGTTTCTGAGGCTGCTATAAATTTTATCAGCATCTCCTCGAGGTTTGACTTCCTTTCCTGTGGGTAAGGCTGTTGTTGGAAGTTTTAGGATGGTTGTTGCCTTTGATCTCCTTGACCGCCCCATGAGAAATTGAGGTGGTTCTTCCAACCTGGATTATAAGTATTACTATAAGGGTTATTGTTAGATCGAATTTTTTATGTGCCTGCGAAGAACCATATAAATCATCAAATTTTTTATGTAGTAACTCTGGATGCTTTGGCTGGCCTTGTCTTTCTAACTTACCACTGATAGTTATTCAGTGACATCTCTTATATGAACTCATAGGCTGCCTCAAGAGTTTTGTTATTCAGAGTTCCGCTGCCGGCTGAATCGATTAGTTGCCTTGTTGAGGGGGTTCACACCATTGTAAAAAGTTTGGACTTGTAGCCATAAAGGTAATCCGTGGTGTGGGCACTTCCTCAACAAATCCTTGTATCTCTCCCATGCATCGTAAAGTGTCTCCAAATCTATCTACACAAAAGAAGAGATATCATTCCTTAATTTGGTCATTTTGGCCGGCGGAAAATATTTTAATAAAAATTTTTCGGTCATTTGATCCCATGTAGTGATTGACCCTCGTAGAAGAGAATGCAACCACTGTTTGGCTTTATTCCTCAGGGAAAAGGGAAATAACCGAAGATGGATGGCATCATCAGAAACGCCATTTATCTTGAAGGTATCACAGAATTCTAGAAAATTCGCAAGGTGTGTGTTAGGATACTCATCCTGCAAACCGTCAAACTGAACAAACTGTTGTATCATCTGTATGGTGTTAGGTTTCAGTTCAAAATTATTTGCAGCAACAGTAGGCCTAACAATACTAGACTCAGTTCCTGTTAAATTAGGTTTAGCATAATCATACATAGTGCGTGTAACATGATGTTCAGCCGTCTCTGGAGGTGTCGGATTATCCTCAGCCATCTCTTCTGTGGTCTTGATTTTGGCTTCTTGCTCTTCTTCTATGTAGTTGAAGTTTCGCCTTATTTGTCTGGGATTTCTACGAATGGTACCTTCAATATCACTGTCCTAAAGTAGGGGTCTTGTCGGGTTCCTTCTAGTCATAAACTAGAGGTACCTGAAAGGAGTGAAAGAAGAAAATTTAGAAAAAACAAAAAATAGAATTTAATTGCAAAAATAAAAAAATAAATATGGCTAAAGTAATAAAAATTAAGCGTTCTTAATATTTCAGTTCCCTGGCAACGGTGCCAAAAAGTTGATCGTTGTTTTATGCAATGTCAAAGTCTTAAATTTTATAAATGAGAAGGATCAAACCTGGAAACCAACTATGACAACGATTTGAGGTAAGCGCACCTATCGAATAGTAGTATAGTTTAGGCAAGACTGGAATGTCGAACCCAAAGGAACCGAAAGTACTAATACTAACTCTCTTTTTATTATTTAGCCTAAGAAATAAATGGATTGTTTATCTAATCTAAAATTAACTAACAACTAAACTAAAGACTCTAAGACAAAGAAGAATGAAATTATGAAAATAACTTGAAAAACCAATTGATTAAGATGACACCCAAGGAAGAATCCACCTAGACTTCACTTATTATCTAACTCTGAACCAGACGATTTATTCATTTGACCTGATCTGTAAGATTCCCTAAGTTATATTAATCCCTCTCTCGAGGTGACTAACTTCTAACCCTAGGTTGATTAATTGAAATCTCTTTCTAATTAAAATCCCTATAATTGCATTAACTTGATCTATGGACTCCAATATTAGGTTTCACCCTAATCCGGCAAAATCTTGTGACACTATCTCTAGATGCGCGATCAACTCCGCTTAATTATGCTAGATCTACTCTTAGGCAGGGACTTTTACTCCTCCACCTAAGCCCATCATACTTGAATTCATATCCCGGAAATATCAACACAAGAATTAAGAAGACATAATTAAGAACAAGTCAAATATTTATCATATAGTTCAGCAAACGATAACAAGATTCATCTTAGGTTTCATCCCCTCAAGTATCTAAGGGTTTAGTTCATAACAAATAAAGAAAACATCTCAAAAGAAAAGATAAAACAAAACATAAGAAATCCCTAAAACCCCCTGAAGGAATTGAAGGAGAGATTGTAACACCCCAAACCCGGTCAACCCACCACGACCAAATCTGGCATGTCGCAGAGGAAAAACGTTTTGAAGAAAATCAAGCTACCGATTAAATTTTGTGGAAAACTTTTTGTTGCTCTATGTTTGTAAAAATCAGGTGCATGATTAGTTAAAAACTGATAGTTTACTTTGAAATCCTGGGAATAAATCTTTAAAACTTAGTTGTCGATCTATAGATTTAGAAAACCTTTTTGTCATTTTTAAAAGAAACCCAAATGATTAATTTAAAAAAAACCGTTTCTATTTGAGTTTGGAAACCTAAGTTTGGAAACCGTTTAAGTTGTCGAAAACATTTGAGTTGTCATTTATTATCAAGTGATTTGTATTACCCGATGGTAAGGTTTTGAAAGCCATTACGTTTTGTAGTTTAGAAAACCTTGCGCTCACATTATTAAATTGATCAAGTAATTCATTTAACCATGTTTGAAATCAAATCTAAAACATATAAATAATTCAAAACATAATTTGAAAGGCCTTATTACAAACCCAAATAATAAAAGCAAAATATAAAATGATCACCCAATTCAAAATCCAAGTAAAACCAAATGTTTTAATGCATGGGCCACCTCGAGTCCACCCGGCTCCTCATCCGCGATCTACGAATCACCTGAAAAGATAAGGGAGAAGGTGAGTCACCAAGACTCAGTGCATAATCCCTCCCCCGGTTAATGCAACAAGCTTACACAAATCATAAGCAAGCAATATATCATGCACCCCAACCTAACCATCCATAACTCCGTTTCTACCCCGTGTGGTACCAAACCACTGGTGGTGCCAAACCACTGGTGACCCAAAGTCACGAATAATCCATCTGTGGGGCCAACCCACGTTGTGATACCAAATCACTGGCGACAATCCCGTAATATCAAATGTGGGGCCAACCCACTGTGGTGCTAAGCCACTGGGACGAGTCGCTATGAGGTGCCAAACCTCTGGTGACCCAAAGTCACAAAATAAGCTGTGGTACCAAACCACTGGAGGTGCCAAACCTCTGGTGTCCCAAAGACACGGATATCAATCTTCCCCCTCCTCTCATATCACCCATACCAATGCATTACAAGTGCAAATCATGCCATCATACTTTAATATGCAACATAAAGCAAATGTATCATAGTTCATGGTATTAAGCATCATATAGAAAAATCATATTGAAACGGACTTACCCGTATCCTTGCTCATACCCATAAGGTATCATATCAGGATCTACACAGTTTTCGGCTTTTCACATATTTAGGTTTTTAATATATTTATTAAGTTATAAAGTGTGTAAGTTACACACATGTTACTAGCGAAATCACTAAATCCCGAAGACCCGATCTACCGCACTAGATCTCCCTTTCTTCCTTACGAATGCTAATCACAACACACGATACGCGAGACTGATCTTCCTCTTACAATCGGCCATCAAAAGCACTCATTCACAATAGCCTTCGGCTTTTCAAACAACTAAAAGAGTAATTGAATCAACATGGATCCTTACCACAGACTTGATGAGATCGATTGACAGAGAACAACTGGCTAAGATCTACTGCTTCCACAATCCCGAAGAACCTAGGAGAAACCGATTCCTATGGATGGTTAGAATCTTGCTAACAAATGCCCAAAATTCGGCTTTTGCTCACATGAAAATCGACAGAGAGAAGAGAAAAGGAATAAAGAAATTCGGCCAACACTACTTACCCTTCTCAAAACCGATTGAAGAAAATCCCAAAGAGATCTATGCCAGACTGATATTCGGCCAAAACAAAACAGAAGAGAATAGGGGAATTTCGGCAATAGTGTTAGGTGATGGAGGGAGATTCGGCTAGAGTGGGGGAAAGAGAAAGAAAAAGAAAGTGAAGTGGAAGAGAGGGAATTCGGCAAAGGAAGATGGAGAGAATTTCGGCACAAGAGTTTGAGAAAAGGAAGAAAATAAAGATGCAAGGGAAGAAGATGGATACTTTCGGCTTTGAGCAAAAATGGAAAAGAAAAAGAGAGAGAGATGCACGAATGGTCACTTATTTGGTTTACGGTCTCAAAAGAAAAAGAACACAAAAGCTATCAAGAAAGAAATCACACAAGGAATTGCCTAGACCTCACAATGCACATTCGACCAAGAGGAAAAGATGAGAGAAAAGAAAATGTTTTTGGAAGAGCAAAATGACCAAAATGAAAACTCTCTCAAGCTACTAACTTTTCCAAAACTAAACACCAAAATTCAGTTCCCCCCTTTTGTTCATAATGCCGTCCATGTTCATGGTCAAAATGGCCATGAAATAGTTTCCAAAACATCCACCTAGATACATGCCTTGTAATCCTCTACTTTCCCAAAGTTAAATAAATTCTATCCCCACAATCTAGCAATTCTATCCCTTATTTCATGCTTACCATAACCTTAAGTCTTCTTGCCATAAAAGAAAAACTAGTCCATCCTTACCATAAATACCTCTTGACCGACACTTAAGAAAAGCATGTAAAAATAATCAAAATTGCACACAAAGTGATTCGAACCTCTTCCCTTTAAGTCCATCATGAGGCACCATATCCTCTTTACCAATTGCTCATTTATGGATGCTATTTACTCATAAATTTCCATATGTCTTTGAAGTTACTTACCATCTCTTCTTAAAGTGCTAAAATACCAAATTTTTCCTAAAGCCCAAATAAACCCGAGACTTCATAAAAACCTCGTAACCTTCCAAATCCACTTAACTAATAAGTCCAATTTGCAATAACACGATTCTCATATTCTTGAAGATTTTAAACACTCCTAAGCCCAAGGCCCAATCGGCCCAATCCTACTAGGCCCAATTTCAGGATTTACAATTCTACCCTCCTAAAAAAAATTTCGTCCTCAAAATTTCCAACCAACTACTAACACACTACTCAAATCACACCACTATGCTTTCGCTGCGCACTCTGCCCTTAAAAACCACAATGTACTTTTTAACATAATCTTGAATCCTTTTTCACACAACCAAACATCTAACCACAATAGCAAACCGTTATCTACCACTTATACCAAAAATTTTCCTACATTCAATCATCACTTCCAACCAAAACATACTTGACTTGAGGGTGAGGAAACAATCCCGAGCCTTATGCTCCTTAGACCCGCATCTCAAGCATGCTCCTAACCTCCTCTAGTATTCTCCCAGATGACGCCTCTTGCAAAAATCACAAGCCGGATAATTTGGTCGTGCCTTGACATGTTTTATAGAACGAGATTGTAACCCTAGAGAACCGTGATCTCTTTTCTTCTTACAGTCCACAGACCCAACTCAAAGTGCTTCACCGATTCCTTTAACCTCCTCCAATACTTCCTTAACTATCTGAGTCAGCTCATCAATCCCAACTCGATCATGAGACCCCGTCTCAGCCACTAGCGATGCTAACGCATCCTTTTCGGAAATATGCCTCGGTGCCGAAGATCTAGCCCTAGCACCTCGGCCTTTACCACGTCCATGACGACCACGTTCCTAGAACTCATGTCTAAAGTCTCGACTTATCTGATTTAAAAGTTTTATGCATTAGTCATTATTCCACTATCTTTAAAGCACAATTTTATGAATAATTCTTATTAAAGAGTTTTGTTTCGTGAGTCCATAGAGTCCTATAAATTTCAGTCTCTAAGGTAGTCTACTATCACTAGTCATTCAAAATTTATAACATCCTAAAATCACAACCAAAGGCTAGGGGTACTTACCTGGGCGGATTGGTGCCGGAGACTCGGTGCCATGCCTTTCAAATCATATAACATTTTGGGCCTCAGGCCCACAGCCGAGCCTTTGAACTTGGCTCTGATACCAAAATTGTAACACCCCAAACCCGGTCAACCCACCACGACCGAACCTGGCATGTCACAGAGGAAAAACGTTTTGAAGAAAATCAAGCTACCGATTAAATTTTGTGGAAAACTCTTTGTTGCTCTATGTTCGTAAAATCAGGTGCATGATTAGTTAAAAACCGATAGTTTACTTTGAAATCTCGGGAATAAATCTTTAAAACTTAGTTGTCAATCTATAGATTTAGAAAACCTTTTTGTCATTTTTAAAAGAAACCCAAATGATTAATTTAAAAAAAAAACCGTTTCTATTTGAGTTTGGAAACCTAAGTTTGGAAACCGTTTAAGTTGTCGAAAACATTTGAGTTGTCATTTATTATCAAGTGATTTGTATTACCCGATGGTAAGGTTTTGAAAACCATTACGTTTTGTAGTTTAGAAAACCTTGCACTCACATTATTAAATTGATCAAGTAATTCATTTAACCATGTTCGAAATCAAATCTAAAACATATAAATAATTCAAAATATAATTTGAAAGGCCTTATTACAAACCCAAATAATAAAAGCAAAATATAAAATGATTACCCAATTCAAAATCCAAGTAAAACCAAATGTTTTAATGCATGGGCCACCTCGAGTCCACCCGGCTCCTAATCCGCGATCTACGAATCACCTGAAAAGATAAGGGAGAAGGTGAGTCACCAAGACTCAGTGCATAATCCCTCCCCCGGTTAATGCAACAAGCTTACACAAATCATAAGCAAGCAATATATCATGCACCCCGACCTAACCATCCATAACTCCGTTTCTACCCCGTGTGCTACCAAACCATTGGTGGTGCCAAACCACTGGTGACCCAAAGTCACGATATCCAAATAAAAGTGTGGTGCCAAACCACTGGTGACCCAAAGTCACGAATAATCCATCTGTGAGGCCAACCCACGTTGTGATACCAAATCACTGGCGACAATCCCGTAATATCAAATGTGGGGCCAACCCACTGTGGTGCTAAGCCACTGGGACGAGTCGCTATGAGGTGCCAAACCTCTGGTGACCCAAAGTCACAAAATAGGATGTGGTACCAAACCACTGGAGGTGCCAAACCTCTGGTGTCCCAAAGACACGGATATCAATCTTCCCCCTCCTCTCATATCACCCATACCAATGCATTATAAGTGCAAATCATGCCATCATGCTTTAATATGCAACATAAAGCAAATGTATCATAGTTCATGGTATTAAGCATCATATAGCAAAATCATATTGAAACGGACTTACCCGTATCCTTGCTCATACCCATAAGGTATCATATCAGGATCTACATAGTTTTCGGCTTTTCACATATTTAGGTTTTTAATATATTTACTAAGTTATAAAGTGTGTAAGTTACACACCTGTTACTAGCGAAATCACTAAATCCTGAAGACCCGATCTACCGCACTAGATCTCCCTTTCTTCCTTACGAATGCTAATCACAACACACGATATGCGAGACTGATCTTCCTCTTACAATCGGCCATCAAAAGCACTCATTCATAATAACCTTCGGGTTTTCAAACAAATAAGAGAGTAATTGAATCAACATGGATCCTTACCACAGACTTGATGAGATTGATTGACAGAGAACAACTGGCTCAGATCTACTGCTTCCACAATCCCGAAGAACCTAGGAGAAATCGATTCCTATGGATGGTTAGAATCTTGCTAACAAATGCCCAAAATTTGGCTTTTGCTCACATGAAAATCGGCAGAGAGAAGAGAAAAGGAATAAAGAAATTCGGCCAACACTACTTACCCTTCTCAAAACCGATTGAAGAAAATCCCAAAGAGATCTATGCCAGACTGATATTCGGCCAAAACAAAACAGAAGAGAATAGGGGAATTTCGGCAATAGTGTTAGGTGATGGAGGGAGATTCGGCTAGAGTGGGGGAAAGAGAAAGAAAAAGAAAGTGAAGTGGAAGAGAGGGAATTCGACAAAGGAAGATGGAGAGAATTTCGGCACAAGAGTTTGAGAAAAGGAAGAAAATAAAGATGCAAGGGAAGAAGATGGATAATTTCGGCTTTGAGCAAAAATGGAAAAGAAAAAGAGAGAGAGATGCACGAATGGTCACTTATTTGGTTTACGGTCTCAAAAGAAAAAGAACACAAAAGCTATCAAGAAAGAAATCGCACAAGGAATTGCCTAGACCTCACAATGCACATTCGACCAAGAGGAAAAGATGAGAGAAAAGAAAATGTTTTTGGAAGAGCAAAATGACCAAAATGAAAACTCTCTCAAGCTACTAACTTTTTCAAAACTAAACACCAAAATTTGGTTCCCCCCTTTTGTCCATAATGCTGTCCATGTTCATGGTCAAAATGGCCATGAAATAGTTTCCAAAACATCTACCTAGATACATGCCTTGTAATCCTCTACTTTCCCAAAGTTAAAGAAATTCTATCCCCACAATCTAGCAATTCTATCCCTTATTTCATGCTTACCATAACCTTAAGTCTTCTTGCCATAAAAGAAAAATTAGTCCATCCTTACCATAAATACCTCTTGACCGACACTTAAGGAAAGCATGCAAAAATAATCAAAATTGCACACAAAGTGATTCGAACCTCTTCCCTTCAAGTCCATCATGAGGCATCATATCCTCTTTACGAATTACTCATTTATGCAAGCTATTTACTCATAAATTTCCATATGTCTTTGAAGCTACTTACCATCTCTTCTTAAAGTGCTAAAATACCAAAATTTTCCCAAAGCCCAAATAAACCCGAGACTTCATAAAAACCTCGTAACCTTCCAAATCCACTTAACTAATAAGTCCAATTTGCAATAACACGATTCTCATATTCTTGAAGATTTTAAACACTCCTAAGCCCAAGGCCCAATCGGCCCAATCTTACTAGGCCCAATTTCGGGATGTTACAGAGATCCTCCGTCTTGAGTATAATTTCGGCTTCTTGAGATGGATCAACTGGCTATCTTCGAGTGATTCTCCACAAATCCGCCTTCTTTGGCCTAGCTGGACGCCTCCTGACTAAAGCCTTGGGTTCCCCCTTTTAGGTCATACTTAGGGTGTTTATATAGGCTTCTGAATGTGTTACTTTGCCCCTAAGTATCCTAATCTGAGTGGAACTCTTCTTTCCCCCGGCAGGGACACGCCCATGGCACACGCCCGTGTAAGTCGTGGCCATGCCGTGTTCGAACCTATTGAATGAGGCACGGCCGTGTGGTCTTGGGCTCAGGCCGTGTGGATTTCGTGATATGGCTCATTTACTCCGTTTTGGGCCCGTTTTCTATTTTGTTCATCGTCCGGTTCTCTTCTAAGTATAAAACATGAAAACAAAGGATTAAGAGCACCAAATTTCATAATTCGAGGCTTAAATCATTCAAAAGCATGATAAATGTGGGCTTAAATTATGTTACTTTTACGGTTTATCAGCAAGCGGACCTATCGAACAATAGTATAGTTGTGGTGAGTTTGGAATATCGTATCCTTAAGGACCAAGAGTACTAGTATCAACTATTTTTTTATCTAGCATAATAATTAAGGGGATTTATTTTTAATCTAAAATTAACTAACTAATTTAACTAACTATGAATGCGATAGAGAGTAAATTGGGAAAATACTTTTGGACAACTTATATGAGATAGGCAATACCTAAGGAAGAATCCACCTAGACTTCACTTACTACTTTTGATTCATGCAATTTATTCACTTGACTTAATCCGTAGAAATCCCTAAATTATATTAATACCTCATCCGAGGCTGCTAACAATTGACTCTAGGTTGATTAATTGAAATATCTTTCTAATTAAAACCCCTGTTGTCGCATTAACTAGATCTATGGATTCCCTTATTAGGTTTGTCCCAAATCCGGCAAATTTTTGTCGTCCTATTTCTAGGGTTGCAATCAACTCCGCTTAACTGTGTTGATCTACTCTTAATTGCTCCACTGAATAAGCACATTCGACTTAAATCAATAACCTAAATTATCAAAACAAGAATAAGAACTCACAATTAAGAATAAGAACAAGTATTTATCTCATAAATCAAATAATAATAAGATCTGTCTTAGGTTTCATTCCCTTAGGTATTTAAGGGATTTAGTTCATACAAAAAGAGGGAAACATCATGAAAGAGGAAAAACAACAAAACATAAGACAACCCAAAAACTTCTAAAGAACTTGATGGGAGATCCTCAGTCTTGATGGAGATCCTTCTCCTAAGCTAATCCCGACGACTGTCTTGGAGTATCTTTTCCTTCTACTCGGCGTCTATTCGACGTCCTGTCGAACTCCGTCGACTCCCTCTTTTAGGTTGCCCCCTCGGGTGTTTATATAGGCTTTGAGATGCCTATCTTAGCCCACAAGTATCCTAATCCGAATGAAATTCATCCTACGGTAAGCAGGGACACGCCCGTGTGACACGCCCCTGGTCTATTGCCCAGGCCGTGTTTGATCCTGCTTGTCACACACGGCTGTGTGGTCTGCCCGTGTGTAGTGGTCCAGGCCGTGTAGGCCCATTTTGTTATTTTTTGGCCTGTTTCTCATTCTTTTCGATTTCCTAAGCATGGGGTTAAAATATGTGTAAATTATGGTTTATCAAATATCCCCACACTTAAGCCTTTTCTTGTCCTCAAGCAAAATCCTCAACTCACAATTAAAATTAACTTCCTCAATTCATAATGATTATCAATAATATTTCATCATAATTCATAGATAATTTATACATTGATAATTTAACACAAAGTGTCCTAAAGATTCAAACAATCTAAGTCATAAATTTTTATAGCACGAAAATATAGGTGTCTCCCCTTACCTAAATAATTAACTTTGATTCAAAACCGACAAGGATTGACATCCTCACCAAGGATTCACTCAAATCACTCAAAAGTGTTTAAGGTTCAAATTAAGCACTCATAAGTCAAACATGAAAAGTTAATCCCATAGGCTTGCATGAAAATCAAATCTCCACCACTATAAAATGAGATGATACACAAATCAAGAGGTCTTAAAGGGTTGTAGTGGGGCTTGGGTTAAAGGCGTGGAATTAGGTTGAATTAAGAGGTTAGAATCGAGATTGAATTGACAAATTACCTAACTAGAAAAATAACTAATATTGAATAATTACATTGATTGAAAACTTATCACTAAATAACACGAGCTTTATCTAACGATATAGAATTAACAGTTTCAGCTCATAATTACTAATAATGAATAAATCTTCAACTTTTTTTTTAAAGAATAAACAATGACAAGAAAGAACATTAACAACTAAAATAGAGAACATAGTTAGGCAACTGCTCAATTCAAATCTCGATAAAAAGGGACGTCAAAAGATGAGGGGAATTAAAAATTTGGTTTTGGGGTTAATATTAATTGGTGAGTCAAGAAATGGTTTATTAGGCTAAAAAGGGGTTCACTAGGGATTAATTATGGAGGTAGGCTTTTGGTGGAGTAAGTGGGTTAAATCCTAGGTGCCTTTATCATATCAGTATATCAAATAAAAAAATGTGGTCTCGACATGTATAATCGAAGCAAGTTCTAGAATAACAAATCAATGTTGACACACTCATAATCAATAAAGTGAGCAAGAAAAATATATGCTCTAAAAGGCTTAAAGACTCATAAAAATTATGGTTTTTGATGTCAACCTTGCAAATTTCAAACTTCAAAGTAACATTTAAGATTAGGGAAACAACTTAAAAATTTTGATGACAGAAAATAGACTTATCATGCTTGATTCTCTAATATCCTAAAGTTTAAATTATCACTGCACAATTACATATGACTTAATCCAAAACATATCAATACAAATCATAAATCAATAGAAGTTTCATTCTAATAGTAAATATGAGAAAGTTACTTAGGACGAAGTATAATTCAGGGATTTTCTGATAATCAATTAAATAACCTCCCCACACTTAAGATGTACATTGTCCTTAATGTACAAATATAAATATAAACAATATGTCAAATCATAAGATAAGGGGAGAAGTAAACTTCCTGAATTTTGGATGGAGTCAAGGAAAAGAAACGGTGAGTTAGGCATAGATGAAGGTGGCGGTGGATACTAGGGTCATGGTGTGGTGATTCCCTAACAGCCTTTTGAACCTAAATTAAAGAAATCAAAATATAATAATATAAATTAAAGACAAAAAAGATAAAGGGAAGGAAAATAAATGAGAAGAGAAAAGAAAAAGAAAAAATGAATAGATTTTAAGATCCTTGTTTTGTTGAGTGAATGAAGCGGCCGACATGAACTCATGTAAATCGGTCTTGCACGGGGAGACTGTGATAGGGTCCTTTCGCTTCTTCAACATGGGGATGGTGGTGTTGGTTTTGTTTGTAGTCATTTGTGTGATGGTGGCAAAGATGGTGAAAAAGGGAGAAAAACTATGGTGGCCAGGGTTGAGAGGAAAAGAAGAATTGGGGAAGAAAGTGAATAGAAGAATGGGAGTTTAAATAGAGTCAGGGATTTGGTTGCTGCCCACGCCCATGTGCCATGGGCGTGTTAGGTCACACGGCTGATCGCATGGTCGTGGGGTGTTTCGTTCGTTCTCCCACAGTCGTGTAGAGGTTTCCATGCCCATGTAGTTTGATCAGTGTCGGCCACAGCCTTAAAGCACGGGCGTGTCTCATACCCGTGTGACTTTCTCAGTGTTGACCACGACCATATCGCACGGCCATGGTATTTTATCGCAGCTCGTGTTTGGGAAAATTGTTGTCCACGCCGATGTACCTACTCGTGGGCACGACCACGGCCACGCCCGTGTGCAAAGCCGTGTGGTAGGGAAACTTGCATTTTATTAAATTGGTTAGTTTGTAGTTAGGTGCTAAAAATCTAAATTATGAAAATTAATGGGGTTAGTGCTCGGGTTGCCTCCCGAGAAGCGCTTGTTTAAAGTTTTAAACTAGACTTACCTTTCATTCGCATAATCATGGTGGTTTGAGGAGTTGCAACTCCTCTCCCCTACTATCAGTTCTATGATCCCTATATAGTTTGAGTCGAGTAGTGTTTACCTTTAAAGTGCTGAACTTAGGAGTAGTTACCTCGACTGTTCCGTATGGGAAGACATTGAGTACCTTAAAAGGGATTTGTTCGTTTGTATTAAGGTCTGAAGTGGCGATTCGAGGGTGTAATGGCCCGATTTAGGGGCTAGCTGGAATAGTGATCTCGAGATAATTAATTCGAGATTTGAGAAATTTATTTTCACGATATATTATGAGTTAGAACATGATAGTACATATGCATGAAAATATTGGTGCTTTAATTTTAGCGATTTCGTGTTTAATCGTGAAAAATGACTAAATCGTATAAAGTGCGAAAGTTCCATTCTATAAGCTAAAGGTACCAAATGGCCATAGATTGTTATTAGGAGGTCTTTAAAAAGCAATTAGACCTCCCACTACTTGCTTGGCCGGCCATAGGATACATAGGAGACAAGATGGACAAAATTTTGGTCAAAGTAGTTAATGGTTGGTGACTAACTTGACTAGTTTAATAATTGATCAAAAAAGAGAAAATATCACCTTTCTCTCCATCTTTTTCCACCGAAGTTAGCAAGCAAAGAGAGGTTTGAAAGCTCAAAAATTTTTAGCAAGCTCCCATTCATCCTAGTAAGTGTTCTAGTGAACTTTTCTTGAAGATAATTGTGCTTTTGAGACCCCTAAGGCTTAAGCTTTCAAATGAGGGGACTATTATGCAATATGATAAAGAGTTTAAAGTTTTGCCATGAGAGCTATTTTAGTTATTTCTGCATTCTTAATGGAAGAAATTGAGTTTAGTTGTTAGATGAACAACTTTTATGAAGATGTTAGTATGAAAAACACCAAATGGGACCATGATGAAAAGATTCTAAAGTTTGTGGTTAATATGTGAATTATTGATTTTTTTGATGATAGCTTTAAGAGCATTAAATGTTCAGCTAGGCTTGTTGAAGGTAGAAATGCAATTAGAATTTATTTCCGAGCCTAGGGGCAAAATGGTCGTTTTGCCAAAGTCTAGGGGAAAAATAGTAAATTTTGCCTAATCATGATTTTTGAAATGCTATTATTAATATACTGATTAAAATGAACTGAATTGCTATTATAGAGCAAGAAGAACCGAGGACCTGCCTTGATCGAGGAAGAACAAAGTCGCGACTAGATTGCTAAGCTAACTCATTTTGAAATCGAGGTCAGTGTAACATCCTGAAATTGGGCCTAGGAGAATTGAGCCCAATGGGCTTTAGGCGTAGTAGCTTTTAAAATTTTTGAGAACGGCATTAATGCAAGTTAGACTTATTAGGTAAGTGATTTTGGAAGGTTAGAGGGCTTTTATGAAGTCCTTGGATCGAACTTTAGCTTTGGGGAAATTTTGGTTTTAGGCGGAAAAATCCTGGAAGTTGGCAGGTATGCCTTACGAACAAAATGTGGAGGAAAATGACACAAGTGGGGTGTGTGGTGTAGTGGCAAAGTGACGCCACAAGGAAGGAAGGAGGTCCAAGGTTCAAGTCTTGGCTGTTGCATTTTAGTTTCTTTTACTTGGATCTTAGAATTTGGCCCATAGATTATATTTAGTTGCGCATGGTTTAAGACACAAGAGGATCTTGTGGCCAAGTGGTTAGCAGCATGGATTATGTTGCAAGGGAGCCTGGGTTCGAATCTCATGAGAAGCAAGGGAGTATTTATTTTGCGGATTAGACGGCAAGAGTTTCAGTTGAATTTAAACTTTACTGACGAAGGGATCCCACATCGAAAAGATACAAAGAAGGAAGGTGAAGAGCTAGCTATATAAAGAGCATTCCAGGAGGAGAGTTAACATACCTTGGAGGGCGTTTGGGCACAGGAGTTGTCGGAGCACGGATTAGCACCAAATTCCTATCAGATGTGTAACTCTTTCTACTCTAGTTGTAGAGCGGCAAATGCCGAAGTGCCGGTCACGCAATAGTAGCCACACGAGCGTGGGAGCGCACTTGTGGGGCTTCGACGCGATAGTAGAGGCCATCAGTAGTATTCTTGTGGGTTGGGACTGCTTGGGCCGCGATGGGCCAAAGTGGGCCCAATGGGCCCATGGGCCCAATTGAGCAAAATGTATGCTGGTAGAGTATATAGTGAACTAGACTAGGTGGAACTTATATACGTGGCTAGATTTATGTTAAGTGGGCCACACGAGCGTATGGGCCCAAATGGGCCGGAATCGGGTTTTAGGCCCAATAGTCCGGTAAAGACAGAATTGGTAGTCGAGTCGCTCGAGGAGACATTGGGCCTTCGGAAAGGCCATTCCAGGTACAAAATTACTGAAATACCCTTAGTGGGTAAATTACCAAAATACCCCTAGAAGGTAAATTATTGTTATACCCTTAGAGGTTGATTGGCTTGATTATGTCGTATTTGTTATTCTGATTATGATGGTAATTCATTTCATACGTTATCTGTGATATATGATTTGCATATATGTCATACTGCATACGAATTATTATGTCATATTGCATGGGTATGATGAGAGGAGGGGGAAGATATGATTCTAGACTGTCACCGGTGGTTTTGACCACACAGTGGGTTGGCCCCGCTTTCTATATTATTGTGACAAAGTCTCAGTGGTTTTGACCACCAGTGGTTTGGTACCACATTTTGCTATATTTGTGACTCGTCCCAGTGGTTTCGACCACAGTGGGTTGGCCCCACATATCGATATACGGGATTGTCATCAGTGGTTTTGACCACAAGGTGGGTTGGCCCCACCATATTATTTTGTGACTACGGTCATTAGTGGTTTTGACCACGCTTATCTTAATTGTGACTACGGTCATCAGTGGTTTTGACCACTAGCGGTTTTGACCACACGGGGTAGAAACAAGAGTACGGATGGTTAGGTTTTGGGTTGCATGATATACATATGCACTTATGAAATTGTGTAAGAGCATGGTTATTTTCGGGATAGGGATTTACACATTAAGTCTCGATGACTCACCCCTTAGTTAATTTTGCAGGTGATCGTTAGATCACGGATTTGGGAGCTGAGGCGGACTCGTGAAGGCCATACATTATTTTCTCGTAAACTTGTTCTCTTATTTCAACTTATTTTTAATTCGGGATTTTAAGTTGTAATAAGGCCGCTTTAACTGTATTTTTGGTATTTTATCTGGTTTAGCTTTTAATAGGATAGCTGCCTATTGTTATCAAATGTTCAATACGAGAATGTCCTAAACCCTTCATAACCGTTTTCCAAAATGTTAACAAAAGGATATCAAGCGAATAAATATTTAAACTCGAAATTTTTAACAAACGCACAGTTTTTAAACAACCCTTTTATGTGACATGCCAGATCTGGTCGTAATGTTTAGGCTGGGTTTGGGGTGTTACAATTTTGGTATTAGAGCCTTGGTTCAAAAACTCGGCTGTGGGTTTGTGTTCAAAATTTTTTTCAAAGGATGGTTTAGAAAATGGTTTAGAAAAATATATATCTCTTTTCTGTAAGTATAGCACCCGAGTCTCCGGCACCAAATCCGTAAGTTTCCTTTTTATATTCTATTATATGCTGAATGATTGTATTTATTCTGCGATGTGTGGATGTGATGCTTGAATATTGGAATTGTATGTATGTGTGAAAAATATCTGTTTGCTTCGGTGTTAGATAGTTAGTTCGTAAAGGGGTTCCAAGATTTAGTTAGAAAGTATATTAGTGTTATTGAGATCAGAGTGCGCAGCGTGGACGTAGTGTTGTAGGTTAGGATGTACGACTGTTAGTTAGTTGGAAATTTTGAGGACGAAATGTCTTTAAGAAGGGTAGATTTGTAACATCCTGAAATTGGGCCTAGGAGAATTGGGCCCAATGGGCCTTAGGCGTAGTAGCGTTTAAAATTTTTGAAACGACATTAATGCAAGTTAGACTTATTAGGTAAGTAATTTTGGAAGGTTAGAGGGCTTTTATGAAGTCCCGGGATCGAACTTTAGCTTTGGGGAAATTTTGGTTTTAGGCGGAAAAAACCCTGGAAGTTGGCAGGTAGGCCTTAAGAATAAAATGTGGAGGAAAATGACACAAGTGGGGTGTGTGGTGTAGTGGCAAAGTGACGCCACTTAGGGAGAAAGGGGGTGACGCCACAAGGAAGGAAGGAGGTCCAAGGTTCAAGTCTTGGCTGTTGCATTTTAGTTTCTTTTACTTGGATCTTAGAATTTGGCCCATAGTTTATATTTAGTTGCGCATGGTTTAAGACACAAGAGGAGCTTGTGGCCAAGTGGTTAGCAGCGTGGATTATGTTGCAAGGGAGCCTAGGTTCGAATCTCATGAGAAGCAAGGGAGTACTTATTTTCCGAATTGGACGGCAAGAGTTTCAGTTGAATTTAAACTCTAGTGACGAAGGGATCCCACATCGAAAAGATACAAAGAAGGAAGGTGAAGAGCTAGCTATATAAAGAGCATTCCAGGAGGAGAGTTAACATACCTTGGAGGGCGTTTGGGCACAGGAGTTGTCGGAGCGCGGATTAGCACCAGATTCCTATCAGGTGTGTAACTCTCTCTACTCTAGTTGTAGAGCGGTAAATACCGAAGTGCCGGTCACGGCAATAATAGCCACACGAGCATACGAGCGCACATGTGGGGCTTCGACGCGATAGTTGAGGCCATCAGTAGTATTCTTGTGGGTTGGGGCTCCTTGGGCCGCGATGGGCCGAAGTGGGCCCAATGGGCTCGTGGGCCCAATTGAGCAAAATGTATGATGGTATAGTATATAGTGAACTAGACTAGGTGGAACTTATATACGTGGCTAGATTTATGTTAGGTGGGCCACACGAGCATGTGGGCCTGAATGGGCCGGAATCGGGTTTTAGGCCCAATAGTCCGGTAAAGACAGAATTGGTAGTCGAGTCGCTCGGGGCGACATTGGGCCTTCGGAAAGGCCATTCCAGGTACGAAATTACTGAAATACCCTTAGTGGGTAAATTACCAAAATACCCCTAGAAGGTAAATTATTGTTATACCCTTAGAGGTTGATTGGCTTGATTATTTCGTATTTGTTATTCTGATTATGATGGTAATTCGTTTCATACATTATCTGTAATATATGATTTGCATACATGTCATACTGCATACGAATTATTATGTCATATTGCATGGGTATGATGATAAGAGGGGGAAGATATGATTCTAGACTGTCACCAGTGGTTTTGACCACACAGTGGGTTGGCCCCGCTTTCTATATTATTGTGACAAAGTCTCAGTGGTTTTGACCACCAGTGGTTTGGTACCACATATTGCTATCTTTGGGACTCGTCCCAGTGGTTTTGACCACAGTGGGTTGGCCCTACATATCGATATACGGGATTGTCATCAGTGGTTTTGACCATAAGATGGGTTGGCCCCACCATATTATTTTATGACTGCGGTCATCAGTGGTTTTGACCACACTTAATTGTGACTACGGTCATCAGTGGTTTTGACCACACGGGGTAGAAACAGGAGTACGGATGGTTAGGTTTTGGGTTGCATGATATACATATGCACTTATGAAATTGTGTAAGAGCATGGTTATTTTCGGGATAGGGATTTACACATTGAGTCTCGATGACTCACCCCTTAGTTAATTTTGCAGGTAATCGTTAGATCGCGGATTTGGGAGCTGAGGCGGACTCGTGAAGGCCATACATTATTTTCTCGTAAACTTGTTATCTTATTTCAACTTATTTTAATTCGGGATTTTAAGTTGTAATAAGGCCGCTTTAACTGTATTTTTGGTATTTTATCTGGTTTAGCTTTTAATATGATTGCTGCCTATTGTTATCAAATGTTCAATACGGGAATGTCCTAAACCCTTAATAACCGTTTTCCAAAATGTTAACAAAAGGATATCAAGCGAATAAATATTTAAACTCGAAATTTTTAACAAACGCGTAGTTTTTAAACAACCCTTTTATGTGACATGCCAGATCCGGTCGTAATGTTTAGGCCAGGTTTGGGGTGTTACAGTAAGTTTGCATGTGATTTAAGCAATATTTATGTTAGCATGTTAAGAAATGCTTGACATTATATTAATGCATAATGCACTACTAAATTTAATAGTTAATGTGAATGAGATGTTGAGGTCCTAGTGGGCCATATTGATCATAAAGATATTGTCATTGAGATATGGAATAGATAAGGTCCTGTGTAAGACCATGTCCGGGACATGGCCTTAGCACCGAGTTGAGATCCGATATAAGACCATATCCGAGATATGGCTTCGGTAATGAATATGGAAATCGTATAAGACCATATCCGGGATATGGTATCGATACATGAGAGGTAACCACATTTAAGACCATATCCGGGATATGGCATTGGCATCTAGAGGTAATCCCATATAAGACCATGTCCGGGATATGGCATTTGCATCTAGAGGAGACTCTATATAAGACCACCTCGAGGATGTGGCATTGGCTTTATACTTGTAGTAGCGGTGATAAACACACGTCTTTGACTATCCTTTGTGAGTAGTGGGATACGTAGATGTATTTAGAAGTAGAGATGTGAATGATATTAAGTCATGTGAATGATTGATTACAGGTACTCGTGAATGAGTCACGAAGAATCAGTTCGATATGTGGCATGGTATGTGCTAGATAAGGGCAATTGTAAGTAAGTATTGTCAAGAAGCCTTGACTTGTGTACGGTTAACTAATACCGTGGAGGGATTATTTTATGAGCACTATTATTGCTATTTATTTCCATGCAACTTACTAAGCTTTATGCTTACCCGTTTTTCATTGCCCTTCTTTCTTGTAGTATTGCCAAGGTATCTCGAGGATCGTGGCTGTAGGAGTTTGGAAATCACACTATCTACAGAACTTTGGTATAACAATTTTAGACTTATTTTGAGTATGGCATGTATAGGATTGGAGTATTTTGTTAAGTTGTAATTGTTAGTCAAAGTGTTGGCTATGTAAGTCATTTTGTAAATGGCCTTATGAGTTAGGCAAATACTTGGCAAACTCTTTTATTCAATGATGATGAAATTCATGAAGTGTATGTCCCTTTAATGATCTTGTATGTTAAAAATGAGTCCTTAGACTTGCTTATTAGGGTAGGAACTGTGTTATTTGAATGGAAGTATGTATGTATGCATTCTAGGGTGGCAAAGGCTTGGTATATAGCCTGCTAATTGCTCACTTAGCTAGACGCACGGGCGTGGGTCTAGGCCGTGTGGGGAGCACGGCTAACACATGGGCGTTCACCTAGGTCGGGTGAAGTCTGCACCTTGCACTTGGAATTTTGAATTACCACATAGCTGGGGTTACGGGCGTGTGCATAGGCCGTGTGGATAAGTCAGAATGCCAAGGTTTGGCACATGGGGTAGATTAGTCAGTGTCGACCACGGGTGGGAGATACGAGCATGCCTTAGGGGCACATGGGCATGTCCCTAGGCCTACACGGGCGTGTGGCCCCTGTTTTATTGAAAATTTTATCGAACTTGTGAAAGTTCCCAAATAAATTTCGATACTTCTCGGAAATATATTTAGGGCCTCCTAGGCCGGTTTGTGTGAGGGATTGAGTTAAACGGAATTTTATAACTCTATTTTTATATGTTTAAACAAGATTAGCTTCGTAACACCTCGAACCCTGTTCCAGTTCAGATACGGGCAAGGGGTGTTACAGAGGGTCTGTCTTATCCAACAATACTTGATCTACAATCTGAAATTGGATTGTCCCATCTTTAAGTTTGACATGGTTTGCTTTGTTTCCTCGTGTTTTTTCAGTTTTTCCTTGACGTGTGGCTTCCACTCGTCTAGTTCATCGATCTGAAGCCTTCATTCCTCATGAGTTACTTCTTTATTGGCACGAGATCTAGGACTTGGCTTAGTTGTGTAGTTTCGTGGTGTTTCCTGTAAAGAAGGTTGAACCAAATGGTCATTAATAGAATTTATGTTTTCACCTTGATTACTCGATGTCCTAGCCGAGTCAAGAGCCTAAAGAGTGATCGTTTTGTCACCTACACGAAGTGTGAGTTCACCTGTACCAACATCAATTTTAGTTCTAACAGTTGCTAAAAAGGGTCTTCCTAGAATTAAAGGAACATTGTTGTCCTCATCCATGTCTAAAACGACAAAATCTACTGGAATATGAATTTATCAATTTTTACTAGTACATCTTCGATTATACCCCTAGAAATTCTAATAGTTTTATCAGCTAATTGAATACTCATCCAAGTTTGTTTGGGTTTCCCTAAACCTAGCTGTTTAAACATTTTATAAGGCATAACATTTATGCTTGCCCCTAAATCAGCTAAAGCATTATCAACAGATAAACTACAAATTGTAAAACGCCCTGGGTCTTTTAACTTTCGTGGTAGTTTATTTTGTAGAATTACTGAGCACACTGCATTTAGCTCCACATGCGACGTCTCGTCTAGCCTGCATTTGTTTGTCAAAACCTCTTTTAAAAATTTCCTTGAATATGGAACCTGCGAAAGAGCTTCAAGAAACGATAAGTTAATATGTAATTTCTTTAGAAGTTTATGAAATTTACCGAATTGTTCATCTGTGTGGTCTTTCTTCATCGCATTGGGGTATGGCACACAAGGTTGATACTCTGTAATTACCGGTTCTGGGTTATCATGGCTTACCTTAACCTTACCTTCCTCTACCACATTCTCTTGCCTCAATTTTGGTTCATCTAACCCTTCACTATCGTGGGAAGTAATGGCCTAAAGTTGCTCCTTTGGGTTAGTTTTAGTGTTGCTTGGCAAGCTGCCTTGTTGTCATTTTGGGATCAGCTTAGCAAGCTGTCCTAATTGGTTCTCAAGTCCTTGAATTGATGCTTGTTGATTTTTAAGTGTTGTTTCGGTGTTTTGGAAATGAGTTTCTGACACCGCGATGAATTATTTTAGCATCTCCTCAAGGTTCGGCTTCTTTTCTTGTGGGTAGGGTTGCTGCTGAAAGCCTGGGATGGGTTGTTGTCTTTGATTTCCTTGGCCACCCCATGAGAAATTTGGGTGGTTCCTCCAACCTGGATTGTAAGTGTTACTATAAGGGTTATTTTGAGGTCTAGAATTATTACCCATATAGTTCATCTGTTTGCTTTCTATACCAGGGCTGTAGGACGGATATTCTGTATTGCTCATCCCTTCTCCATTCGTATCACACTGAATCACTGGATGTACCTGCGAAGAACCACACAAACCATCAATTTTCTTACTTACAAGTTCTACCTGATTTGATAGCATGGTTACTGCGTCGAGGTTGAAAACACTCGCGACTTTTGTTGGCTTTGTCCTCGTAACTTGCCACTAATAGTTATTCAGTGACATCTCCTCTATAAACTCATAAGCCGCTTTAGGGGTTTTGTTATTTAGGGTTCCACCGGCGGCTGAATCAATCAGCTGCTGATAAACCATATAATGTACATATTTTAATCTCATATTTAGCATACTTTTGGATGATTTATTTCCTGAATTGTGGAATTTGGTGCTCCTAATCCTTTAATTTCATGTTTTAGACTTAGGAGAGCACTGGAGGATGAAAAGAACAAGAAACAGGCAAAAAACAAAGAAAATTGGCCAAAGTATGAAATGCACACGGCCTAGGCCGAAGCTACACGGCCGTGCCTCCATTACTAGACCCAACCACGGCCTGGCCTCGACTTACACGGGCGTGTGCCACGGGCGTGTCCCTACCGTGACCTGTTTTAATTTCACTCGGATGAGGATACTTAGGGGCGAAGAAAGACATTTCGAAAGCCTATATAAACACCCTAAGTACGACCTATGAGAGGCATCCAACTAGACCGAAGAGCCAAGCCAGAGAGGCCAGAATTGTGGGATTTATTCGAAGAAAGCCAATTGATTCATCTCAAGAAGCCAGATTCATACTCAAGACAGAGGATCTTCCCTTCAAATTCCTTCAGGGGTTTTAGGGTTTTTCTTATGTTTTGTTTTATATTTTCTTCTGAGATGTATTCTTTTATCATTATGAGCTAAACCCCTTAAATACATGAGGGGGATGAAACCTAAGACGAATCTTGCTATTGTTTTCTGAACTATATGATAAATACTTGATTTGTTCTTAATTATGTGTTCTTAATTCTTGCTTTGATATTTCAGGATATTGATTCAAGTATTGATGTGCTTAGGCAGTGGAACAAAAGTCCCTGTTTAAGAGTAGATCTAGCATAATTAAGTGGAGTTGATCGCAACCCTAGAAATAGGATGACGAAAATCTGTCGGATTAGGGTCAAACCTAATATGGGAGGCCATAGATCGAGTTAATGCAATTCTAGGGGTTTTAATTAGAAAGAAATTTCAATTAATCAACCTAGGGTTGGACGTTAGTAGCCTCGAAAGAGGTATTAATATAAATTAGGGAATCCTACGGATCAAGTCAAGTGAATAAATCGTCTGGTTCAGAGTAAAATAACAAGTGAAGTCTTGGTGGATTCTTCCTCGGGTATTGTCTTAATCAATTGTTTTTTTTCAAAAGTATTTTCCCAAATTCGTTCTCTGTGTCTTAGCATCTTTAGCTTAGTAGTTAGTTAATTTTAGAATAAACAACAATTCCCTTAATTTTTAGGCTAAATAATAAAAAGAAAGTTAGTATTAGTACTTTTGGTTCCCCTGGGTTCGACAATCCGGTCTTGCCACTAAACTATACTACTGTTCGATAGGTGCGCGTGCCTTATTTGTTGTCATAGTTACTTTCTAGGCTCAATCATTCATTATATAAATTTTTAAGACTCTGACACACGATCAAGTTTTTGGCGCCGTTGCTGGGGAACTGAAATATTAAGAACGCTCAATTTTTATTACTTTAGCCATATTTTATTTTTGCAATTAAAGTTTATTTTTATTTTTACTTTCTAAATTTTCTTCTTTTCTTCTAGCAGGTATTCTAGTTTACGACTAGAAGAAACCCGTCAGGACCTCTACTCTACGATAGTGAAATTGAAAGCACAGTTCACAGAAACCGAAGAGAAATAAGGAGAAGCCTACAGTACATACAAGAAGAGTAAGAAAACAAATTTAATACTACCGAAGAGATGGCTGGGAATAATCGGCTACCTCCAGAGGTGGCCGAAAATCATGCTCCTCGAACTATGTATAATTATGTTAAACCTAATTTAACAGGAACTGAGTCAAGCATTGTTAGACCTGCTATTGCTGCAAATAATTTTGAACTGAAACCTAACACAATTCAGATGATACAGCAGTTTGTTTAGTTTGATGGTTTGCAGGATGAAGATCCAAATAATCATTTGGCAAATTTCCTAGAACTTTCCGCTTTCAAAATAAATGGCGTTTCTGATGATGCCATCCGTCTTCGATTATTTCCCTTTTCTTTGAGGAATAAAGCTAAACAGTGGTTGAACTCATTACCAAAGGATCAATCACTACATGGGAACAAATGACCAAAAAAATTTTATTGAAATATTTTCTGCCGGCTAAAATGGCTAAGTTGAGGAATGATATCTCTTCTTTTGTGCAGATGGATTTAGAGACACTTTATAATGCATGGGAGAGATACAAGGATCTATTGAGAAGGTGCCTACACCATGGATTACCCTTGTGGCTACAAGTCCAAACTTTTTATAATGGTGTGAACCCTTCAATCAGGTAGTTGATCGATTCAGCCGCCGGCGGAACCTTGAATAACAAAACACCTGAGGCTGCCTATGAATTCATTGAAGAGATGTCACTGAATAACTATCAGTGGCAAGCCACAAGGACAAGGCCAACGAAAGCAGCAAGTGTTTTCAACCTCGACGTAGTAACCATGCTATCAAACCAGGTAGAACTTTTAAATAAAAAGACTGATGGTTTATATGGTTCTTCGCAGGTACATTCAGTTATGCAGTGCGATACGAATGGAGGAGAGATGAACAACACAAGATATTCGCCTTACAACCCAAATGCTGAAAACGAGCAATGTCACTATATGGGTAATAATTCTAGACCTCAAAATAACCCTTATAGTAACACTTATAATCCAGGTTGGAGGAACCACCCCAATTTTTCATGGGGTGGTCAAGGGAATCAGAGACAACAGCCCCCTTCGAACTTCCAACAACAGCCATACCCACAAGAAAAGAAGTAGAACCTTGAAGAGCTGCTGACAAAATTCATCGCGGTGTCAGAAACTCATTTTCAAAACACCGAGACAACACTTAAAAATCAACAAGAACCGATTCAAGGGATCGAGAACCAGGTAGGACAACTTGCTAAGATCATATCAGAACGACCACAAGGAAGCTTACCAAGCAACACTGAAACTAACCCAAAGGAGCAACTTCAAGCCATAACAACTCATGACAGTGAAGGGTTAGATAAGCCCAAATTAAAGCAAGGGAAAGTGGTAGAGGAAGGAAAGGTTGAGGTAAACCATGACAAGCCAAAATCGGTAATTAAAGAGTACCAACCTCGTATACCATATCCCGGTGCGATGAAGAAATACAACACAGATGAACAATTCGGTAAATTTCATAAACTTTTAAAGAAATTACATATTAACTTACCAATTCTTGAAGCTCTTTCGCAGATGCCAGATTCAAGGAAATTCTTAAAAGAGCTTTTGACAAACAAACAGAAGTTAGACGAGGAATCGCATGTGGAATTAAACGCAGTGTGCTCAGCAATGTTGCAAAATAAACTACCACGAAAATTAAAAGATCCAGGGAGTTTTACAATTCCATGCTTAATTGGTAGCTTATTTGTTGATAATGCTTTAGCTGATTTAGGGGCAAGGATAAATGTTATGCCTTATAAAATGTTTAAACAACTTGGCCTAGGGAAACCCAAACAAATTAGGATGAGCATTCAATTAGTTGATAAAACTATTAGAATTCCTAGGGGTATAATCGAAGATGTTCTCATGAAATTTGATAAATTCGTATTCCCAGTAGACTTTGTCGTTTTAGACATGGATGAGGACAATAATATTCCTTTAATTTTAGGAAGACCCTTTTTAGCAACTGCCAGAACTAAAATTGATGTCGACGCAGGTGAACTCATACTCTGTGTAGGTGACGAAACAATCACTCTTCAGGCTCTTGATTCGACTAGGACATCGAGTAATCAAGGTGAGAACATAAATTCTATTAATGACCATTCGGTTAAACCTTCTTTTCAGGAAGCACCACGAAACTACACAACTAAGCCAGATCCTAGACCTCATGCCAACAAGGAAATAACTCATGAGGAACGAAGGCTTCAGATCGATGAATTAGATAAGTGGAAGCCACGCATTAAGGAGAAACCAAGAACACACGAAGTAGAACCAATGCCATTTCGTGGGACAAACGAATTTAAGATCGGAGATCAGGTATTGTTAGATAAGGCGGACCCTCGAATATCTCCTCCTGACCCTAATATAAATGAAGAAATCCCTTTTGCGGTACTCAAGGTTTTCCCATATGGAAAGTCGAGGTAAGTAATCCTACATTCGGCACTTTTAAAGTAAACACTACTCGACTCAAATTATATACCGATAATAGAACTGATAGCATGAGAAAGGATTTTCAACTCCTCAAACCACCATGATTATGCGAATGAGAGGTAAGTCTAGCTTAAGACTATAAACGAGTGCTTCTCGGGAGGCAACCCGAGCACTAATCCCATTAATTTTACATTTTTATGTTAACTTTTATTCTTCCTTTTTAGAATCTAACTATAAACTAACCAAAGTGCAGATTTCCATACCACACGGCTGTGGCCATGGCCGTGTGAACACTACAGATTTCCGTACTGCCATGGCAGAGATAGTACAAAACAGGACGAAAAATATCTTCAAGCCACGGGTTCCGAGTAAACACCACGGTCGTGCGATGCGGCAATGCTTGACATTGTTTTATCAACACGGGCGTGGCGAACTGCACACAGGCGTGAGAGAAACGAATGAAGCACAACACGGCCGTGTGATATGGCCGTGTGACTCAACACGCCCACGGTACATGGGCGTGGGGATGTACCAGATTTGAGATTTCTATTTAAAACATCCCTCTCTCCTTCTCACCGACTCCCAATTCCCCTCTCTTCCATACCCTTTACACCCCTCCCTTTTTATTTTTTTTTCATTCATTGTCCTAACTCTTTATCTAACCATATCTATGTCGAAGAAACGGAAGGATCCTAGCACAGTCTCCCTCTACGAGACTGATCAACATAAGTTCATGACGTCCGCTTCATTAACTCGGAAGGACAATGACTTTTGAGTCCATTTTAGTTTTCTTTTTCTTTTCCCTTCTCCTTTATTTTCCTTTCCTTTATTTTTCTTTTACTTAGTTTAATCTATTTTATTTCGTTTTCTTTGATTTAGGTTCTAAAGGCTTCTTGGGAATCACCGACCACAGCCTTAGAAATCACACCCACCTCGATAACCATCTAACGATAAGGACTTTTCAGTCCATTAATCTTTTCTTTTAATTTTATTTTACTTTCTATTTTCTTTCTTTTTATCTTTCCTTTCTTTAAATATATTTTAGTATATTTTGAATTATTCTTATTATTTCCTAGCTAAGTCTTCACGAGCTTCCCAATTTCTTCATCTAGCGCAAAGATTATCGGCGGCCACCACACCACGACCACTCCCAACTCAAGGAAGCCATCCAAAATTCAGGAAGTTTCACCTCTCCTTATCTCTTAAAATTTCATATATATCTTTGTACATTGAGGGCAATGTACATCTTAAGTGTAAGGGGGTGAATTTTATTTTGAAAAAGTTCCTAACTTTCTGCATTATTCTCAAATCCCTAAATGATATCTTGTGTTTTAGTAATTTTCTCATATTACTAATTAGAATGAAATTTCCTGTGATCCATGATTTTCTTTGATATGTTTCAGATTAAGTCATAGTTAATTGTGCAGTGATGATTTAAACTTTAGGAGACTAGAGAATCAAGCACGATGAGTCTATTTTCAAAAGTTAAAATTTTATTAGGTTGTCTACCTGAATCTAATTATTACCTTGAATTTTGAAATTTACAAGGTTGATATCAAAAACCCATAATTTTTGTGAGATCTTGAACCTTTTAGAGCATACAATCTTTCTTGCTCATTTTTTGATTATGAGTGTGTCAACATTGATTTGTTATTCTAGAACTTGCTTCGATTATACATGTTGAGACCACATCATCGATTCGATATACAGAGATGATAAAGGCACATAGGATTTAACCCACTGACCCCACTAAAAGCTTACCCTCACAATTAACCCCTAGTGAACCCCTTTGATCCTAACAACCCTTTTATTGACTCACCCACTAATATTAACCCAAAATCCATCTTGTATTTGTTATCACCATTTCTTTACTCCCTTTTTGTCGAGATTTGATTTTAAGCAGTTGCCTAACTATGTTCTATATTTCAGTTGTTAAAGTTCTTTCTTATTATTGTAAATATTATTTACTTAATTTGTTCTTAAAAAAAATTCGAAGTATATTTATTACTAGTTTTATAATTAAGTGAGCTTATACGTTTAAATTCCACATCTTAAAGAAGAAGCTCGTATTATTAGTATTTCAAGTTTTCAATTATTCAGGATTAATTCATTTTTCTAGTTAGGTAAATTGTCAATTCAATCTCGATTCTAACCCTCTAATTCAGCCTTTATCCACACCTTTAACTCGAGCCCCATTACAACCCTTTTTAAAGACCTTTTTGATCTGTGTAATATCTCATTTTATAGTGTTGGAGATTTGATTTTCATGCAAGCCTATGGGATTAACTTTTCATGTTCGACTTTTGAGTGCTTAATTTTGAACCTTAAACACCTTGAGTGATTTGAGTGAATCTTTAGTGAGGATGTCAACTCTTGTTGATTATGAATTAAAGGTGATTATTTAGCTAAGGGGAAACACCTATATTTTCATTCTACAAAAACTATGACTTTGATTGTTTGAATCTTTAGGACCCCTCTACTTAAATTATCAATGTATGAATTACCTTTGAATTATGATGAAACACTATTGATGAATATTATGAATCAAGGAAGTTTATTTTAATTGTGAGTTGAGAATTTTACTTGAGGACAAGCAAATACTTAAGTGTGGGGGTATTTGATAAACCATACAATGTACATATTTTAATCCCACATTTAGCATACTTTTGGATGATTTATTCCCTGAATTGTGGAATTTGGTGCTCGTAATCCTTTAATTTCATGTTTTATAATTAGGAGAGTGCCGGAGGACGAAAAGAACGAGAAACGGGCCAAAAATGGAGAAAATGGGTCAAAGTACGAAATGCACACAGCCTGGGCCCAAAGCCACACGGCTGTGTCTCCATTACCAGACCCAACCACGGCCTGGCCTCGACTTACACGGGCATGTGCCACGGTCGTGTCCCTGCTGCGACCTGTATTAATTTCACTCGGATTAGGATACTTAGGGGCAAAGAAAGACATTCCGAAAGCCTATATAAACACCCTAAGTTCAACCTATGAGAGGGCATCCAGTTAGGCCGAAGAGCCAAGCCAGAGAGGCCAAAATTGTGGGATTATTCGAAGAAAGCCAGTTGATTCATCTCAAGAAGCCAGATTCATACTCAAGACAGAGGATCTTCCCTTCAAATTCCTTCAGGGGTTTTAGGGTTTTTCTTATGTTTTGTTTTATTTTTTCTTCTAAGATGTATTCTTTTATCATTATGAACTAAACCCCTTAAATACCTGAGGGGGATGAAACCTAAGACAGATCTTGTTATTGTTTTCTGAACTATATGATAAATACTTTATTTTTTCTTAATTATGTGTTCTTAATTCTTGCTTTGATATTTCAGGATATTGATTCAAGTATTGATGTGCTTAGGCAGTGGAGCAAAAGTCCCTGTTTAAGAGTAGATCTAGCATAATTAAGCAGAGTTGATCACAACCCTAGAAATAGGATGACAAAAATCTGCCGGATTATGGTCAAACCTAATATGGGAGTCCATAGATCGAGTTAATGCAATTCAATGGGTTTTAATTAGAAAGAAATTTCAATTAATCAACCTAGGGTTAGACATTAGTAGCCTCGAAAGAGGTATTAATATGAATTAGGGAATCCTACGGATCAAGTCAAATGAATAAATCGTCTGGTTCAGAGTTAAATAACAAGTGATGTCTAGGTGGATTCTTCCTCGGGTATTGTCTTAATCAATTGTTTTTTTCCAAAACTATTTTCCCAAATTCATTCTCCGTGTCTTAGCATCTTTAGCTTAGTAGTTAGTTAATTTTGGTTCCCTTAGGTTCGACAATCCGGTCTTGCCACTAAACTATACTACTGTTCGATAGGTGCGCTTGCCTTATTCGTTTTCATAGTTAGTTTCTAGGCTCGATCATTCATTATATAAATTTTTAAGACTCTGATACATGATCAACTGCCTAGTTGAGGGGTTCACACCGTTGTAAAAGGTTTGAACCTGTAGCAACAAGGGTAACCGATGGTGAGGGCACCTTCTTAATAAATCCTTGTATCTCTCCCATGCATCGTAAAGTGTCTCTAAATCCATCTGCACAAAAGAAGAGATATCATTCCTCAACTTAGCCGTTTTAGCCAGCGAAAAATATTTTAACAAAAATTTTTCAGTCATTTGTTCCCATGTAGTGATTGATCCTTGTGGTAACGAGTTTAACGACTGTTTAGCTTTGTTTCTCAATGAAAAGGGAAACAATCGAAGGCGAATGGCATTATCAAAAATGCCATTAATCTTGCAAGCGTCACAGAATTCAATAAAATTAGCCAAGTGATTGTTTGGATCCTCATCCTGCAAACCATCAAACTGAACAAATTGCTGAATCATCTGAATAGTGTTAGGTTTCAGTTCAAAATTATTTGCAGCAATAGTAGGTCTAACAATACTTGATTCAGTTCCTATTAAATTAGGTTTAGCATAATCATACATAGTACGAGGAGCAGGATTTTGATTCCCCGGGTTTGCGGCAACCACTGGAGGTAGCGGAATATTATCAGCCATTCTTCGATAGTGGTTGGTTCGTCTTCTTGCTCTTCTTCTATGTATTGTAGGCTTTGCCTTATTTCCCTACGATTTCTGCAAATGGTACCTTCTATATCACTGTCTAAAATCAAGGGTCCTGATGGGTTCATTATAGTCATAAACTAGAATTACCTGCCAGAAGCAAATAAAGAAAAATTAGCAAAGTTAAAAATAAAGATAAATTGTAAATAAAATGGCTAAAGTAATAAAAATTCAGTGTTCTTAATATCTTAGTCCCCGGAAATGGTGCCAAAAACTTGATGGAGCTCGAAACTAACTATTATTTCAACAAAGGCAAGCGCACCTATTGAACAGTAATATACTTGTGGTGAGTCCGGAATATCGTATCCTCAAGGACCAAGAGTACTAGTAGCAACTATCTTTTTATTATCTAGCCTAATTATTAAGGGGATTTATTTTTAATCTAAAATTAACTAACTAATTTACCTAACTATGAATGTGACAGAGAGTAAATTGGGAAAATACTTTTGGACAACTTATATGAGATAGGCAATACCTAAGGAAGAATCCACCTAGACTTCACTTATTACTTTTGATTCATGCGATTTCTTCACTTGACTTAATCCGTAGAAATCCCTGAATTATATTAATACCTCTTTCGAGGCTGCTAACAACTGACTCTAGGTTGATTAATTGAAATCTCTTTCTAATTATTTTTGATCACTGAATATTCTTTACAGATGAGCCATATTTGATACATTAAACAATAAGAATGATAAGAAAATTGAGATAATGAAATCCAAGATGAGAAGCTATACTGAATTTTCGAGAATACAACCCATATTGGATGACAAAGATCTTTATGATATACCAGAGAAAATCTAGAAGAAAAACACCACTCATATGAACTGAAATCAATTGTGACAGAAGCAATATAATTTCCATATATATAAAATAGAGAAACAACCACTCGAAACAGAATACTGGCATTATATGGATTTTACCGTCAAATTTTCTATCAAATGTAATGGAATAGAATACCAAAGAAAAAATAGAGCAATACAGATCATAAACCAACCAAACCCATAATGCTTTCATATAACAGTATGGTTAATTAACTGTAACAATCCGGTAAACCCTAGTCGGAACAGTGGTTTTGGGACCACAAATTTGAGTCCGTATAATATTTTAATATTATTTTCTGTGTCGTTGATATGTGATTAAGCATGTGTTAAAATTTCGTAAGTTAATTTTTTCGTCTGTGTATTTAATTTGACAAAAGGATTGAATTGCATTAAATGCAAAATTTGCATGCTATATGTTAAAGCACCTATTTGTTGTGGCTTTTAAAGGTGGAGGGCTTATGAGGCAATTAGACCACTTTTAAGATGGTGGATGTTAGTTGTACAAATATGCCCTTAATATATATTTGTTATTAAATGTTTATTAAAAGGGGTAGTATGGTAAAATGTATATTAATATGTTTGTAATAAAACAAATAAATGAAAAGATGAATGTTATCATCTTATGTGAGTGCCGAATGTTGAAGGAAAAGAAAAAAAATATTCAAGCTAGGTTTCAATTATATCTAAGCCCAAATTAAGGTATGTTTTGACTTTGGTTTTTGATGATTTTTTATGTTTTTGAGATTGTTTCTTAGTATACTATCAAGCCCATGTTGTAATTTGAGGAATTGATGATGTTTATGAAATGTGTCATTGATGAAATGGTGAGCTTTGTGATGAGTTTTGGTGTTAAATGAAAGATATGTAATTATATGAACATGTTTTGTTTTTGAAATTTTGATGAATTTAGCTAATTAGGGCTAAATTGTGAAAATAATATTTTGAAGGACTAAATTGTGAATTTGATGAAATGTTTGGATTTGTATGAGATACATGGGCATTTGGCTAAGCATGGTTATATGGTGATTTTGTATATTTGATGTTTTGAGAAAATTAGACTAAATTGATAAAATATGCAAATGTGAGGGCTAAGTTGCAAATAGCCCTAAATGTGTGTTTTTGGATTGAAATGAACATTTTGATAATAAAAGGGTTAAATTTGAATATGTATAGATCAATAATTGAAGAAAACAGACTTTGATCGCGGGAAACCGAAGGTAGTTGAATAAACGAATTTGAATGAATATCTGAATCCGAGGTAAGTCATTATACAAATAAATGTATTTGTATTGGTTTATGTATTTTCATATGACTATAGATAACGATGAATGTTTATGAGATGTTGTGTACATGAATTCCGAGATAGGATTGACATAGTGTTAATCTCCGAGAAGTCCCGTACGAACCTAGGAATAGATAGGATTAGCTATGTCATGACATAGGTGTCTGTTATTTTATATCATGTAAGACCACGTCAGGGACGTTGGTATTGATTCGAAATTTCATGTAAGACAACGTCTGGGACGATGGCATTGATATGAGCTTTACGTGTAAGACCATGTCTGGGACATCGGCATCGTAGTGATTCGTGTAAGACCCTGTCTGGGATAGTGGCATCAAAATCTGATTACATGTAAGACCACGTCTGGGACGTTGGCATTGTTTGACTATTTTCGAGCAATCTGAGTATCCTATTAGATTCCGATCGGTTCAATGGGCAAATCTGAGCTACGAACGATTATGTGGTTTTATATCTGTTTCAGGTCAGTTTGATATGTACACTAGTGTGTATGAAAGGTAAGTATCTATATGAACTTACAAAGATGGAAATGTGCAATGGGATGATGAGATGATATGTGAAATTATGCTTAAATGAGCTATGTGCATATGTGGTATTGAGTTGAAGAATGTGATAGATTATGGCTAAGCAAGTGATCCAAACTTTATGTGGGATGTATATGTTATGAGAACCATTATTGTTATTGTACCAATACAGTTATGAGCATTTTATGTCAAGTTTATTTGTATATGGCTTACTAAGCTTTTGAAAGCTTACTCTTTGTGTGTGTTTTTCTCTGTTTTATAGATCGTCAAAGCTACTGAAGGCTCGGGAACCCTCGAGGATCATCATCACACTACTTGACTTGTTTTGGTACTTTTGAGAATATGTATATTGCTAAATATGGCATGTATAGGCTAGTCATTTTGGTTATGTTTGAAATGTGTATAATAGTTATGAGATTTGGCTAGGTAAGTATTGGTAATATGCTTGGGCATATATGAAAATGATGCATGTTTTGGTATGGCTAGATAGTTTATGAAATGGTCAAAGATATGGTAAGCATATGAATGCATTATGGGTATGTTTGATTGATCAAAGAAATGGTTTTAAGAAAGGTAAATGTGGATGAAACATGTTTAAATATATGTATGTGTTTTAGTTGTGCAAATTGGCATGAATGGAAATAAAATTGAATGTGGAAACTTGTTGATTATGTGGCATGCCTTTGATTGTCGATTGAATATGTTATGATTTGGTATATTACTTGAAGGTTGGACTCTAGTAAGGGTGGCAATATGGCCTTGCAAATGGCCTGTTTTGCCTACACAGTTGTGGCACACGAGCGTGCCTAGTGACTGTGGGATTAAATCTGTAGCCAGCCTAATTGTGCAAGGCCTTGGCACACGGACGTGCCTAGAAGCTATGTGAATAAGTCAGTTATAGCCTAAGAGTACACGGCCATGGTACACGGGCGTGTCTAATGGCCGTGTGGTTAAGTCAGTATACAAGCTCTGTTTTTGCACGGCCAAGACACATGGGTATGTCTGGTGTCCGTGGTAGGTACACGCCTGTCCACACGGGTGTGTGGCCTTCATAACTTAGAAAAGTTTTAATTTTTGAGAACTTCTGTATGTGTTCGATTTAGTCCCGACCCTACTCTAAAGCATGATTAAGGTCTCGTTGACCTATAAAAGGGACACTTTGATTGTGATTGATGAATAGTTGTATAAAATGTCAGTAAAAGTTTTCGATCTGTCTAGTAACGCCTTTAACCCTAATCCAGCGACGGATGCGGGTTAGGGGTCTTACATTTGATTGGTATCAGAGCTACGGTTTAGTCGATTCTCAGACTAACGTAGCATGTAAGATTCTAGATATACATGCCATATATTTGAACTGTGATAGTGTGATGAATCCTGACGTGAAAAATGTGATTTTCATATAGTAATAGATCACGAAAGAGTCGCAGCTGACGATGTAGAAAGTAATGCGCCTGCTCCTGTGCAAGGAATAGCGCCCTCTGATTCAAGACTGGCTACGAGCGGTCAAGAGGGGGAAGCTAAACAAGCTTTCTTCCAGATGATGAGTAAGTGGTTCACTCAATTCGTAAGAAATAATCCGACTGTTTCACAACCTCCGCCCCCGCCTAATCCTCCTTAGACATCTTCTGCACCTCTGATTTCGTGTAACATCCCCAAACTTGGCCCATTCATTAAGACCGAATCTAGTTATGTTAGTGAAAATATTTTTCTTTACTTAGGATTTAAAACATGAAAATTTTGTATTTTCCTTTGAAACCAAGTTCTTTTGGAACATAACCAAACTAAGTCAACTTTAGTGATTACATAAAGCCCATTTGGAAATCAAGTTGCTGGTACAAATTTGTCTTCTCTAATTTAATATCATCCAACCATAATTTAAAATAATAATAAAATAGTTCCCAAAAATAAATAAAAGTCAAAAGGGCCTTATTACATCAATATTTAAAAGATCAAATACTTAATATAAATAAGCTTAAAAATATTTAAACTCTTCTTTCTGCATGGGCCACCATGTGTCCTCTCCGATCCCGGTCCAATCTACGCATCACCTGAAATGGTTAATGAAAAGAGTGAGTCCACTGACTCAGTGCATAATCACAACACATATTTCCATCTGTATGGGCTTGGCCCATACCCACATAGCCATCGAAACAAATCATGCAAGAATGCATTTCAGCCCAACCTACTATCCAACCGTAACACCAACCTTAGCAGACTCCCTGCCTAAGGCCGTGGCTAACCCACCACTGATCACATCGTGATCCATAAGTCTTACCTTGGCTAACTTGCTGCTCAAGGCCGTGGCTGAGCCATCGATCAACCAAAGTGATCTCAACATCATAATCTGTCTACGGTGACGCACATAGCCATCAACCGCCGAGATGGGCACCGAGCCACACCTCCTTTGAGGTAGCACACAGCTAACCCTCAAGCGCTAATGTAGCCAGAGCTATCATTAGACCACGTACAACTTGTGTACACTTCCTCCTTCTTTAATCCAATCCCATGCCCATGTGTCAATAAATCATGCAAGAATATCATATAGAGTGAGTATTTATTATTTATCAATACCACATCAAACATATATAAAATATATATCACAATCAATCTTACCATCATCGGTTCACATCACTTAAGCCATTATAATCAGCCTCCACACATAATACACCGGATTATACAATAAACAACTAACCAGAGAAACAGTGCGATGATTACGCACCTAGATAGCACACCCGAACTACTCTCGAAACGCAACCTTATACCACTGCACTGCTGACTAAATGACTCCCGAGAAAGGTGTCCTGCGTTAGGCTCTTCTCCCCTACAATCGGCCTTGGCATAAAACAATGAACACTTAGGCCATTCGGCTAAGACAAGAAACTATAGCACAAGGAAAACTAACACACCCTTACCTTGCTAACCACTACCCTTTGCTCTAACAAGAATCGGCCACCACCAAGGAAGTAAGGTTCGACTCAGGGACTTATAACCCAAGTGGAGTGAGAGAATGAATGGTGATTAGGCAATGACTCAAAAATGGTGCTGAGATATTCGGCAGTGGCAACCTAAAAGGAGAGGGAAGATTCAGCTATAGGTGCTTAACACTACTTATGGTTCGGCTTGAAGGAAAAACGGATGCAAAGGGATAGGGGTTACAGCAATAGAAAAGAAAATGAAGGTTTGAGGGGATAAAATGGAGTGGTTTTGGCTCAAAAGAAATGGGGAGCAGAAGATAGCTAAATGACCTTGAAGGTTCGGCCAAAGGAAATAGTGAAGCAATTTTCGGCAAGGAGAGAAAACACAAGAGGAAAAGGGTGGCCAAAAGATGAACAAGTGAAGAGTACACCCCTATTTATAGGACAAGGTTCGGCACACACCTACTCACATCCAACAAAACCGAAAAAACCACCCCCAAGACTCCCAAATTCGGCCAAAGCTTCAACCCCTCACCAAATCCCTTATTTCTCTCCCCTTTTTCCTCCCTAACACTCATTCAAAAGATTTGAATGAGTCAACCCGTATCCTAGCCAAATTTCAAAAGCAAAGACCAAGTCTTCTCCATCTTTTAAGTGCCCAAACCGAATCCAACATTTCCCCCTCTCCCATGACGCAAAAACAAACCAAAGATGCTGCCTCCGCAGCTCGAACACTGGCCCCTTCCCTTGCACCTGAGACGTCACCTCCCCAGGCTCTTAGTGGCGTCTCCCTTGCCACTCCACCAGCCCATCTTTTATGCCTTAATCCCACAAAAATTTCTCTTAAGGCCCCCTCCATCCAAGCTCCCTTCTTAACCCCTAAAACTAAAAATTTTCCAAATCATTCCACCACTACCTAGGGTTCTTAGGACCCCTAAAACTCACCCAACCACACACTGAAGTGTGCCAACACCCGAGCTAAGCACCAAAAATCTAACCCCTAAAATCGGGGTGTTACATTTTGAATCTGAATTTCTTGAATAAGCCCCCGGTAGATAAAATCCGTAAGTATGGGGCTGAAGAGTTCAGGGTTACCAGTGGTGACGATGCTGAAAAAGCTGAGTTCTGGTTAGAGAACACAATCAGAGTATTTGATGAGATGTCACTAAATTCCGAGGGATGTATAAAATGTATTGTTTCTTTGTTACGACATGCAGCCTATCAGCTGTGGAAAACCCTAATTTCTATTGTTCCGAAAGAGCGAGTCACCTGGGACTTCTTTCAGGTTGAGTTTTGGAAGAAATACATCAGTGAGAGATTCATCGGTTAGAAACGAAAGGAATTTCTAGATTTGAAATAGGGCCGTATGTCTATCACTGAATACGAGCGAGAGTTCGTGAGATTGAGTCAATATGCTCGTGAATGTGTATCCACCGAGGCAATAATGTGCAAAAGATTCGAAGATGGTATTAACGAAGGCATCCATTTACTTGTTGGGATTTTGGAAATAAAAGAGTTTGTTGTACTCATTGGCCGAGCATGTAAAGCTGAGGCACTCGGGAAAGATAAAAGGAAAGCTGGGTCTAAAGCAAGAGATGTGAGAAAGAGATTTCAGAGTAGATCATTTCCGTCTACTTCGAAGAAATTTTGAGATGAGCATAGTCGTTCAAACTTTAATGTGGGACATTCGAATAGAGATCGAGCTAGATCACAAATAAGCTTAAAAGCTCCGGCAACTTCTACAGCTGGTCATGATCTGAAAGCTTTAATATTTATATAATGAATGATCGAGCCTAGAAACTAACTATCACCACAATTGAAGCAAGTGCACCTATCGAGCAGTAGTATAGCTTAGTGGCAAGACCGGAATATCGAACCCAAAGGAACCAAAAGTACTAGTGCTAACTTTATTTTTATTATCTAGCCTAAAATAAAGGGGATTGATATTTATATAACTAATTACTGAACTAAGGATGCCAAGACACAAAGAATGAATTGGGAAAATACTTTTGAGAAAACCAATTGATTAAGACAATACCCGAGGAAGAATCCACCTAGACTTCACTTGTTATTTAACTCTGAACCAAACGATTTATTCACTTGAGTTGATCCGTAGGATTCCCTAGTTTATATTAATACCTCTCTCGAGGCTACTGACGTCTAACCCTATGTTGATTAATTGAAATCTCTTTCTAATTAAAACCCCTAGTGTTGCATTAACTCGATCATATGGACTCCCATATTAGGTTTGACCCTAATCCGGTAGATTTTCGTCATCCTATCTCTAGGAGTACGATCAACTCCGCTTAACTATGCTAGATCTACTCTTAAACAGGGACTTTTGCTCCTCTGAATAAGCGCATCAATACTTGAATCAATATCCTGAAATATTAACAAAGAATTAAGAACACATAATTAAAAACAAATCAAGTATTTATCATACAGTTCAGAAAACAATAACAAGATCTATCTTAGGTTTCATCCCCCTCAGGTATTTGAGGGGTTTAGTTCATAATTATAAAAACATACATCTTAGAAAAAATTAAATAACAAAACATAAACTAAAACCCTAAAACCCCCTGAAGGAAATTGAAGGGAAGATCTTTAGTCTTGAGCGTGATTCCTGCTTTTGAGATGGATCAACTGGCTTCCATCGAGTAATTCCCTAATTTCAGCTCTCTCTGGCTTTGCTCTTGTCAAAAGCCCTGACAGAGGCCTTCTGTCGAACTCCTCCTTTAGGTTTCCCTCTAGGATGCTAATATAGGCTTTCCGGATGCTTTACTTGGCCCACAAGTATCTTATTTCGAGTGGAATTAAAATAAGTCACGGCAGGGACACGCCCGTGTGAATCGCACCCAGGGCCCTGTTCAAGTCTGCTAAAGTGGCACGCCCGTGTTGTGAACTCCAGGCCGTGTTGACTTCTCACTTTGGCCCATTTTCTCTATTTTTGTCCGTTTCTTGTTCTTTTCATCCTCCTATGCTCTTCTAAATATAAAACATGAAATTAAGGGATTAGGAGCATCAAATTCCACAATTCAAGGGATAAATCATCCAAAAGTATGCCAAATGTGGGATTAAAATATGTATATATTACGGTTTATTGAATACCCCCACAATTAAGCATTTGCTTGTCCTCAAGCAAAATTCTCAATTCACAATTAAAATTCATTCTTCTCAATTTATAACTCCTATCAATAATGTTTCGAAATAATCCATAGGTAATCATACATTGAGAATTCAACTAAAAGAAGATCAAAGTTTCAAACAATCCAAATTGAGCATTTTATTCATGAAAAACATAGGTATCCCCCCTTATCTAGGTCATCACCTTTGATTCGAAATATCACAGAGTTAACATCCTCACAACGGATTCACTTAAATCACTCGAAGTGTTTAAGGGACAATAAATTAAGCACTCAATAGTCAACATGAAAAGTTATTACCATAGGCTTGCATGAAAATCAAGTCTCCACCACTATAAATTGAGATGATACATCGATCAAAAGGTCTTTAAAAAGGGTAGTAATGTGGCTTGGTTAGGGGGCGTGGTCACAGGCTGAAAGAGGAGGTTAGAATGAAGATCGAATTGACAAATTACCTAACTAGAAAAATAGACTAATAATGAATAATTACATTAATAATACGAGCTTTTTCTAAAGATGTGAGATTTACTGTTTAAGCTCATAAAAACATAGAACTAATAATGGATATACTTTCAACTTTTTTTTAGAACAAATCAAGTACAATAATAAGAATTTAACAACTGAAATGGAAAACATAGTTAGGCAACTTCTCAAATCAAACCTTGATAAAAAGGTTAATAGGAAAAATTCTTAATGAATCAAAAAGAGTAAGTATTGGGTTAATATTAAGGGTAAATCAATGAATGGTTTATTAGGATCAAAGGGGTTAAATAGGGGTTAATTATGAAGGTAGGCCGTTTGGGAAGTAAGTGGGTTAAATCCTAGGTGCCTTTATCATCTCAGTATATCAAATCAAAAGTGTGGTCTTGACATGCATAATCGAAGCAAGTTCTAGAATAACAGATCAATACTAACTCACTCAAAGCATCAATAAAAGTGAGCACAAAAGAATGTATGCTCTAAAGGCTCAAAATCTCACAGAAATTATTTGTTTTTGATGTCAACCTTGTGAACTTCAAACTTCAAGATAATGCCTAAACTTGGGAAAACAACTTAGTAAATTTTTAATTTTCAAAAATCAACTTATCATGCTTGATTCTCTAAAGCCTTAAAGTTTAAACAATCAATGCACAACTGCCTATGTTTTAATTCAAGACATATCAATAAAAATCATAAATCAATCACAATTTGTTCTAATTGTGATATGAGAAAGAAAAGACAAATTTCAGGGATTTGAGAATAATGCAAAAAGTTAGGAACTTTTAGAATTCACCCCCCACACTTAAGATGTACATTGCCCTCAATGTACAAAGATATATATCTAGAGATTAATAGCATGATATCATAAGAGAGAGGGAGAAGTGAAACTTCCTGAATTTTGGATGGATTCCTTTAGTTGGTAGTGGTCCTGGTGTGGTGTTTCCCAAGCAGCCTTTAGAACCTAAATTAAAGAAAACAACATATAATAATATAAATTAAGAACAAGAAAGAAAAAGGGAAGGAAAATAAAGGAGAAGAGAAAAGAAAAAGGAAAGATGAATGGATTTAAAGATCCTTGTGTTGTCGGGTGAATGAAGCCGCCGACATGAACTTATAAAGAGTAATTGCGCACGGGGAGACCATGCTAGGCTCCTTCCGCTTCTTCAACATCGTAATGGTGGTGTATAGAAAGAGTGAGGAAAAAGGGAGAAAGGAAAATGAAAGGGGGTAGACGAAAGAAAGAGGAAGAAATGTGATGGTTAGGGTTTGGGAGAGGAAGGGGTTTGGTGGAGAAAGTGAACAAAAAAGGGGGCTTATAAAGAAATAGGGATCTGGTGGTTTCCCATGCCCGTGTACCACGGGCATGTTGGGTCACACGACCGTATTGCACGGCCGTGTTGTGCTTCGTTCGTTTCTCCCACGCCCGTGTAGTGGTCACTACGCCCATGTTGATAAATCAGTGTCGACCACAGCCAGATCGCACGATCGTGGCATTTTATCACCGCCCGTGGTTTTGGGGATTTTTTGATCTTAGTTCGTACGATCTTTACCACACCGGTGTGTAAATTCGTGTTTGGCCACACAGCCACAGCCACTCCCATGTGCAAGGCCGTGTGGTAGGGAAATCTGCATTTCATTAATTTGGTTAGTTTGTAGTTAGGTGCTAAAAGTAAAAAATAAAAATATGAAATTGAATGGGGTTAGTGTTCGGGTTGCCTCCCGAGAAGCGCTCGTTTAAAGTCTTAAGCTAGACTTACCTCTCATTCGCGTATTCATGGTGGTTTGAGGAGTTGAAACTCCTCACCCCTGCTATCAGTTCTATGATTATTATATAGTTCGAGTCGAGTAGTGTTTAACTTAAAAGTGTCGAACTTGGGATCAGTTACCTCGATAGTTCTGTATGGGAAGATATTCAGTACTCAAAAGGGATTTCTTTGTTTGTATCAAGGTCTGAAGTGGCAACCCAAGGGTCTGTTTTATCCAACAATGCCTGATCTCCGATCTTAAATTGGTTTGGTTCATAGAGTGGTTTTGTTTCTGCTTCGTGTGTTCCTAATTTCTCCTTGAAATGTGTCTTCCACTCATCTAGTTCATCGATCTGAAGCCGTCGTTCCTCGTGAGTTATTTCTTTGTTGGCACAAGATGTAGGATGTGGCTTAGTTATGTAGTTGTGTGATGTTTCCTGTCAAGAAGGTGGAACCAAATGGTCATTAGTAGGGTTGATGTTTTCACCTTGATTACTAGATGTCCTGGCCGAGTCAAAAGCCTGAAGAGTGACCTTTTCCTCACCTACACGAAGTATGAGTTCGCCTGTACCAACATCAATTTTAGTTCTGGCAGTTGCTAAAAAGGGTCTTCCTAAAATCAAGGGAATATTATTGTCCTTATTCATGTCTAAAACGACAAAGTCTACTGGAAATACGAAATTATCAATTTTTACTAGAACATCTTCGATTATACCCCTAGGAATTCTAATAGTTTTATCAGCTAATTGACTGCTCATCCTAGTTTGTTTAGGTTTCCCTAGACCTAATTGTTTAAACATTTTATAAGGCATAACATTAATGCTTGCCCCTAAATCAGCTAAAGCATTATCAACAGATAAACTACCTCTTAAGCAAAGGATTGTAAAACTCCTTGGATCTTTTAATTTTCGTGATAGTTTATTTTGCAAAATTGCTGAGCACACTGCATTTAGTTCCATATGTAACACCCCAAACCTGACCCAAACACCACGACCAGATCTGGCATGTCACTAAGAAGATTTAGTAAAACTTGTCGCATTTTTGGAAAATATTTGTCGAGTTTAAACATTTATACCGGAAAACTTAATGATTTGATAATTTATAAAAGATATACATTTTATATGTTGCCTTTATGAATTAGAAACCGAAATTTAGTACATGCCCTAGTTTATATTTTTCGCCGAAATTAAGTGTCCAATAATAGTAAAAACCCCAAAAGAAAGCCCAGAGTATAAGGCTAGTGGCCCATGGCCTTATTACAATAAAATATAAAACCCAAAATAATTTAACATATTGAAGGAAAATTTAAATAAATTGCGTCCTTGCTGTAACAAATCGAACTCTTGCATGGCCACCTTGCATTCCCCTCTAGCCCGGTCCGATGCACTAAGTGCTACCTAAAAAAATGTTAAATAATAGGGTGAGTCACAGGACTCAGTGTGCAACCCTTGCGCACCATCAGACTGGGCCTTAGCCCCACAGAACTGATAACAAAATATAATATATCAGGAATTATGCAAAGCCTAACCCAATCCTAGGTTTTCATCCGCTACACACCACCCTTACCTGCCAATCACACCATTGGGGATTTCTACAATCAACCCACACCGCTACACACCATCGATGGCAGTCATGCTGCAGTTAGCTGCCCATCGTCAGATCATGGCAATAGCCACTACAATAGATCATGGCAAAAGAAACCACTACAACAGATCATGGCAAAAGCCACTACAACAGAACAATTCCCCTTACATCAATCACCCAACCCCGTGCAATCATAGAAACCGACGTACATGTTTATCATATCAAATCAACAGAACCATTCACTTTAGAATGACAGAGATCACTAACCTGGTGACTCGCCTTTACCCTCATCGGGGTTTCAACAGCCATGCCGGAACTTCGGCATTTAACAGAATATAACAGATTTATAAACATATACTAACAAGCAATCCAAATGGTGTGAGAATGTTACACACCTAATAACACGTAGTACTACTCTCTATGTCGATACCCTCACTAATCAGATCTACGGCCCTTTGTCTACAACTTTGCTCAAAAGCCGGAAGAACCCGAAGATAAGGCCTCTCCTATATTCGGCCAAGGGTTAGTGTTTTACCCGAATTATATGTTTAAATTAACAGATCTCCTTACCTTGAAATCCTGAAAGTAATACGATCCGAGTGCTACTGAACTCTGGCATAGAAATCTAAGCGATTGAATCCCCTTCAAATCCCGGAATGCCACAAATGAGAGAAAACACCTGATTAGTTAACCATATAGCAATTCGGCTAAGATCTCTAAAAGCCAGAAAAAGATTGAAATCTCGCGAATTGACACTTACCTTTAGTTTTCTTCAAGATTCGGCCCAAGCAGACACCACAGAAGGAATTTGGCAACCACAGGAGATGAGATCTAGGGATTTCGGCTTTAAAGAAAATCCTGGATGAGATGAACAAGAGGGAGATTTTGGCTACAAGAACAAACAAGAGTGTAGTTTCAGTTTTTAGTGAATGGGAGAAGAATAACAACGGAGATCAGAAGATTCGGTTAAAAGGGAGTTTTCAAAGAAAGAAGAAAGGGTGAGGGAGGTGGTGATTTTTGACTTTTGGAAGAGAAAAGATGAAGAAAGAAAACAAAAGAGATGGCCCTCAAATTTTTGGCACACTTTTAGCCAATACTCAACCGATTTTCCCCCCTCTCCTATGTTTGATTTTCGGCCAACACTAGCCTTCCTAATAGATCCTCATCCTATCCCTTACCCCTATCAAAACACCCATCCAAAAGAGGCTTAATTATCTCCAACTCTTCCCTCCTTTATCAGCTTTAATTATCCACATATTAAAACAATAAAACTCCTATAATTTAGCCTTGTTGCCGTCCCCCCTAGCTCCTCTATAAGTGTCGAATTTGGCCCAAAAACATGGGCCCCAAGTGGCCAAAACATGAGCCCCTCCATCCACTAGTGACGCCACCCCCTGCTCCTTTGTAGCACCACCAACCTTTGGGCCATAAGCCCATTTTGTCATTTAAAACACAGAACTACCCTTTAAAGTGCTAGAGTGTCTACATAAAAATTTAGTCAAGGCCTCAGCCCATTCTTGAGCCCAATCTGGACCCCTAACCCTCAATTTAATATTTTAAGCATACTTCACATAAAATGTGCAGGTCCAATAATTTGGGATGTTACAGTTCTACCCCCCTTAAAATAAATTTCGGCCTCGAAATTTACCTGATCAGAAAAGATGGGATACTGCTATCGCATAACATCCTCTGGCTCCCATGTCGCTTTCTCCGCGCCGTGGTTCCGCCACAAATCCTTGACCAAAGGGACGAACTTCCTACTCAACACCTTTACGTCTCAATCCATGATTTGCCCTGGCTCCTCCTCAAAGGACAAGTCTGGCCTTACTTCAATTTCTTCCACTGGCATAATGTGCGATGGGTCAGAACGATAACGTCGTAGCATCGAGACATGAAACACATCATGTATCCACTCCAACTCTGGAGGCAACTCCAGTCGATACGCCAATGGGCCCACACGTTCTAGTACCTGATAAGGTCCAATAAACCGAGGACTTAGCTTGCCTTTCCGACCAAACCCCATTACCTTCTTCCACGGTGACACTTTCAAAAAGACTTGATCTCCCACTGCAAATTCCAACTCCTTCCGCTTAAGATCCGCATAAGATTTCTGCCGATCAGATGCTTCCTTCAACCGAGCCCGAATTAATCTAACTTTCTCTTCCGTCTCTGACACTAGTTCTGGACCCAACACCTGACGCTCACCCAATTCTGTCCAACAAGTAGGAGTACGACATCTCCGTCCCTATAACGCTTCATAAGGCACCATCTGAATACTAGATTGATAGCTGTTATTGTACGCAAATTCCGCCAAGGGTAAATACTCCTCCCAACTACCCCTAAAATTGATGATGCAACCCCTTAGCATATCCTCCAAAATCTGTATTACCCTCTCAGACTGACCATCAGTCTGTGGATGAAAAGCGATACTAAAGTCTAACCTTGTTCCCATTGCCTGATGCAGAGCCTTCCAGAATCGTGACGTGAATCTAGGGTCTCTATCTGATATGACCGACACAGGTACACCATGCAGTCTCACAACCTCAGCCACGTACAGCTTGGCCAACCTTTGCAGAGAATAATCAACACGAACCGGTATAAAGTGAGCAGACTTCATCAACCGATCAACAGTCACCCAAATTGAATCCTTCTTAGTGGGCGTAAGAGGTAACCCACTAACAAAATCCATCATGATTCTTTCCCATTTCCACTGCGGAATCTTTACCGGCTGCAACAACCCCGAAGGCAACTGGTGTTCCGCTTTCACCTGCTGGCACGTCAAACACTTACTCACGAATTCCGTTATCTCTCGCTTCAGACCTGGCCACCAGAATTGTTCTCGCAAATCCCGATACATCTCAACCCCTCCAGGATGCATAGTATAAGGGCTACTATGCGCCTCCTGAAGAATCATCTGCCTTAACTCCACATCCTTTGTCATACAAACTCTCTTACGAAAACATAAGACTCCATCACCATTCAAACTATAGTCCTCTCCTTCACCACTTCGCACTTGCCGGAGTCAAGCACTCAAGACATCGTCTAGAAGCTGCTTTTCTTTGATCTGACTAGTCCACACTGGTCTCACTTGGAGTTTAGCTTCCAAACTGCCATCCTCATACAGACTGAGATGAGCGAACATCGCCCTTAAATCTGCTATCACCTTCCAACTCAACGTATCCGCCACCACATTAGCCTTGCCCAGATGATATTCGATCGAGCAGTTATAGTCCTTCAAAAGTTCAATCCACCTACGTTGTCTTAGATTCAACTCCTTCTGGGTAAGGAGATACTTCAGACTCCTATGGTCGGTGTAAATAACAGACTTCTCCCCATACAGGTAATGTCTCCAGATCTTCAGAGTTAACACTACCGCAGCCAATTCTAAATCATGCGTGGGGTAGTTCAACTCATGCGGTCTTAATTGTCGAGATGCATAGGCAACCACCTTTCCATCTTGCATCAACACACATCCTAAACCCGTGTGTGACGCACCACAGTAGACGATAAACTCTTTTCCCGCCTCTGGCTGAATTAACACTGGCGCTTCCGTCAAGATTCTCTTCAGCATCTCAAAGCTCTCCTGCTGTTTGTCAGTCCATACAAATGATACTCCCTTCCTCAACAACTTAGTTAAAGGTGCCGCTATCAATGAGAACCCTTCAACAAACCTTCTGTAGTACCCGGCCAATCCCAAGGAACTTCGAACTTCTACCACAGACTTCGGTGGTTTCCAATCCAATACAGCTTCTATCATCCGGGGGTCCACCCTAATTCCCTCTGCGGCAACTACATGCCCTAAGAAAGTCACTTCTTTCAGCCAGAACTCACACTTACTGAACTTTGCGTACAACTGCTTCTCCCTCAGAATTTGCAACACCACACGAAGATGTGCATCATGCTCTTCCTCGGACTTAGAGTAAACCAGGATATCGTTGATGAACACCATGATGAACCGATCAAGATACGATTGAAATACCCAGTTCATCATATCCATAAATGCCGCTGGCGCATTCGTCAACCCGAATGGCATCACCAAAAATTCGTAATGACCGTACTGAGCCCGAAACGCCGTCTTATGAATGTCTCCTTCCTTTACCCTTAACTGACGATATCCCGACCTTAAGTCAATCTTAGAAAAGACCGAAGCTCCTTTGAGCTGATCAAACAGATCATCGATTCTCGGCAGCGGGTACTTGTTCTTAATCGTTAACTTATTCAGTTGACGGTAGTCCACACACATACGCATGGATCCATCCTTCTTCTTCACGAATAGGACTGGCGCTCCCCACGGAGACACACTCGGTCGAATAAAACCTCGATCCAATAGTTCCTGAATCTAAGCTTTGAGCTCCACCAGCTCCTTCGGCGCCATTCGGTAAGGAGCAATAGACACTGGAGCCGTACCTGGAAGTAGCTCTATTCCAAACTCCACTTCGCGATCTGGGGGTAATCCTGGCAGCTCCTCAGGGAAAACATCCGCAAAATCCTTTACTGTTCTTACCCCATCGATAGTCACCTCTTTAGCGTCCAAAGCACTGATAAAAGCTAGAAATGCATTACATCCTTTCCGTATCATCTTAACTGCCTTCAATGCAGATACTACGTTGGACAAATAATCCCTTCTTTCTTCTAGCACAACCACCTCCTCGCCTTCCGGGGTACTCAACACCATACGCTTTGTCTCACAATCCAACTTAGCACGATGCTTAGTCAACCAATCCATTCCCAAAAGGAGGTCAAACTCCCCAAATGGTAATTCCATTAAGTCAGCCGCGAACACTACGCCTTGAGTCTCTAAAGGTAAGTTCCTAAACAGTTTGTCTACTACCCTAGATTGTCCTAAAGGACTAACCATAGTCATCTTCCTAGTAGTTGTTTCAGAGTCTATACTTAGGGTCTCAGATACCAAACATGCAACAAAGGAGTGGGTTGACCCAATATCAATCAAGGCAAGAAAAGGGTTATCAGCAATAAGAAACGTACCGGTTATGACGTCCGGTGCGTCACCATCCTCCCGTCGACGAGTTGCATAAACTAGACCCAGTTGCCTTGCGTCTACATTACCTGCACCCCTACCAGGTGCTCCACGACCACGACCAGATCCATTTCCTCCTCTACCTGGGCCACGACCCCTCGATACTCGTTGACCACCTCTCCCAGCCTGATCAGAACCTCGTCACACGGGCTGTGCTTGATTCACCTGGGGACAGTCCTTAATCATATGCTCTGTGGATCCACACCTGAAGCATCCACCGGTTTTCCTTCTGCACTCCCCATAATTTACCTTTCCGTACAAGTTACACGACCGATTCTGACTCCCAGTAGCAGATGTCGGCGCACGAGCTGGCCCATCAGACCTAGGCCTTTTCTAAAAATTTCCAGATGATCTCGACGGCCCAAAATTCCTCTTATTCCTATTCCAATCCTTATCCTTATTCTGTTTCTCAGTCCGCTTAACTTCCTCAGATATCTTAGCATTCTCAATCAAAACCGCAAAGTCCCTTTCCCGCTGCGGTGCTATTAATACCCTCAGCTCATCCTTTAGTACATCCTCGAACCGTACGCAACGCTCATAATCAGTCACCACAATCCCTCGAGCGTAACGGCTCAGTCACAGAAACTCTGCCTCGTATTCAGATACAGACTTACTTCCCTACACCAAATTCAGAAATGCCTTCCTCTGGCCGTCCACATAGCTGGCCCCAGCATACTTTCCCTAAAACGATTCCTTAAAGTATTCCCAGTCAATCCGGTCTGCGGCAGTACCCTCCTTTACCATGAGCCACCACTGATAAGCCTCGTCTCGAAGAAGAGACACGACCCCCTTCAGCTTCTCCTCTATTGTGAAGTCAAGGTCATCCATTATACGCTCACTTGCCTCTAACCAATATTCAGCTGTATTAGGGGCTACGCCAGAAACACCCCTAAACATCTCTGCTCCGTTGGCTCGGAGTCGTTCCGACACAGATTTCTGAACTCCTGAACCCGTGCCTGCCCCAGCAACTCTTTCAAGGACCCGCAACATCACCTGAGATACCGCATCATCTTGGGGCGCCTGGTCCCGAAATTCTCCCTCCACAGCTGGCGAATCCTGCATCTCATTTCCTGACCCGTGGCCAGACCCTACTGGCTCTGACACGGTCATCCTACCCTTACCATGACCACGTGGCGGACGTCCTCGACCCCTTGTACTCATTCTTCTGATTGGCATTTATCTGATTAGAAATTTTTATGAATTATTAACTCTTCCCACTGATTATCCACGAACAATCTTATGAAAAGTAGTTTCAAGAGTGATTCTTTCGAATTCGAACCTATCTACTTTCAATCTCAAGTTTACCTCCTAATTCTAGAAACCACATACATTCACACCTCAACATACGTATCACATCCATGAAGTCACATTCACCATATAAGGGTATTTTCGTCATTTCACTACCCAGGGGTTTTTCGTAATTTCATCCTACAGGGTTTCTTTGTAATAAAGTATCTTGGAGATGTTTGAAATAAAGGTATATATATATTTTTAAAACAGGGGTATTCTGGAGAATTTGATTTCAAAAGAACAATACTGACATTCAAGTGTTTGTGGTTTTTGGTTGTTGTTGTGTGTTGTATGTTGTTGTTTGTTGTTTTTCTTTTAAAAAAACAAAAATTCCGTTGACTTTGTAAATCGGGGTATTTCCGTAAATCTGGGGGTATATCTGCAAATCATGGGTATCTTGGTAATTTTCAAAATAAGGGTATTTTGGTAATTTCGTGAAGTAGGGTATTTTGGAAATTTTGCAACTCGGGGTATTTTGGTAATTTTTTGTAAACCAGGGGTATTTCGGTAATTTTACAAATTTTGATAATTTTCCAAATCAAGGGCGTTTTGAAGATCTTCAAATCAAGGATGTTTTGGTAATTTTTCCAAATTAAGGGCGTTTTGGTAATTTTTTTTACAAAACTAGGGTGGCTGGTCCCTTTCGGGTTTTAGTTAGAAACTTTTGGCCCGTTAACAAGTCCTCATGGTTAAGGTGAACAGTCACTACACACCAGGTAGGATTCCAGTGAAGAGGAGGTGAGTCACTAGGACTGCTTAAGTACCAGGCTCTTCCGGATCCAATCCTAGACATGCGCATGCCTGTTGCCACACCCTAACCCAGCGACTTGTTCACGGGTTTGTTTAGTTGACTTAAGTCTTATGAGATTTAAGAAGTTGTTTAAGCTAAGCCTAGAGTCCATCAAGTTCTAATTTAAATAGTCTACGTCCCACAAAGCCCATCAAGCCCACATACATATATAACACACAGTGAGTTCAGAATATTTACTTGGCGGACTTGGGCCAGAGACGCAGGTGCCATGCCGAGACAACCATCCTGTATTATTTATAAACATGCATGTTTCAAAACCCATCTTTTAGAAAACGTTTTGAGCCCAAAACCCCACAGCTGAGTTTTGAACCGGGCTCTGATACCAATTTGTAACACCCCAAACCCGGCTCAAACACCACGACCGGATCTGGCATGTCACTAAGAAGATTTAGTAGAACTTATCGCTTTTTTGGAAAATATTGTCGAGTTTAAACATTTATACCGGAAAACTTAATGATTTGATGATTTATAAAAGATATACATTTTATATATTGCCTTTATAAATTAGAAACTGAAATTTAGTACATGCCCTAGTTTATATTTTTCGCCGAAATTAAGTGTCCAATAATAGTAAAAACCCCAAAAGAAAGCCCAGAGTATAAGGCTAGTGGCCCATGGCCTTATTACAATAAAATATAAAACCCAAAATAATTTAACATATTGAAGGAAAATTTAAATAAATGGCGTCCTTGCTGTAACGAATCGAACTCTTGTATGGCCACCTTGCGCTCCCCTCCAGCCCGGTCCGATGCACTAAGTGCTACCTGAAAAAAATGTTAAATAATAGGGTGAGTCACAAGACTCAGTGTGCAACCCTCGTGCACCATCAGACTGGGCCTTAGCCCTACAGAACTGATAACAAAATATAATATATCAGGAATTATGCAAAGCCCAACCCAATCCTAGGTTTCCATCCGCTACACACCACCCTTACCTCCCAATCACACCATTGGGGATTTCTACAATCAACCCACACCGCTACACACCATCGATGGCAGTCATGTTGCAGTTAGCTGCTCACCGTCAGATCATGGCAATAGCCACTACAACAGAACATTTCCCCTTTCATCAATCACCCAACCCCGTGCAATCAAAGAAACTGGCGTACATGCTTATCATATCAAATCAACAGAACCATTCACTTTAGAATGACAGAGATCACTAACCTGGTGATTCGCCTTTACCCTCCTCGGGTTTTCAACAGCCATGCCGAAATTTCGGCATTTAACAGAATATAACAGATTTATAAACATATACTAACAGGCAATCCAAATGGTCTGAGAATGTTACACACCTGATAACACGTAGTACTACTCTCTATGTTGATACCCTCACTAATCAGATCTACCGCCCTTTTGTCTACAACTTTGCTCAAAAGCCGGAAGAACCCGAAGATAAGGCCTCTCCTATATTCGGCCAAGGGTTAGTGTTTTACACGAATTATACGTTTAAATTAACAGATCTCCTTACTTGAAATCCTAAAAGTAATACGATTCGAGTGCTACTAAACTCTGGCTTATAAATCTAAGCAATTGAATCCCCTTCAAATCCCGGAATGCCGCAAATGAGAGAAAACACCCAATTAGTTAACCATATAGCCATTCGGCTAAGATCTCTAAAAGCCGGAAAAAGATTAAAATCTCGCGAATCGACTCTTACCTTTAGTTTTCTTCAAGATTCAACCCAAGCAGACACCACAAAAGGAATTCGGCAATCACAGGAGATGAGATCTAGGGATTTCAGCTTTAAAGAAAATCCCGGAAGAGATGAACAAGAGGGAGATTTCGGCTACAAGAACAAACAAGAGTGTAGTTTCGGTTATTAGTGAATGGGAGAAGAATAACAATGGAGATCAGAAGATCCGGCTAAAAGGAAATTTTCAAAGAAAGAAGAAAGGGTGAGGGAGGTGGTGATTTTCGACTTTTGGAAGAGAAAAGATGAAGAAAGAAAACAAAAGAGATGGCCCTCAAATTTTCAGCACACCTTTAGCCAATACTCAACCGATTTTCCCCCTCTCCTGTGTTTGATTTTCGGCCAACACTAGCCTTCCTAATAGATCCTCATCCTATCCCTTACCCCTATCAAAACACCCATCCAAAAGAGGCTTAATTATCTCCAACTCTTCCCTCCTTTATCAGCTTTAATTATCCACATATTAAAACAATAAAACTCCTATAATTTAGCCTTGTTGTTGTCCCCCATAGCTCCTCTATAAGTGCCGAATTTGGCCCAAAAACATGGGCCCCAAGTGGCCAAAACTTGAGCCCCTCCATCCACTAGTGACGCCACCCCCTGCTCCTTTGTAGCGCCACCAACCTTTGGGCCATAAGCCCATTTTGTCATTTAAAACACAGAACTACCCTTTAAAGTGCTAGAGTGTCTACACAAAAATTTAGTCAAGGCCTCAGCCCATTCTTGAGCCCAATCTGGACCCCTAACCTTCAATTTAATATTTTAAGCATACATCACATAAAATGCACAGGTCCAATAATTTGGGATGTTACACCATATGTGACGCCTCGTCTAACTTCTTTTTTTTTTTGTTAAAAGCTCTTTTAAAAATTTCCTTGAATCTGGCATCTACGAAAGAGCTTCAAGAAACGGTAAGCTATTATTTAATTTTTTTAAAAGTTTTAGAAATTTACCGAATTGTTCATCTGTGTGGTCTTTCTTCATCACATTGGGGTATGGCACAAGAGGTTGGTACTCTTTAATTACCGGTTTGGGTTTACCATGGCTTACCTCCACCTTACCTTCCTCTACTACTTTCTCTTGCCTCAATTCTGGTTCATTTAACCCTTCACTATCGTGAGCTGTTTTGGCTTAAAGTTGCTCATTTGGGTTAGTTTCAGTGTTGCTTGGCAAGCTATCTTATGGTTGTTCTGAAATTAGCTTAGCAAGCTGACCTAATTGGTTCTTGATCCCTTGAATAGATGCTTACTGGTTTTTGAAGCTGTTTCAGTGTTCTAGAAGCGAGTTTCTGACACCGCGATAAATTTCATAAGTATCTCTTTGAGGTTCAGCTTTTTCTCCTGTGGGTAGGGTTGTTGTTGGAAGCTTGGAAGAGGTTGTTGTCTTTGATTTCCTTGACCACCCCATGAGAAATTGGGGTGGTTCCTCCAACCTGGATTGTAAGTGTTACTATAAGGGTTATTTTGACGTCTAGAATTGTATCCCACATAGTTCATCTATTCGCTTTATATGCCAGGGTTGTAGGATTGATATTCTATATTGCTCATTCTGCCTCCATTCGTATCGCACTGCATCACTGGATGTACCTGCGAAGAACCACACAAACCACCAATCTTTTTATTTAATAGTTCTACTTGGTTTGATAGCATGGTCACTGCGTCGACGTTGAAAACACTGGAGGCTTTTGTTGGCTTTGTCCTCGTAACTTGCCACTGATAGTTATTTAGTGACATCTCCTCAATGAATTCGTAATTCGCTTCAAGGGTTTTGTAACACCCCGAATTTGGGCCTAGTAGATTTGGGCCTATTGGGTTGTAACGCCCCAAAAATCCCAAAACTTTAAACTTCTGTGCACTGAGGTTGGTATGTATGAGTAGCACTTAGAATAATAATATTAAGGTATTATCGGGATTATTTGAAGCCTTAGAGATAGGGGTGACCATAGGGAAAAAATCATTTGTCTTGCTTAGTGGACCCTAGTTTCAGGCATAAGGCCTCATAAGCAGATTAAGAGAAGAGAGGACACAAATGGGCTTGTGGTCCAGTGGAAAGTGGCATCATTTAGGAGCTATGAAGTGGCGTGTTTGTCAGTTAAGGAGGTCCAAGGTTCGAGGCCTAAAGAAGGGAGAATTAAGGAGTTTTATTTTTGTGCCTGGACAAAAGGAGTTGGCGTTGGAGGGGACTCTAGAAGGGAGTGTTCAGGAGAGAAATTTAAGGTGAAGATAAGGGAGAAAAGTTAGATGATGGGGAGTAAGGATGTGATGGTGCCGAATGGGACTCTAAGGGAGGGGAGTGTTCGGCCTATGGCTTTAAAAAGAGAAGGGGCCGAATGCTGAAAGGTTCTTTGAGTATTCTCTAGTTTTATTATCCCCCTCAAATGGTTTCTCCCTTTTTGCCGAAATTTTGATAAGTCAAATTCCCTCCATTGTCGAAAATTTTATCATCCCTCTTTGCCGAATCCTTCATACTCTCCCTTCTCAAATTTCCTTTTTGGTTCACCACTTGGTTCTAGCCAAATCACTTCTTTTCTTATTCTCCCTAGTGTTGCCGAATTGCCTCTGTCACCTTACTAGTCTCAAAAGTTGGACTTAAGCCGCATGATCAAAGGAGAATTGCAGTAAGTGCTTAGTTGATCTTTTAGTGAGTTTTGTTAAAAGCCAAAGGGCTATCTAACCCAATTCTTGTCGTTAACCTGTATTAACAAGGGTAAGGCTCGACAATCGTAAGCGTGGTAGGTAAGGGTTGCTAACAACGTGGTAAGTGTTCTCGACTCAGTCATGGTTTAGTAAATGGCCGAATCTAATGTGGCTCATAGGGATGATTTATGATAATATGTATCACTTGGTTTTGACGATATAGGTGTTTAGGTGCAGATCTAGAGGATAATCGCCAATAGTAGCAAAGGAAGGGCTACTAGAATGTAAGGCACACGGTAAGGGTAAGGTGAGGTTTCAGTTTTTGATAAGTATGTGTTAAAGCCTTGGTTAATCCTTAGTAATGTCGATTGCAGGTTCATGACTAAGGGGTTTGCAGATCGCGTGGATACCAAGTGTGTACAAACACTACACACACGATATCGGCAATGCCGAAAAGCCGAAAAGTCGAAAGTGGCTAAATGGGCTCGATGGGCCCTAAGGCTAGGTTTGATGAGTTTGTTTGGTTTGGTGTATGAATTGAGTCTGTCAAGCATAATACTTGATATGGAATTGTTTTGGGCCTAACGGACCATAAGGATGTGATTTGGGCCTAACGGGCCGTAAAGATGTAATTTGGGTTTGACAGGCTTTATGGGGACGTAGACAAGTATATTAGGGTTTGTGGACTTAGGTCTAGTTTGAACAACTCTTAAATTTCATAAGACTTAATCTAATTAAACATGCCCGTGAACAAGTCGTTAGGTTAGGGTGTGGCAACGGGCATACGAATGTCTAAGATTGGATCTAGGGAGAGCTTGGTACTTAAGCGGTCCTAGTGGCCCACCTCCTCTTCTCTGGAATCCTACCTGGTGCGTAGTGTTTGTTCACTTTAGCCGCGAGGACTTGTTGATGGGCCAAAGTTCTAACCAAAACCCGAGAGGGACCAAATACCCTTAGATTTGTAAATTACCAAAATACCCTTATATTTGTAAATTACCAAAATACCCTTAGATTTGTAAGTTACCAAAATACCCTTAGATTTGTAAATTACCAAAATACCCTTAGATTTGTAAATTACCAAAATACCCTTATATTTGTAAATTACTAAAATACCCTTCAATTTGTAAAATTACTAAAATACCCCTATTTTGCAAAAGTACCAGAATACCCCTATTTTACAAATTACCAAAACACCCCTGTTTTGCAAAATTTCCAAGATAACCCTATCTTGCCAAATTACCAAAATACCCCTGTAGGGTAGAATTACAAAAATACCCCTGTAGGGAAATGATGAAAATACCCCTATGTGACGAATATGAGTTTGTGGATGTTACTCGTGTGTTTGATGCATTCATATTATATTCTGCTTAGGATGTATATGGGTGGGAATTATGGTACGGAGGAAGATTGAGGATCGCATAGTCGTATGGCCATGGATCCACCGGTGGCTTTAAGCCCATTATATGATTAGTAGCTTTGCTGCAACGTTAGGTAGTACCTCAACCGGGCTACCTTTGGTGTGTAGAGGATGGGTGGGTCGATTTAGAAATCCCCATAGGTGTGTATAATGTTGGAAGGGAAATGGTGTGTGTAGCGGATGGATTATTGGGATGGGTTTTGCATTATCTTGTTTGTATATGATACGATATGATATGATATGAGGTTATTGTGGGCTAAGGCCCAAGCCCACCGATTTTATTAGGGCTTAGGCCCAATGTGAATATTTGTATGTGATTTGATTGCCAAGGGTTGTACACACTAAGTTTCGAAACTCACACCCTTTTATTTAATGTTTCAGGTGATCCTGAATAGACGACTCGACGTGGGAGAGGACTCGAAGATGGCCACACTACAAGCTGTTCAAATGCTTTAATTTGTTCAAATAAATTTATTTTAAATACGTTGTTTTTCATTGAATTATAATAAGGCCATGTATCTCCTAATAGACTTTATGTTTGGGGTTTTATTATTGTTGTTTCAACTATCCAGTCAATAAACTTAAATAAAATTTCTAAAGTTGAAATGGTTTTTGAAATAACTCCACGTATGAATGTTTCCTAAAATGTGGCCTTTTTATTTTAACTTAACAAGATACAAGGGTGTTGGGCTTTTGGGCCTTAAATGGTTAATTAGTAAATCGGTTTGAAGTGTGCCTTTAATGTGACATTCTAGATTCTGGCCTAACTTTTAGGTCAGGTTTGGGATGTTACAAGTCTTGTTATTCAGGGTTCCGTCGGCGGCTAAATCAATCAACTGCTTGGTTGAGTGGTTCACACCGTTGTGAAAGGTTTGAACCTATAACCACAAGGGTAACCCATGGTGAGGGCACCTTCTTAGTAAATCCTTGTATCTCTCCCATGCATCGTAGAGTATCTCTAAATCCATCTACAGAAAAGAAGAGATATCATTCCTCAACTTAGCCGTTTTAGCTGGCGGAAAATATTTTAACAAAAATTTTTCAGTCATTTGTTCCCATGTAGTGATTGATCCTCGTGGTAACGAGTTCAACCACTTTTTAGCTTTGTTCCTCAACGAAAAGGGAAACAACCGAAGACGAATGGCATCATCAGAAATGCCATTTATTTTGAAAGTATCATAAAATTCTAGGAAATTCACCAAGTGTTTGTTTGGATCTTCATCCTGCAAACCATCAAACTGAACAAATTGTTGTATCATCTGAATTGGGTTAGGTTTTAGTTCAAAATTATTTGCAGCAATAGCAGGCCTAACAATACTTGACTCAGTTCCTGTTAAATTAGGTTTAGTGTAATCATACATAGTACGAGGAGCAGGATTTTCATTCACCAGATTTGTGACAACCATAGGAGGTAACGGATTGTTATCAGCCATCTCTACGGTAGTGTTGGTTTCGTCCTCTTGCTCTTCTTCTATGTATTGTAAGCTTCGCCTTATTTCTCTTTTGTTTCTACGAACGGTACCTTCTATATCGTTGTCAAAAATCAAGGACCCTGACGGGTTCCTCCTAGTCATAAACTAGAAAAATCGATCAGAAAAATAATAGAGAGATTAGAAAACCAAAAATAAAAATTAGAAATAAATAAATAAATAAAAGAAAAATGGCTAAAGTATTAAAAATTGAGTGTTCCTAATATTTCAGTTCCCCGGCAACGGCGCCAAAAACTTGATCGTGATCTGAAAGCTTTAATATTTATATAATGAATGATCGAGCCTAGAAACTAACTATCACCACGATTGAGGCAAGTGCACCTATAGAGCAGTACTATAGCTTAGTGGCAAGACCAGAATATCGAACCCAAAGGAACCAAAAGTACTAGTACTAACTTTCTTTTTGTTATCTAGCCTAAAATAAAGGGGATTGATATTTATCTAATTAATTACTGAACTAAGGATGCCAAGACACAGAGAATGAATTGGGAAAATACTTTTGAGAAAACCAATTGATTAAGACAACACCCGAGGAAGAATCCACCTAGACTTCACTTGTTATTTAACTCTAAACCAGATGATTTATTCACTTGACTTGATCCGTAGGATTCCCTAATTCATATTAATACCTCTTTCGAGGCTACTAACGTCTAACCCTAGGTTGATTAATTGAAATTTCTTTCTAATTAAAACCCCTAGAATTAAAACAGGGACTTTTTATTATTCCGAGTGGAATTAAAACAGGTCACAGTAGGGACACGCATGTGTGAATCACACCCAGGGCCGTGTTCAAGTCTGGTAAAGTGGCATGGCCGTGTGGTGAACTCCAGGCCGTGTTAATTTTTCACTTTTGCCTATTTTCTCCGTTTTTGGCCCGTTTCTTGTTCTTTTCATCCTCCTATGCTCTCCTAAGTATAAAACATGAAATTAAAGGATTAGGAGCATCAAATTCCACAATCCAAGGGATAAATCATCAAAAAGTATGCCAATTGTAGGATTAAAGTATGTATTTATTACGGTTTATCAACAGCAAGTGTTGGAAATGTTTGATCCGAGAGACCTGAATGTAAGCATTGTGGAAAAAGGCATCCAGGAAGTTGTAGATTGAATGACTGAGCTTGTTTTAGATGTGGATCATTAGATCATTTTATACGTGACTGCCCAGAGTCTGTTGAGCCAGATATGATTTAGAATCTGAGATCTGGTAATGTTACAGTGAAAGGTAGACCTTCGCGAAATGTAAGAAATATCAGTGGTAGTCAGAGAACCACGAGAGATACTATTGTGAAATCTGAAGCTAGAGCGCCTGTTAGAGCATATGCTATCCGAGCTCGTGAGGAAGCTTCATCTCCAGATGTTATAACGGGTACATTTACACTTTATGATACTTATGTGATTGCATTGATAGACCCTGGTTCTACTCATTCGTATGTATGCATGAACTTAGTATCCAGTAAGACTTTACCTGTTGAGTCTATTGAGTTTGTTATAAAAGTATCGAACCCCTTAGGTAAAAGTGTTCTGGTTGATAAAGTATACAAAAACTGTCCATTAATATTTCGAGATATCTGTTTCCCTGCTGATCTGATGCTATTATCATTTGATGAGTTTGATATCATTCTTGGTATGGATTGGTTGTGTAACACCCCTCACCCGTATCCAACTCTGGGATAGGGTTCGAGGCATTACCAGACTTAAACATTCACAATCATACAAAACCGGGTTACCAAATTTCGCCCAAAACTAAAACTTTTCAAACATATGCATTTGACATTGTCATTTATTTAATCACTTATAGCACATAAGAAGACATTAACACATACCATGGACAAATAGGCTTATAAGCCAAAATCATTATAAGCCACATCTCATGGCTATAATCAACAAATCAATATAAGCCAATACATTTGGCTAATCACAACAACATCCATCATAGAAAAACTAAGTCCCTATACATGCCACTCACTTGAAAACATTTAACATACACATGCCAATACTCCAAGGATAATGGCTCGATAGTGTGATGCTTCCTCCGAAGATCTCCAACCCTGAGCTGACCTGACAAAACTAAAAGAAGTGGAAATTAGGGAGTAAGCTTTACGCTTAGTAAGCTCGCATGAAAATAATAAGAAATGCGATACCATGCTATTATCATATTCTTTCTATTTATTCAAATTCCAGTTAAGCTATTTTCTTGAGTCACAGTCATTAAATTATTAATATCTGGAGTTACGGAACTCCAAATTAAGATCTGTTAATTTTCCCTGAAACTAGACTCACCTAAATGTTTACTATAAAAATTCCAGAATTTTTGGTTTAGCCAATCAATACAGTTTATTCATTAAAGATTCCCCTGTTTTGCTATTCAATAGCTCTAACACCTCTTCACTAAAATTAAGATTTCTCACTATACAGAGTTTGGATAACCTTTCTGTTTATCTCTCTCGAAAGTAGACTCACCAAGGATTCTGGGAATATAAATTACACACCATAAATATTTTTATACAATTTTTAGTGATTTTCCAAATTTGGAATAGGGGATTTTCGAAACCATTTAGATCCTGTCTCACCAAAATTTAAATATCTCATAAAATTAAATTTATTTACTCACACCATTTCTTTTATGTGAAAATAGACTCAATAATATTTAATTTCATCTCTCATTTAGTATATAATTCAACTTCTACTATTTATGGTGATTTTTCAAAATCATGTAACTGCTGTTATTTCAATCTATTTTACTGAAAATTTTACTCTCCCATGTTTTCTTTATATTAATTTCATATATGCACACAGAACACCAAGCATGTTCAATACTAGCCATACAAATGAATAATCATCACCAATATTTACGAGTATTCATAGTGGCGCTTACACCATATCAGCCTTACCACCATTTCAATCACGTATCACATATCAAACACATTATGCACATACACACATGGTTACATGCACCCTTGTTCACACAAACACTTGCTCACACGTACATTTGCCACATTTCTAAATTGGTCGTATTCACACCTACACTTATTCATAACATGATCGCACCAATCACCAATAGTAAGTTATCTCATTGAACCCCTTCGAAAAATGCCCGATACTCGGTGGTCTCAGCACATAGCTCTACTTACACATAATTCGACTTTCTTGTACACATGGTGAAGGTCCCTTATCACCCATGTGACCTAGCCATTCCATCTCGTAGCTTTCTTGTCTACATGGCATCCAACACTAGGAACCACTCATGCAACCTAGCTATTCATAACCCGTAACTTTCTTGTACACATGGTTTACACACAGTATTACACATGTGACCTAGTTATATATGAAATTATTATCCCGTAGCTTTCTTGCGCACATGGTGAAAGTCCCTTATCATCCATGTGGCCTAGCTACATATCAAATTTTGCCATCTCGTAGCTTTCTTGTACACACGGTGAAGGTCCCTTATCACTCGTGTGACCTAGCTACATATTGTCCGTATCTCTCGGTTTTCCGAAGGTTCAATCGAGAATTTCTCATTCCATACATTTTCATATTTTAATTATCACCCAATGACTTCCATAATGTAATAACCATATTTTGCCCGAGCCCTTAACCAAAACCCAAGCCCGGGCCCATTAGCCAAAACAAAATCAGATGAAAAAAAAAAAAAGAAAAACCAAATGTTATAAAAGCCCAAATAAATAATAAAAAATATAGTCCAGATGTCCATTTACATTTCTGAAACCCAACATAAAATGCCCAAAACAAAACAAAATAAAATAAATGAAACAAAGTCCATTAAAAGTCCAATTACAGTCCAAATAATTACACCAATCCAAACAGTGCAAGCCCAAACACTACCCTTGACTCAAACTATTACCCAATACCCACTTACACCCTGACCCGTAATCCAGAACCAAATTTAATACAAACCCAAGTATGAATGACTAAGGCCCAATTCAATAACCCTCTAAACCTGATTACGGCGGCCCAATGGCCCAAAATTGAGGGTTTATCAGAAACCCTAAAGCCAGCGCCATCAGCAGGCTCTTCACCTGACCCGCGCACGCGCGCCTCCAGATTCCCACGTGCCACGCGTACCTCCCCCGATTCACGCGTCCCCTCGGCTTCCGCGCACGCTCCCACTAGTGGCCTTCCCCACGCCTCGGTCTCGCGCGCCCACGTCTCCTCACGATCGAGGCTCCTCAGTTGCCTCGGCCCCGTCGACCGCACCTTCGCCCATGCCCTGCAAGACACGCACAACAGAGACAGAAAACAAGAAGCAACAAAGGAGCATGGAGCAAATATTAAACTAATAAAAGAATAGGTTGTACATCTCGGCTATAAAGACGTTCAAATCAATGTAATAAGGGTTTTTTTTTTGGGGGGGACGAAGAATAGAAAAGAATCAAAAAAAGCAGAAAACAAAAAATAAAAAAGAGCAAAAGTCTCCGTAAGTTCGATTACAACAGAATCGAAGCGATCTTGTAGCAAAGGCTCCCCTTTGGACGAGTCATCATCGATCAAAAGGAAAAGTTTAAAGGTTGATTCCGATCCGGTTTAATTAGTTTAATCTTCTACCATTCGATTTATTTGTTCATTTTATCGTTACAAAAAAGGGGTTTTTACGAATCAAACAACAAAAGAAGGAGAAGGGAAAGGGACTTTACCTGAGTGCCGTAGGTGCAGTGTCGAAGGTTCGCCGGTCACCGATCTGTGGTGGCACGGTGGCGCGATGAGTAGCCAGAGGAAGCCCAAACGTCGAAAATGGAAAGGGAGACATGGGGTCTGCTGATTTTTTTTGTTTTTTTTTTTTGAAATAAAAGTCTGAAAATGAGAAATAAAAATGAAATTTGGGCTTATTAATGATGAAAGAAACGACGCCGTATCAGGGGGTAGGGTCCGCGTGTCGACCCGTTGGACGACCCGGATCCGCGCCCCTCTGCGCTTTAAATGGAATATTTACGCGCTTGGTCCCTCCCCTTCGCGGACTTGTTCGATCAAGCCTTGATGCCTGTCTCCTCGTTCTTTTAAATTCGGCCTTTCATTTTATCTTGTGTACAATTTAGTCCCTAATCGCCTTTTCACTTTATTTTATTACTATTTTACCCCTCTAACTTCATCTTGATTCCGATTGGGTCTCTTTTTATCATTATTGCTATTATCATTATTATTACTGTTTACTATTATTATTTATTATTATTATTATATTTATTATTACTGTTGTTACATAGTTATTATATTACTACGTTAGTATATTATATATATTTTCTATTATTATTATTATTATTGTTATCACCACGTTATTATTTTAGTATTTTTATTACTATATTGTTATCTTATATATTTTGCATTATTATCGTTACTATTATTATTATTGCATCATTATTTGTATATACTAATTTCATTACCGATATTATTATACTCGCACTCGTATGTTGTATATATCGTGTATTACTACTAATATTATCATTATATTATTTTACCACATTTATGTTAATGCATATTATTATTGTTATTAGTATTACAACATTTATATTATTATTTATTGTACATATTTTGGTGTTATTATTACTGTTATCTTATTATTATTATTTTATTATCATTATACCACTACTATTGTATTATTATTATTTCTATTATCGTGTTATGACCTGCATGCATACTCATCAACGTCATCTTAGTTTTATTATTATTTCTGCAATGTTCTTTTCCCATTCATTTTAGATTTGTCTTATCGTATTTTTTTTTATTCCCTTATTATTATTCATGCATGTTAACATTTTAGATTGATGATTTAAATGTCATGTATTGTGTGTACTACGTTGCCATTACACCAAATTCATGTTACATTATCGTTCTCTTCATCGCGTAATTCCATTCGCGCATTGAATCATATTTCTTTAAAACGTAACCTAAATTTTTATCAATTTCAGCCAAAAAACCAAATCTTTCAAAATAAGGCAATATTCTATGTTTGGAAACCCGAGGAATCGTGCCCTACGTGTTGGGTTTCGGTTTCCCGCTTGGCCAAATAATCGAATATCCTTTTGACATTTTAACGCACGAGTCCTAGGAATTGAGAGATGACCTTGGATTTGAAGATTGAAATCATCGTGTCCTATGTACTGGATGTGATATTTTATTCTTTCGGAACAAGAAAATCTTGATTCAATTCGATAAAATTCAAATATTTCCAAATAAGACCGGTTCTTTTAAATTCTTTTCTTTCAACTTTCGACGTTGGGACATTAATTAATTAATTCGGTACCAATTTTGGGCATGACGAGGGTGCTAACCCTTCCTCGCATGTAACCGACTCCCGAACCTATTTTCTCACATTTTCGTAGACCAAAAACTTCGTTTTAGTAAAATCAAAATGTTTTATTAAAATAAAGGTGATCCGATCACACCTAATAAAAGATCGGTGGCGACTCCCTTTCTTTTAAGTCGATTCCCATTTTTCAAAAAATGGTTACGACAGCTTGGCGACTCCACTGGGGAGGCCGAGAGTTAGGCCGTAAATTGACTAATTTTTGTCCCTTCGATTGAAAAGTTGGAAAGATGTTTTGAAAAATCATGTTTCTCTTTGATGCATTCGTTTGTGCTATACTGTCAAGTTTTGTGAAATATTTTGGCATTGCATTGCATGACTGCGGTCACACCCTTAAGTGGGAGTGAAAAGCTATTCTTTCGTGAGGTTTTTACCTCCGTGCAAGATAGTGGATCACTTTCGGGATACATCCGTACATATGTCTTCGTGAGATTTTTATCTCCGTGCAGCCATAGGGAAATGTATTCCCCTGAACTGAACTCGGTCTATATGAGCCTATAATGGGTGAGGATCGAGGAATCTGCTGGTTCAGGTACCCTCGCTTTAGGATCGAACCACATATAGAAAGACCTAGGAGCCCATTGTAGGTAGAACCGTGTGAACCTTAGTCGCCACCTTAAATAGGAGTTTGATCATTTCCTGTTTATTTTCAGTTTCCTTCTTTGTACTTGATACTAACCTGTCGTGTTTTACTTTTATTGCATGGCATTTCATCATAAAAAGGTGTTGATCCACATTCGGTTACTAAATAGAAAAGCTTAACATGGAAAAGGGATTTCTCAATAGAGTGGAGGATAATGCGGTAGTTTAGGTATGTTCCGAAAGAATACAGCAAGAAAAGGGGGATAGTCTGACGGTAAGACATGAATCAGAGTTATGGGATTTCACCCGTATCAGCGCAGCGCAAAATGATCTGCTAGAATTAAAAGAAATATGGAACTCATGGGGAAACGAGGACAAACAACTGCTCTACTATAACTACGGCGATCTGCCCTACCTGCTTGATATCAAGGTAGACGAGTACCTACTCCGGGCTATTACCCAGTTTTGGAACCCCGCCTACAATTGCTTCACTTTTGGAGAGGTGGATTTGGTGCCTACCGTGGAGGAGTATACAGCTTTGTTTCGGTGCCCGAGATTTCAAACTGATAAGGCGTATTCAAGGTTTGCAAATGTGCCGACATTCTCGAAAAGGCTAATGAACATTACGGGGATGAGCGAGAAATGGGTCACGACCCGAATTAAGCAAAAGGGAGATTGTAAGTGCATCCCTTGGAAACACCTAAAGGACTTGATCTTGGCACATCCTGATAAGAAGAAAAGGGTCGACGTCTTCGCTCTAAGCATCTATGGTTTGGTCGTATTCAGACCTATTCGACAAACTTGATAAGGGAGTTACACCCATCCCCGCAGTTTTAGCCGAGACCTTCAGATCACTGAACGCTTGCCGAAGAGCGGCGAAGGGAGGTTCGTGGGTTGTGCGCAGTTGTTGTTATCTTGGTTTCATTGCCATTTTTGGAAGAGAGAGAAAGCCTCATGCAAGATCTTTTTCGAGAACTACTCTCCTCTAGAGGAATTAGCAAGTACGCCAAGACGAGATGACCTATCTGGAGAGAAGTGGATGGCGATTCTCCAAAACCTGCAAGTCAAAGATGTAGTATGGAAAGCTCCATGGATGATCATCGATGAGATCTTATATCGGTGTGGAGGGTTCGAATGGGTCCCTCTACTCGGAATATGGGGAGCTGTTGGGTATGCCCCGTTACTAGTGATGAGGCAGTATCAATCGAGGCAGTTCATACCCGCAACACATGGACTAACCCAATGTGAATTTTCGTACAAAGATGACAACTATAAGAAGAGAGTCCGCGAAATATCAGATGCATGGACCCAAACTCGAAAAATGAAGAGACTCGCCATAGGGCCCATGGTGACCCCCGAGTACAATCAATGGTGGGCCAAAAGAATCAATGACAATATCCCAGGGCCAATCCAAGGAAATACTCGACCAATAGAGGAACAGCTGCAAGTGATCCCAACTGAGTTAGAAATTATCAAGCAAGATTTTGAGAGAAAGAGCCGGGAATTGGGTAAGAGGATAGAGCAACTAGAAGAAGAAAAGACACAGTTGGGATTAGATGTTGACGTCCATAAGTTCGAGGCTGAAAAATTTAAAAAAGGGAAGAACAAAGCCGAAGAAGATTTGGATAGCTTAAAGACGGACTACAAGAAGTTGCGCATGTCTATCAGAACTGCGGGTCTAGGTAAGACATTGGAGCAATGGCGGCAAGAAATTAAAGAAGAAAAATCCAAGACCGATCAGTGGGAGAGGAAATTTCAAGAGGCTCGGGTGCGAGAAGACGCTTTGAGAAAGAACATGTTAGAAAGCCAAAGCGAAAAGGAGAGGTTACGCGCCCAAGTAGCAGAATTAGAAAAATCACTGCGCCTCCACCGTAGTCGTAACTCAGTAGTCGAATTGAGAGCCAGTCAGAACAAAATCGAGGAGATGAGAGGGAAGATAGGGGAGCTCGAGACTGCACTACAAGATAGCAAAAACCGAGTGGAGCTCCTTGAAGCCAATAATGAACATTGGAGGGAGCAGCTCCACCATTCCCAAGAGCAGATCAGAAACAGAGACTATGTAATGGGCGAGGCTGCGGTTCAAATACGAGAGGTGGCCGACCATTTACAAGCCTTAGCAGTTCGGGCTGATGCGTTAAGTCTGATGTACGAGTCAGGATCGGAGCGAGGCCAGAGTTTAGCTTGGCTTCTTAGGAAAGTTAAGGACTTAGGCATTAAGGCTAAGTTGTATATGTAATCGTCCGTTCTATGAAAGGAAATTTGTTTTCTAGTAAAGTTTATCTAATGAAATTGAATTAAGTCAACACCTTTGTGCATTCATACCATGCATTCGCATTACATTATATGCATTAGCATCATATCACCTAAACTATTCGCTAAACTTAAAATCACATAATCCACAGCTACGACATTACGAACCTGGAATCACATCATCCCTATAGGACGCACTTAAGAACTAGAGCTACGGACGCTGAACTCAGTGAAAGGATCGAAAGGATGGAAAGAACCCAGAAAGAGTTGCAAGAACAGTTAGCCAAATCACAGCAAGAAGCAAGGGACCTGATGATGAGATCCCGCGAGGAATCACGAGAACATAAGGATCAAATGGATAGAATGTTGAAGATATTGACGGCTATGGCCAACGAAAAAAGACTCGTGCAAAGTCCTGACATTACGGAGCCCCATTCGAGGGATAATCAAGATCCGCTCTACGCTCATGCAGCGCAAAGAGGATATCCTCAAGGGAACCCAGTAGGCCTGGAACAACAACCCATCCCACCTACCCATTTGGGGGAGGGTATATACGTATCAAACGCTGGGGATAATTTGGCTAATCTGATGGTTCCGGATTTGGATGATCCGATGGAAATAGCTAGGTTAAAGAGGGATGGCCATGATGCTGAAGAAAAATATAAGAGTCTAGAGAAAGACTCAAGGCGGTGGAAGGTACTGGAGTCTTTTCTTCGCTAAGTGCCAAGGAGCTTAGTTTAGTGCCCGATCTGGTTCTACCCCCAAAGTTTAAGGTACCAGATTTTGAAAAGTATGAGGGAACGAGATGTCCAAAGGCACATCTTATCATGTTCTGTCGAAAGATGGCCGAACACTTGAATGAGGACAAGCTATTAATACACTGTTTCCAGGATAGCTTGATCGGATCAGCCCTCCGATGGTACGATCAGCTTAGCACAGAGAGGATCCGGTCATGGAAGGACCTGGCAGCTGCATTCTGTGAACAATATAAGCATGTTTCTGATATGGCTCCCGACCGGCTGATGCTGCAAATGTTGTAAAAGAAGCCAACGGAGACCTTCAGACAGTACGCTCAGAGATGGAGGGATCTCTCAGTCCAGGTCGAGCCCCCTCTAACTAAAAGTGAGGTAACGGTCCTTTTCATCAATACTTTGAGGGCGCCGTTATACGACAAACTGGTGGGAAACGCCACGAAAGACTTCGCCGACCTCGTAATATCTGGCGAACTCATCGAAAACGGCACTAAAAGTGGAAGAATGGAGGGCCCTGAGAGCTCGAAAAGACCAACACCTGCAAAGAAAAAAGATCCCGAAGCCCATATGGTGGGGACCGGGAGCCACTATGCTCCTAATCCATATCCGACCCGACCACGACCTCAGTTTCATCCACCGCCAAATTTATACTTTCCTCCACAAAGCCCCTACTATCAAGCACCTCCTCCCTATCCCGTTTATGCCGCCGACACTCAAAGACCATTCACCATAACCCCGCCAAATACCATGTCTGCCCAAAGTCAGCCAAAAAACGAACAAAGACCAGTAAAACCCAACCCTGATAGACCCCAATTCACCCCTATTCCCGTGTCATACGGAGAATTGTGCCCGAAGCTATTGGAAAAGGAGTTAATCTCACCACATTACATGGCACCATTGAAGCCCCCGTTCCCAAAGTGGTACGACCCCAACGCTAATTGTATGTATCATGCCGGGAATCAGGGACACTCCACAGATAACTGTTTAGCCTTTAAGAGAAGAGTTCAAGGCCTCATCGACGCCGGGATCTTGCGGTTTGACGATACCAACAATATGGCGAGAAACCCGCTCCCTAACCATGCCACAGGGAACGTGAATATGGTGACACTGGAGGATAGGTGGCGAGTCAGAAGCTGTGTCTCTAGGATAAGGACACCTTTGGAGAAGGTCTGGGAAGTAATGGTTGAGAAAGGCATGCTCGACAGGAATTTCAAGGAGAAAAGCGTGAAGAGTCCAAGTTTCTATGTCTTTCACGGCATATCAAGACACCATATCCAATCTTGCGAGGAGTTCAAAGAGCTGCTTCAAAGCATGATGGACAATAAAAAGGTGGAAATCTTCAATAAAATGGAAGAGACCGGTGGAAAGGATATATGTGCATCTGAGGGCCAATCATCAGGACCTCCCTACAGTGCCGATCGGCCTTTGGTAATCTACTACGAGGCAAAGAAGGAAGAGAGGAAACCAAAAATGATAATCCAAGTACCTTCCCCTTTCCCTTACACGGATAGCAAGGCGGTGCCATGGAAGTATGATGTCAACGTCACCACACCCGAGGCTACAACTGGAAGCATCAGTGAGGTGGGGCATTTTACCCGCAGTGGGAGGTGCTATTCCCCTGAGGTGGTTGAGACGAAGAAGAAAACCGTTGGCACAAGTCAGAAAGGGAAGGCACCAATACCCGAGGCCGAGGGTGAGGTTGAAATACAATCTGAACGAGGAGCAAAGGAACCAGTGACCGAGGATGAAGCACAGGAATTCTTAAAGTTCATTAAGCAGCGAATACAGTGTTGTGGAACAGCTGAATAAACAACCGGCAAAAATCTCAGTATTATCCTTGTTGTTGAACTCAGAGCCACATCGAAACGCATTACTGAAGGTGTTGAACCAAGCATATGTGCCAAGCAATGTGCCCATTGAAAAACTCGATAGGTGGTTGAACAATTTAAACGCGGATAATTTCATCTCCTTCAGCGATGATGAAATACCACCTAATGGTAGGGGCTCTGTTAAAGCATTGCACATCACAACCGGGTGCAAAGGATATATAATACCGCATGTGCTTATTGACAACGGGTCTGCGCTCAATGTCATGCCGTTGGCTACACTATCTAGGACGCCCGTCGACATGTCTTATCTGAGGCCTTGCCATTCTGCGGTAAGGGCATTCGACGGAACACGGCGAGAAGTTATGGGAAAAATCGAGATCCCTCTAGAGGTGGGCCCGTGCACGTACAATGTTGAATTCCAAGTCATGGACATTGCTCCTTCATATAATTGCCTCTTAGGAAGGCCCTGGATCCACTCCGCAGGAGCGACCCTTCATCTCTCATCAGAAAATAAAGTTAATTATTGATAACCGCCTGATCACGATCGCCGGTGAAGAAGACATCGTCGCATCGCTATCTACCGACACACCCTACATCGAGGCAAACAGAGATGTGCCAAAATGCTACTTCCGTTCCTTCGAATTCATCAACACTACATTTGTCGCAGAAGGAGATAAGGCTCCCACACCCAAGCTGTCAAAAAACACCAAGATGGGAGTCAAGTAGACAGTAGGAAAAGGTGCCCGGGCAGGGAAGGGTTTAGGAAGACACCAACAAGGGATAGCTAGGGCACTAAACCCTGTACATCACAAGGCTCAATACGGCTTGGGGTTCAAACCTGATGAGTGAAAAAGGAGGAAACAACGGAAAAAAGATCAGGGAAAGAGGATTGCAAGAGCCTCAGGACGAGAGGTAGAATGGGAGCCCATGACGTACCCGCCCTTGTCGAGAACTTTTACGTCAGTAGGAATGATGTACCCAGAGGGAGATGATTCACGAAACACGCTGTTATTGGTTGAAAGGGATTTTCAGAACTTCAACATAAACGTCATCGACGGAGCGGACGATACGATGAAAGGCCTTTTGAAGATACGCCCTGGTCCTCTGGGATTTGTGTTGGACAATTGGATTGCTGAGGACCTCCTTGTAGTTTCTAGGACCCCTCCAGAGTAATCCTCAATGACAACTTTCTGTAATACCCCTAAGTTGAAGGGGAATCTGTTATAAGAGTTTGCGTCAGCTGTTAACCTTTAAATAAACAATCAATGAAGATGCATTTCATCACTGTCTCTCATTCTCATTGCCCTCACATTCATTTTCTATTCTCATAGCTTGTCTTTATATATTTTTCATAACATGCCGTAGAATCACAATACCTCAGTGTTCCTCTATAGCTTCTTCTCCATTTGCCTTTCAGGTGCTCAGATATCAACGACATGAACAATCCCGTTACTGATCTTAAAATCGGCTTTGAGCAAGTTGTTTGTTTAGGAGAATTCGAAGCCGACGAGGATGCCGAAGATTTTGTCTCGACCCCTGACTTACTAAAGATGATAGAACAGGAAGATAAACAGATACTCCCCCACCAAGAATCTATCGAGACGGTGAACCTGGGAAACGAAGAAAAGAGGCAAGAAGTGAAGATTGGGACCCCCATCTCAGAGCCCACCAAACATGACTTGGTCACCTTGCTTCATGAGTATAAAGATGTATTTGCATGGTCATATCAGGACATGCCAGGATTAAGCGAAGATGTAGTGGTCCACAGGCTCCCAGTGAAACCATAATGCAAGCCAATCTAGCAGAAGTTAAGACGAATAAGACCCGAAATGCTCTTAAAGATAAAAGAAGAGGTCAAGAAGCAGTTCGACGCCGGTTTCTTACAAGTCTCCAAATATCCGGAATGGGTGGCTAATATAGTCCCAGTGCCAAAGAAAGACGGCAAGGTGCGAATGTGTGTAGACTACCGTGATCTCAATCGAGCAAGCCCCAAGGATAATTTTCCCTTACCTCACATTGATACGTTGGTGGATAACACGGCAAATCATTCATTATTTTCTTTCATGGATGGATTTTCGGGATATGACCAAATAAAGATGGCCCCTGAGGACATGGAAAAAACTACATTCGTGACAATGTGGGGGACCTTTTGCTACAAGGTAATGCCATTCGGCTTAAAAAACGCTGGAGCAACATATCAAAGGGCAATGGTGATGTTGTTTCACGACATGATGCACAAATAAATAGAAGTTTATGTTGACGATATGATTGCTAAATCCCGGGGAGAAAAAGAGCATGTTAGAAACCTCAGGAAATTATTTGAAAGACTGAGAAAATTCCAACTGAAGCTTAATCCAGCTAAGTGCACATTTGGAGCAACCTCGGGGAAATTACTGGGCTTTATCGTTAGCGAGAGAGGTATCGAGGTCGATCCTGACAAAATAAAAGCCATACAAGAATTACCACCTCCACGGACACAAAAAGAAGTTAGAGGATTCCTAGGAAGGTTAAACTACATCGCCCGTTTTATTGCTCAACTTACCAACCAATGCGACCCGATTTTTCGACTTCTACGAAAACACAATCCTGGAGAATGGAACGAAGAGTGCCAATCTGCTTTCGACAAGATAAAACAATATTTATCTAACCCCCCGGTGTTAGTACCGCCAACTTCCGGGAAACCATTAATATTGTATCTGACGGTGTTCGAAAATTCAATGGGATGTGTACTGGGGCAACGTGATGAATCGGGGAGAAGAGAAAAGGCGATCTATTACCTCAGCAAGAAGTTCACAGAGTATGAAGCAAAATATCCGTCAATTGAAAAAGTCTGTTGTGCTCTGGTCTGGGCAACTCGTAGGCTCAGACAATATATGCTATATCTCACGACGTGGTTGATCTCAAAGCTGGACCCGATAAAGTACATGATGGAATCGCCCGTACTCTCAGGAAGAATGGCACGATGGCAAATCTTACTATCAGAATACGACATCGTTTACGTTAGCCAAAAGTCAATAAAAGGGAGCGCAATAGCCGATTTTCTAGCAGCACGAACGATGGAGGAATACGAGCCATTAAGATTCGATTTCCCAGATGAAGACTTGATGTGTATTACAGAAAGAGAATGCGAGTCGTCAAAGGAGGAGCCATGGAAGATGAGCTTTGATGGTGCCTCAAATGCATTGGGGCACGGGATTGGAGCCGTCTTGGTGTCACCAGAAGGAAATCATTACCCATTCATTGCCAGATTGAACTTCTTCTGTACCAACAATATAGCGGAATACGAGGCTTGCGTCATGGGGCTTCGCGCAGCTATTGAACGAAACATCAAAGTCCTGAAGGTATCTGGGGATTCGGCATTGGTGATTTACCAAATCCGTGGAGATTGGGAAGTAAGAGACTCAAAGCTGGTCAGATACCACGACCTTGTTATGGATCTGGTCAAAGAATTCGAAGAAGTAACCTTTAATTACTTCCCACGAGAGGAAAACCAATTGGCTGATGCTCTGGCCACTTTGGCTTCGATGTTCAAAGCAAACCGAGAAGCAGAAATAATGCCTTTCCAGATGAGTATATATGAGGCCCCGGCACATTGTTTTAGCATTGAGAAAGAAGCAGACGGGCAGCCGTGGTTCCATGATATCCTAGAGTATGTCAAAAATCAAAGGTATCCTAAGCAAGCGAATGAGAATGACAAAAGAACAATAAAAAAAATGGCAGCAGGATTTGTTCTTGATGGAAACATCCTATACAAAAGAGGAAAAGATCAAGTGCTTCTGAGATGCGTGAATGATATTGAAGCCAGAAAGATACTAGAAGAAGTCCATGAAGGAAGTTGTGGAACCCATGCCAATGGTTTCACCATGGCCAGGAAAATTATGAGACTCGGCTACTACTGGTTGACAATGGAAAGTGACTGCATCAGCTATGCACGAAGGTGTCACAAATGTCAAATTTATGGCGACAAAATTCATGCAGCACCTTCGTCCCTCCACGTGATGACCTCTCCGTGGCCTTTTTCCATGTGGGGCATGGATGTTATAGGTCCAATTTCCCCAAAGGCTTTTAATGGCCATCGATTCATCTTCGTGATCATAGATTACTTCACAAAATGGGTTGAGGCCGCTTCGTTTGCAAACGTGACAAAAACCGCGGTTTGCAAGTTCTTGAAAAAGGAGATTATATGTCGATACGGACTGCCTGAGAAAATCATCTCGGATAATGCCTTGAATCTGAACAACAAGATGATGAAGGAAGTGTGCGAACAATTTCAAATAAAGCATCATAATTCCTCACCCTATCGCCCAAAGATGAATGGAGCGGTAGAAGCAGCCAATAAAAATATTAAGAAGATTATTGGAAAGATGACCGAGACATACAAAGACTGGCACAAAAAGCTACCGTTTGCCCTTTACGCATATCGCACGTGCGTGCGGACCTCCACAGGGGCAACCCCTTTTTCTCTAGTATATGGAATGGAAGCTGTACTGCCCATCGAGGTGGAAATCCCTTCTTTACGAGTCTTAATGGAGTCAAAGCTAGAAGAATCAGAATGGGTACAAATTCGATACGACCAACTAAATCTGATCGAAGAAAAGCGCTTGAAAGTAATCTGTCATGGACAGATGTACCAAAAGAGAATGATCACGGCCCATGACAAGAAGGTACGGCCAAGAGAATTTCGCGAGGGAGAGCTTGTGTTGAGAAAGATCCTCCCTATACAGAAAGACTTTCGAGGAAAATGGGCACCGAATTGGGAAGGACCCTATGTCGTAAGGAAGGCGTTCTCAGGTAGGGCTTTAATTCTCACAGAGATGGATGGGAAAGAGGTACCGAATCCAGTAAACTCGGATGCCGTGAAGAAGTGCTACGCTTAAAAAAAAAAGAGAAAAAATCAGGATGAAAACCCGAAAAGGACGTCTTGATAAAAAAATCAGGATGAAAACCCGAAAAGGGCGTCTTGATAAAAAAAAAACTCAGGATGAAAACCCGAAAAGGGCACCTTGACAAACAAAATTGGGAAGAAAACCTGAAAAGGCATCCTAGTGGAAGAATTCGGACATAAACGGCAAGATTCGAATAGGAAGTCAAAAGGCAAGATTATAATATTCGAAGCGGACTCAGAAGCTCAGGGTCTTCTACGCAAGGAGCTTCGCTCGAAGAGATTCAGGACGAAGGAACGTGGAGAAGTTTATTCGTTGGATATCTAGAGCATTTGTGATAATTGAATATGCTTTCCTTTGTATAATGTTTTCTTTATCGGATCATTCTTTGTCAATTTCCTTTGCTTGTCATTTTGAAATAAATACGAACGCAAAGCATTTCTTTCACACCTACTTAGCCATTATCATGCATCTCTTGATGGATTCATTTAAATGGTAAATAGCGAAATTACACACTCTAAACAAAAAGAACATTGAGCATTACCTGGATGAGAACCTGGTAAGTATGAGAGCTTCAAGGCAAGAACAAAAGTTCAACAAGGGAGCAAAAGGGCTGATATAGGAGAAGTGCAGACTACTCGTAAAACTTGAGAATGAGAACAATACCTAAAAGAAAAGTCAAGAATCGAAACGATGAATACAAGTCAGCGTAACTAGAGATACGTGACGAACAAGTCCAGAGCGCATGGCATAATCATATAGGCATAAGAGCATGTAAGACCAAACACGTGCATATCATGACAGCATCACTCATGACGCATACAGGTACACCAGTGAAGCAGGAAGCTTTGACGATAATTGTACCGAACCAGAGAGAAGGAAAACATCCGAGACGACACATTTTCAATCCTGTTCAAAAAAATCAACTCATAATGCGAGAAGTAAGTTGAGCCTCGGGAAACACCGAGGTATTTAATTTCTGTCTTTCAATTTCTGTTCAAAAATCAACTCATAATACGAGAGGTGAGTTGAGCCCCGGGACACGTCGAGGTATTTAATTTCTGTTTTTAAATTTCTGTCCGAAAATCAACTCATAATGCGAGAGGTGAGTTGGGCCTCGGGACACGCCGAGGTATTTAATTCCTGTCTTTAAATTTCTGTTCGAAAATCAACTCATAATGCGAGAGGTGAGTTGAGCCTCGGGACACACCGAGGTATTTAATTTCTGCCTTTAAATTCCTGTTAAATCAACTCATAACGCGAGAAATGAGTTGAGCCTCGGGACACACCGAAGTATTTAATTTCTGCCTTTAAATTCCTGTTAAATCAACTCATAACGCGAGAAATGAGTTGAGCCTCGGGACACACCGAGGTATTTAATTTCTGTCTTTAAATTCCTGTTAAATCAACTCATAATGCGAGAGGTGAGTTGGGCCTCGGGACACGCCGAGGTATTTAATTTCTGTTTTTAAATTTCGTTCGAAAATCAACTCATAACGTGAGAAATGAGTTGGGCCTCGGGGCACGCTAAGGTATTTAATTTCTGTCTTTAAATTCCTGTTAAATCAAGTCATCATGCGAGAGGTGTGTTGAGCCTCGTCACTTACCGAGATATTCTCAAATTCTGTCATTGCATTTCTATTTTCAATTTCAGTCAAAAAAAAAGGAAAAAAGAAGAAAAAGAAGAAGAAGAAGAGAGAGAGAGTTGGTTCATGATGCAAGAACAAGGAAGCAACTCGAAAAATTCGGATTTATTTCCTCAAAGTCCCAGTGGAACGGTTGGTACATCGAAGCTACAAATCTCAGTGTCGTGAAATCACATTGGAGCAAACAAATCTCTTCCTTTTGAAAATGGATGAAAAGCAGATTGAAGCTACGGGTCATGACACGCAAAAGCAACAGTGGCAGAGTGGATCAATGCAACAGGTTACAGTGGAGTTTGAAGATGTTCGAGAGAGACAAGGACTAATAAACCCAAGCCCGTCAAGACCGGGCAAAATTGGTTTTTCTTTTGTCTTTGCTCTATTATCGTTTTACGACAATGAGCAAAGAGGGGCAGTTGTAATAACCATATTTTGCCCGGGCCCTTAACCAAAACCCAAGCCCGGGCCCATTAGCCAAAACAAAATCAGATGAAAAAAAAAAGAAAAACCAAATGTTATAAAAGCCCAAATAAATAATAAAAATATAGTCCAGATGTCCATTTACATTTCTGAAACCCAACATAAAATGCCCAAAACAAAACAAAATAAAATAAATGAAACAAAGTCCATTAAAAGTCCAATTACAGTCCAAATAATTACACCAATCCAAACAGTGCAAGCCCAAACACTACCCTTGACTCAAAGTATTACCCAATACCCACTTACACCCTGACCCGTAATCTAGACCCAAATTTAATACGAACCCAAGTATGAATGACTAAAGCCCAATTCAATAACCCTCTAAACCTGATTATGGCGGCTCAATGGCCCAAAATTGAGGGTTTATCAGAAACCCTAAAACCAGCGCCGTCAGCAGGCTCTTCACCTGACCCGCGCACGCGCGCCTCCAGATTCCCACGCGCCACGCGCACCTCCCCCGATTCACGCGTCCCCTCGGCTTCCGCGCACGCTCCCACTAGTGGCCTTCCCCACGCCTCGGTCTCGCGCGCCCGCGTCTCCTCACGATCGAGGCTCCTCAGTTGCCTCGGCCCCGTCGATCGCACCTTCGCCCATGCCCTGCAAGACACGCACGACAGAGACAGAAAACAAGAAGCAACAAAGGAGCATGGAGCAAATATTAAACTAATAAAAGAATAGGTTGTACATCTCGGCTATAAAGACGTTCAAATCAATGTAATAAGGGGTTTTTTTTTGGGGGGGGACGAAGAATAGAAAAGAATCGAAAAAAGCAGAAAACAAAAAATAAAAAAGAGCAAAAGTCTCCGTAAGTTCGATTACAACAGAATCGAAGCGATCTTGTAGCAAAGGCTCCCCTTTGGACGAGTCATCATCGATCAAAAGGAAAAGTTTAAAGGTTGATTCTGATCCGGTTTAATTAGTTTAATCTTCTGCCATTCGATTTATTTGTTCATTTTATCGTTACAAAAAAGGGGTTTTTACGAATCAAACAACAGAAGAAGGAGAAGGGAAAGGGACTTTACCTGAGTGCCGTAGGTGTAGTGTCGAAGGTTCGCCGGTCACCGATCTGTGGTGGCACGGTGGCGCGATAAGTAGCCAGAGGAAGCCCAAACGTCGAAAATGGAAAGGGAGACAAGGGGTCTGCTGATTTTTTTTGTTTTTTTTTTTTTTTGAAATAAAAGTCTGAAAATGAGAAATAAAAATGAAATTTGGGCTTATTAATGATGAAAGAAACGACGCCGTATCAGGGGGGTAGGGTCCGCGTGTCGACCCGTTGGACGACCCGGATCCGCGCCCCTCTGCGCTTTAAATGGAACATTTACGCGCTTGGTCCCTCCCCTTCGCGGACTTGTTCGATCAAGCCTTGATGCCTGTCTCCTCGTTCTTTTAAATTCGGCCCTTCATTTTATCTTGTGTGCAATTTAGTCCCTAATCGCCTTTTCACTTTATTTTATTACTATTTTACCCCTCTAACTTCATCTTGATTCCGATTGGGTCTCTTTTTATCATTATTGCTATTATCATTATTATTACTGTTTACTATTATTATTTATTATTATTATTATATTTATTATTACTGTTGTTACATAGTTATTATATTACTACGTTAGTATATTATATATTTTTTCTATTATTATTATTATTGTTATCACCACGTTATTATTTTAGTATTTTTATTACTATATTGTTATCTTATATATTTTGCATTATTATCGTTACTATTATTATTATTGCATCATTATTTGTATATACTAATTTCATTACCGATATTATTATACTCGCACTCGTATGTTGTATATATCGTGTATTACTACTAATATTATCATTATATTATTTTTACCACATTTAAGTTAATGCATATTATTATTATTGTTATTAGTATTACAACATTTATATTATTATTTATTGTACATATTTTGGTGTTATTATTACTGTTATCTTATTATTATTATTTTATTATCATTATACCACTACTATTGTATTATTATTATTTCTATTATCGTGTTATGACCTGCATGCATACTCATCAACGTCATCTTAGTTTTATTATTATTTCTGCAATGTTCTTTTCCCATTCATTTTAGATTTGTCTTATCGTATTTTTTTTTATTCCCTTATTATTATTCATGCATGTTAACATTTTAGATTGATGATTTAAATGTCATGTATTGTGTGTATTACGTTGCCATTACACCAAATTCATGTTACATTATCGTTCTCTTCATCGCGTAATTCCATTCGCGCATTGAATCATATTTCTTTAAAACGTAACCTAAATTTTTATAAATTTCAGCCAAAAAACCAAATCTTTCAAAATAAGGCAATATTCTATGTTTGGAAACCCGAGGAATCGTGCCCTACGTGTTGGGTTTCGGTTTCCCGCTTGGCCAAATAATCGAATATCCTTTTGACATTTTAACGCACGAGTCCTAGGAATTGAGAGATGACCTTGGATTTGAAGATTGAAATCATCGTGTCCTATGTACTGGATGTGATATTTTATTCTTTCGGAACAAGAAAATCTTGATTCAATTCGATAAAATTCAAATATTTCCAAATAAGACCGGTTCTTTTAAATTCTTTTCTTTCAACTTTCGACGTTGGGACATTAATTAATCAATTCGGTACCAATTTTGGGTATGACGAGGGTGCTAACCCTTCCTCGTATGTAACCGACTCCCGAACCTATTTTCTCACATTTTCGTAGACCAAAAACTTCTTTTTAGTAAAATCAAAATGTTTTATTAAAATAAAGGTGATCCGATCACACCTAATAAAAGATCGGTGGCGACTCCCTTTCTTTTAAGTCGATTCCCGTTTTTCAAAAAATGGTTACGACACATAATATTTAGCAAAATAATTATTGAACAAGTAAAATAAATGCATTATTTACATCTAACTTTCCATTTCACATAATAACCATAGTCATAGAAAACACCTTTAAGCACAACATTTCAACCCATTTTCCATGTCACCTATGTCACCTTTTATCATAAACATATTATTAAATCAATTCACCAACATAATATACTAAATATGTAATTCAACAAAATCAATTTAATACCACAGATAAGGTTTCAAACATACATTACGACATTATTGCATTATTATTAACACACCAACTTACCTCGGATCTAGAAACGACAATTTACCATTTTAATCCATAACCTTGTATTTTCCCGGTTTAAGCTCGAATCTCAATTTCCTTGATCTATATCACATTTAGCCTACTAATTAGTCACATTATTCATTTGGGTCAAAAAATCATATTTTTTTACAAATTACACTTTGACCCTAAACTTTCACATATTTGCACTTTTGCCCCAATGCTCGTAAATTAAACTTCAGCCCTTATTTATGTTTTATAACATGCTGATCATTTTTTTCTTCTATGGAAACCTCAATTTCTCACTAATTCACACGCTTATGACCAATTTATAACTTTTACAATTTAACCCCTACGATTTCATCGAAAATCATCTAATAAAACTCGTTTCTCTAATCATAAACATGCATAATCTACCAAAATTCATCGAAATAAACAATTATTCAACATGAGTAAATTTTTAAAATTAATCTTTAGCTCAAAATAATGGTACAAATAGCTAAACTAAGTTACCGGGATTTTAAAAATATGATGAACATTAAAAACGGGGCTCAGAAACACTTACTATGAAGCTTGAAAAGCTTGAAACCCTTAGCCATGGAGTCTAGGAATTTTTGGCAGCAACTTGAAGAAGATAAGCAGATTTTTTTTCTTGTATTTTGTCTTTTTATTCATTAAAAACACTAAATGACTAAAATACCCTTAAGGCTTTTCTTTTGTCCTATTCATGCCCAATTTTGTCCATCAAGTTATCCAATGGTCTAATTACCTTTTGAGGACCTCCAATTTAAAAGTCATAGCAATTTGATACCTCTAATATATAGAACTCAACTTTTGCACTTTTTACAATTTAGTCCTTTTGACTAAATTGAGTGTTCAAACGTCGAAATTTTTTAAATGAATTTTTTATGAAATCTTTCTGTAAAATTGTAGACCATAAAAATATAATAAAAATAAAATTTTCCTCGTCGGATTTGTGATCTCGAACCGACTGTTCTGACTAGGCCCTAGTTCGGGATGTCACAGGTTGACATTGCATGATGTTGTTGTGAATTGTAAAATGAAGACTATTGATTTGAGATGTTCGAATGATGAAATAGTCAGGGTTGAGTCTAATGATTTGAATGGATTGCCTGCTGTGATATCTGCATTAAAAGCTCAGAGTTATATGAAAAAGGGATATGAAGCCTACTTTGCTTATCTGGTTGATTCAAAAGTGTCTGAAAAGAAAGTTGAATCAGTACCAGTTGTTTGTGAATTTTCTGATGTATTCCCTAAAGAATTGTCAGGATTGCCTTCGATACGTGAAGTTGAATTTGGTATTGATTTATTGCCTGTAGCTCCGTATAGAATGGCACCAATAGAGTTAAAAGAACTAAAGTCTCAACTGCAAGAGTTAATTGATAGAGGATTTGCAAGACCGAGTTTCTAACCTTGGGGTGCTCCTATTCTGTTTGTGAAAAAGAAAGATGGCACAATGAGAATGTGCATTGACTATCGTCAGTTGAACAAAGTGACCATAAAGAATAAATATCCGTTGCCCAGAATTGATGATTTATGTGATCAGTTAAAAGGAGCCATCGTGTTTTCAAAGATAGATCTGAGATCGGGATATTACCAGTTAAGAGTGAAAGATTCTAACATTCCAAAAACTGCTTTCAAAACGAGGTACGGGCATTATGAATTCTTAGTGATGCCTTTTGGATTAACGAATGCTCTTGCAGTGTTTATGGATCTGATGAACAGAATTTTTAAACCGTACCTAGATCGATTTGTTGTTGTTGTTATTGACGACATTTTGATTTATTCACGGGATGAGAATGAGCATGCTGAGCGTCTAAAGATTGTGTTGCAAACTCTGCGAGAAAAGTAATTGTATGCGAAATTCAGTAAATGTGAATCCCGGTTACGTGAAGTTAGTTTTCTGGGGCATATTGTGTCAGCATTAGGAGTACGAGTTGATCTGAGCAAGATTTCTGCTATTCTGGAATGGAAACCTCTGAAAAATGTATCAAAATTCTGTAGTTTTCTGGGATTCGCTGGTTATTATCGTCGGTTTGTAAAAGGATTTTCGATGATAGCTATTCCATTGACTAGATTGCTTCAGAAAGATGTGAGATTTGAATGGTCCGATAAATGTTAGAACAGTTTTGATCAATTGAAAACTCTATTGACTGAAGCTCCGATTTTAATACAGCTAGAATCGGGTAAGGAATTCGTAATATACAGTGATGCCTCGTTAAATGGTTTGGGATGTGTTTTGATGCAGGAAAGCAAAGTAATAGCTTATGCCTTAAGACAGTTGAAGCCTCATGAAAAGAACTATCCGACACACATTCTTGAGCTAGCTGCAATTGTATTCACATTAGATATTTGGCGTCATTATTTTTTCGATGAGAAATGTCACGTGTTTTCAGATCATAAAAGTCTAAAATATCTTGTAACGCCCCGAATTTAGGCCTAGTAGATTTGGGCCTATTGGGTTGTAACGCCCCAAAAATCTTGAAACTTTAAATTTCTGCGCACTGAGGTTGGTATGTATGAGTAGCACTTAGAATATTAATTTTAAGGTATTATCGGGATTATTTGAAGTCTTAGAGATATGGATGACCATAGGGAAAAATTTATTTTTCTTGCTTTAGTGGACCCTAGTCTCAGGCATTAGGCCTCTTAAGCAGATTAAGGGGAACATAGGACACAAATGGGCTTGTGGTCCAGTGGCAAAGTGGCGTCACTAGGGGAGCTACAAGGTGGCGTGAAGAGGTCCAAGGTTCGAGTAGTGGTAAGGTGTTTTTTGGAGTGTTTATTTTGCTTAGTGGACGGCCAGAGTTGTGTGGAATTTGGACTCTTTTGTTAAAGTGTTTGAATTGGTCTTGTGAGCTGATAAAGGAGAGAATTTCGGATGAGATAAGGGAGATATCATGGAGAAAAATTAGGAGATGAGAGGTGGGAAGAGTTGGTGCCAAATTGGATTGTTGGGGAAGGTAAGATTCGGCTATTGACTATAAAAGGAGGTGCTAAATTCCTTTGAGAGGTTCCTTGGGTTCCATTACATTTCTTTTTCTCCCCCTTAGCCGAATTCCTCCATTTGCCGAAAAAACCCATCATTCCTTTGCCGACATTTTGGTTTTCTCTCTAGCCGAATTCATCATACTTTCTCTTCTTAAATTCCTTCTCTTGTTCACCTTTGGTTCTAGCCGAATCACCTTTTCTCTTCCTCTTCCTATTGGTGTCGAATTATCTCTGTCACCATACTAATCTCAAAAGCCAAAAGCTTCCTGGGCCGATTACTCCTTGGGTAAGTACTTAGTCAATTTCCCTTTAGTATGTTCAGTAAAAGTCGAAGGGCTATCTAACTTCTTATCGTTGTTAACCTTGTATTAAGGGTAGGGTTCAGAGATCGCAAGCGTGGTAAGGACCGTTAGCAAAGTGGTAAGTGTACTCGTCTCAGTTATGGATTAATGGATGGCCGAATGTAGGTATGGCTTATAGGGGTGACTTATGTGAAAAATGAGTCACTCAATTTTGATGATATATGTTTGGGTGCAGATTTAGGGATATTCTCGAATAGTAGCTAAGGAAGGGCTACTAGAACGTGTGGCACACGGTAAGATTACGGTGAGGTTTCAGTTTTTGATAAAGTGCGTATTAAGCCAAGATTAATCATTAAGTGGTGACTATTGTAGGTTCCTGATTAAGGGGTTTACAGCACACGGTAACCAGGTATGTACAAACACTATGCACACACGAAATCGGCAATGCCGAAATGCTGAAAAGCCGAAAGTGGCTAAATGGGTCCGGTGGGCCTTGAGGCTAAGTTTGATGAACTGGATTAATTTGATTATATAAGTTGGATCAGGCATGCATGTTACATGATCTGGATTTGTTTTGGGCCTAGTGGGCCATAAAAATGTGATGCGACCATTATGGGTTATATGAACGTGAAATGGGTTGATGGGCTTTATGGGGACGTAGACTAGTATGCTAGGGTTTTATGGACTTTAGGATTAGTACTGAACAACTCTTAAACCGCATAAGACTTTCTAATAATTAAACATGTCTGTGGACAAGTCGCTAGGTTAGAGTGTGGTAACGGGCATATGTATGTCTAGGATTGGATCTAGGCAGAGCTTGGTACTTAAGCGGCCCTAGCGGCCCACCTCCTCTCTCTGGAATCCTACCTGCTGCATAGTGTCTGTTCACTTTAGCCGCAAGGACTTGTTAATGGGCCAAAGTTCATAACTAAAACCCAAGAGGGACAAAATACCCCTAGATTTGTAAAATTACTAAAGTACCTCTGATTTGAAAATAACCAAAATACCCTTAGTTTGAAAATTACCAAAACATCCTTAGATTTTCAAAATCACTAAAATAGCCCCAAATTGTGAAATTACACGAATACTCTTGGTTTGTAGAATTACCAAAACATCCCTGATTTACAAAATTTTCCAAAGTACCTCTATTTTGCAAAATTACCTAAATACCCCTATAGAGTAGATTTACGGAAATACCCTTGGGTTGTGAAATAACGAAAATACCCTTATGTGATGAGTATGAGTTTTGTGGATGTTACTCATGTGCATGTTGCATTCATATGACATTCTACTTAGGATGCATATGGGTGGGAATTATGGTACGGAGGAAGATTTGAGGATCGCATAGTCGCTTGACGACCATGGATCCACCGGTGGCTTTAAGCCCATTATATGATTAGCAGCCTTGCTGCAACGTTAAGTAGTGCCTCTGTGAGTGCTAGCTTTGGTGTGTAGAGGATGGGTGGGTCAATTTAGAAATCCTCACAGGTGTGTGGGGTTGGAAGGGAAATGGTGTGTAGCGGATGGATTTTTGGGGAGGGTTTTGCATTACCTTGATTTGCATATGATATGATATGAGGTCATTGTGGGCCAAGGCCCAAGACCACCGATTTTGATAGGGTTCAGGCCAATGTGATAATTATATATTGAATTGAATGCCAAGGGTTGTACACACTGAGTTTCGAAACTCACACCCTTTATTTAATGTTTCAGGTGATCCTCGGTAAATGGCTGACGTGGGAGAGGACTCGGAGATGGCCACACTACAAGATGATTAAATTTTTATTCATTTGTTTCAAAAGACATAGTTTTAATAGCTTATTTTCGTTGGATGTAATAAGGCCTTATACTCCGTTTCGACTTTAGACTTTGGGTTTTGTTGTTTCAACTGTTTACTTAATTATTTAACCTAAGTAAATTTATTACGTTTAAACTTGGTTTTCGAAGTACCTAAAATTATAAAATGGGGTTTTTTTTTATTACTTAACAAGACTCAAGGATTTTGGGCTTTTGGGCCTAAAATTTTTAATTAGCAAAATTATTTGAATTATGCCTTTGATGTGACACGCCAGATTCGGGCCTAACTTCTAGGCCTGGTTTGGGGTGTTACATATCTGATGACTCAGAAAGATTTGAATCTACGACAGAGAAGGTGGTTAAAATTGTTGAAAGACTATGAACTTGTGATAGATTATCATCTGGGTAAAGCAAACGTCGTTGCTAATGCATTGAGTAGAAAATCATTGTTTGCAATGCGTGCTTTGAATGTTCAATTAAATTTGTCTGATGATAGTTCAGTGATAGCTAAATTGAAAGTAAAATCATTGTTTCTACAGCATGTATGTAATGCTAAGAAAATTGACAATGAAATAGCAGCGAGACGAGCTCAGTGTGAACTCTTATTCTGAATTTCGAGTTGATAATAATGATTGTTTGAGATTCCGAGATCGAATTTGTGTTTCGAGAAACTCAGAGTTGATTCAGTTGACTTTAAGTGAAGCTCATAATAGTCGACTATCTGTTCATCGGGGAAGCACTAAAATGCATGATTTGAAGCAACATTATTGGTGGTCTGGAATGAAACGAGACATATCTGATTTTGTTTCAAAGTGTTTAGTTTGTCAGCAAATTAAAGTTGAACATCAGGTTCGGTCTGGGTTATTACAACCAATTTTGATTCTCCGAGTAGAAATGGGATAGAGTAATGATGGACTTTGTCTCGAGATTGCCTCTGACTCCGAGAAAGAAAGTGTGATTTGGGTTGTGGTTGATCGATTAACGAAATCCGCCCATTTTATTCCTGTACGATCTGATTCCTCACTTGATAAGTTAACTGAGCTTTACATTTCTGATATTGTGAGATTTCACGGAGTGCCATTATCCATCGTGTCAGATAGAGATCCGAGGTTTACATCAAGGTTCTGGAAGAAATTTCAAGAAGCTTTAGGCACGAAATTGCATTTCAGTACAACTTCTCATCCGCAAACGGATGGTCAATTCGAGCGGATCATTCAGATTCTTGAGGATATGTTGAGATGCTGCATCCTTGAGTTTAGTGGTTTGCGGGAATAGTACCTGTCATTGATTGAATTTGCGTATAATAACAGCTTTCAGTCGAGTATCAAAATGGCACCTTATGAAGCTTTGTACGGACGTAAATGTCGAACACCTCTATATTGGACCAAGCTCAGTGAAAATAAGATACACGGGGTCGATTTGATAAAAGATACTGAACAGAAAGTGAAAGTGATTTGAGATAGTTTGAAAGCAGCATATGATCGTCAGAAGTCCTATGCAGACTTGAAAAGAAAAGATATTGAATTTGAAATCGGCGATAAAGTGTTTCTGAAAGTGTCACAGTGGAAGAAAGTACTCCGATTTGGACGCAAAGGCAAATTGAGTCCGAGGTTCATCGGGCCGTAAGAAATAATCGAGCGTGTTGAACTTGTTGCATATAGGTTGTTATTGCCATCTGATTTAGAAAGAATTCACAATGTATTCCATGTATCGATGCTCTGTAAATACAAATCTGATCTGTCGCATGTTATTACTGTAACATCCCAAAAAATTAGGGGTTGTATTTCTCTGCATAATTTTATGTTGTGCTTATTTGGCTTGTTATTTGAGTAAGTTTGGGGGTCCTATAGAGGCCTGGGTTTGAGGTTGAGCCTTGGAAAATTTTTGATTTTTGGCCCTTTAGTGGAGAGGGCTACTGAAAGTAGGACTTAAGTAAAATTGTGTGTGTTAGGGGACACAAGTAAAGCACATGGTGGAGTGGCTGTGGCATCATTGGCAGAGTAAGGGGAGAAGGGGTTCGAATCCCACAGACGGCAAATTGAAGGCTTTTATTTTGCTCAGGAAAAGACAAGAGGTTTTGTTGGAATCAAATACTGATAGAGAAGTGTTTGAATTGGTCAAGGTTGTTGGGTGAATTTAAATGAGAGATGGAGAGTGAATTAAGGAGGGATTCATGGAGAAAATCGTGGGATAGGGGAGAGTGATAGTGTTGGCCGAATTTGGGAGTGTTGTGGGAGGAGAATTTCCGCTTGGGGGATCTTTAGAGAGAATTTTTGGGTTTTAACTCTTTTTGGCATTCTCGTACTCGTTTTTTTTTCCTGAGTGTTGTGTAAGTGGTCTTTTGGTGCCTTTGGGATTAAGTGAGAGCAAGTTTAGTGCCGAAATCTCTAAGAACTCCTTCTCTTTTCTCATTTGTCCCTTCCCGAAATTGCAATCCTTTTCTGAGAGCAAGTTCCTTTTTGTTGTTGGCCGAATTCAATCTTCCTTCTTTCTCCTTTATTTCTCTTCTGTTAAGCTCTTTCTGCTTTATTTTTCTGTTAAGTGCCATATTGGTAAGCTTCGCTTTCATTCTTTTTCTCCTCTCTTCTCATCTCTCTTCTCGTTATCATTCATTTTACTTCTTTACCTTAAGCCGTAACTACACTTACACCTTCTTATTTTCTCCTTAGGCCGAATCTTTGAGGGCCGAACATTGTTCTAAGCGGTCTTGAGTTTCTTCTACTCATTGGTAAGAGTGCCTACAACCGAATATAGGTTTGCTATCTCTCCTCTCTTTCTCGTTTGGGTTCTCTAAGCCAAAGGGCTGGTTCTATAGTTGTTGTAGAGTAGCGTTCTACTGTGCTCTTTTTGTCGATCAATGATAGGGACTCAATTTCTCTAACCTCGAAATAAGGCCGATTACCTTGGTGTTGAGGAAGATTGTATCACGTGGTAAGAAAAGCTTGTTTAGTTGAATACATCAATATGTCGATTTACATGAAGTAGAGGCTAACTATTAATCAATTGTTTCATATGTGCCTTGCAAGGTTTCAAATCACACTCGCAATATAGGTGTGTACTCACATCATTCCAACTATAGATTGGCAGATGCCAAAAAGCTGAAATACCGGCAAGTGACGCCACATAAGCGTGCGATCGCACGTGTGGTGGACCGAGCCCACGAATATGGGCGTAAGACGCATGAGGTCACCATGAGCGTTCTCATGGGCTTAGGACGTTTTGGGTCTCGATGGGCTGAAATGGGCCGAGTGGGCCCTATGTGAGTAAATTTTATGGACGGATATGGAATAAAGAGCCAGCCATTACGATCACATGGCCAAAGGCAGATTTGGGCCGAATGGGCCACATGAGAGTGTGAGCCCACCTGGGCCGAGGTTTGAGCTTTGGGCCCAAATACGCCATTTTGTTTAAATATGTCATCTTGTCACTCGAGGCGCCTGAAGACCTTCAGAAAGAGCGTAAACTTACTAAAATACCCTCAAAGGGTAAAATGATCGAAATACCCCTAGAGGGGAAGATGATCGTTATGCCCCTGAAGGGTAGAATGATTAATATGCCTTACATGTTATATGATTGTTATCGTATGTTAATTATGGTATGTTGCATTAATAATTATTCCACCATTGAACTCTTTAGTTTCACACTTGTGAGCTTATCCAATCTAAATCTTGTGAACTTCATTGTATAATACTATACTGGTAAGGGGGTGAAGATTGTAAAGCCTCAAAATTTGATACTCATATATACACACATATAGTACAACATTTATCATCAACACAATCTTAGGAACTTTTATTCATACCTTTATAAGTTCCAACTCATCATAGACACATTTTTACTCAAATGCTTGAGTATCATTTTTAGTATTATCGGAACTAGCTCGGTTGGAAACATCTCTGTCTAAGTAAAACAAATCTCATCAAAGTCGAGAGAGATCACACTATCACAGGTTATATATATATGGCATGTATAGCTACACTCTTACATATGCTACGTTAGTCCTAGAATCAACTAAATCGTAGCTTTGATACCAATAAATGTAACACCCCTCACCCATATTCAGTGTCGGAATAAGGTTATAGAATATTATCAAAATTATAAAACAATAAAACATTCAACTCTGCATAAATTTTCAAATTACAAGAAATCATCAATTAATTTCAATCACGTGGTCCCTATTATGAGCCTACGAGGCCCTAAACATGCTTGAGGAATGGTTTGGCACTAAACCGATAACTCAAGTAATTTTCACGAAACTTTGATAAATTTTCTCAAAACAGGGGACACACGCCCGTGTGGCCAAGCCGTGTGTCTCACACGGCCACCAGACACGCCTGTGTCACAAGCCATGTGGACATTCGAAATGGGAGCACATGGCCGTGTCCCAGCCCGTGTCTTACCCCGTGTCCAAACATGTGAACTTACTAACTTGGGTCACACGGCCAACCACAAGCCCATGTGTCTAGCCAGCGTACCCTTCGAAGTGGCCATACACACCCGTGTGCTAGGTCCTGCCAAACCTGTAGGATATACTGACTTATGCAACACGGCCAAGTCACACGCCCGTGTGCTAGGTCGTATGTTAATTATGGGGTATACTGACTTGTGTCACACGGCTGATCACATGCCCGTATATGAGACCGTGTGGACCATACTAACTTCATTTCAATTTCAATACTAGGGGACACTCGGCCCTGTAACATGGCCGTGTGTCACACACGGCTGACACACACCAATACAAAACATAAATACCACATATTGCCATCTAATTTCATGCCAATCTTTGTCTTCTCAAAACATCAAAATGACCATTTACAATTATACATTATTATGCTGAATTCCACAAACATACCAATTCACAAATCATCACTTATTGACATTCAAAATTTCCTATTATCAATGAGCATCATCAGTCCACCTTAATCACACAACATAGGTCAATTACCAATCTCAAAACAAAAGCCATTTGCACACTTATAAACACATCCAAATCAACCAAAATATGCCAACTTTCTTGGCTGTATACAAACCAAACATAAATGTTTATAAGCCAACTCAAATGGCTACATCATTTACCAAAATTGACTCAAAGTCCCTATACATGCCATATGACCCAAAAACATAGTTTCAAAAGTACCAAAGTGTCAGCAGATAGTCTGCTGAAGTCTCTGACGGTTCTCAAATTTGAGCTAGCTTTGAAATCACTATAAATCATAGAAAAGTCACAAAGTAAGCTATATAGCTTAGTAAGTTCGTAAGTAAAAAATGAAATAATCTCATGATTCATTAGCATTTCAAAATAGATAACATAAATTGCATATAAAGAATCAAACAATGAATTAACATAAAGTTTAATCACATATTAACTCATAAGTTCTCAACTTCTTTAACTTGTTACTAGAACAGTTTTCCGTAATACACGTACCAATATGTTTCTATTTCTCACCAATTCTCTTACCAAACCACTCCGGCTTATAAAAGCTTACAGTACGAGTATATCGATTTTCTGATGCCATAGTCCAACTATGGTCTTACACATACAATGCCATGGGCCTGCCGTGGTCTTACATTCACATGCCATAACCTGGTTATGGTCTTATTTTCTGATTTGCAATAGCCCTGCTATGGTCTTATTTATCAACTTGTCTCATTTAAACCGTACAATTAATTTAAGATTTCCAAATTTAACTAATAGAATAAATACAATCTCAATTCCATCCATCAATTAAACAAATGCACAATTAAGTTCAATTATACGAACTTACCTCATGTACGAAAATGATGAAATAGGCCAACTATTCAATTACTTTGCTTTTTCCCCGATCTAAGTATGAATTTCTCTTTTCTTGACCTATAAGTAATCAAATTCAACTTATTCATTGATACTTTTGTTCAATTTAATCCATAACACAATTTAAGGCAAATTTACATTTTTTCCCTAACATTTTAATATTCTTACAATTTAGTCCTTATTTCACAAAATCAAAAATTCATTCAATTTAATACCTTCCCATGCTAGCCGAATTTTCTTACTGCACATACCAGATCATATTTATCATTTATTCATACTTTTACCACACAATTTATCACATTTCATAATTTAATCCCTAATTGACATTTTTCACAAAAATCACTTTACAAATGTTGTTTATCTAACAACAACCATGCATTTTCTACCATTAAACATCACAACACATGCTCATTCATCAATTTCAAAACCCTAGACTTTTAAAAAGTTCTTAAATTAGTCCTTGGGCTATCTAGATTAAGTTACAACGATGCCAAAAATATAGAAAATATAGATAAAGGTGTCCACATAAGGACCTCCACTGTAATAATTCATAGCTATTAGACACCTTTATCTAATAGAATGTAAATTTTACACTTTATGTGATTTAGTCCTTTTTACCAAATTAAGCATTCAAACGATAAAATTTCTTAACGAAATTTTCACACAAACATATTATCATGCTGTAGACATTAAAATAATAATATAATAATTATTTCGACTTTGAAATTGTGGTCCTGAAACCACTGTTCCGACTTGACCAAAAATGGGTTGTTTGATAAACCGTAATTATAACATATTTTAATCCCACATTTAGCTTACCTTTTGATTACTTATTCCTTGATTTATATAAAAAAAGGTGCTTGTAATCCTTTCTTTTTATGTCTATTACCCAGGAAAGCACCCGATGATGAAAAGAACACAAAACGGGCCCAAAACAGAGTAAATGGGCCTTAGCATGAATTCGACACGACCTGGCCCAAAAGTCCACACGACCGTGCCTCGACGATCACCTAGAGCACGGCCTCAACCCCACCTCACACGGCCGTGCCTCAAGTTAGAAATCCGAACACGGTCTGAAGTCGATCCACACGGGTGTGTGCCATGGCCGTGCCTCTGTTGCTGGAAAGAGCAAATTCAGTTGCAAAAGGATACTTATGGAGAAAGAATCGCATTCCAAGAGCCTATATATATCCCTTAAGTGCCACCTTTGAAAAGGCGTCAAATCTAGGCCAAGGAGCCAAGCCGAGAAGGTCAGATTTAGGGAATAACGCGAGGATAGCCAGTTGATCCATCCCAAGAAGCTGGAGCTATACTCAAGACGGCGGAATTCTCCTTCAATTCCTTCAGTGGGTTTTAGGGTTTTCTTATGTTTTGTTTTATCTTTTCTCTTACGATGTTTTCTTTATTCATTATGAACTAAACCCCTCAGATACCTGAAGGGGATGAAACCTAGATGAATCTTGTTATTTGATTTTTAAGTTATATGATAATTACTTAGTTTGTTCTTAATTATGTTGCTTAATACAAATCTGATGTGCTTAGGTGGGGGAGGAATAGACACTGCATAAGAGTAGATCTAACATAATTAAGCGGAGTTGATCGCACGCCTAGAGATAGGGTGATGAGATTTTGCCGGATTAGGGTGAAACCTAATATGGGAATCCATTGATTGATTTACTGCTATCCTAGGGGGTTATTATAAGCGAACGAGAGTTCCACTAATTAACCTAAGGTTAGATGTTATTTGCCTCGAAAGAGGGTTTAATATAGGTTAGGGAGTCTCACGGATCAAGCTAAGTAAAGAAATCGTATAATTCAAGGTTAATTAACAAGTGAAGTCTAGGTGAATTCTTCCTGAGGGTATCGTCGCAATCAACTGAGTTTTTCTTCAAGTTATTTTCCAAATCGTTCTTTTTGTCTTGTGTCCTTAGCTTAGTCGTCGTCAATTTAGTCTAAAGTAACTTCACTTAATTTTTAAGGCTAAATAATAAAAAGAAAGTTAGTATTAGTACTTTTAGTTCCTTTGGGTTCGATAATCTGGTCTTGCCTAAGCTATACTACTGTTCGATAGGTACACTTGCCTTTAATCGTTGTCAGAGTTAGTCTCCAGGTCCGATCATTCTTTTATAAATTTTAAAGCTCTGATTTCAGCGATCAAATTTTTGGCGCTGTTGCCGGGGAGCTAAAATATTAAGAAAACTCTACTTTTATTACTTTAGCCTTAATTTTTATTTTTTACAATTTACTTTTACTTTTATTTTTATTTTTATTTTTATTTTTACTTTTTGCTAAATTTTCTTTCTTCCTTTTCCTAGCAGGTAACTCTAGTTTATGACTAGAAGGAACCCAAGAGGACCTTTGGTATACGATAGTGATATTGAAGCGACCGCTCGCAGGAATCGTTGGGAAACCAGGCAAGCCCTAAATTACACAGAAAGAGAGGAAGAAGACAGATCCAATCCTACTGAAGGGATGGACGAAAACAACCCACAACCACGCGATGTGGGGGAAAATAATGTTCCACGTACAATGTTTGATTATGCGAAACCGCATTTAACAGGAGCAGAATCGAGTATTGTTAGGCCTGCTATAGCTGCTAACAATTTTGAATTAAAGCCTAACACAATACAAATTATTCAACAGTTTGTTCAATTTGATGGTTTGCAGGACGAAGATCCAAACACGCATATAGCTAACTTTTTAGAGTTCTGTGATACCTTCAAAATAAATGGCATTTCTGGTGATGCCATATGTCTTCGGTTATTCCCTTTTTCATTGAAAAATAAAGCTAAACAGTGGTTAAACTCGTTACAATGAGGGTCACTCACTACATGGGATCAAATGACCAAAAAGTTTTTAATGAAATATTTTCTACCGGCCAAAACGGCCAAATTACGGAATGATATCTCTTCTTTTGTGCAGATGGATTTAGAGACGTTATACGATGCATGGGAGAGATTCAAGGATCTCTTGAGGAGGTGCCCACACCATGGCTTACCCTTGCGGCTACAAGTCCAAACCTTTTATAACGGTGTAAACCCCTCAACGAGGCAACTAATTGACTCAGCCGCCGATGAAACACTGAACAACAAAACTCCAGAAGCAGCATATAAGTTCGTCGAAGAGATGTCACTGAATAATTACTAGTGGCAGGCTTCAAGAACCAAACCAACAAAATCAGCGGGAGTTTTCAACGTCGATACAGTAACCATGCTATCAACCAGCTAGAAATGATGAATAAAAAGCTTGATAGTTAGTGTTCCTCGCAGGCACATCCAGTCATGCAGTGCGACGCAAGTGGAACCGTGGCGAATCCTGAGTACCCACCCTACCAACCGGAAGCTGAGAGCGACCAGATGAACTATATAGGTAATAATTTCCGATCCAATAATAATCCTTATAGTAACACTTATATTCCAGGTTGGAGGAACCACCCAAATATTTCGTGGGGAGGTCAAGGAAATCATGGAAATCAAAGGCAACAACCTCCTCAAAATTTCCAAAATTAGCCTTATCCACAAGAAAAGAAACCTACCCTCGAGGAAATGATGGCAAAATTCTCAGCAGACACAGAGAAACGTATCCAAGAAACTGAGAGAACAATCAAAAGTAATGAAAGCCGAATCGAGGAAATTACTAAGTCAGTCAAGGAAGTCACTAATGCAGTCGAACAACTCGCAAAGCTGATGTCAGAACGACCGCAAGGACGTCTACCAAGCAACCTGAGATTAACCCTAAGTAGGAAGTTCAAGCCATCACAGGTTAGGATGATAAGGGGTTAGATAAACCCGTTCCAAGGCCAGAAAATAGGGTAGACGAAGGTAAAACTGAGGTAACGCAAGAAAAGCCAAAACCAGTAATTAAAGAATACCAACCTCGCATACCTTACCCCGAAGCCATAAAAAGAGACGATTCAGAGGAACAGTTCGGTAAGTTTCTTAAACTTCTAAAGAAATTACATATTAACTTACCTCTTCTCAAAGCTCTTTTTTAGATGCCAGACTCGAGGAAATTTTTAAAACAACTCTTGACCAACAAACACAAAATAGATGAAGAGCACCACGTGGAACTAAACGCAACATGCTCGGCAATGTTACAAAATAGACTACCACAGAAACTAAAAGATCCAGGGAGTTTTACAATTCCATGTTTAATTGGTAGTTTAAATATTGATAATGCGTTAGCTGATTTAGGGGCAAGCATAAATGGCATGCCTTATTCACTGTTTAAACGACTAGGTCTAGGGAAGCCCAAACAAACTAGGATGGGTATTCAATTAGCTGATAAAACTGTTAGAATTCCTAGGGGCATTATCGAAGATGTTCTTGTAAAAATCGATAAATTTGTTTTCCCAGTAGACTTTGTTGTCTTAGACATGGATGAGGATTCAATCCCCTTAATTTTAGGAATTCCTTTTCTAGCAACTGCTAAGACTAAAATTGATGTTGCCACAGGTGAACTCATACTTCGTGTAGGTGATGAATCAATCAATCTTCAAGCTCTTGACTCGGCCAGAATAATAGTCGATGAAGGTAAGAAAGTTACTTCAATAGATAATTCAATTGTTCAACCTCCATCACAGGAAACATCACCAGGATACAAACCTGAGCCAACTCATAGACCCCAAGTCGACAAAGTAGAGTCACACAAGGAACAAAGCCTTAGGGTCGACAAATTAGAAGAGCAGCAAACACACATCAAAGAAGAACCAAATCCACACGAAGTAAAACCAGAGGAACCACCAGAAGAGCTCGTAGGGACATCCAACCACTTCAAAATAGGAGACCAGGTACTGTTAGACAAAGCCGATCCTCACATCACTACAACAGACCTGAGGGCAAAGGGAGAAATTCTTCTTAAGGTACACGATATCTTTCCACACGGAATAGTCGAGGTAAGCAATCCAATATTCGGCAATTTCAAGGTAAATGCTTCTCGACTTCAACTTTGTCAAGGAAATAGAACCATAAGCATGAGGGAAGATATTCAAACCTTTAAACCTTCTTAAAATTTTCAAATACAAGGAAAGTCGAGCTTAAGACTATAAACGAGTGCTTCTCGGAGGCAACCCGAGCACTAACCTTATTTCTTTTTACATTTGTTTGAATTTTATTTTATTTTTCTTTTTCCTTTCCTTTTAAACTAACCAAAAAGTGCAGATTTCCAAGCCACACGGCCGTGTCCGTAGCCGTGTGGACCACCAAAACCGTCACACTGACAAAACAGAGGCCGTGCAATTCAGTCCAACCACCATCCAACGTCACGGATCCAACCACCCCCCCACGGGCACCGACAAATCCACACAGTCATGCCCCTCAACCATGTGAAGCTATTGACTTCCACACCACGGGTAGAACACGCCCATTCCTACAAACCGTGCATAGCTACTGACTTATCAAGCACAGGCAAGACACGGCCGTGCAGCCCGACCGTGCCAACATACAAACTTCACAAACACGGGCGTGGGTGGATGAACACGGACATGGGGTAACAACACACCCAAACACACGGCCGTACGATGCGGCCGTGTAAATTGACACACCCTAGGACCACGGCCGTGGGGACATGGCAGACTTGAACCCCTATTTAAATACAACCCCTCCCTCTCCCCATTCCTCTCCTTCACTCACCACCCTTTCTTCCCCTCTTTTCTTCTTCTCAAAACATTTCTATCACCAGACTAAAACTCTAGATCCTTAGAGCCACACATAATCATGTTGAAGAAGTGGAAGAAGCTAAGCGTAGTCTCCCCAAAGAAGAACGGCCAATATGAGTTCATGCCGGCAGCTTCGACTAATCACCAAGCCAAGGGTCTTTGAGACCAATTTATTTTCTCTTTTTGTCTCTCTTCTCCTTTATTTTCCTTTTCTAAACTTCTCTTTTGCTGCATTTGTTTAATTTTCTTTTAGCTTCTTAGTGTCAGGTTCGCCAGGCTGCTACGGAATCACGCTGACCACCACGATAACCACATCACTTCCGCCACCGCCATCACATCCCCAATCTTAGCACTGATTCCCACCTTGCAAACCATCCTTCAATAAGGACTTCACAGTCCATTAGTATTTTCCTTTTATTTAAGTTTTCGTCTTAGTCTCCTTTCCTTTAGCTTGCTTTTCTTTAATTTTATGTTTAATATATTTATATTATGTCTTAATAACCCCTGGCTAATCCTTCACGAGTTCCCCAATTTCTTCATCTAGCGCAGAGCCCGGGAACCAACACCACCACCATACCGACGCCTTCACCGTATTTGCCACATCCTCCACGAAACCCACCCAAAAATTCAGGAAGCGACACTCTATCCCCTTCTCTTTTGATTTATCCCATTAATGCTATTATCTACCTTTGTACATTGAGGGCAATGTACATCTTAAGTGTGGGGGGTAAAAGTGTCAAACTTTTTTCATTATTCTCAAATCCCTGATTTAGTCTTGTTTTTATGCAAAGTTGTCATATTACTAATTAGGATGAAATTTCTAATGATTTATGATTTTTATTGACATGTTTTAGAATAAGCCATAGTTAATTGTACATTGATGATTGAATTTGAAGAATACTAGAGAACTAAGCATGATAAGTCTTTTTTTTCAAGAATTAAAATTTCGCTAGGTTGTTGACCTAGATTTGAATACTACCTTGAAATTTAAAATTCACGAGGATGATGTCAAAACACCCATAATTTTTGTGAGATTTTGAACCTTATAGAGCATAATTCCTTTTCGTGCTCATTCTTTGATTATGAGTGTATCAACCATGAACTGTTATTCTAGAACTTGCCTCGTTTATGCATGTTGAGACCACACTTTTGATTTGATATTACAGAGATGATAAAGGCACCTAGGTTTTAACCCACTTACACCACTAAAATAGCCTACCCTTAACAATTAACCCCTAGTGAACTCCATTGATCCTAACAACCCTTTTTATTGACTCACCAGCTAATATTAACCCAAAGCCCCTTTGTAATTGTTATCACCCTTTCTTTTGACTACCCCTTAATCGAGATTTGATTTGATCAAGTTACCTAAGTATATTATTCTGGTAGTTAAATTTATCTTGTATTATTTAGTTTATTATTAAAAAAATTAAAATTTTCAAGGTATTCAATATTAGTAGTGAGCTTACCCAATCAAAGTCTATTTTCAAAAGAAAAGCTCGTTTTAGTAGGTTTATTACTTTTCACTTGATGATATTTCAGTTTGTTTAGGTAGGTACTCATCAATTCGATCTCGATTCTAACCTTCTAACTTCAGCCTTTAACCACACCTTTAACCCTAGCCCTGTTATAACCCTAACAAAGACCTTTCAATCTGTTTATCATCTCATATTACAGTGGTGGAGATTTGATTTTCAGGCAAGCCTATGGGATTAACGTTTCAGGTTCGACTTATGAGTGATCTTTTCCTAAACCATAAACACTTTAGAGTGATTTGAGTGAATTCTTAGTGAGGACATCAATCCTTGTCGATTTTGAATTGAAAAGGTAGTTACTTAAATGACGGGAGACACCTATGTTTTCGAAGTACAAACTCAAGACTTATCTCGTTTAAATCTTTAAGACTCTTTGAATTGAATTATCCATGTATGAATTATCTATGAATTATGACAAGGCATTGTTGATAGGAATTGTGAATTATGGAAAGTTCGTTTTAATTGTAAGTTGAGAATTTTGCTTGAGGACAAGCAAAAGCTTAAGTGTGGGGGTATTTGATAAACCGTAATTATAACATATTTTAATCCCACATTTAGCTTACTTTTTGATGATTTATTCCTTAATTTATATAAAGGTGCTTGTAATCCTTTCTTTTTATGTCTATTACCCAAGAAAGCACTCGAGGATGAAAAGAACACAAAACGGGCCAAAAACAGAGTAAATGGGCCTTAGCATGAATTCGACACGGCTTGGCCCAAAAGTCCACACGGCCGTGCCTCGACGATCACCTAGAGCACGGCCTCAACCCCACCTCACACGGCTGTGCCTCAAGTTAGAAATTCGAACACGGTCTGAAGTCGATCCACACGGGCTTGTGCCATGGCCGCGCCTCTGTCGCTAGAAAAAGCAAATTCAGTCGGAAAAGGATACTTAGGGAGAAAGAATCGCATTCCAAGAGCCTATATATATCCCCTAAGTGCCACCTTTGAAAAGGCGTCAAATCTAGGCCAAGGAGCCAAGCCGAGAAGGTCAGATTTAGGGAATAACGCGAGGATAGCCAGTTGATCCATCCCAAGAAGCTGGAGCTATACTCAAGACGGCAGAATTCTCCTTCAATTCCTTCAGTGGGTTTTAGGGTTTTCTTATGTTTTGTTTTATCTTTTCTCTTACGATGTTTTCTTTATTCATTATGAACTAAACCCCTCAGATACCTGAAGGGGATGAAACCTAGATGAATCTTGTTATTTGATTTCTAAGTTATATGATAATTACTTAGTTTGTTCTTAATTATGCTGCTTAATACAAATCTGATGTGCTTAAGTGGAGGAGGAATAGACCCTGCCTAAGAGTAGATCTAACGTAATTAAGCGGAGTTGATCGCACGCCTAGAGATAGGGTGACGAGATTTTTCCGGATTAGGGTGAAACCTAATATGGGAATCCATTGATTGATTTACTGCTATCCTAAGGGGTTATTATAAGCGAACGAAAGTTCCACTAATTAACCTAGGGTTAGACGTTATTCACCTCGAGAGGGGGTTTAATATAGGTTAGGGAGTCTCACGGATCAAGCTAAGTAAAGAAATCGTATAATTCAGGGTTAATTAACAAGTGAAGTCTAGCTGGATTCTTCCTGAGGGTATCGTCGCAATCAACTGAGTTTTTCTTCATTTTTCCAAATCATTCTTTTTGTCTTGTGTCCTTAGCTTAGTCATCGTCAATTTAGTCTAAAGTAACTTCACTTAATTTTTAAGGCTAAATAATAAAAAGAAAGTTAGTATTAGTACTTTTAGTTCCTTTGGGTTCGATAATCCAGTCTTGCCTAAGCTATACTACTATTCGATAGGTAGACTTGCCTTTAATCATTGTCAGAGTTAGTCTCCAGGTTCAATCATTCTTTTATAAATTTTAAAGCTCTGATTTCAGCGATCACTGTTACAATATACACCAAAACGAAGCCTGATTATATACACTGGTACAAAGCTTGCTAGGCACAAAGCCTTATAATATCTCTAATACCACTCAATTTCATTATTAATTTTTCATCAACCAAATTCAAAATTACAACACCACAGTTACTTGAACAACAAAATTAAAAAGAAATTTAATTTAACATATTACATATAGTACGAACTTACATGTACGAAAACGATGCCCTAACGTGATCCAACGACTAACCTGCTATATTGGCTTTTCCTTGATTAGTGTCCATTTGAGTCATTTCTTGATCTCAATATTAATTTAATTCAATTAAATAGTTCAAATAACTAAAAATATCTAATTTAAACTTATAACCCATTTTATTGTGAAATTACAAAATTACCCCCAATGTTTTACCTCTTATGCCATTTAGTCCCTAAATCTGAAACAAGAATTTTACCATTTTTTAACCATCAACCAAGCTAACCAAATTTCTTTTATTCACAAATCATTCCATTATCATCAAATTTTTATATTAAATCCCATACATTTTACTTTTTAACAACTTAATCCTTTAACATTAAAATTACTAAAAATCACTTAACAAAATACTTCTATTTAACAACCAAGCTTAATAATATATCATAGAACTTCAATAAATATCAAACTCATCCATGGCATAATATATAACATTCAATAGTTTTTCAATTTGACCCCCAGGCTAGCTAGCTAAAATGAGTTCAAAAACATAAAAATTACTAAAAACGGATCAAATTTACATACCATGCACTTGAAACAAAGGTTGGCCGATTGTTCGCTACTCTCCCATGGTGTTTTCGGTCAAAATTTGGTGAAATAAGGAAAATGATGATATTTGGCTTATTAATTTTATGCTCAATTATCAATTTACTATAATACCCTTTGTAACAACCTTTAAATTCCTTAATTCTTTTATCCAAAACCGTCCATTAACACCACTAAGGGTATAATTACCCAATAAGCCCATTAACTCTTGTTTCCTTATTAAATTAACACCTTTTTACTAATAGAAACTTACTTTTGCAACTTTTATAATTTAGTCTTTTTAATTAATTAACTATTTATACCTTAAAATTCCTTAACCAAAATTTAATATCACCCCAATTACACTCTGTACGGCCTCAGTTTATAAAAACAAGGCCCTAATATCTCATTTTATAAAACCACTTGACTTTAGAGACATACCACTTGAACCTAATTATTCGTTCAAATAACATAAATTATCAAATCAAAATTTATTATAACACTATATTTGACTCGTAAATATTAAATAATAACATTTACGGACTCATTCATCAAATTTGTGGTCCCGAAACCATTATTTTTCGACACCACTGAAATACAGGATGTTACACATGGCATTGCCTTCAATGATATGAGCATTGACCTGAAATATCATGATACATTAGAATGGTTATGTAGCCTCTAGTAGGGCAAACGTAATTGTAAACTAGATTAGCACAGCATGAGAAAGGAAAAGAAATGTATGATTGATATGATCTCTAAACACGTGATAAATCTAAATTATATAGACTTATTTAGCATCTTTTTACTTAATTTTTTTAGCAAATTTTGAGTATATTGTTAGAAAATTATATGAACTTAATTCATATTAAGACATTGAGCATGATATTAGTAAGTTTGTAATTTTATTAATTTTTAGAGTTATTTCTACATAAAATTAAGTTATATTGTTACAAGTTTAATAAAGAACTTAATATGCTGCAGTGGAACCATGGAATGACTAACATGGGAGCAAATTAAATATCACACATGAACAAGTCATATGGACGACTAAAGCATGATTGTGTTCTGAAATTTTACCTTGACTCATTTGCTGTTGGTTGCTGAAAAGAAATCTAATTGTGTCTTGAATTGGGTCACAAAACTGTCTATTAAGGGGAAGAGAATCGCAAATTCGGCAAGCATATAAGCAGCCCAAAATCAACTTTTGAATGATTTATTTGGAGGTCCTTGCACTTGGGAAAGAATCAAAAATCAACTCCCAAATATTGACCAAGAAACCATCCAGCCCCTAGCACAAATCAAACAAGAAAATGAAGGAAAAAATCAGCCGCTTTCCACATTTTATGGCTGGCCAAGAGAGGGAGCATTTCAAGGGATCCCTCAAGCTATTTTTAGCAAACTTTCATGTCACCCTTCTACTATAGATACCACATTTCATTCTCATATCACTCATTCATCTCTCATTTCTCTCTTCACTTTGTTTCTCTTTTCACACATAACACTCCCATTTCCCATCTAATTTAGCCAGTATTTCCCTTGAGGAAAATCACTTTTGGCCAGCCATCTTAAGGAGCACTTTGCGAAGGAGCAAACATTAGGATAGGAGGAAGCCACTGCGATCGATTTCTGGAGGACTGTCAAAATCATTCCAATTTTCTTCTTTTTATCTTTATTTTGTTCTTAGTTATTCAACATGTTTGCAAATTGTTTTAATGTTTTTCCATTAATAATGATAGCTTAATTTTTTTTAGATAGAATAAGTACATTAATTTGACGAAGTTCATTTGATTCATGTTTATAATGTCTGTGCCTCAATCTTTCATGCTTTCAATTAAACTCATGCATGTATTTCATTCATTAAAATGTGACTGAATGCATTAGAATTAGTTTATCAATCCTAGCCAGATGATGATTAATGGATGCAATAATTGAAAGATGCATGCTTAATTTAAATCCTAGCCCAATTAAATTAAAGCTTTGTAATAACTCAAGAGAGCTCTATTACCTTGCATAATTTTAGATTTGTATGATTAAATTGTTTCAAACCTAATCCGTCCCTGTTACTTCATATAAACTCTAAGAAACCCTTAGTTAAATAAGATCATCGTAGTATGCATGTTTTTCTAAGAATAAGATTCTGAAAGGACTTATACTGGTTTCAAGTTAATGAAAGATCGAGTTGCCATGGAATATGTTCCGGACATTCTTAAACATGATGAAAAATGAATTACGTTGAATTTTTTAATTATTCTAGCTCATTCATGTTATTATTGTTGAAGCTTGTGAATTTGCTGCTAAACCATCTCATTTCATTCATTGCATTTAGATTAATTCTTTTGTATTTAGTTAACATTAATTTTATCCATCACATCAAAATTATTGTGTTTTCTTACCAACTTGTAATCTTTAATTTTGCAATTATTTGATTAACATATACAGTCCCTATGGAGACCGTAACTCTTATACTTACTTATTACTTGATAACGAATGTGTATACTTGCACAAACCTACATCTTACAACACAGACTAGAGTTTTTGGACAACACAAAGAAGGTTATCTGCATGAATGCATGGGCGCAATGTATGCGCCAAAAGAACTTGGTCTGCTATAAGGTATATGTAAGTTTCGTATTTTTCTAATGGGCGAATTTTACAAATTTTGTTGTGTATACTATTCTCTAATGGGTGAATTATGTGTTCTACTGAGTTGAGAAAGTTCATTTTTTTTATCATATGTATAGTCATCTTAGTTCTTTCTCTAGAAATCACTAAGTTCTATGAACTTACTTCGTTATCTTTACTTCTCAGGATCATTGAATAAGTAAAGGAATCACCAAGGGCCACACTAGAAGATATTTTATGTTGTGAGACTTTTAATAATTTTGTGTTATGCATGACAATGGGGTGGCATTACGGATTAGGATTTTAAAGAACGATTGTAACTAAAATTATATTCGTAAAATTATGATTTTTCCCTAACTTTTGTAATGAAGCTTATGATCTTTAGTTAGATTAAATGAAATCTAACTTTTTTTCAAATTATGGTCGGAGGAAAAAAAAAGGGAAAATATGTAAGGCTGTAACGCGCCATTCCTAGATCCTCCTTAAGGGTTAGGTATGGGGCGCTACAAGTTTGGTACTAGAGCCCGATTCAGTCTATTCTTGGACAACGTATGTAGAAGTAGCCCTATATACATAATACGTCAAACCTACTTAAGTTCCTCAGGTATGTAAAAATTTTCTCGCTTATGTCTAATATGTATGTGATAATGATGTAAGAAAAGAGAAAGAAGGAAAAGAGATACCTTTGGGAAAAATATAAAACTAAAGGTGAAGGATGCAGTTTAAATGAAGGAAAGGTTAAGGTGTAACACCCCAAACCCGGTCAATACGCCACGATCGAATCTGGTATGTCACAGAGGAAAACGTTTTGAAGAAAAACGAGTTCACGATTTAAATTTTGTGAAAAACCCTTTTGAAATTCTATATTTGTAGAAAATAAGTTTAAGACTGAAATCTACTTTGAAATTACATAAAACTTTAATATAAGTGAGTAAATCATAAGTTAGAAAAGATTTATATCATTTTAAGAAAACTCAAATTATTACTTTGAAACCATTTACATTTGATAGTAGTAACTAAATATTTGTAAATCATTTAATATATCGAAAACACTTAAGTTGTTAAAATTGTCAATTAATTTATGTTACCCGATGGTAACGTTTTAAAAACCATCGCGTTGTGAAGTTTAGAAAACATTGGGCTCAATTATTAAATTAACCAAGTAATTTATAAGCCATATTTTAAATCAATTCCAAAGCATAAATATAATCCAAAATCATAATTTGAGAGGCCTTATTACAAACCCATAAAAATATAAAACCAAATTTAAATAAAGAAAAGTTCTCAAACCAAAGTTCACGTAGAACCCAAATTTATTGCACGGCCTCCTCGAGTTCATCCGGCTTCACATCCGCGATCTCACGAATCACCTGAAATGATAAGGGAGAAGGTGAGTCACCAAGACTCAGTGCATATTCCCTCTCCCGGGTAAATGCCATATTCTTACACAAATTATAACAAAGTACCTATATGCATAATGCACCCAACCTAGCCATCCATAACTCCTTCTCTACCCCGTGTGGTACCAAACCACTGGTGGTGCCAAACCACTGGTGTCCAAAGACACAATTGTGTTACCAAAACACTGGTGACCGAGGTCACAAATCAAGTGATGGGGCCAACCCATCGTGTGATACCAAATCACTGGCAGACGATCCCATATCTCAAAAGTGGGGCCAACCCACGGTGGAATTAACCACAGGGACAAGTCGCTATGAGGTGCCAAACCTCTGGTGTCCGAAGACACGAATGTGATACAAAATCACTGGTGGTTCCAAACCACTGGTGCCCGAAGACACAAATCGAATGATGGGGCCAACCCATCGTGTGATACCAAATCACTGGCGTCGATCCCATATCTCAAAGTGGGGCCAACCCACGGTGGTGTTAACCACAGGGACGAGACGCTATGAGGTGCCAAACCTCTGGAGGTACCAAACCTCTGGTGATCGTAGTCACAATGTGTTACCAAAACACTGGTGTCCGTCGACACGAATATCAATCTTCCCCCTCCTCTCATATTGCCCGTACCAATGCAATAGATAACCAAATCATGTTAATACACTTTAATATGAATCATATAATAAATACTATAAATCATAGATCATGTTTTCAATCCACATGTAATAACAACATATCGAAACAGACTTACCCGAATCCTCATTCATACCATCATGGTATCATATCCAAATCCCATCGTTTTTCCCACTTTCATAATATGATTAGTTATAACATACATAAAAACATATATAAACCATGTTATAAAGTGTGTAAGATACACACCTTTCACCAACGCAAAACTAACTTCCGGAGATCCGATCTATCGCACTAGATCCTTGTCCTACAATCGGCCAATACTAAAAATTATTAACAAAGGCCATTCAGCCGTATCACTAAATCCAATCAATCTTAGGCTTCCTCAACCAACTTTAAAAAGTATAGAATCCTTACCACTTGACTTACCAACTCCGATTCGCTAAAGGAATGACTTAAACCGATTGCTTCTGAAATCCCAAAGAGCCTATCTTTCAAAACCGATTGTATATAAAAATCAAAGAAACTATCCTTGAATATGCGGCCAAAACAAGGACTAAAAGAGAGGAAGAAGGTTTGGCTATTTGGTTGTGAAAGAAGAAAATATGTGAGTAGAAAAGAGAATAGACATGAGAGAGAGAACTTGGTTTAATCAACAATGGAAGAAAGAAAAATGAGTTTGGAGAAGAAAGAGGTTCGGCCAAATGAAAGAAAAAGAATAAGAGAGAAAATGGGGTTGAAAGATTCGGCCAACTCTTTGTTTACCAAAAAGAAAAGTGCATAAAATGCCAAAATGAAGTTTTAGTTTCAAGTGGAAAGATGAGAGAAAGAAAATAGTATTTTTGGTTTAATGAAATGAAGGCTAAAACAAAAGCAAAATTTGCACAAAATGTACAATAAACATTCGGCCAAAGAAAAGTTTTTGGAGAGGAAAAGCAAAATGCAAAAAGATGCACAAAAGAGGAATTGGCCAAATATTCCCCCCTAAACCACCTAACAAAATTCGGCCACCCACCTAGACACCCATACCGTCCACATTCAACACTAAAAGCATAGGAATTGTTTCCAAAACATTTTCCACAAGCCAAGCCTTTTGTCCCCTCAATATACCATAACTTCAAGATATCCTTCCATAACCTTAAGAATCTTATCCCCAATATCAAGCTTTCCTTAATCATAATTTCAACTTACCAAAAGAAATAGTCCAACCTATCATAAACATAGGTTGACCGGCCATCAATGCTAATACACAAAAATAAACCTTCAAAATGCTAAACATACCACTCGAACCTCTAACCTCAAGCTACCTTTCAAGCTCCTTAACCAACTTGCCACTTACTCCTCTTGTGCTATAAATGAACACTTAAATTAACTTAAGTGCTAAGCTCACCTAATCCACTTAATTAAATAAGCCATACTAAAATTTATTCTAACTTCCTAATTAAAATCAAACCTTCACAGGACTATGCTAAGACACAAAATTCATATCCAAGCCAACACAAAAATAAATAATATTCTAATTTTCCTAAAGCCCAATTCCCAATCGGCCCAATCCTACTAGGCCCAATTTTGGGATGTTACAGATCTACCCTCCTTAAAGAAAATTTCGTCCTCGAAATTTCCAACTAACTAACAGTCGTACATCCTATCTCACCACACTACGCTCTTGCTGCGCACTCTGATATTAACAACACTACTATACTACTAACAACATTTGAATACGTCAACCCACATCAATCAAAGCAGTATATGGAAATCCAATGATCAAGAACATACTGGTGTTGACGTCCGGTGCGTCGCCCTCCTCTCGTCGTCTCGCTGCATACACCAACCCAGGCTGCCTAGCCTCAGTGTTGCTTGCACCTCTGCCCGATGCTCCGCGGCCTCGACCAGAACCATTACCTCCTCTACCGTTATCACGACCTCTCTGCAGTGACGGTCCCTCCTTTCTGAACTGAGCACGATCTTGACCTTCAGATTGATTCCTAGCTAGCTTACGTGGACAGTCCCTCACACGATGATCCAGCGAGCCACACTCGAAACATCCTTTTCCTCTGATCCAACATTCGCCCCAATGAAACTTCCCACATCGATTACACTGTGCTGGTCCCTGATTAGCAGTAACAGGCCTCCCAGACTGATTAGGCCCACTCTGCCTAACCCTTTTTTGAGAATCTTCGTCCGACCCAGATGATCCATATCCTCTCTTATGCTTATTCCGATCGTAACTTTGCCTTCCAGATTCCTTTATCCCTTCGGCTATCTTAGCCTTTTCAACCAAAGCAGCAAACTCTCGCTCCTGATGTGTAGCAATCAACAGTCTAAGCTCGTCCTTCAAACCATCCTCGAATCGGACACATCGCTCGTGCTCCGAAGCCACAATACCTCCAGCATACCGGCTCAATCTTAAGAACTCAGCCTCATACTCTGATACGGATTTACTCCCTTGGACCAAATTCAGGAATGCCTTGCGCTGCGCATCAAAGTAACTAGACCCGATATGTTTCTTCTAATACGCTGCCTTAAAGAAGTCCCAAGTGAGATCCTCTGCCGCAGCACCATTCCGAACCGTGAGCCACCACTGATATGACTCATCCCGAAGAAGCGATACAATCCCTTTCAGCTTTTCCTGGGCATTCAAATCCAAATCCTCCATGATTCGCTCCGTCGCCTCTAACCAATATTCAGCTGAGCTGGGAGCTACACCTGAAACACCTCGAAATACCTCGGCTCTGTTGGCTCGGAGACGCTCAGCAACAAATTTCCGAGCTCCCGCGCCTCTACCTACTCCAGCTACCCTCTCAAGAATTCGCAGCATCGCCTGAGACACTGCGTCATCCCCCGTTTGATCCAAATGCTCAACTCCAACCGCTGGTGGTGGAACTGGTGGTACCTCATTCTCGGATCCTTGACCAGACCTCACTGGCTCAGACACAGCCATCCTACCTCGACCACGTCCACGCATAACACGACCTCGACCTCGAGTACTCATGCCTAACGTCTCGTCTTATCTAAGTTAAAAGTTTTATGCATTAGTCGTTATTCCACTTTCTTTAAAGCACAGTTTTATGAAAAGTTTAATAAGAGGTTGTTTCGCGAGTACACCAAACCTATAGTTTTGGGTCTCTAAAGTAGTTCCTACTACTACACAATCATATCAACATCATCATATCATCAAAATCAACAGTTTTGATGTACTTACCAGGGCGGATTGATGCCGGAGACTCGGGACCATGCCTTTCCAACCATAAAATTTTCAACAAAAATATTTTAAAACCATTCTTTAAATCATTTTGGGCCTCGGGCCCACAGCCGAGCTTTTGAACTTAGCTCTGATACCAATTTGTAACACCCCAAACCCGGTCAATACGCCACGACCGAATCTGGTATGTCACAGAGGAAAATGTTTTGAAGAAAAACGAGTTCACGATTTAAATTTTGTGAAAAACCCTTTTGAAATTCTATATTTGTAGAAAATAAGTTTAAGACTGAAATCTACTTTGAAATTACATAAAACTTTAATATAAGTGAGTAAATCATAAGTTAGAAAAGATTTATATCATTTTAAGAAAACTCAAATTATTACTTTGAAACCATTTACATTTGATAGTAGTAACTAAATATTTGTAAATCATTTAATATATCGAAAACACTTAAGTTGTTAAAATTGTCAATTAATTTATGTTACCCGATGGTAACGTTTTAAAAACCATCGCGTTGTGAAGTTTAGAAAACATTGGGCTCAATTATTAAATTAACCAAGTAATTTATAAGCCATATTTTAAATCAATTCCAAAGCATAAATATAATCCAAAATCATAATTTGAGAGGCCTTATTACAAACCCATAAAAATATAAAACCAAATTTAAATAAAGAAAAGTTCTCAAACCAAAGTTCACGTAGAACCCAAATTTATTGCACGGCCTCCTCGAGTTCATCCGGCTTCACATCCGCGATCTCACGAATCACCTGAAATGATAAGGGAGAAGGTGAGTCACCAAGACTCAGTGCATATTCCCTCTCCCGGGTAAATGCCACATTCTTACACAAATTATAACAAAGTACATATATGCATAATGCACCTAACCTAGCCATCCATAACTCCTTCTCTACCCCGTGTGGTACCAAACCACTGGTGGTGCCAAACCACTGGTGTCCAAAGACACAATTGTGTCACCAAAACACTGGTGACCGAGGTCACAAATCAAGTGATGGGGCCAACCCATCGTGTGATACCAAATCACTGGCAGACGATCCCATATCTCAAAAGTGGGGCCAACCCACGGTGGAATTAACCACAGGGACAAGTCGCTATGAGGTGCCAAACCTCTGGTGTCCGAATACACGAATGTGATACCAAATCACTGGTGGTTCCAAACCACTGGTGCCCGAAGACACAAATCGAATGATGGGGCCAACACATCGTGTGATACCAAATCACTGGCGTCGATCCCATATCTCAAAGTGGGGCCAACCCACGTGGTGTTAACCACAGGGACGAGACGCTATGAGGTGCCAAACCTCTGGAGGTACCAAACCTCTGGTGACCGTAGTCACAATGTGTTACAAAAACACTGGTGTCCGTCGACACGAATATCAATCTTCCCCCCCTCTCATATTGCCCATACCAATGCAATAGATAACCAAATCATGTTAATACACTTTAATATGAATCATATAATAAATACTATAAATCATAGATCATGTTTTCAATCCACATGTAATAACAACATATCGAAACAGACTTACCCGAATCCTCATTCATACCATCATGGTATCATATCCAAATCTCATCGTTTTTCCCACTTTCATAATATGATTAGTTATAACATACATAAAAACATATAGAAACCATGTTATAAAGTGTGTAAGATACACACCTTTCACCAACGCAAAACTAACTTCCGGAGATCCGATCTATCGCACTAGATCCTTGTCCTACAATCGGCCAATACTAAAAATTATTAACAAAGGCCATTCAGCCGTATCACTAAATCCAATCAATCTTAGGCTTCCTCAACCAACTTTAAAAAGTATAGAATCCTTACCACTTGACTTACCAACTCCGATTCGCTAAAGGAATGACTTAAACCGATTGCTTCTGAAATCCCAAAGAGCCTATCTTTCAAAACCGATTGTATATAAAAATCAAAGAAACTATCCTTGAATATTCGGCCAAAACAAGGACTAAAAGAGAGGAAGAAGGTTTGGCTATTTGGTTGTGAAAGAAGAAAATATGTGAGTAGAAAAGAGAATAGACATGAGAGAGAGAACTCAGTTTAATCAACAATGGAAGAAAGAAAAATGAGTTTGGAGAAGAAAGAGGTTCGGCCAAATGAAAGAAAAAGAATAAGAGAGAAAATGGGGTTGAAAGATTCGGCCAACTCTTTGTTTACCAAAAACAAAAGTGCATAAAATGCCAAAATGAAGTTTTAGTTTCAAGTGGAAAGATGAGAGAAAGAAAATAGTATTTTTGGTTTAATGAAATGAAGGCTAAAACAAAAGCAAAATTTGCACAAAATGTACAATAAACATTCGGCCAAAGAAGAGTTTTTGGAGAGGAAAAGCAAAATGCAAAAAGATGCACAAAAGAGGAATTGGCCAAATATTCCCCCCTAAACCACCTAACAAAATTCGGCCACCCACCTAGACACCCATACCGTCCACATTCAACACTAAAAGCATAGGAATTGTTTCCAAAACATTTTCCACAAGCCAAGCCTTTTGTCCCCTCAATATACCATAACTTCAAGATATCCTTCCATAACCTTAAGAATCTTATCCCCAATATCAAGCTTTCCTTAATCATAATTTCAACTTAGCAAAAGAAATAGTCCAACCTATCATAAACATAGGTTGACCGGCCATCAATGCTAATACACAAAAATAAACCTTCAAAATGCTAAACATACCACTCGAACCTCTAACCTCAAGCTACCTTTCAAGCTCCTTAACCAACTTGCCACTTACTCCTCTTGTGCTATAAATGAACACTTAAATTAACTTAAGTGCTAAGCTCACCTAATCCACTTAATTAAATAAGCCATACTAAAATTTATTCTAACTTCCTAATTAAAATCAAACCTTCACAAGACTATGCTAACACACAAAATTCATATCCAAGCCAACACAAAAATAAATAATATTCTAATATTCCTAAAGCCCAATTCCCAATCGGCCCAATCCTACTAGGCCCAATTTTGGGATGTTACAGATCTACCCTCCTTAAAGAAAATTTCGTCCTCGAAATTTCCAACTAACTAACAGTCGTACATCCTATCTCACCACACTACGCTCTTGCTGCGCACTCTGATATTAACAACACTACTATACTACTAACAACATTTGAATACGTCAACCCACATCAATCAAAGCAGTATATGGAAATCCAATGATCAAGAACATACTGGTGTTGACGTCCGGTGCGTCGCCCTCCTCTCGTCGTCTCGCTGCATACACCAACCCAGGCTGCCTAGCCTCAGTGTTGCTTGCACCTCTGCCCAATGCTCCGCGGCCTCGACCAGAACCATTACCTCCTCTACCGTTATCACGACCTCTCTGCAGTGACGGTCCCTCCTTTCTGAACTGAGCACGATCTTGACCTTCAGATTGATTCCTAGCTAGCTTACGTGGACAGTCCCTCACACGATGATCCAGTGAGCCACACTAGAAACATCCTTTTCCTCCGATCCAACATTCGCCCCAATGAAACTTCCCACATCGATTACACTGTGCTGGTCCCTGATTAGCAGTAACAGGCCTCCCAGACTGATTAGGCCCACTCTGCCTAACCCTTTTTTGAGAATCTTCGTCCGACCCAGATGATCCATATCCTCTCTTATGCTTATTCCGATCGTAACTTTGCCTTCCAGATTCCTTTACCCCTTCGGCTATCTTAGCCTTTTCAACCAAAGCAGCAAACTCTCGCTCCTGATGTGTAGCAATCAACAGTCTAAGCTCGTCCTTCAAACCATCCTCGAATCGGACACATCGCTCGTGCTCCGAAGCCACAATACCTCGAGCATACCGGCTCAATCTTAAGAACTCAGCCTCATACTCTGATACGGATTTACTCCCTTGGACCAAATTCAGGAATGCCTTGCGCTGCGCATCAACGTAACTAGACCCGATATATTTCTTCTGATATGCTGCCTTAAAGAAGTCCCAAGTGAGATCCTCTGCCGCAGCACCATTCCGAACCGTGAGCCACCACTGATATGACTCATCCCGAAGAAACGAGACAATCCCTTTCAGCTTTTCCTCGGCATTCAAATCCAAATCCTCCATGATTCGCTCCGTCGCCTCTAACCAATATTCAGCTGAGCTGGGAGCTACACCTGAAACACCTCGAAATACCTCGGCTCTGTTGGCTCGGAGACGCTCAAGAACAGATTTCCGAGCTCCCGCGCCTCCACCTACTCCAGCTACCCTCTCAAGAATTCGCAGCATCGCCTGACACACTGCGTCATCCCCCGTTTGATCCTAATGCTCAACTCCAACAGCTGGTGGTGGAGCTGGTGGTACCTCATTCTCGGATCCTTGACCAGACCTCACTGGCTCAGACACAGCCATCCTACCTCGACCACGTCCACGCATAACACGACCTCGACCTCGAGTACTCATGCCTAACGTCTCGTCTTATCTAAGTTAAAAGTTTTATGCATTAGTCGTTATTCCACTTTCTTTAAAGCACAGTTTTATGAAAAGTTTAATAAGAGGTTGTTTCGCGAGTACACCAAACCTATAGTTTTGGGTCTCTAAAGTAGTTCCTACTACTACACAATCATATCAACATCATCATATCATCAAAATCAACAGTTTTGATGTACTTACCAGGGCGGATTGATGCCGGAAACTCGGGAACATGCCTTTCCAACCATAAAATTTTCAACAAAAATATTTTAAAACCATTCTTTAAATCATTTTGGGCCTCGGGCCCACAGCCGAGCTTTTGAACTTAGCTCTGATACCAATTTGTAACACCCCAAACCCGGTCAATACGCCACGACCGAATCTGGTATGTCACAGAGGAAAACGTTTTGAAGAAAAACGAGTTCACGATTTAAATTTTGTGAAAAACCCTTTTGAAATTCTATATTTGTAGAAAATAAGTTTAAGACTGAAATCTACTTTGAAATTACATAAAACTTTAATATAAGTGAGTAAATCATAAGTTAGAAAAGATTTATATCATTTTAAGAAAACTCAAATTATTACTTTGAAACCATTTACATTTGATAGTAGTAACTAAATATTTGTAAATCATTTAATATATCGAAAACACTTAAGTTGTTAAAATTGTCAATTAATTTATGTTACCCGATGGTAACGTTTTAAAAACCATCGCATTGTGAAGTTTAGAAAACATTGGGCTCAATTATTAAATTAACCAAGTAATTTATAAGCCATATTTTAAATCAATTCCAAAGCATAAATATAATCCAAAATCATAATTTGAGAGGCCTTATTACAAACCCATAAAAATATAAAACCAAATTTAAATAAAGAAAAGTTCTCAAACCAAAGTTCACGTAGAACCCAAATTTATTGCATGGCCTCCTCGAGTTCATCCGGCTTCACATCCGCGATCTCACGAATCACCTGAAATGATAAGGGAGAAGGTGAGTCACCAAGACTCAGTGCATATTCCCTCTCCCGGGTAAATGCCACATTCTTACACAAATTATAACAAAGTACATATATGCATAATGCACCCAACCTAGCCATCCATAACTCCTTCTCTACCCCGTGTGGTACCAAACCACTGGTGGTGCCAAACCACTGGTGTCCAAAGACACAATTGTGTCACCAAAACACTGGTGACCGAGGTCACAAATCAAGTGATGGGGCCAACCCATCGTGTGATACCAAATCACTGGCAGACGATCCCAGATCTCAAAAGTGGGGCCAACCCACGGTGGAATTAACCACAGGGACAAGTCGCTATGAGGTGCCAAACCTCTGGTGTCCGAAGACACGAATGTGATACCAAATCACTGGTGGTTCCAAACCACTGGTGCCCGAAGACACAAATCGAATGATGGGGCCAACCCATCGTGTGATACCAAATCACTGGCGTCGATCCCATATCTCAAAGTGGGGCCAACCCACGGTGGTGTTAACCACAGGGACGAGACGCTATGAGGTGCCAAACCTCTGGAGGTACCAAACCTCTGGTGACCGTAGTCACAATGTGTTACCAAAACACTGGTGTCCGTCGACACGAATATCATTCTTCCCCCTCCTCTCATATTGCCCATACCAATGCAATAGATAACCAAATCATGTTAATACACTTTAATATGAATCATATAATAAATACTATAAATCATAGATCATGTTTTCAATCCACATGTAATAACAACAGATCGAAACAGACTTACCCGAATCCTCATTCATACCATCATGGTATCATATCCAAATCTCATCGTTTTTCCCACTTTCATAATATGATTAGTTATAACATACATAAAAACATATATAAACCATATTATAAAGTGTGTAAGATACACACCTTTCACCAACGCAAAACTAACTTCCGGAGATCCGATCTATCACACTAGATCCTTGTCCTACAATCGGCCAATACTGAAAATTATTAACAAAGGCCATTCAGCCGTATCACTAAATCCAATCAATCTTAGGCTTCCTCAACCAACTTTAAAAAGTATAGAATCCTTACCACTTGACTTACCAACTCCGATTCGCTAAAGGAATGACTTAAACCGATTGCTTCCGAAATCCCAAAGAGCCTATCTTTCAAAACCGATTGTATATAAAAATCAAAGAAACTATCCTTGAATATTCGGCCAAAACAAGGACTAAAAGAGAGGAAGAAGGTTTGGCTATTTGGTTGTGAAAGAAGAAAATATGTGAGTAGAAAAGAGAATAGACATGAGAGAGAGAACTCGGTTTAATCAACAATGGAAGAAAGAAAAATGAGTTTGGAGAAGAAAGAGGTTCAGCCAAATGAAAGAAAAAGAATAAGAGAGAAAATGGGGTTGAAAGATTCGGCCAACTCTTTGTTTACCAAAAAGAAAAGTGCATAAAATGCCAAAATGAAGTTTTAGTTTCAAGTGGAAAGATGAGAGAAAGAAAATAGTATTTTTGGTTCAATGAAATGAAGGCTAAAACAAAAGCAAAATTTGCACAAAATGTACAATAAACATTCGGCCAAAGAAGAGTTTTTGGAGAGGAAAAGCAAAATGCAAAAAGATGCACAAAAGAGGAATTGGCCAAATATTCCCCCCTAAACCACCTAACAAAATTCGGCCACCCACCTAGACACCCATACCGTCCACATTCAACACTAAAAGCATAGGAATTGTTTCCAAAACATTTTCCACAAGCCAAGCCTTTTGTCCCCTCAATATACCATAACTTCAAGATATCCTTCCATAACCTTAAGAATCTTATCCCCAATATCAAGCTTTCCTTAATCATAATTTCAACTTACCAAAAGAAATAGTCCAACCTATCATAAACATAGGTTGACCGGCCATCAATGCTAATACACAAAAATAAACCTTCAAAATGCTAAACATACCACTCGAACCTCTAACCTCAAGCTACCTTTCAAGCTCCTTAACCAACTTGCCACTTACTCCTCTTGTGCTATAGATGAACACTTAAATTAACTTAAGTGCTAAGCTCACCTAATCCACTTCATTAAATAAGCCATACTAAAATTTATTCTAACTTCCTAATTAAAATCAAACCTTCACAAGACTATGCTAACACACAAAATTCATATCCAAGCCAACACAAAAATAAATAATATTCTAATATTCCTAAAGCCCAATTCCCAATCGGCCCAATCCTACTAGGCCCAATTTTGGGATGTTACATAAGGTTTCGATCAATCTTGCCAAGGAGTTTCAAGAGGTATGTTCTCCAAAGTAATGTTAACATCTGTCAAACTAGGTAAGTGAGTAACATTTAAATATACGAGGGCAACGAGCAAATCCTGAATTCGCCCAACTCATGGTATGCACCTGGCACAATCAGTTAGTTACCCGTTATACATTGGAATTCTCCAAAGTTAGAAATTTTGAGGGTGAAATTTTGTTAAGGGGATGAGAGTTGTAGCACTTTGCCTGCTCAAGGTTGGTGCATAGTTTTTGAAATAGTCTATTTGGCAAAGTGGTATCCACTTAATAGTTCCCTTTGGTGTATGAATGGGCGTATTCCTAACAGTGTTTAAGTCGAGGGTGGTTTAATGATAGATCACTATGTTGGTTGGAATGAGATAATAGCCAATTGAAGAGATGACTGAAAAGAGTACTCGCTAAAGGCGTAGTGCGCCATGTTATTATGGTGACGACTAGTTGCATTGTAAGTATAGTAATTAGGGACCCTTTGGTTTGGGTAACCAGATATTGTCTATATTGGATTCTTATTTATATTTGCATTACAGATGTAGACCATTAATGAAAATATTTTTGAAAGAGTGTGACACATGTCAAGTTCCAATGGGGAAGTTATATTTATAAGTATTTAGGCTAAAGAAAGGGGGATTTTTTTCTTCCTTCTTCAAAAGTAATGATAACTGAATCCTAAGGAACCAACAGTGTTTTTTTCTCCTTTGAGCTAGAATTGAAGATCAAACCGAGAGTAGGAGATTTCATCATATCCTGGTGACTGATGCTCATTTCAAGTCAGGTGTTTGGATCTAGCTTTCAAGCTATTGTAAGTAAGTTTCCAAGTGAGTCTCTACCACCTTGCATACATACTGTTCATATTAAAGTATATTTATAAACATGATTGAAATGCAAATTGGAATTTATTAAAAATACAGAAAGAATTTAACACGTATAATACTATAATAATAAAGTTAGGTCATGAATGATTACGTAAGACCATGAGGTCATGACCCATGGCAGCATATGAATTGATGTTATGAAAGGATCGTAAGTATATGACCCTGTATGAAATCACCAAGGCATGTTTAGTATGAAATCGTGATGAAACATTCATTACAATGCCTCCTGGCGTATTCTGTCTACTACTTAGTAGCACATTTTGATCGAATCTTATGGCATCCTTTGTGAAGTCTACCGGGACAGCAAACGAGTGTTCATATGAAGCATGTATAGTATGTTTCGTTTGGTCTGAATGGTGTAATCTGTCATGAATGTCTAGTAAGATTTACATACCTATATTTCTAGTAAGATATGAATGAGTTAGATAGTTTTGTAATAAATATAGCTAAGGTAAAGTATTACAATGCTAATTGAGAGTTGTCTATATTATGATTAATGGTTGAATCAGAGTTATTTGGAATCTATCAAAACACAGTGGTCTGGGATTTATTAACCTCTCTTGAGATCATAAGGAATCTGGGAAGAATGGGTATTCTGAATATTCATATTCATGAAGAAATGGGCATGGAATTTGCCCGAATGGTCTAAGTAGTATCTTGTTAGTATCAATACGTGTGGCATAGAATCAAGGTAAATCTGAGTGTCATTTTGAAGGCATTCAATTCAACAAAAGTATTCGCCAAATACATCTAAATCCATCCAAGGTAAATGTCAGCGAATTATTTTTTGAAATAAGAGTATGACTTAAGGCATGGATTGTTAGAAATGGATTTTGAGGATATGTACTGTTAAGAATTTATTATTATGACCAGAAATTTTATGAAAGGTTTGAGGGGATTTCTCAGTTAACTAGATAAAAAAAGATTTAGTAGAATAAGAGCATGACAACTGGCGTTTGAGAGAATGATGAGACTGTGGTGGTATCCGTTAGAATTAAGGATGTAAGATAATGACTGGTATACAGTAGTTCGTACAAGGTTGCTAAATATGCATTAGGGTATTGTTATTATCTATATTCTAGAAATCGTGAAGAGTATATAAGATATTGAAGAAGAGAGTATGTATGTATATAAGAAATTAGATGAGTTCAAATTATATGACGAATTGTGTATAGGTATGTATTGTGTTGAAATACATCTACATGAATGTGTCTAGTACGTGAAACATTAGTTTTAATAGCTGTATAATTGGTGATTAAAAATGTCAGGTATGAATCGTGTCAGTGTCTGAAGGACTAGCTTGTAGGTCAGTGTCTAATCACCGAGGTGGGAAATGATCGATAGGCCCTCGTGGCATATTCTAATGGATTACCAGTGTGGCGGGTTCTGTATATAGCTATATGGCCTGTTTAGTATGACTCTTAAGTATGAGCAGTGAAATCAGAATGATTAAAGATATCGATTCAATATATGGTAAGAACAGGACCAAGTTAAGACAAAACTAAAGGTAATAATCTGAAAAGATGTAATGGGAACCCTTATTGAAGGAACAAATTTGAATAAGGCTACATCTAATAACTTGAAGAAGGGCATTTATCTGTAGACAGTGGAAGTTAAGATTAGGTATGAGAAGCAATTTTGAACTTTGGTTTGCAAGAATACGAGCAAGAAACCATGATCAAGATGAGTTGAAAGAGATTCCTTAGAGAGCGGTTTTTAGTTATACGTGACAGTAATGGATTTAGACTATGATATAGTAAATAGAAGGAATGTATATGTTGTGCGATTTATGTGATGTTCAATGTGATAGATAGTTGATGTTGAAAGAAGAGTAGCTGGCACTTTATGCAAACCATGATCAAGGCATGAGTGATTAATTATCACTAAGTTCTTACAAACTTACATGAGTTATACTTATCGTTTCAGGTTGATGATGTGAGTCTGCACTTGAGGGACGATGCCAATATTATGCTATTGGAGAGGTGTATCGAATTATTATGCGTACAGATTGTAACACCCTTAACCTGTATCTGTCACCGGAACAGGGTTTCAGAGCGTTACCGAAACATTTAGAACATTTATCGATTAATTCAAGCAAGTTACTATTCATTCACCGAGGTCATTCATAATGTCCCTTAAAGGGACCCTCGAGGCCCAATATGAGCATTAGAAATCAAGTCGGGACTAAATCGAGAACTCAGGGAATTTTTTGTGAAATTCTAAAATTTTCCAAGGTGCAGGGCTCACACGCCCGTGTGGTCTAAGGGACACGCCCGTGTGACCCTAGGACACGCCCGTGCTGCAGGCCGTGTTCAAAACTAGATAGCTCTTTGACTTGCTCCACACAGCCATGCCACACGTCCGTGTGCTAGGCCGTGTGGTTAATTAATTCAATTGGAATTAGGTGCAGGTTTCACATGGCCAAGACACACGCCCGTCTCTCTGCCCGTGTGCTCAATTCTGAGCATTCTGTTTCTCAAAATTAAGATGCAAGGGACACATGGCGTAACCACATGCCCATGTTACTAGGCCGTGTGCCCCACGCGGTCTAGACACACGCCCGTGTGTCTGCCCGGGTGGACAAAATAAAGCCATTCCTAGCTTCGTTTCTCTCCCCAAACTTTTTCATAATCCTACACCACATCTTGCATTCATAACCCAACAAATCCAAGCATTTTATTCAATTTAATTCTATCATTTAACATGATATATCATCAATACAATTACTAACCATTTCAAGCATTCTAATCAAGCATATTCCATCCATCATCATGGCATATCATTTCATACATACATGTTTACAATCTTACCTTGGTTATGTCCTCATGTTAGACATAATTTGATCAACTACTTAACATATATGTGGCTAACATAATATGACATTACATGTATATCAAAACAATCATTACTAGTCATTCTAATGGCTAGATTACAAGTATCGTTTATGTTTACATGCCAATATGGCCAACATATCCTATACATGCCATTACAACCGCAATTGAATTACCATACTATACCGACATGGGCCGATGGATAGTGTGAGTGATCTTCGCCAAGCTTCCAATCCAACAAGCTTCTGATTACTCTAAAACTGGGGAAAAAATAGAGTAAGCATAAAATGCTTAGTAAGTTCGTATAATACAGTACTTAACTTACCATTCATCCTATCTTAGGTAACTAAGTAAGGTATAATCAACCACTTTGATCTCAAGCCCTACACACATCCTCATTGCCCTTCTTAGTCATATATTCCATAGTAATATCAAGACATGTATGGGCTCAACAATAATTAAGTTTCCAAGCACATATGCTTTCCATATCATGTATTTATTAAACATACATAATTCATCTAGTAATTTCGAGTATAATTTTATAATAGTTCATTTCGAGTTTAGATCATTTCGCATCAAAACTTTAACGCCCCGAATTTGGGCCTAGTAGAATTGGGCCTATTGGGCCTTGGGCATGGGAGCGTTTAAAATTTTTCAGATCAACAGAACGGCACTAACCAAGTTGTAACGCCCCAAAATCCCGAAACTTTAAATGTCTGTGCATTGAGGTTATGTATGAGTAGCACTTAGAATATTAATTTTAAGGTATTATCGGGATTATTTGAAGTCTTAGAGATAGGGAAGACCATAAGGAAAAATTTATTTTTCTTGCTTTAGTGGACCCTAGTCTCAGGCATTAGGCCTCTTAAGCAGACTAAGAGAAATAGGACACAAACGGGCTTGTGGTCCAGTGGCAAGTGGCGTCACTTGGGGAGCTATAAGGTGCCGTGTTGTCAGCTGAGGAGGTCCAAGGTTCGAGCATTAGGAGTGGTATTTTCGGAGTGTTTTATTTTGCATAGGTGGACGGCCAGAGTTGTGTTGAATATGAACTCTTGCGTTCGAGTGTTTGAGTGGCAAGGGAAACTGATAATGGAGGAAATTTCGGATAAGGCTAAGGTGTTATCAGGAGAAAAGTTAGGAGATGAGGAGAGGGAGGAATTGGTGCCGAATGGGACTGTAGGAAAAGGAGTATTCAGCTTGTGGCTATAAAAGGAGAGGGTCGAAGGCTTTAAAGGGTTCTTTGAGCTTTCATTAGTTTTTCTTTTCTCCCCTTAATCGGTTTTCCCATAGCCAAATTCTCCCAATTGCCGAAATCTCTTATCGTCGAATCCTTTTTTTTGCCGAATTCTCTCATAGCCAAACTCTTCCATTGCCGAATTACCACCATCTTTTTCCTTGCCGAAATTCCTATTTGTGCCAAACCCTTGTTGTTTTCCTCCATCACAGATCGATTATTATCTACTATCAGTCAAGTGTTGAAAGCCGGATCTAGTTAATAGTTGTCTAGGCCGCAGGATCAAAAGGGGATTTGGTAAGTATTCGGTTAACCTCTTTTGTACGTTTTGCTAAAAGTCGAAAGGCTATCTAACTGTCCTGTCGTTAACTCTGTGATAACAAGGATAAGGTTCAAAAATCGCAAGCGTGGTAGAATCATTAGCAAAGTGTAAGTGTACTCAACTCGATTATGGTTTAAGTAAATGGCCGAATGTGAGTATGATCTATAGGGGTGACTTGTGTGGATTATGAGTCACTCGAATTTTGGTGGTGTATGTGTGAGTGCAGATCTAGGGGATACTCGTGATTAGTAGCTAAGAAAGGGCTATTAGAACCTAGTGGCACATGGTAAGTTTACGGTAAGGCTTCGACTTTTGGTAAATGTTTTGATTAAGTATGGGTGATTGATTGAAGGTTGGTTGGTTGTAGGTTCAAGGCTAAGGATAGTATAGCATGTCGCAGTAACTAGGTGTGTTTGTACACTACACACACATGATATCGGCAATGCTGGAAAGCCGAAAAGCCAAAAGTGGCTAAATGGGCCAGTGAGCCCTGAGGCTAAGTTTGATGAAATTGTTTGATTTGATTATATGAATTGGGTTAGGCATGCATGTTACATGATTTCGATTTGTTTTGGGCCTAATGGGTCATATGACTGAGATTTGGGCCTAGTGGGCCATAAAAATGTGATGTGGCCATTATGGTTATATGAACGTGAAATGGGTTGATGGGCTTTATGGGGACGTGGACTAGTATGCTAGGGTTTTATGGACTTTAGGCTTAGTACTGAACAACTCTTAAACTGCATAAGACTTTCTAATAATTAAACACGTCCGTGGACAAGTCGCTAGGTTAGAGTGTTGTAATGGGCATGTGCATGTCTAGGATTGGATCTAGGGAGAGCTTGGTACTTAAGCAGCCTTAGTGGCCCACCTCCTTTTCTCTAGAATCCTACCTAGTGCATAGTGTTTGTTCACTTTAGCCGCAAGGACTTGTTATTGGGACAAAGTTCATAACTAAAACCCAAGATGGACCAAATACCCTTGGATTTGTAAAAAATTACTAAAATACCCCTGATTTGAAAATAACCAAAATACCCTTAATTTGAAAATTACCAAAGCATCCTTAGATTTGTAAAATCACTAAAATAGCCCTGAATTATGAAATTGCCAGAATACCCTTGGTTTGCAGAATTACCAAAACATCTTTGATTTACAAAATTCCCAAGGTACCTCTGTTTTTCAAAATTACCTAAATACCCCTGTAGAATAGATTTACGGAAATACCCTTGGGTTGTTAAATGACGAAAATACCCCTATGTGATGAGTATGAGTTTTGTGGATGTTGCTCATGTGCATGTTGCATTCATATGATATTCTGATTAGGATACATATGGGTGGGAATTATGGTACGGAGGAAGATTTGAGGATCTCATAGTCGCTAGACGACCATGGATTCACCGGTGGCTTTAAGCCCATTATATGATTAGCAGCTTTGCTACAATGTTGAGTAGTGCCACTGTGAGTGCTACCTTTGGTGTGTAGAGGATGGGTGGGTCGATTTAGAAATCCCCACAGATGTGTAGGGTTGGAAGGGAAATGGTGTGTAGCAGATGGATTTTTGGGGAGGGTTTTGCATTACCTTGTTTTGCATATGATATGATATGATATGATATGATATGAGGTCATTGTGGACCAAGGCCCAATACCACCGATTTTGATAGGGTTCAGGCCAATGTGATAATTATATATTGAATTGAATGCCAAGGGTTGTACACACTGAGTTTCGAAACTCACACCCTTTATTTAATGTTTTAGGTGATCCTCAGTAAATGGCTTGACGTGGGAGACGACTCGGGGATGGCCACACTACAAGATGTTTAAACTTTTATTTAATTGTTTAAAAGACATAGTTTTATTGCTTATTTTCGTTGGATGTAATAAGGTCTTGTACTCCGTTTTGACTTTAGACTTTGGGTTTTGTTGTTTCAACTATTTACTTAACTATTAAACCTAAGTAAATTTCTTACGTTTAAACCTGGTTTTCGAAGTACTTAAAATTATAAACTGGGTTTTTTTTCCATTACTTAACAAGACTCAAGGATTTTGGGCTTTTGGGTCTTAAATTTTTAATTAGCAAAATCGTTTGAATTATACCTTTGATGTGACACGTGGATTCGGGCCTAACTTCTAGGCCGGGTTTGGGGTGTTACAAGAACTTTATACATATTACTCGGAATATCAAAATCACAATTAGTACACTCTAGGTGTACAAGTCTATAATCAAGAATGAACATTCTCATCAAATAGTTTCATGTACAAATATCATCATCTCATATTTCATATATCACTTGTCATGTATCATTATTTTATTACAGTTCATATAATATTCTTTCATGTCATATTTCTATATCATATACACCATTCCATGTCAATTTGTCTTAGATTTATATTTGCCCCTATCAAAACCTTGCCCGTTGAATTTATTTGAATTATTGATGGATACATAAGTAGTACACTCGAGGCGTACGAATCAGGATCCGTCAATTCATATTCAATGGTACCCATAAGGTACTATTTCAGAGAGTATACTCTTGAGCCACATATATATATACTACAGAACTACCAGTCCAGGCTAAATCCTTTTTATGACATATGCTCTAAAGAGCTTGATCAGGATTACCCGTCCGGGCTAAATTCAATCCATAATATATGCTTGAGAGGACTTATATCATGATTACCCGTCCGGGCTAAATCCTATCAGAATTGAGATCGATGGATTACTCATCTGAGCTAAATCCTATCAGCAACAAATGCAGGACCTCTTTCATTTCGGGAAATCACATATCCATCAATTTTCCATTTATTCAACCGGGATTTAAACACTTTTCAAGAATTATCAGACATTTGATTATTTCATGCCTCCGTAACATTTATGTAATTCGAGTAAAACACATTCCACATTTATGTCAAGCATACAAGTAACATTTTATTCATTTACCATTTTATTGGGCATTTCATTTATCGGGCTATATTGAGTAGGTGATCATTTCACATATTTATGACATTGATAAAATTCACAAACACAACATTTAAATCAAGCATAAAAACATATACAATTTAGTTACACGAACTTACCTCGACAAATGTTCGTGTATGTAAAATCTACTAATCTGACATTTTCCTCATTCCTCGTTCGAACTCCGAATTTGGTTTATCTGTATCTATACAAGTAGATTTAACATCAATATATCATATTTTACATTCATGTGGACTAAATTTTCATCATAGGCAAAATTACTATTTTTCCCCTAACTTTTCCATAAATTCCATTTTTGTCCTTAGGCTCGGAAAATGAAACTTGTGCAAATTTGTAACACCCCAAACTCAGTCAAAACATTACGACCAAATATGGAATGTTACAAGAAGGGTAGTCTTGAAATTTAAAGGGAACATCGCGACTCAAGAATACTTTCTGTTTAGTGATTCCATGTTAAGGGCTATTTAAAATTCGGTTAGGTTATCTCTTACCAACTTCTTATTAAATTAACTAGGAGCTGAAAACGAGTTTATTTCATAAAACCGAACCTAGAAAATTCCTATAAGGTGACAATTGAAACCCATGTTAAGGACGTGACCTGTGAAAATAATATTTGTAGTACTAAGAATGTCCCCAGTTTAGTTATTTATTGCTCGTGGTCCGTACGTTGATATTTTGGAAAAACCATTATTTACGTTTTTAAGAAAACCCCATTTCCGACATTTTATAACACTTATATAAAATTAGCATTAAATCAAAACCCCAAAATAAAGTTAAAGCGGTCTTATTACATAATAAAATCCTGAATTAAAATAAGTTCAAAATAAAGTACGAAGTTTACGAATGCAATAGTATCGCATGGCCACCTCGAGTCCACCCTAGCTCCAAAACCCGCGATCTAGTGATTACCTGCAAAATTCAGCAGAGGGGTGAGTCCCCGAGACTCAGTGTGTAAATTCCCGTATAAAGCAAACTGGGCCTTAAGCCCATAGATACACATTGGGCCTTAGCCCACTCAATATGGCATATATCACATGTATGCAATGCAGCCCAGCCCAATCTAGCTATCCATCCAAACACCCGTGGCATTGTGCCACTGTGCTTCTTGACCAACGTGGTCCCAAACGACTCATGACAAAGTCACTAAAATATGTAATCGTGGGGCCAACCCACTGTGGTTTCAGACCAACGTGACGATCTCTGATAAGTTCATGTATACGTGGGGCCAACCCACTGTGGTCTTAGACCACCGAGACAAGTCACTAATATAAGTACTCGTGGTTTCAAACCACCGTGGTTCTTAGACCACCGTGACAATAGTCACTGATTCTCACTTCCCCTTTCATTCAATCCCGAGCCCATGCTCATTTCATCATGCTAATTATGAATGCAAACATACTCACAAAGTATAACAGTCAATTATTCTATACATGCATATAACCGAAAGTATCATCATAACAGAACTTACCCGATTCTATCCTTATCCACAAGGGTATCTTGACTGTCGTTACAGTCATTTCGGCTTGCAACCAATGCAGTTAATAATGCAAACAGTAAAGAAGCGTGCGAGTAATACACACCTGATAACTCATAACACTAAGCTTTCTACGTCGACGCTTCCACTAGCAGGGACAACGGATATTTGCCTATCCCAGGCAGAAGTTGGCTCCATACCACAGCCCGGCGGAAAATCCTGAACCGCTGATGCTGCACGACACTTAAACTTAGGAGCGACGGCTACATTCCCCTCCTCAGCTTGACCATTCTTGAATCCATGAATAGATTTGATCAGTACTCAGAGTGAAACGTTGCTTGTATAACAAGAGAATCGATTAAGGCAGACTCCAACCGATAAGAGATATAACAACCAAGAACCGGAAAGAAGTGACCCTTACCTTGGTAAATGATGAACCACACAGCAACTAGTTCGGCCTTGAATCAAAGATGAGTTGAGAGAAACAGAAGTTCGGCCTAGCAGTCACAGATAGCCCTTGAGTATTCGGTTAACCAAAAAGAGACTTAAAGAAGGGAAAAGGTATTGCCCGAAGTTACCTTGCGTTGAAACAGGTGATGAAAAGCCCAAAGCAGATTCGGTAGAAAAGTAACCCTTCACACCTAAGGCTTCAATAATCCAGAAGCAGGGTGGAACCGATTTGCTTGGGATTATAGGAACTATTCGACTAAAAGAAAAGAACTACAAAAGGGTGTCAATGGAACAGATGCAAGGTTTCGGCTAGAGAAGAAGAAATAGAGGAGAAAGATGAAACACAAAGAAGTGAGATGAAAGTTTCGGTTGAGAGGTTTAAGAGAAATAAGCAAAGGAGAAGAAAAGATTCGGCAAGGGGGGTGGCTTCAAATAGTTTCGGCTAACACATAAAATGGGGAGAAGATGCAGAGAAAATGAAGAAGATGCTTCGGTTGTGATGAGTAAAAGGTGATGGAGAGTAGAGAAGAACGTACACAAGAGAAAAGAAAAAAATGTGAAAAGTAAAGAACCCGAAATGACCAAAGAAAAAGCCTAAAACGTCAAAATGCTAAGACCACTAGAGATTTTTGGCACACACTCAAGCAAGCTTTCGGTTTTCTTCTTTGCTACTCACCTGACACCCAATTCCATGCCAACCACAAGCCTTAGCCGCATTTCACCTCCCCACACCCCACATTCGGCCAAGCACTACCTCACTCCACAAATTCATTGATTCATTCCTTGATTCACTCCTCCACTCACTCCCCATCACCCCTTCAAAACACTTGACCAAGTCTTCCTCGACAATCTCTTCCACACCCCCCATTCAAACACTTTGACTCATTCAAACAACTACCATGAAGAGTCCAGCCGAAAGCCACCTCCTTAGCTCCCCAAGCACAAAAAATAAAGCTTCTGAATGCTGCTGACACGGCTCAAACTCCTTTCCCCTGCTACTCCTCTGTGACGCCACACCCCTGCACCTTAAGTGGCGCCTTCTTGCCACTCCACCGCAACTCTCCTTGTGTCAACAAACACAAGAATTTATCCTTAAGACCTGCTTCAACCAGCTCTCCCCTAAAGAGCCTAAAAACAAAATTCTCACCAAGGCTCAAGCTTGACCCCGAGCCTTCCCGGGACCCCCAAACATACCAAATTAACAAAAAAATCATGCCAAACATACAGAAAACATATAAATGTAGAGCCCTATAACACCCCAAACCCGGCCCATGCGTTTCGACCGGATCGGGCATGTCACGGCTTGTACTTTGTAAACCTTTGCTTTGTTGGTTTTTGAAATTTGTAAGTTAATTAGACAATATTTAAGTAAATAAGCGGCATTTTAAAAATAAAACCTTGTATTAAGTATTATTAAGTACAAATAAACATTAGCATAAAATTCATAAGTTGCTTAATCATTGAAAACTCCTAAGTTGAATAAAAACTAGGGGCCTTATTACAAAAATATTTCCATAATTGAAAAAAATAATAATAACTTAAAGAAACTCCAAATTAACTTGTCAAAAAAAAACTTGATGGCCCCTCGAGTCTGTCTCGGCTCCCATGTCCACGATCTACTGTTCATCTGGAAGAGTAGAGAAAAGGAAAGCGTGAGTCACAAAGACTCAGTGTATAAATCTCAAAACACACATTGACCTGAGCCCACAAACACATTATGGGCCCTGGCCCATACAGGAAGGCATCAATCATAATCACATAATAACAATAAAGAATGAATAACCCAGCCCATCCTAGGTTTCCATCCTCTACACACCATCTCGTACCAACCATCACACCGTGGGGATTTCTACAATCAACCCTCCATCCGCTACACACCAAAACGACAGTCATACTGCCTATTCCTATTAAGTAGTAATCATTAAACGTGGCATAGCCACCGATTACAATGTGACCTTACATTTAAATTATGTGGGATTTCTACCACCGATCACCAAGTGACCTATCATGCACTTCCCCTTCAATTATCATCATTCCCACCCCATGCATACATACATAAAGAAACATCAAGCAGATATATATATATTCTTCAATACACATAGGGAGTCCTATGTTTACGTACCTGGCATCCTTGCCTACCCTTTTTAGGGTTCCATTCGACTGTCTATACTGCCTTATTCCGGCTTTTTAGCCCATAACATACAAAAATAAATATACATACAGGTTTATCAGTAGCGTGTTAGAGATCTACACACTTGATTAATGTCGATACCTTTGCTAAATCGATCTACAACTTTGTTCAAGAAGCTGGAAAGATGTGAAACTACAGCCTCTCCTATATTCGGCCATGGTTAGTGTTTTACCCAATTTTATGTATTTGAATAAACAACTCTTCTTACCTTAAAATCCCGAAATTGAAGACTAATGATTTTTCAGCTTTTAGATCTAGTCGACCAAGCTTCCTTCAAATCCTGAAAACCATTAAACTATTAGCTTTCGGCTTTTGCTTTTCAAAAACCGGGAATAGATTATGAGAACTAAACAAAAATCGGCTCTTACCTTAGCTTAGGAGATTCGGCTAGCACTAGAGAGAGGATTCGGCAATGCCAATGGAAGATTTAAATGCCGGAAGTATAGAATAATTTCTCAAATAGGATGAATAAAAGAAAAAGCGATGGATGCTTTGGCTTTTTAGAGAAATCGGTACAAGGGAAAAGAAAGTGGGGAAAAGTTTCGGCTTTTGAAGAAATTGAAGAAATAAATTTGGAGAGGGAGAGGCTAGGGAATTTTGGCACCAAGGGAGAGGATTTTAGGGTTTTTCAATGTCAGAAACAAGGAGCTAGCCCCCCTATTTATAGATTTTTGACACCTATTGCTAAATACTGAAAACGCCCTTAAAATTTAAGCTAGAAGAGAGGAGAATTTCAGCACCCTCTATGCCATGCAGTAGCTGAATTTTACACTCCTCTAGGTGGTGGATTTTCGGCCAACACTTCCTTTGAAGATAAGCTCCTAACTTTTCTCCTTTTTATCTATGATATTATCACTTAAAAACCCGTATATATCTTCCTATTTTTAAGCCTTGTAGTCGTCCACCTCATTAATTCTAAATGCCGAAATTTAACTCATTTAAATTAAAAGATTTGGGCTTCATTAAACTTAAATTTAAATCCCTTAAATCCCTTGTTGTGGCATCACCCTTGCTCCCATTTAATTGCCGAAAATGGCCCAAAAACGTGGGCTCCTTGCGACCCAAAACTTGTTCCTTTTTAATTGTTAATGATGCCACCTTAAAATAATTTAATCTGGGCCTTTGCCTAATTCTAAGCCCAAATTTAGACCCCTATCACTTAAATTAACAAATTAATTCTATCCCTACACTAAATGCATAGGCCCATAATTTTAGGATGTTACAGCTCTACCCCTCTTAAAGAAATTTCGTCCTCGAAATTTCCAACTAACTAGTAATCATACTACCTAAGTCTCACTACTATGCTTTCACTGCGCACTCTAATTCTAAAGCCAAAATAAGCACTTAGTATACTATGGTAGGGTACGCACCGGTATTCGCATCTAGAGCGTCCTCGTCCCCTTGGCGACGTGCTGCATAGACCAAGGTGGGCTGCCTCGCCTCAACATAACCTGCAACTCCACGACCATGTCCTGTGCCATTCCACCATTGACTTGACCACGGCCCCTTGGTGGTTGTTGACCTTCTCTTCTCGGCGGTGCATTCTCTTGACCTGTGGGCCCTTCACTGCCCCGTTGCTGCAGACAGTTTCTAACTTGGTGGTCCGTAGATCCACACCTAAAACACTTTCCAGTGCCTGCCCAACACTCATCAGTATGGAACTTACCACATCGAGCACACATTTGTTTCTGGTTAGCCGCAACAGGTCTCTCATCTTGTTTCGGCCCGTCTGACCTAGGTCTTTTCTGAGTTTGCTCAACTGCCCCTGACGATTCAAAATTCCTCTTATTTCCTCCCCTATCTCTATCCCGATTCAACTTTTCAGTCCACTTAACCTCCTCGGCTATCTTAGCCTTTTCCACTAGGACAGCAAATTCCCTTTCCCGCTGTGGGGCTATCAAAACACGCAAATCATCCTTCAGGCCATCCTCAAGCCTAACACAACGTTCATGCTCCGTGGCTACCATCCCACGAGCATAACGGCTAAGACGTAAGAATTCAGCTTCATACGCAGCCACTGACCGACTCCCTTGAACCAGATTCAGAAATGCTCTACACTGCGCATCCACATAACTCGATCCAATGTACTTATTCTGATACGCCGTTTTAAAGAGTTCCCAAGTGATACGGTCAGACACTGTACCATCCTTAACAGTAAGCCACCATTGATATGCTTCATCCCGCAGGAGGGATACCACTCCTTTCAACTTCTCCTCCTCCGTGAAATCCAAATCATCCATTATGCGTTCTACCGCCTCCAACCAATACTCAGCTGAACTTGGGGCTACACCAGAAATTCCTCTAAACACTTCTGCCCCATTGGCCCTAAGCCGCTCCGGCACAGATTTCCGGGCTCCTATGCCCATACCAGCCCTAGCAACCCTCTCTAAAACCCTTAACATTGCCTGAGATACCGCATCATCTCCGGCAGTCTGATCCTGAAATTCCTCCTCCACAGCTGGCATCTCGTTTCCAGAACCATGACCAGACCCTACTGGTTCCGACATCGTCCTCTTACCCCTACCACGACCACGTGGCGGACGTCCTCGACCCCTTGTACTCATTCTACCGATTCGCGTTTATCTGATTAGAAATTTTATGAACTATTAGTTTTCTTCCACAGTTTTAACCACGGACAGTCTTATGAATAATAGCTTTAAGAGTAGTTCTTTCGAATTCGCATTCATATCCTCTAAGAAACATATACATGAACTCACGTTCATTACAGAAAAGTGTTGTTGTTGGTGGTGTTGTTGTTGTTTTCACTACCCAGGGGTATTTTCGTAATTTTTATCCTATAGGGGTATTTTCGTAATTTTTTGAAATAAGGTTCCTTGGTGATTTTGTCAAATAAGGGTATTTCGGTAATTTTGCATTCCTGGGGGTATTTTCGTAATTTTAAAAATCAGGGGTATTTTAGTAATTTTGAAATCCGGGGGTATTTCGGTAATTTTGAAATTCAGGGGTATTTCGGTAATTTTTGAAATCTGGGGTATTTCAGTAATTTTGAAATCCGGGGGTATTTCGGTAATTTTTGAAATCTAGGGTATTTCAGTAATTTTGAAATCCAGGGGTATTTCGGTAATTTTGAAATTCGGGGGCATTTCGGTAATTTTGAAATCTGGGGGTATTTCGGTAATTTTACCAAACAAGGGTAATTTGGTAATTTCTTCAAACCAGGGTTATTTTGGTCATTTTGCAAAACAAGGGTAATTTGGTAATTTCCTTCATGGCCGTGAACATTTTCAAATCAAGTATTATTTTTTTTGAAGTGTACAAAACTTAGGGGTTTTTTTTTTGCAAAATAAGGTGGTTAGTCCCTTTCGGGTTTTAATTATGGGTTCAGCCCATGAATAAGTTCTTATTGCTAGAGTGAACAGTCACTACGCACCAGGTAAGATTCCAACGAAGAGGAGGTGAGTCACTTGGACTGCTTAAATACCAAGCTCTTCCGAATCTACTCCTAGACATGCATATGCCTGTTACCATACCTTAGTCTTGCGACTTGTTTACAGGTTTTGTTTAGTAAAAATTAAGTCTTATGTAATTGAAGAGTTGTTTGTCTAAGCCTAGAGTCCATCAAGTTCTAATCTAGATAGTCTACGTCCCATAAAGCCCATTAAGCCCACATTTATATCACAATCAGGAGTTGAGAATACTTACCTGGGTGGATTGGTTGCCGGTAGACTCGAAGGCCATGTCTTCAAACCAAAAAATTTTCTTAAATACAATTTTTTTTCTAAAACACTTCTAGACCCATTTCACAGCCCGAGTTTTGAACTAGGCTCTGATACCAAATTGTAACACCCCAAACCAGGCCCATGCGTTTCGACCGGATCGGGCATGTCACGGCTTGTACTTTGTAAACCTTTGCTTTGTTGGTTTTTGAAATTTGCAAGTTAATTAGATAATATTTAAGTAAATAAGCGGCATTTTAAAAATAAAACCTTGTATTAAGTATTATTAAGTATAAATAAACCTTAGCATAAAATTCATAAGTTGCTTAATCATTGAAAACTCCTAAGTTAAATAAAAACTAGGGGCCTTATTACAAAAATATTTCCATAATGAAAAAAAAAATAAAAAAATAACTTAATGAAACTCCAAATTAACTTGTCAAAAAAAAACTTGATGGCCCCTCGAGTCTGTCTCGGCTCCCATGTCCACGATCTACTGTTCATCTGGAAGAGTAGAGAAAAGGAAAGCGTGAGTCACAAAGACTCAGTGTATAAATCTCAAAACACACATTGACCTGAGCCCACAAACACATTATGGGCCCTGGCCCATACAGGAAGGCATCAATCATAATCACATAATAACAATAAAGAATGAATAACCCAACCCATCCTAGGTTTCCATCCTCTACACACCATCCTGTACCAACCATCACACCGTGGGGATTTCTACAATCAACCCTCCATCCGCTACACACCAAAACGACAGCCGTACTGCCTATTCCTATTAAGTAGGAATCATTAAACGTGGCATAGCCACCGATCACAATGTGACCTTACATTTAAATTATGTGGGATTTCTACCACCGATCACAAAGTGACCTATCATGCACTTCCCCTTCAATTATCATCATTCCCACCCCATGCATACATACATAAAGAAACATCAAGCAGATATATATATTCTTCAATACACATACGGAGTCCTATGTTTAAGTACCTGGCATTCTTGCCTAACCCTTTTTAGGGTTCCATTCGACTGTCTATACAGCCTTATTCCGGCTTTTTAGCCCATAACATACAAAAATAAATATACATACAGGTTTATCAGTAACGTGTTAGAGATCTACACACCTGATTAATGTCGATACCCTTGCTACACCGATCTACAACTTTGTTCAAGAAGCCAGAAAGATGTGAAACTACGGCCTCTTCTATATTCGGCCATGGTTAGTGTTCTACCCAATTTTATGTATTTAAGTAAACAACTCTTCTTACCTTAAAATCCCGAAATTGAAGACTAATGATTTTTCAGCTTTTAGATCTAGTCGACCAAACTTCCTTCAAATCCTGAAAACCATTAAACTATTAGCTTTCGGCTTTTGCTTTTCAAAAACCGAGAATAGATTATGAGAACTAAACAAAAATCGACTCTTACCTTAGCTTAGGAGATTCGGCTAGCACTAGAGAGAGGATTCGGCAATGCCAATGGATGATTTAAATGCCGGAAGTATAGAATAATTTCTCAAATAGGATGAATAAAAGAAAAAGCGATGGATGCTTCGGCTTTTTAGAGAAATCGGCACAAGGGAAAAGAAAGTGGGGAAAAGTTTCGGCTTTTGAAGAAATTGAAGAAATAAATTTGGAGAGGGAGAGGCTAGGGAATTTTGGCACCAAGGGAGAGGATTTTAGGGTTTTTCAATGTCAGAAACAAGGAGCTAGCCCCCCCTATTTATAGATTTTTGACACTTACTGCTAAATACCGAAAATGCCCTTAAAATTTAAGCTAGAAGAGAGGAGAATTTCGGCACCCTCTATGCCATGCAGTAGCTGAATTTTACACTCCTCTAGGTGGTGGATTTTCGGCCAACACTTCCTTTGAAGATAAGCTCCTAACTTTTCTCCTTTTTATCTATGATATTATCACTTAAAAATCCGTATATATCTTCCTATTTTTAAGCCTTGTAGTCGTCCACCTCATTAATTCTAAATGTCGAAATTTAACTCATTTAAATTAAAAGATTTGGGCTTCATTAAACTTAAATTTAAATCCCTTAAATCCCTTGTTGTGGCGTCACCCTTGCTCCCATTTAATTGCCGAAAATGGCCCAAAAACATGGGCTCCTTGTGACCCAAAACTTGTTCCTTTTTAATTGTTAATGATGCCACCTTAAAATAATTTAATCTGGGCCTTTGCCTAATTCTAAGCCCAAATTTAGACCCCTATCACTTAAATTAACAAATTAATTCTATCCCTACACTAAATGCATAGGCCCATAATTTTAGGATGTTACAAGCCCCTAGTTCCAGGATGTTACAAAATTACTCCCTACTCCAAGCCTAACCAAAGCCCCATTACAAAATTTACAGCACATGTATTCATAATTTTTCATAATTTTTCTTCCAATTTCACAAGTTTACATTTTAGTCCCTAAATCATGTTTTCATCAAAAATCACTTTGTAAAAGTTATTTATCTATCAATAACCTTTCCTTTTCTACCATAAATTTCTAATTTCCAGCATATACATCCTTGACCATTTTTCATATCTTGATAACTTTTCAATTTAATCCCTCAAATAGATAGTTTAGACTATCCCGATTCCAAAAATATCAAAATTACTAAAAATGGGATAATGAAACTCACCCAATTTGGCCATGAAAGTTTCTTCTCTCTCTCTCCTAGGGTTTCCATGTTTTATTTTGGGCAAGAAGATGAGAAAATAAGATGGTATCTATTTTATCATCTTTTAATTAATTAAAATTTTCACTTTTCAATTTAGTCATTACCCTTTTTCTATATTTCCATGGATGAGTCACAAAGAAAAATCTACATACCTTTTTAATGGCATAATTACCATATAAGGACCTTAAGTTTTGAATTCCATAGCTATTTAATCCTTATAGCTACTAGAATTCAACTTTCGCATTTTATGCAATTTAGTCCTTCTCGTAATTAAGCACTCAATCGATAAAATTTTCATACCAAAATTTTCACATGTCATATCTATCATAATAAGGACCATATAATAAAATAAAATAAAATTTTATTTTCGACTCGAATTTGATTTGTGGTCCCGAAACCACTATTCTGATTTCACCGAAATTTGGGCTGTTACACAGATCAAGCCTAGTGGTGTTTATGGATCACTAGGGTTGCATAAGAGTAATTATTTTGATAATTGTAATATGTTATAATGTTAGATGAGAACTTTTGTAATTTAATTCCTCCACTTACTTTTATTTGTAATTATATTTCTCTAATGTATATGTAGTCTTTTAAATTGCATATTGTTTTGGGATGTAACTGTTCAATTGCAAGTTGAGTCTGTATCCATGTGGTATAACCCAAGATCCAAATCCAGTGAATCGGATCGGGTTGAAGGAGTTACATATGAATTTTTTTATTGTGAATGACGCTACATATTGCAGAAGTCATACACCCAATGCACCAGCTTTCGATTCCTTATCTATTCGAACTCAGTCTTTTACTTACATAAAAGTGTACAAATCATGAATACATAGTCCGCCATCCACTCAGGACTTAGGTATGCCACACTATGAACATCACAAGGGAATAAATCCATAAACGGATTCAGGATTCATTCTTCTTAGGTCCAGTCCGATGTATTATTAGTCCAATCATCACATCTATGTCTCTATCTTCTAGGAGTCATTCGCTCTGCTGCCTAAGACAAAGCATCTCCCCAACTGGACTTGATAGACGACATATTAGTCTTTCAATTTGTTTGATCATTTTTATTATATTAAGGATATGTTTAGGTTTGTCTACTAATATAAGTTGTATTTCTGTCTTACGATTTGATCATGTAATATCGCTTAGTATTAGTTTAAAACATTAGACAACCAATGAGAACAGTTGCTTCCATTTTGCTTTGCATGCAAAAATAATATGAGGACAATTACACAAAGTATATTAATGTAATCAATGAATTTGTTTTATTAACCAATCTATTCGACAAAATTACAAGTTCACATTGAAGAAAATACTACACTTAAGGCACTGGATCCAACATGAAACCCCAAAGTCGTGACATCAATCCGATAGTTTGAAAATTTTACAATTTGGTCCTTATTTGACCTCGAGATCTCCAAAGAGCTTTTGTAAGCTTGTATAAGGTTCGTATATGATTGAATAGCATATAATAATGATAATTTCAACTTAATAATATGACTTAACTATTAAATTGAATTGCAATCAATCTGCTCCAGAACAAATGTGACATCCTGTAGCTCAGACCTGGTGATCAAGTTGGGTATGAGGTGTTACACTTAAGGGGAGAATTTAGAGTTGAGAGATCTAGTCTTTGGATACAAGAGTAAGGTTACTATACTAGGGTGTGATAGAATTAAGGTCACTTGTTGTATTAAGAACAAATATAATAGATTCTTCTTACTGACGTAGACTTCACATACGTAGGAAAGTTGAACTACATAAATAATTTGTTGTCCCCTATTCTTATTGTGTTTTATGCAACACCATTAGAAGTGTCTACTTCCACTGTCACTTCCTTTCATACTATATTTTCTTAGCATATTAATACCTAGTGAAGTTCAACAATTGAAAAAAAATTCTCAATCTAAACCAACTCTATACAAATCTCATAAATCATGACATAGAAAGTATCCCCTTCATGTTCGTTTTATGATCTATGTTCAAGATTCATGGCTGCCCCTCCTAATAATGTCATCTTCAAAGTTCAAACTCTTGTTATCTGCTTGAGAGAGCAATGTGCCATACCATTACACCCAATACTTGCTAGTATGATGCTAGGATATTTAGAATAATACGATTATCACAAGTATATAAAATTACTTGAAGCGAAATTGGAATTGACTATTGAATTTTGACGAAGAAGACAACAATAAATTAATTTCTCTCTCTTGACATTTTTCCTTTTACACAAACCCTAATTATAGTCCATGAAGGCTATAGTTTTTATTAGATTTTATGTGTGCAACTCTAATAGATAGATGGAGTATCAAGTTATAACCTTTAATCCAATACGTCCATCAAATAATTAAATGACCAAATAGGATTTAATTATCATTAAAATAAATGACTTAAATACTTTAAATTGTACCACTTAACTTTAAACTTAATTGGATCCATAAATATAAGTTATAAACTTACACTTTCAACCAACAACCCTGCGCCTAGGCCACAAGTCTAGCACATTTTAGCCACCACACTGTTACACTGAGCCTTTTCCACTTCCTCCCTACCCAAGCTTCACATCCATACGTCAATCAGTAGCCAACCTAGCAACACCTAGCTCACACCTTGCTATCGCACATCAAGCCTCCGCCATTAGCTCTAACATGTGCCCCTCATGCTAAACCTCCTGGCAACGCCCCTAGACCACCAGGCCCAACCTGCGCGCCACTGCCTTAGTCCCATTTAGTTTTTCCCTTCTCTTATATTTTGGCACCTTTATTAATGACTTGTTGCTGTCTTTAGGAAACGAGAATTACCTTGGAAGGGTTAGTATGTTTGGGTGTAGTTGGTTTATTATAGCGGAAAACATTTGGGTTAAGGTGAAATTGAATTGCTAAAAAGGGAATGTTTATGCACCACACTTAGAAGTGGAGTCAAAGGAAAGCCGATCATCCATGAAGTTAAAAAGAAAAAAAACTATAGTGTATTTAAGGACTTTTTACTGTGGAGGTTATACATGATGATTTCTTTTTTGTTCTTATTTTACAGGTTGATTTAGTGGTGAAATAGTTGGCGTTCGTGGGATTCTCTTGCTTGAGAAGGCTGGATTAAATAATAGCTCGATAAAATTCTCTTGTTGTATTCGTAACTCTTGCGAGCAATGGGAAAGAAAATTTTCACGACTCCATTGAAGTGAAATAATGTGCTTCACTTGAAGTTAGCTATCATTGAGCCGAACTTCAAAGGGACATCCGGAGCATCATCAAACTGAACCCGACTTACTTTCACTGCCTCCATCTCCTCTTGAATTACGTAGAGAAGTCTCCTTAACTCTTATTTCATTCATTTAAATAGGTTTGTGCTATATTGAGAACAATGAAGTAAGCCTTGAGGGAGATTAGTTTAGCTTTTAGGGTATTGTCTTTATTTTTCTTTTTTAAATTATTTTCATTTTTAATTTTTTTGAAACAAATTAAAGAACTTTGACATTAACGCAAAGCAATTTAGAAAGTGAGTTTGCTTATTTTTCTTGTTATTTAAGAATGCTAGTATGACATTGGATTAGCAACTGATTATTTGCAATAATTAAATATTATTGAGACTTTATATGCTTCAACTTTGCGACTTTCTTAGTTATATATTCTATGAATTTTCTTTGTTGCATTACCTTTTTTTAAAGGAAGTGCATGAATTGTCATCGACCATAAGTAAGGAATATTTCTTTTAATTACTCTTAGTTCCACAATAAAAGGAAGACTATGAAAATTTTCTTTGGATTGTTTGAATCTTTTGATCGGAAAAAGATTGTATAAAACAGTAACATCACATTATTTATATTCCTTTTTCCATAATTTTATGCCACGTCAATATTTTTATCCCGAATTTTAGTATTTTCATCTTGAAACAAATCAAATCCAAATTAAAATTCTGAAATTCAGGATAAAATTACTGATGTAGCATAAAACTAATAGAAAAAGGACACAAATGACGTGACGTCACTATTTCATACAATCCTTTCTCTGATCTTATTTTTTAACCCTTTTCGGTCTTTAATTATGTTTGCTTTTAGTACTTTTACTTAAAAGATTACTTATTTTGTTGCTTGAAGTATGGATTGGGATAAGTAAAAACATTAAGGTAGATATTTTAATGAGGAGAGATTACACATTAAATTTTATTGTTATTTATAATTCTTGTTTACTTTGTTTCAATTTGAGATTAAAAAAAAGGGAACAGAAAATTCAAAAAAATCGAAGAAAAGTAAAAATAAATAAATAAAAAGAAAGATGAAAAGTACTTGTAGTTCAAGCCATTATCAAGAGAAAAAGTGCTTATTTGTTTTTTTTTTTAATTTGTTTTATTTAGTTTATATCTTTTGTCTTTAATTCATGCTTTATTCTTAAATGTTTTGAAGAAATAAGGGGTGAGTAAAAAATGGTAGAGTTGAAAATGTGTTGTTAGTGGTGACATTGGGAATGATATTTTATCTCATATTGATTCATATTTGACTAATGCTTATGGCATTGAGCAAGGTAGTCGATACCACATTAATGGATGCACTATTTTTTTTATTAGAACTGGTACATATTAATATCAGTCTGTTTTGATGTATCCTTTTTAGATTTATCGATTTTTTTAAAAATATATATTTAATATATTTTTATAAATATATGTACAATCAAAAAATTTCAAATATAAAATATTAATCAATTATATAAAATATTCATTAATAACTCCACAAATGAAAATCTATCATTCAATAAATCCAAAAATAACAAGGAAAAAAAAGTTGAAGGATGATTGGGAACTTTTTGTTTGATAATAAAGCGAGTGAATTTTTCTTAATATATTTTAGTTAGTCCGTACATTCACTATTAAGATAAAAACTAAATTGGAATGTAAAAGTTTTTTTTCTTTTTTATCATATTGTAAATCTCAATTAAGTCTTTAGCATAATAATAGATAGTTAAAAATTTTATATTTCTTAATATTAGTAATGCACCAGTTGGTGCACCATGTTCTGACTAGTGTAACCAGAATTGTCCGTAATGAGCTAATGTGACCAATATGGATTGAAATTTTCACCAGTGCGAAAAAGAATATTGTGTGCTCTGCTTTAACATTGGAGCGGTGCGCACCGACCAATACGACCAAAACTAGTGCGAAACCAACCGCCTTGGTATTGGGCCTAAATTTATTAGTTTTATCCTACCTTAGCTCAAGCATACTTTAAAGACCTAGTAATTTTGTATGTAGTTTTTATAAAATCATGTATTTTTATTTAAAAAAAAATTTTAAATAAATTTATTTTTAAAATTTTTATTTTTTTAATTTTTAAGATTAAAATTAAATTGATAAAATGTGTAAAATTGAAGGTTAAATTTGTTGATTTTTTTAGAATTATGACCAAATTGATAGAATCTATAAACATTGGAGCCAATAAAAAAGTTAACGTAATTGACTTAATGGATGAGTGACCAAAATATCAAATTTCGATAACGTTAGTTGCTAAAATAAAAAAATGTAAACCTTGATGAACAAAACAGAAACACGCAAATAGTTGAATAACTATTTTTATAGTTTTTTCATTTTTTTTATTTCTAGAATTAAATTGCAGGAAAGTTTTGACATAATCACATTAGTAATAGAACCAACTAGTGTTGGATGTAACGGCAAGGCACATTGCAGTCTTAATAGAAGGTGCAAGTTCGAACCTTAGAGACGGCATTATTGGGAGGGGTAGAGACAAACCTCGAACATGAATCATAAAAAAAACATAAATAATACCAAAAAAATAACAATAGTAAATATAATAGCTAAAATATATTTCCATAACTAATAATAATAAATATATATTGTTGGAATATTACTTGAGAGAAAATTAAAAAAAAAGTAATCTAATATTGAAATTATATTTTATATTATCGAATTTTGGCCTAATGATAAAAACTTAGATAGTGTTAGTAATGTAAAATGAGATGATCCAAAACGCCCCCTATCAAGTCATTTTATACAGCAATAATAAGTTGTTGCCCTAGTAACAATATTTCACAAGACATTGTTTGTCCATTATAGAAAATGAGGGACCATGCAATCAAATGAGCCAAATGAAGCAAACAAAAACTAAAACAAAAACAGTGGACAAAAGTATATGTCAAAAGCGGTTTTAGGGAGAGAGGAAGAGGGTTTTATATTATTGTGGGCTACTACCTGCCTCTGCCATGCAAATAGAAATTCTATAAACTGACGTTTAATTCGTTTTCTTTTATATATAGTACAAAATAAAGGATTTAATAATAGAGAAAAAATAGATTATATTTGGGTTTTGTGATTTACTGATTTAGTGTTGTCGGTCGAAAAATAGAGCGAGAAAGCAAGCCAGCCCTTGGTTTTGGGGAAAATTGGTTATTGGGCATTGGCATTTGATGAATGTAGAGAGAAGTGGTTGTGTAATAGTCTTTTCATACCAGATTCTGATAATGGCCCCCAAATCTAATCTATACCTCATTCTATACGACCTTACAAGACCAAACTATCTACCAACGGTCAATATTTATAATTAACTAAGTTGCTTCCCTACCATTGTTTTATTTTCCAAGTGTTATAGGAAAAATAGATTAATTAATTAAGAGTTCATTTGATTGATGCATTTTTTCAATGGGAAAACTAATCCAATACAAGTTACGTTTTTTATTTCTAGGTTGAGTGTTATAACATTTATTAAATATTATTTGCAAGTATCATAGAGGTTCATGTATTAAAAATTGAATTATATTTTGGCTCATTTACTCAAAAACTGATAAATTAATCATTGTATTTTAGATCAAAGAGTAAATTAGTATTTCTGTTAAAAATGTCACAAAATTTTACCATTAAAAACTGGTCCTTGTACGTCAGTATAAAGTATATGTGGCACATTATATGTCATTGTTTGGTTATTTTGTCAATAATGCTAGTTTTTAATAGTACAAAGGAATGAAATTTTTAATAGAAAGGACCAACTTGTTCTTTAATCTAACGTACAAGGACTAATTTGCCCCTTTTTTTTATTAGAGGGAGTAAAATGCAATCTAGCTCTTAGTATAATGACCTCTATGGTGTTGGAGAATGTTGTACAATATTTCTTCTGCGTAAGAGTATAGAATCAATTTATTGTTGTCGAACTATCACAACTATAATAGTTGAAATAAGGTGACAAAGATTAAGGCGCGGACTAGGTCGCTCTATTGGGATGATATGCCCCATCTCGGTGATAATAACCAGTGCAAAGAGGTTTCATTGCATGTCGTCCCACAGGATACAACAAGTCCAGTTACCCACTGTACACCTTGCTAACCTACACAAGTTAGAAGGTAGAAGTACCACCAAAAACAACACTTTCTTCACCCAATTAATTAAAACTCTCCAAAAGACTTAGAAAGACTTATTTTTATTTCTCTTGAAAAATGGATACAGTTCTTATGGAAGCACGATTCCTATTTGTAGGATAAGATGAAGCATTAAAAATAAATGGAGAATGAAAAAAATTTAAACTTGATTTAAATGCATTGAAAGAAAAAAACTTACATCTTTAAAGTTTGATATTAAAGATTTAGCAAACTTAAAAACAAAAATGTTTCATTCAAACTTTCTTCAAGACAAACGTTTATAAGATATAAAAAAATTATTTTTTGTATTAAAATATCCCAGCAATCCCCCACTTATTTTAATAAAATCAATTAAGTACTATTTTTCAGGTGAAAATAGAAAATTATGCATAGTGCAGGTGCCAATGGCTTGAACCTACACTTAATGTTCAACAATCTCTGCTCCAGAGCCAATATTGAACTAAGTCTTGAACTAAGGCTGCTTTAGGGAAACAAAGTATTATGTCACACACATAGATTTCCAGTTCCCTGCAATGAACTTCATAAGCCAACACGTTGTGGCCATGTGCTTTATCCTATTTATAATGAGTGTTCTAGAGAATAAGCCCTCAATCTCATAGAAATCAGCTTCACTTCTACACTCATATAGGTGAGGCTATTAATGCTCTTATAACTCTACATCCCACTCAAACAAGCTATAGACCTTTTTAAGAGTATAAATATACTCAACCTTTATTAGTGTTGCAGAATTCATGCACCGCACCGTAGGGAGGGATTTGTTTATATGTGCAAGTCATCAAACCACTCTATGATTCGGTTTTCCCTTTGAACCTAATTCTTGGGATCTCCAATTACTAGATAGGGTATCCTTATAGTTGATTTTTATTAGATAGGGTATCCTTATAGTTGATTTTTATTCTTGTTTGGGCTTTAGTCCTATCTCCCTTAATGTTATCCAGATCTTTTCTCTACCTAAAGCTTTTGTCAAATGATCTACAAAGGTGTCATCAGTTTGAATATGGTCAACATAGCTATTCTTTCTTCTTATAGATCTAGATTTTCTATTGTAATATCTTCTATTGACTCTTCTAATGGAAGCAATATTATCACAATGGAATAATACAGGTGGTATTGGTTTTTCCCATATTGGAATCTCAAATAAAAGATCTCGTAACCAACCTGCTTCTTCATTAGTTGAGGCTAATGTTATAAGTTCAACCTCTATGGTGGAGTTTTCTATAATTTGTTGCTTTTTATATTTCCAACAAATTGATCCACCTTCCAATATAAACACATAGCGAGAGGTAGATAAGGAATCACTAGCCAAGGTATTCCAATTAGCATCATTGTATCCTTCAAGTACAACAGGATATTTTTGATAAAGTATACCATAACTTAGGTCCTTTTTAAATACCTCATCACTTGAATAATTGCATTCCAATGCTCTATGTTTGGTTTACTTGTAAATCTAGCTAGCACCCTTACAACATAAGCTATGTCAAGATTGGTACCTCAAGCTACCAATAATTCTCGCATATTCTTTTTGGTTACATACATATTGATATTCTCCATGAAGCATAAATGTAAATTTGGATCAAAAGAAGAGCCCAAGGGTTTTCAATCGAAAAATTTATATTTTTCAATATAATGAATTTGGTCTAGAAAAATACCATTTAAAGTCCATGTGATCTTTATGCTAGGAATTACATTTGCTTCCCCTAAATATTTTATGTGAAAATGAGTTGTGGGTAACATCTTGGGAACATTTATAGTCTTTAGATTTATTCCAAAAATCAAGAGATCTTTAACATATAAACAAATTATGACATGTAAATTATTATTAGCTTTGTAATATATGTACTTATCCGTTTCATTAGTTTTAAAACCATTAGAAATTAAACACATTTCAAATTTCTCATGTCACTGTCTAAGACCTTAAATTTAAACCATATAATGATTTTAACAATATGCTCACTTTAATTTCATTACCTGGCACAACAAAGCCCTTAAGTTGCTCCATGTAAATTTATTATTCCAACTCAATATTTAGGAAAGTTGACACCAATCTGATGGATTATCAAATCATGGATAGTAGCAACTACAATTAGAACTCTAATTGATGTTATTCTGCTCACAGGAGAAAATGTATCGAAGAAATCTATGTCTTCTTTTTGCCTAAAGTTGCAAGCCTAGCTTTATATTTTATCAATTGAGCCATTATCCTTCAAATTCTTTCTTAGTATCCACTTACACTCTATTGGTTTATAGCCTTCTGGTAAGTCTACTAGCTTCTAGGTTTTATTGGTTGTCAAGAAGTCCATCCCATCATTAATGGCTTCTTTTCAAAGGTCAAAATCAGGAGAAGATAAAGCCTTATCTAAAGTAATAGGATCTTCTTAAACATTATACACATGATAATCAAGGCCAAAGTCTCTCTTACTTCTTCTAGGTTCACTCATAGGTTAAGAAGAAAATTGTTCAAAACCTTGTTGATTATTGTTGGTCTAGATTCAACACCCTCACTATTTCTAGCATTAAAGGGAAATCTATTTTCGTCAAACATGGCATCTAAGGATTCAATTATAACATTGTTATCAAGGTTGAGCAGCTTGTATGCGTTGCTCATCAAGGCATAACCCATAAATGCATATCTAGAGGCTTTTACCCCAAGTTTTGGTCTTTTAGGATCTGGAAGCCTAACAAAGGTAGGACAACCCCACACTCTAAAATAACTCACATTTGGATTATAACTTTTCCAAAGTTCATAAGGTGTTTCTAAAAAGTGTTTTTGTGGTACTCTATTAAGGACATAATTAGCAGTAAAAACTACTTCTCCCCATAAACTTTTAGGAGAACTAGAGCTCACTAACATAACATTAGTCAAATCTATTAGAGTTCTATTTTAGCGTTCAGCCACAACATTTGATGTAGGAGAATAAGGAGGAGTAGTTTCATGAATAATACCTAAGGATTGAATAAAAGTATTTAGTCCAAGGCTGTCATACTCACCTCCTCTATCACTCCTAAATCTTTTTATTTTTCTCCTAAAAAGATTTTCTATCTCTTTTATAAAAGTGGAAAACTTCTCAAAAGTTTCACTTTTATTTTTCAGCAAATAAACATATGCATATCTTGGAAAATCGTCAATAAAGGATAAAAAATACATTTTTCCACCGAGTTTTAGGATCCCTTCAAATTCACAATGTTAATGTGTATTAATTCTAATAATTCAAATTTTCTTTCCACACTTTTGAAAGGTTTTCTTGTAATTTTAATCATGTTACATGATTCACATTTTCCTAATTCAATATCTAGTTTATGAATTCAACCTACACTACTCATGTTTTTCATATATTTGCTATTAACATGACATAATCCAACATGCCACACATTCACAAAAGAAACAATATAAGTAGAAAAATTGAAATTTCATTCGTTTCAACATTGAGTTTAAACATGCCTTCATAGGCATAATCTTTCCCAACAAATTTGACATTTTTCAAAAAAATAAAATGATCTGATTTAAAAACTTGTTTGAATCCATCTTTGTTTAAAAACGAACCAGACACCAATTTTTTTTCTAATTTCTAGAACATGCCAAACATCGTTAGGGATCAACGTTTTAACATAATTGAAATTAAGCTCAATATCACCATAAGCCAAGGCATTAATGATGTTGGAATCGCCAAGCAAGATTTACTTCTCTTTCTCAAACAGAGAATATGTTTTAAACCAAGTTTTATTATAGCAGACAGGCCTAAAGGCTCCAAAGTCTACCCGCAATCCTTAAAGAGGAATCAACAGTGTTGATTTCAAATATCATAGCCATAAATGGCTCTTCAGTTATATTGACCTGATTAGAAGGTCCCTGTTTTCAGAAATGACATACTCTTGTTATATATCTAGATTTCCCACATACATAACACCCATAATTTGTTTTTATTTGGTGCTTCTCTTAAAAAAGGGCCTTGGTTTTTCCTCTAATTAAATTGATCCTTAAGTTGTTTCCCATAGGACTTATTTGTATTAATTTTATTTTTTGTTTCAATTTAGTATTGTTATAAGCCTTAGGCATGTTCTCATTAGAATATACAAGATTTACCTGAATTACATGAATGATGTCAAGAAAGTTGTCTTGATTGTTGTGTTCTTCTACTCTTAGGTGCCTGGTTAGAGATTAAATAGAAAGTTCTTTTTGTGTATCATAAGACGTTCCTTTATTTATAAGAGTTGAGCAATTTGTTAATAATGGCGAACACTTCCATTTGACTCATTGACTATTATTTCTTCATGTCAAACATCATGTGCAAGCATCTAAAGATCGTGGGTTTATTCTATAATAGATTTATTTTCCACCATTTGAAATATGAAATAAAGACTACATGAATACTTTTTGGATCTAGCTTCTTCAATGTCATACTTTTGCTACAATGCTTTCCAAATTTTCTTTGTTCAAGCATACATTTGATCACAATAATCATATAAGTTGTTAGAAATATGAGTAAATAATTTCTACAATGGTCATGATCCTTCTTCAGTGTCATACTCTTTTCTCTCTCTTTGGTCGATTTTTTTCTTTAGGGCTTTTTTAAGGGTTTTTTCGTTTAGGTTTTTAGGGTTTGATTAGTTTTAAGGTTTTGAGTTTTGGGTTTAAGAAAGACACTGTGAAAGCTTAAAGGTAGATTTGAGCAGTTGGGGATGTGATAACATTGGGAGACACACACATTTCATATGTCGTGTCGAGATGGAACTATTACCTTAGAAGCTCACCCTATGGAAGTCAGGTTTCAGGGTGACGGTGCTTTATACGGTCACGGGTTGAAATGTATGTGAAGATCTCAGTCAACGGTCGTTATGTGGTCACAGGTTGGAGTATAATTAGGGACCAGTTGATGGTCATTATGCAGTTACGAGTTCAAGCTTTAGAGATGCCCAGACATGGTGGCTTATTAACATCATACATAAGATTGAGGTCATAATCATACGGAAAAACAAAGGGGCTTTCAGTGTAACCAACGTAATTTTTTTCTCCATCTCCACCAAAGGAAATATCTTTAAACTTCATTCTTATCTGAAGCTCAGGACTGAGATAGATGTAAGAGGACTCTCAAGGGGGAGCAGATGTTTCAATAGAGTAGAGATAAAACACTAGTCGTTGCGGTAGCAGTTGAAGTTATTAATGAGTTGCTTAATAACGACAATTTATTTTCGCCCCAAAATAAGCTTCACATTTACTCCACCATCACAGCCGGTCCCCCCCAAGAGTCTTTTTGCCTCGAACTCAATCTCGAGTTTCAGATAAGACGAAGGTTAAAGACATCGTCTTTGATGAAGATGGGGAAAAATAATAAGTTGATTATGCCATAAATCCATTCAGATTTTCCTTATGATTATGCCCTCAAACTTATGAATGGCATCATCCCCTGGTATCCAAAAAGCTTGAACTTATGACCACATAATGACCGACAATTGGCCCCTTAGTTATAATCCAACTCGTGATTGTATAACGGCAGTCGATCGAGACCTCTACTTAGACTTCAACCCGTGACCATAAAAACCACTGTCACCCCGAAACCTAACATCCATAAGATGGGTATCTAAAGTAATAATTTCATCCTGGCACGAACTATGAAATGTGTATGTCTCGGAGTGCTATCGCATCACCGGCTACTCAAAAGTACCTTAAAGCTAGCACACTCTCTACCTTAAATAGAAATAAATATTTTCGATGAAAATTTTAAGCACTGAAGTAGGAAGAAACCTGAGAGAGAAATTTTTAAAAGGGAGGGATGGTTTCCAAGACATATTATACAGTAAGGGAAGAGCCCCCATCTTATAAGTTAAGGGTGAAACTGAAATAAAAAAGAGAGGGATTGAGGGATACATTAAAAGCGTATCTTCTAACACTATTTTAATCGAATAATAGCAATGTATGCTTCAGTTGTACTTTAAAACTTACATGGGATTCCCCAGCGCAAGGCATCTGCCCAGGCTTTGGACCAATGAAAAAGAGAAAGCGCGCCTAGCTGGCGCGTTTGCTGTTAACATGTCAAGGAAAGCACACTCAATTTGATGTATTTTCTTCGAAATTATCAAAAAGCATCCATCTAGGCGGGCTTTCCCTGACATGTCAGCAGAAAACGTGCCCATGTTGACACGCTTTCTTTCCTCCATTTTTCCAAAACCTGCGCAGATGCCTTGTGCCCAGGAATCCCAGTTAAGTTTTCAAGCACAACTGAAACATACATTATTATTCGATGAAAATGCGTGTTAGAAGACACGTTTTTAATGTATCCCTTCCTCCCTCCTTTTTTTTCTCATATTAAACTATCCAACATTCCCACCAAAGTATTCCATACTGAGACACCATCAAATTATGTTTGTTGAAGAGTTCTATTTCAACTTTGTTATCCCGTTTCTTTAAATAACCATTTGAAGTTTGTTTTATTCTTCTCAATTTTGGATAATTCGCACTCTTTTTTCTAAATATTTAATTAATTTTAAATTGAGTACCCGATTATTGTAGGGGAGGATATAATTCGATGAGTCAAAGCTTTAATTTATTACGATAGTTGAATTTGCAATACAAACGTCGAGGTCGTATTTGCAAAAGCCCAATCAACGGACTTGGCTTTCAATTGTAGCAAACAATTGTGTAAGCTACAAAAAAGAATTAGGAGGAAATTTGGGGGTTCATGCCGGAAAAGAATTTTTAGCTTGAAATGTAGATATCTAGCCTCACTATACCCCTTTAAGTATGAGCTTTTTGATGTGAAAGGCGAGATGGAGCTCAAGACGGTGTTGGATTCGCATTGCTCAAGTGGGAATGCTATACTTGAGTTATATGCCGAGTTTTTTGAGGTCGATGGAGTTGGTCCATCTTCGATCAATGTTTCAGGTCATGCAAAAATTGAACAAGAAGCAAAAAGTCCCATGACACGGTTGTGCGGTGGGTTCACTTTTTTGTTACAAAGCTCCCATTACGATATCTTGGAATCATCAATGGGAATACATTTTTCAGTTTTAAGCACCGATTTCAACTTCAGCAGTCATTCTGTCCATCAGCAGGGACATCTCGGTAACCCAAACTTCGACACTTCGGCACAACATTTAGTCAATGCATTCAATTTCATCTTCGGTGGATCGATGTCCTGGGCTATAAACACTTATACTAGTATTCCATCAACTTACACTGGTTGGAAACCCATTGGAGATTTTGACCGTAACGTGGGGTATAGAAGAACTGATGATTTACTCCCTACGTTCAGAGCCAACGAAGAGACATCCAACCCTGCACATGTTACTAGGGTTGTTGAGGAAGATGAGAATGAAAATGCAACTAAGGAAGAATATGCAGGCACAAAAGAAGGGGCAACGGATGTTGTTGGTGGATTTTAATCCAACCCCAATCCAATTCGACAATCTGAGTCGAATGGTCCAAAAATAGTAATTTTTTCTGAATCAGACCAGGTTCCAACTGAGCTAGAACCTTGCAGTTCTGACGATAACAGTTCAGACAATGCTCCCAAAAAAATCTACAATTCAGGGCATATGTACCTTCGACCCACATCCATAACATCGACCTCTCAGCTGATGGTGGGTTGGAGTTTCCAGATCTTCCACACAGAAGACCTGGCCATGCAAGTTCTTGGTCAAATGTTGAGGAATTACAAGTTGGCATGAAGCATTCCTTAAAAGACTCTTTTCTTGCTGCAGTGATACGGTTCAGCGTCAAGAACAGCGTGAACTATTATGTCACAAAATCTAGTTTAGAGAAATTTGAGGCCAAATGTGCAATGTGTGATGGCAACTGCCAAAAAAGAAATCATGGCATTTTCTCGAAAGAAGACAGGGTTGTGGACAATAAAGAAGTATACCGCTCAACATATTTGTCTTGCCATAGGTGCATCATGTGGTGACTCGATATTTCTATTTGAACTAATAATGGTCTTTGTATTTAACTTTAACTCCTCATATTGTAGGTGTATCACAAGATCATGTAAAGATAGACTCTGACATGATAGTTGACATAATATTACCTATAGTAAAAACGAGTCCTAGGATCTTGTGCTGATTTTGTTTGCTAATATCTGCAGTCAGTAGGATTGCACGCAATCGTACTACAAGGCATGAGTCCCAAAATAGAAAGCTATGGAGAAGATGCATAATGGGTGGGACAAGTCCTATAATGATTTGTGGCAATGATGTCAGGTATTGGACCAGTATGAACTAGGTTCCATAATCGATCTGCAAATGGAGCCAACGTACTTCCATGATCATTTGCTCCCTAAGAGAAGAGTTCTCCATTGATTCTTTTAGACATTCAACTAATGCAAAGAAGCTTTTCAGTATTGTAAGTCATTGTACAAATTGGCGATATTTGGTTGTATGAGAAATATGAACATCAGTTGTTGATTGTCATTGCCCAGAATAGTAAATAGAAAATTCTGCCGATAGTATTTGCAATAATGGTAGGAGAAAAGGTAGATGATTGGGATTTATTCCCGAGCCAATTGCATCGTAATGTTATCCCGAAACCCAATATTACCATTCGAATAGTTAGCGGCAACAAGTCATTGACATGGGTATGTAGTTGTTACTATTTTCACAATAATGCTATAACATATACAGTGTTTGCATTCATAGGTATACTGTTTTACTTTGAATTTTTGACAATGTACGAGTTTGTCCAACATTGTTTCCATGAAATGTTAAACTTGCACACGATTAACAACGTCGGTACGGTGTACCTCACTAACATACCCTTCGACCAGTGGACACAATCGTATGACAGAGGTCTATGATACGGGCACATAATGACGAACCTAGTGGAAGGCATCAATTCTATATTGAAGGAGACGCATCATTTGTCGATAACCTTGATTGTGAAAGAAACATACTTTCGCTTGATTTCCTTATTTCCAAAGTAAGGGAGAAATATGTTGGACAGATAGTGGGCGATCATATTTGGTGCGAGGATGTCACGAAAGAAATTAAACAAAATGCAGAGAGAGAAAACACTATGCATGTAGTGTGTCACTCATGTCCAAACCTATCATCCCGGGTCACGGAGTTCACCAGACTCAACCAAGATATTGTTGGGGCAACGTACCGTGTTTCCCTAACACGAGGGACCTATGATTTTGGGAAATTCCAAACACTTTGATTCCCATAGGCACATGTAATTGCTACATGTGCACAAGCATGAATACAGTACACCATATATTAACGAAGTGTACAAACTGGAGCGCATGTAAAATGTATGAAAATCTAAATTCCCATCGGTCTTAGATGAGAGTATGTGGTCGCTTGTGTTGAACGCCTCGTTCGAGTTGGTACCAAATGTATCATTGTGTCATTCGTAACCCAAAGGTTGTCCAAATTCTACTTGGATGCACGACAATATGTATGTTCAGGAGAGGACCAATCAACTGAGGTTATGCAGCTATTGTAAGAACCCAGGGCATACTAAGGCAACATGTCTATAGTTGCGGGATACGTTGAGGACAAGACCTTGTTAACAAATTTATTCATTTTTTTTTAGACAACTTTTTTTCATTCATTTGTATACCTCATAGTCACGGGTCACATTACATGTTTTACATTGAATTTTTCATAGAAATTAAGTGATAGATAATTTTTACCTCATTCATTATTTTGTTTTCCATGGTGAAATAATGAATAAAGATAAACTAAGTGTAATAGGTACGTTGAGGCTCTCTCTCAAGGTATCGAATTTAATTTTTGGGTATACTTTATTTAATATTATTAAAATATGAGTTGTTTTACATTTTAATAATTTACCTTTAAAATTTTATAAACTTATTATTAAATTATTGATATCAAATATTAATAGATGGAAAATTTGTATACAATATACATTAGAATTTAAGAAAGTGAATTATAAGTTGCAATACAAAACTAAAAAAAATGATTATATTCTATAGATATCAAATATATTTACATCACAAAACTAAAGGAAAAAAACATCATCGACATCGTCAAGCCGAATCAGTGCCACAGGACAGTGGGTGATAATTATTGGTAGGATTTCCTCACACAAGTTGGGGTTCTGGCTCCTCGTCTACATCTTCAGCTTAATCCCCTATCTTCATCTTCATCTCCTTCCTCTGTGGTTGAGTCTGCTGTCATCCTAGCCTCCCATCGTGTCTCTTCCATTTTACGAGAAGGTGGTTGCGAAGATGAGCCACTTTGGTAAAATAATAATGTGGAGGTGTTTGCAAAACTATCAATGGATAAGTGTACGGTGTCACATAAGTCAGTTGTGGATAATATCCCGAGATCATTATTGTTTTTGGATACATCAGCATTGGTGTCGGCATCAATGTCGTCATCAGGGTGTAATATGATGGAGATAGAGGTGCCACGAAAAACACACCTGGAGGAGTGTAGATGCAAGGTTCTGCGGTGGTGCATAGTGTGGTGCTTGTGTAAAATACATGGGGTTAGTGAAAGAAACAATAAAATATGGAAGGAATTGACCGGAAAGTGGTGCAGAAACTGGTGCACCTTGTTGGCTTGGAGCCGATAACGAACCTATTGCGCCACGTGGTTCGGACCTAGGATTCTAGGGCAGTCATAGTGGCCTCTTCGGATGAATTTGCCTACTCTTTGCCTCCATTGATAGTAGATATGGCTTCCCATGGTGTCTAAACCATAGCATGTACTCTATAAAGGTCGCCATTTCTAGTAAGAAAAAAGGTGCGCGCATGAGTATGAAAATTTTTCCTATGATCCCAAATGTCTATAAATTCCTTGTGGAATTCCCGTCAATTTTCATCGATTTCACCCCGCAAATCAAGCTTGTATAGTGCTTTAATGTCTTACGGTGGCAACGGAATATTTTGCCTCCATCTGAACTATCACATCACTTGAACAGATTCGTGTATCTCCACCGTCGCGTAAACTACCAATGGCACATTCGCATCCCACATACTCTGATTGGCCAAATTTTCGGACGGGGTGTATTCTACGATTGCTGGATCGGCGTATGACATCTATTCAAACTATAGTACACAATTATAAATTTTGCTATCTACAAAATATTAAATTTCAAATCATTACGTAATTATTATAGGTTTACAAAATTCAATAACTAACATCGGCTTCTAAGCATTGATCTAATAGTAGCCGAATATCTTTTAGCTACTATGGTAGTCCCACATAACTCGCCCCAAAGTTTCACCTACTCAATAAATATGTTAACTCAAACATATAAAAAAATAAACAACATTTACTATGGTAACTATATTATTATCAAATGAATTTTACCTTGTCACCAGTGGGAATTTATAAGAGGCATCGATTCGAGGATGTAAAATTTGTAGCCACCACTACAGCTATGACTGCAGTAGGAGCAAACAGCCACTAATTGACAGATTATTCGATTTCATCGCCTGACACAACTCTCGATACAACGTGGCCAGCTAAACCCCAACTGAATTGACCGTATTATTTGAAGTCGACCAAATGTAGTAGCCACATTAAGTGTACCAAATTTCGAGATTTATCGAGCATTAGAAAGCCCCCGATTAATCTCAAGATGAATGTTCGAGCGTGTTGTTCTTTTTCGAATGCACTTGCATGCTCATCAGGCTCATCAAAATTATCTTCCAACCATTTGATCTCTATCCGGCCACATTGAAACTTGTTCGGCATAGTCCCTAATAGTGTGTTGCAAAAGTCCTACCTACCGGGAACGTCAGTGGCCCCATAACGATTCCCCATCCTCCGATAAGCCCAATTGTAAAGCTACGTCCTCTAGTGTGATCGTACACTTGCCACATGAAGATGGAATGTGTGTGTCTCAGGTCTCCATCTTTCCACTAACGCGCTAATAAGTGTGAGATCCAGTTTACAGCCCCTCGAGTATACAAGATACTTGTAAGAATCCCGCATCTTACAAATGACAATGAATAACATTGGGTGCGCTCTTTTATAAATTGTGTATGAATCCCTCCCAAACCTGATCATCTGCCTATTTATATCAATAAAATAAATTATAAATTTAAAATATTTAAAATTAACTTAATTAAAATTAATAGAAATAAAAAAAAATCTTTCCATTGTCAATTTTGCGGTGGAAATGTGCTTGTCGTCGAAACGAATAAGAGAACTTGTCATTCGTGAAAAATTAATTAAAATGAACAATTTACAAAATAATAAAGTAAAACTAGAATATTTTTATAGAAATTTATTGGAAAATTTGGAACTAATCTTGAGAGAATAGAGTGTATGGAGAGAAATGGATTTGAGTGAAAAAAGTTATCGTTGGGCCATTTATAATTTGACTATTAAGAATTTACTGTTGGAGGAAAGCATGTCCAATTGGGCGCATTTTCTTGCCAACTGTGCAGAAAACGATAATTGAATACATTTTTATACTTTTTTTTTCTAAAATCGATCTATTTCTTTAATTTTTTAAGAAAATAACGTATTTTGAAAAATATTTTTTCCAGCATATAAATAGAGGTGGCATCGATTGTATGACTCATGTACATCGTATTTATCACCCTAATTTACAAATTTAATAATCTACATTTATATATGAAACTAAGATTACCAGTTAAATTATAATACAATCCAAACTTTTTATTAAGGAGAAAAAAGAAAGAAGACATCTACATTGGTTAGGCAGGAGATGCATTTCAGTAGAGGCCTACCAAACAGTGGTGTTGTCGGGAATATATGGAAATAATAAAATTAATGTCGCTGTTGGCTGCTGTAAGGAAGGAACTTCAAATTTCGTCCCTAAAATCTCATTTATTAAAAAGAAAAACTTTTGGAATAATAGTGTTAATCAACTCTCACTTATATTCTGGGTTTGATCTTTTAAGGAATCTAAATGTCTATATTTTTTCCCTTTTATTAAAATAATATTCAAAAAGCAAATCTCCATTCCTTTCTTATTCCTTTATTACTTAATTCATTTCTGTTTCAGTTTTTTTATAATATTCATTCTTTTATATCGTATGGCATATATATATATATATATATATATATATATATTACTTCTTATTTATTCTTTAAAAATTAAATTTTAACACTAAATTTCAGCATTTTTAGTATGAGTTTTGTTGGATTTTTATACAAGTTTTGTTTGATTTTTTGGTATTTCAGTTTTTATGAAGAATTCAACAATATTTTTAAAATTGAAATTTTATAAATTTTAATTTTAATGATACATGCATTGCATGTAAATTTATGCTTAATATTTAATTAATTTTTAGATACTTTGTTTTTAACAAACATATAAGAAAGTGAATTATAATGTTAATTTGAAAATTTTAAAAAAAAATAAAATAACATGTAGCAATTATAATAATAGTTCATGATAAATAGAAAATATGTTTAAACTAAATTAATAAACATATTTAATTATAGTGATTAAAAAATTTGTTGAATTTTAATTTTCTTTTCAAAACAAACCCACCAAACATTTTTCATCCACACCAAATCAATAACAAATAGATAAAAACAAAAAATAGTTGTAAGAATACTTGCTTCACATAGTATAAACTTATTAATTTAAAAAAAATAATATCATAATATAATATTACCTCATCATCAATTAATATAGTCTTCGATCACCCTTCAATCACCTTTGATGCCATTGTTGTTTGAATGTAATTCGATATTGCCTCTTCAGAGAATCATGACTTTAATTCTTCATTCTCTTTTATAATTCTATCTTATTAATGTTAAAAAATCTCCAATTTTTTATCCGTAAATTTTTTTAGATGCAACTTAATTGAATATGCCTAATTATTAAACGTTATTTATAAAACTAAACTTAAATTTTAATTGGTATATAATTCTAATATTAATTAAGTGATAATTAAGATGTTTTGAGTTTTATTCAAATAACAATTCTATTTTATATTAATAAACAAAGTTTTTGTTTAAAAATTTAACACAACTTTTTTTTATTTCAAATTTTAACTAATAATTATAAATTAAATTATAATTATTCAATTTTTTTCTATTTTATGCTTAGAGTTCTATGAAAGTAAAAACTCTATCTTAAAATTAAATTACAATTATTTTTAAATTTAATTTAATAATATGATAAAAATAAAAGATATTCTCATATTTTCTAAATTCGTACTTTATATATACTAATTTTCTTTTTCACCTGCATTGTAGGTGAATAAATATATTTATTTTTTTAAATTACAAAATTTATAAAATATAACTTATTTAATGTAAATAGTACTTAAAATAAATAATATTTTATAAATAAAAGAAGTTGGCATCATAATTTAAGTTAATAATAAAACACCAAATGAAAAATAAAATATTGTATATTATACAAGTAAAAAATAATTATATATTTTAGTTAATAATAAAATTATACCTGTGCTCTTTCAAATCATCAAAAGAAACAAAATCAAAAAATAAGACACTTTTACCCAAGAGCCAATGACAGTTCAAAAAAATTATCTTTGAATTGTTGCAGAAAATAATATAGAAATTTAGAATTATATTAAAAGTAAAATAAAATATTAAATCAAAATAAAAAAAATAAGTAAAGCAACATGCATCAATTATAATAATTCATAATAAGTACAAAAGATATTTATATTAAATGAATTAAAAATGAAAATATTTACATTACACTAAAAAACATATTTAATACCGATTATTACAAAATAATTATTGAAATTTTATAGGGTAAGTCTTTTATACTTTTTTTTTAAATTTTTTTGTCATCAGTTTACAACTTCAATAATATATATATATATATATATATATATATCGAAAAATTTAGTTTTAGAGTCGAATTTCTTGAAATGAGTTGGTTAGAGATTAGGATGAAATATTTATGTGTCAAGCATGAAATTGTGGGGTTGAATTATTAAATAGAACTAAATTAGAAATTATTAGTAATAATAATATAGGGACTAAATTGCTTAGTAACAAAAATGAGTAAAGATTAATTTTAAATTTAGCCCGTGCCTTAAATGGCAATTTAAACTAACCCGTGCCTTAAATGGCAATTTAAACTAAGGATAAATTAGCAACTAAACCAATGTTAAATATGACTTAGTGGATTGTTGTGTTCCTAATTGTTGATGTACACCAAACCTTTTGACAATTGATCACAGCATATTAAGTTTTATTATTTAAATCATTAGTCATAGGAATTATGAAAGGAAGAAAGAGGAGGAGTATTTTCATTAATTCATCTTCAATTCATGGCAAAAACAAGAAAAAAATAGGAAGAATGAAAAAGAAGCTTGCTTAAACTTCCTTCCATAGCAGAACCTAAATTCAAAGCTGAGACGAGGTAGAGTTCACGAGGGGAGAAGGCGAAAATCCAACAACGAAGAACGAATACAGTTTGTGTCTGTTAGAAGTCATCAACATCAGCACATTAGCATGTTGATTGAGTCAATGCTATATTTGCCCACATCTCCAATAAACTAGGAGGAGTTCTAGTCTTTAGCAGATTAGTTGCAGTTTCTGCTCATAGTTGTTGCTATTTTTTCTACTTTTTGTTAGCTAGGTTAGTTATTATTTTTCCCTATTTAAGCAATGTATTAGATGAAATTTTAAGAGCAGCAAGTGATAAAATTGTTTTCTTCAGCAGTGTTATTTTTTTTTCTGTATCAGCAGTGCTCTCGTTCTATAATCTGGTATCAGTGCCAGGTTGTTAGGGTCATTTTTTTTAATACATTTGAGTCAAAAAGAGTAAGCTCCATTTGTGGCTGGGAAGATGAGTGATTTACAGGTTATTGGTGGGATCAAGAAGCTGAACAACCAAAACTACAACTCTTGGTCAACTTGCATGATGTCCTATATGCAAGGTCAAGATTTGTGGGAGGTTGTCAATGGAAGTGAGGTTCTGCAACCAGTAAATGAGGATGCAAGTGGTACACTGCGGAAATGGAAGATAAAGGCTGGCAAGGCCATGTTTGCCTTGAAAACAACAATGGAAGAGGATGTGCTAGAGCATATTCGAAATGCCAATACTCCCAGTGAAGCTTGGGATGTATTGGCCAAGTTATTCTCAAAGAAGAATGATACTAGACTTCAACTTCTAGAGAGTGAGCTGTTGTCCATAGCTCAACGTGACATGACAGTCACTCAATACTTCCACAAGGTGAAGACGTTGTGCTGAGAAATTTCTGAATTAGATCCCCAAGCTCCAATCGGGGAAACCAGGATGAAGAGAATAATTATCCATGGTTTGAAGCCAGAGTATAGAAGTTTTGTTGCCACAGTACAAGGGTGGCAGACTCAACCATCACTTGTTGAATTTGAAAATTTGCTTGCTGGACAAGAAGCTTTGGCTAAACAGATGGGAGGTCTATCACTCAAAGGTGAAGAGGAGACACTGTATGCCAACAAGAGCAAGGTGTCGTGTGCCAATAGAAGTAAATAGAGCTCAAGTCAGCATGCTACTGACAGAAATGAAGATGAGACAAAAGGAAAACAAGATAGAAAGAATACTCGGTTCAGGGGAGAGCCAAAGAAGCCTTTCAATAGCAAAAGAATTGAAGGGAAATGTTACAACTGTGGGAAGAAGGGTCACATAGCAAAAGATTGTTGGTTTAAGAAGAAGTCTATTGAAAGTAATGCTGTTACTTTTAAAGATGAAAAAGAGTGGGATGCTGAGGCACTGCTTGCTGTGGAAGTAGAAGAGTTAGCTCTATCAGTAACTGTATCCAAAGAGATTGACTATGAGAAAGATTGGATCGTCGACTCGGGTTGCTCAAATCACATGACAGGGGATAAAAAGAAGCTGCAGAATGTGCTGGAATATAAAGGAGGCAGAGTTATGGTGACTGCAAACAACTCAAAATTACCAATAGCCCACGTTGGTAAAATGGTAATCGTTCCTCAAAATTCTACTAATGATATGTCACTTGAAGATGTTTATCATGTTCCAGGAATGAAGAAAAATCTTCTCTCGGTTGCACAACTCACATCTTTAGGCCACTTTGTTCTGTTTGGAACTCAAGATGTAAAGGTGTATCGAAACTTGGAAATAGATGATGCACCTGTGTTGAAGGGTCAAAGATTGGAGTCAGTCTATGTTATGTCCGCGGAAACTGCATATGTTGACAAAACGAAGAAGAACGAAACTGCAGATCTCTGGCACATGCGGTTAGGACATGTTAGCTATTTCAAGCTAGCTGAGTTGATGAAAAAGACTATGCTCAGAGGACTTCCTCAACTTGAAGTGAGAAGGGATACAATTTGCGCAGGTTGTCAGTATGGAAAGGCTCATCAACTGCCATATGAAGAGTCTAAATGGAGAGCAAATGAGCCATTGGAACTGGTGCATTCTGATGTGTTTGGACCAATTAAACAAGCTTCTCTTGGTGGAATAAAGTACATGGTGACTTTTATCGATGATTCCTCCAAGTATGTTTGGGTATTTTTCATGAAGGAAAAGTCACAAACTTTTTCAAAGTTTCAAGAATTTAAAGACATGGCAGAAGCAGAGGTTGACAAGAAGATTTGTTGCTTACGTACTGACAATGGAGGGGAGTATATTTCTGATGATTTTAACAACTACCTTCGAAATCATCATGTTCGTCATCAATTTACATGTGCCAACACTCTGCAGCAAAACGGTGTAGCAGAAAGAAAGAATCGGCATTTAGCTGAAATATGTGGAAGCATACTTCATGAAAAGAATGTTCCTGAGCAGTTTTGGACAGAGGTAATGAGAACTGCAGCATATGTAATCAACAGGCTCCCCCAGCAAAGGTTAAATTTTTTATCACCCTTTGAAAAATTATGGAATGTAAAGCCAACAGTTAGCTATTTTCGAGTGTTTGGATGTACTTGCTATGTTTTTGTGCCTAATCATGTTCGTAGCAAAATGGACAAGAAAGCTGTTAGGTGTGTTTTTGTAGGATATGATGATCAACGTAAAGGGTAGAGATGTTGTGATCCAATAACAAAACGGTGCTATACAACTAGAAATGTTGTATTTGATGAGGCATCCTCGTGGTGGTCCAAAGAACCTGAACCAGACAATTTGCAATCTGATCAAATTCAACTACAAATAGTTGAAGATGAAGGAGTAGATGTTGATTGCATTGAAAATGGTTCAACTTCAAATCCTTGGCAAACTGGAGTATATGGACAAATAAATGAAGAAGGTGAAGCATCAAGATCAGTCCAACTCAGGAGATCTACAAGAACTAGAAGGCCAAATCCAAAATATGCCAATGCTGCAATAATTGAAGAAGAAGCAAAAGAACCAGAGTCATTTGAAGAAGCAGCTCAATGTCCAGAATGGAACAAGGCAATAGAGGAGGAAATTGATGCTTTAAAAAGGAATCAGACATGGGAGCTCGTACCAAAGCCAAGGGGTGTGCAGCCTGTATCCTGCAAATGGATCTATAAGATAAAGCGTCGTACGGATGGGTCAATCGAAAGGCACAAAGCTCGTTTGGTGGCTCGTGGATTCTCTCAACAATATGGACTGGATTATGATGAAACTTTAGTCCAGTTGCAAAGCTCACAACGGTACGGGTCTTAATTGCACTTGCAGCTAGCAAAGGATGGCATCTATTGCAAATGGATGTCAAGAACGCCTTTCTTACATGGAGAGTTGGATAGGGAGATATATATGAATCAGCCAATGGGATTTCAAAGTGAAAGTCATCCGGAATATGTGTGTAAACTGCAGAAGGCACTTTATGGATTAAAGCAAGCACCAAGAGCCTGGTATGGTAAAATTGGTGAATTCTTAACTCATAATGGCTATTTGATGACATCTGCGGACTCAAGCTTGTTTGTTAAAGCTGAGGAAGGGAAGATAGCTATTGTGCTTGTGTATGTAGATGACTTGATTGTCACAGGAGAATGGGAGGAAGAAATTCTTCAAATTAAAGAGAATTTAGCTGTACGTTTTCAGATGAAGGAACTTGGACAGCTTAAGCATTTTCTTGGCTTAGAAGTCGAGTATACTGACAACGGGTTGTTTCTTCATTAGCAAAAATATTTCAAAGACTTGTTAAAAAGGTTTGGAATGTTTAATTGCAAGCCAAGTTTAACGCCAATGGAGCCAAATGTTAAGATGTGTGCCTTGGAAGGAAGAGATTTGGAAGATGCAACAATGTATAGACAATTGGTGGGAAGTTTGCTCTATTTAACTTTAACCAGACCAGATATCTCTTTTGCAGCGGGTGTGATGAGTCGATATATGCAAAGTCCAAAGAAAACTCCTCTTGAAGCAGTTCGTCGAATTCTTAGATATGTCAAGAATACTCTTGACTATGGTGTTGAATATAAGAAAGAAGGAGTTTGCAAATTAGTTGGTTTCTGTGATGCTGACTATGCAGGTGATCATGATACTCGACGATCAACTACTGGATATGTTTTCATGCTTGGATCAGGTGTTGTTTCATGGTGCAGTAAGAGACAACCAACGGTTTCTTTATCAACAACAGAGGTAGAGTATCGAGCTGCAGCAATGGCAGCTCAGGAGAGCACTTGGCTTATGAGGGTGCTGAAGGATTTGCATCAGTCAACAGAATATGGAGTTCCTTTGCATTGTGACAGTCAATCAGCAATAAGACTAGCAGAAAATCCAGTTTTTCATGCTAGAACTAAGCATGTAGAGGTGCATTATCACTACATCAGGGAAAAAGTTTTGGAAGACAAAGTTGAGCTGAAGAAGATCAAAACTGAAAGTCAAGTTGCAGATCTGTTTACAAAAGGTCTAAATGGTAACAAAATTGCAAAGTTTTGTCAACAGCTTGGTATGGTAAAGAACACGAGTGCTGATGTCGAGGGAGAGTGTTAGAAGTCATCAACATCAGCACATTAGCATGTTGATTGAGTCAATGCTATATTTGCCCACATCTTCAATAAACTAGGAGGAGTTCTAGTCTTTAGCAGATTAGTTGCAGTTTCTGCTCATAGTTGTTGCTATTTTTTCTACTTTTTGTTAGCTAGGTTAGTTATTATTTTTCCCTATTTAAGCAATGTATTAGATGAAATTTTAAGAGTAGCAAGTGATAAAATTGTTTTCTTCAGCAGTGTTATTTTTTTTTCCTGTATCAGCAGTGCTCTCGTTCTACAGTGTCCTCATAATTTTACTTAAATTTTTGCTTTATTTCTTATCTAATTATAACCATTTAATGTTTAAATCAAACATGAATCGAAGTAAGTATAAACTCAACTACTCAATTTAATTAGATCAAGTCAATGTATATATATATATATATATATAAATGTTTGCATTGGGATAATACGATGTTATCTATATTGAAAATGGTTGGATATATATAATGAATATATCCGATGATTATATTTTTGCATCATTACTTGTGCTATATTATAATTAATACAAAAGTGATATATTGAAATGTAAAAAATGATAAATTCGAATGTTTGATTTGATTGAATTGTATCAAAATATGAAATTATATGTTTACATGAATTAATATGATATTATCTGTATTGCATTTGGTTGATGTATGCTAATAGTGAATGCATGTGTTACATATGAAGTTGTGAAATTATTGTAATTCAATATAACTATATGATGATTAGAAAAGAATAAAGTCATATTAATAGTGTAGGATAAAGTTACAGGTATATTTGACATATCATAGGGTTTATTTGATAGGTGGGAGTTTCAACTTTTTATGTATGTTATATTCAACATATTGCACGTGTTATATTAAACGTTTTATACTGGTGTGGTTGGGGGGATCGATGCATTTATCCTCGACTAGAACTTAGGTGACTATACTGATGTGTTGGTGGATTAATTATAAATATTTGTAAATGTTAATTTTATAATACGATAAAAAATAAAAAATAATTTTATCAGTTTAAATTTTTTTCTAAACTCGAACTTTTATATATATTATAAGTTATAGATATATAAGTGAAGATATTCAAGATCTTTTTACTCAATGAGAACTTTATAAAATTAAAAAACAAAAAAAATCAACATCCAAAAAACTAATTTTATGCTAAATATTTAATTCGAAAATTTTGAATAATATTAGGGTATAAACTCCATCAAAATATTTCACTCAGATTTTTTTTTTGGAATAAATTACAAATAAGTGTATGAAAAATATTTTTTTTTAAAGATGAATGAATTTTATATGAAAATGTTTACTGAATATTGAATTAAAACATAAAAGTACATTTTCAAACAAAATTCATTCATGTTAAATTCAATATTCAATAATAACGGCAATAACATTTTCATATATGTCAAAATTTCCTAAATAAAAAAAAAGTGCATAATTTACTATTTTTGCGTATAATTGTTTTCATCACCTTGGTAGTTAAAGTTGAAATCATCTCTTTACAAAAATAAAAAATTGAATTGATTTTTTGAAGTTGTTAGGTTAAAGTTGCGGAAAATTATGTAAGAATTTGAAAAAAAATGTCAAACATCGAAGTGGAAATTCCAGATTTAAAAAAAAAAAAAGAAATTAGAACTACAAACACTTCCCGTCATGATCAAGTTTACAGATAATTTATATAGTGTTGAAGTCGAATTTGAAATCTCAAAGTTTCTGATATCTCGACATTATTATTAAATCAAAGTTTCATAACTAATTCAGGATATTTAAGAAACAAAATAAAAATGTTTAAAATATAGACAAAAATAATAAAGAAATAAACGATGTTAAATCATTAACTTGGGATCTTTTGGCTAGCCACCCTAACTTTCACAGCTGCTATCACTTTCTTTCTCCAGGTTAGGAACATCAAACAGTCTCAACTCTTGCATCTTTCTGGGCCTTCCTCTACCTTAGGAACTCTACAACTTCCACCCTTAACCTTCCTCTTGCTAGCCTTAACTTGCACTATTCCCAAATCCACAAACTTAATTAAACCCAAATTTTAGACTTTTCAGTTACCACTGTATTAATTTGTAACATTTAGCTAACTATTGCAATTTTCTCTTTAATAGTTAGGGATTAATTGATTATAATATCACAGACTGATACTGGCTTAAAAAAATGTTAATGTTATTCTAATTTTTTAAGTAAGATAAGAGTTCACAAGCTGACTCTTCAGTCAGTCATCCCCAAGACTGTCAGTAAACAGTTAAACAACTTAGGCTTTCTAGGTGCTGCAGCCTTTGCTTGTTTTGTTTGGTACATTCATATTATATCTATATTGCTTTGCATGTGCTTCCTGCAGTAATTATATTTGTAGGTGCTTGGCTAGCTCCCAAAATCCAACACATTTCCATGTTTCTTAGTGCCCAAATCACCAATGATTCACTTGTGAACGTACTTTGCATATCTGTATAATTTTATGGTTTTATTGGCTTCGTTATTTGTATCCCTCAACATGCCTTAAAATACATCCTATTCCTTATTTGGTCTAATCTAAATTATCTAATTGACGAATATATCTAATTTTTACATTTATGCAAGCTTTTTCAATATAATATTAAAATTAAAGAGTAGAAAGATAGAGAAAAAGGGTTTGCATTAATAATTTTGTGATGATAAAATTAGAAACAATAATAGTGATAAAAGAGGGTTATGAAATGAACAAAGAACCTGACAGAGTATGATGCTAAGCCACCTTATTTTGGTTATGACAGAAGATTTGTGGGTCAAAGTTTTTTCATGGAATTGGATATTAATATTAAATTTGTCTGATTGATAATTTCGGTGAAAAGGACGAAGTTACCTTGAGAGAGAAAGAGAAAAAGAAGCAGATTCCATTGTTAATGTGTTCATATATTCTATTATAATAAGTAGCATCATTATTTAAATAGTCTCTATATATTCTAAGTTAGGGCAACTTCATGTTATTAAGCTTTCCCTTTTTTCCCCTGTTCAGATCAGTTCTCATTGGAACTTTTTTAGAGAGAGAGGGAAATGGAGCTCACACAGCATGGTTTCCTGGAGGAGCTATTGGCTCCAAGAAGAGACAGTTGGACCACTTTTTCGGCTGGGGTGACTGAGTTCCTCCCTAATGGCTCATGGAACTTTCATTCTTTTGATGAGAATCCAACTTTGGCTACATCAAATCTCTCCTTTGTTGCATTCTCTCCACCACCACCCCCTGATCAAACCCCCAGCTTTGAATGTCCTTTCAGTGATCAACCCTACCCTTTTGTTGATGGATTCACAGTACGGGACATGGATTCTTCGTACACCAACGTCAATGTCGTCAACCCCCACACATCTCCTTTCCCAGCTACTCAACAAGACTTCCCATCCATGGTTGATGATGAAGATCAGTTTGGTCTTCTTACCACTGATCATCAACAACACAGCTTGGAAGAAACAAAGAGTGGCTGCAAAGTCGAGATTGAGCAAACCAGCAACATTCAGGGTTTCAACATGGGCGACTTGTTGTTAGGCAAGAAAAGGGCTAAGACAAAAAAGTTAGAAGGTCAGCCTTCAAAGAATTTAATGGCAGAGAGAAGGAGAAGGAAGCGACTGAATGACAGGCTTTCAATGCTGAGATCAATAGTCCCCAAGATCAGCAAGGTGACCCCTGGTTTTTTTCCCTACTCTGTTAACACTTTTTTTATGCAACTGATCCAAACAATGGTGAACATGAACAGATGGATAGAACATCTATACTTGGAGATACCATAGATTACATGAAAGAGCTTCTAGAAAGGATTAATAAGTTGCAGGAAGAAGATACAAAAGAGGGTATTATTATTAATCAACAGAGTTTATTGAAGAACCTGAAGGAGCAAAAACCAGACGAAGTATTGGTGAGAAATTCCCCAAAGGTATAGTCCGTTTCTAATATTAACCATTATATGGACATGTAATTGAAGACACTGCCCCTTTACTGATTCTTTTTTCATGTTACCAAAAACACAGTTTGATGTAGAGAGGAGAGATACAGATACTCGAATCGATATCTGCTGTGCAACGAAACCAGGCTTGCTGTTATCTACAGTGAACACATTGGAAGCACTAGGCCTTGAGATTCAACAGTGTGTTATAAGTTGCTTCAATGATTTTTCAATGCAAGCTTCTTGTTCAGAGGTATATGTTTATTTTATGTTTGATTGCAATTTGCAAAATCACCGGTTGTTTCCTAATAATGTGCATTTCTTCCAATGTAATGTACTAGGTAGAAGAGCAGAGGACATTGATAAGCTCTGAAGACATAAAGCAAGCATTGTTCAAAAATGCAGGCTATGGAGGAAGATGTCTGTAGAATCATTAGGAGGAGAATAAGATGATCATCTAACAAAGCTTAATAGGAATTAAATTCTCTGAATTTGTTCTTCAAGGATTTGCAATTGCTGTAATAATATTTTCCCATTATTAATCACTGTTCACTCAAAACCCATCACGAATTTCATATTTTCAATCGAAATGGAATGAATGAAATCAGGTCAGGGCCAACTGTGCAGAAAACCAGTGGCCTACTAATGTTCTTTTGTCTAAAATACAACTAAAATTATTCTTTTCTCATTGCTGAAGCAGACATAAGCCAATCAATAATTAAAATTCAGATAGGTACATAGATGGTGACTACTAGTCCTTTAATCTCTGAACAAGTATATATCTTACATCCTATTGTTAAATTAAACTAATAGATGTACTTCACCAGGCCAAAAAGCAAATATCATTTTCACTGCAAATGTAATTATGAAAAAAGCCAACAGTTGATAATAAATTAAAAGGATAGTAGTCATCTGAAATAGGTTTATTTCTCTCAAGTTCTTCACTTTTTCTTTTCTTTCCCCTTTTTGGGTTCTAAATATTAGCTCTTGTCTCTGTGTTAGTTTAATTATTAATTTCATTGTTAGGCAGTGAGAGAAAGGAAACTGTGACTTCATGGTTGTACGGCAACAAATGCGATCAATGCCCGTGACAGCAACTGCACATGTTCTAACTCACTTTCCCTGTTAGTCTGTTACAATTATCCTAATGACTAATATTTTAATCATTGATTAGCCACAATCAAGATGTCTAAATGCAAAAGACTAATCAATCTTATACAAGGATGATGAGATTACGAGTATTATTATACATACGACACCCGTTCAAGTACCAGCCAATAGGCCTGGCCCGATTCGAGTTGGATTTTGGCCAATATAGATTCTCAGCATGGTTCCCCCCATTCCTTTTTCCTTCCCCAAGAAGCATGATTAAAACTTTCTCAATCAAGAGCAGTTGAAAGCTCACATTTTTCTACATTGAAATCATTCATGTATACCAGGAGAATCTAGTTGCTGTACAAGTTCAGGGAAACTATGATTTTTTTTTTTTTTTTTGAAGCATCTGATTCTCTCTGCACCTGCATAGTTAGAATCAGCAACAACAATTCAACAATACAGAGAGAATCCCCATTGTTGCAGTAGTTGAGAAACTACGCCTACAAGTAATATCTTCTGCAATCATCACTGTTTGCACAATCTTTTCGACATCATACATACTTCAGTTGTTCCACAAAGAAGCATGATTTCCAGCTCTACACACTATCCTGAATCTATAATCTATAATTGGCATATAGTTTCTTCTGGAAATTGAAAAGCAAAAACTTAAATATATTCTACTAATGGCGAAGAGCATGTCATTCTCAGATATGTTACCTAGAGCATATTAGACCACGGCTGGAAAGGAATTTATTTTAAGCGAAACATAATTCTTATGATGAACTATCTTAATAATGCTATATGTATGTACGCTTGTTTTTAGTATTTACCTGCAATCTGCATTAGAATTAACTGATCAGGTATTGAGACTGCTACCATCTAAAATTCCATATAGGCAGCCATATATTTAAATACTAGATTACTTAGATGCGTAAACGTACTTGAAAATAATTTAAATTTTCTCAATCATAGTGACTTGAGTTTCAACTTTTCGAGCCAACAAACTACAATCATCTTAATAATTGGTTTGAATAGTTTGTGAGTTTAATAAGTTTTTCTTTTTAGTTAAAATATGTTATTAGTTTTGTGTTTGGACTAAATTTAAGATTTAGTCTTTGTACTTAAAAAGTTAAAAATTCAGTCCTACTACTTTTTTTTTTTCAAAATTTCAATCCAATTGTTAAAATCATAAGCTCTCAAAATTTGTCAACTTGAAATTTGGATTAGGTTGTTCTCACTTGACATGACCTATGATTGCCAGAAAATAAATATGATAAGTTGACAAATTTTGACAAAAAACAGTTCGATTAAAAATTAAATAGAAATTAAAAATTTTGTTCAACTGTCGGTTTAATCAATTCATACTAGTTCTTGATCTAATTGGTTCAAAGCCACTTTCCAAACCGGTCTGACTTATCCAACGGACCAGTCTAATTCAAACAACATCAATAATGATTGAACTAGAATTTTTAAATTAAAAAATAAAGAGGATTTGTTTTTTAACTTTTAAAGTACTAGGACTAAATCTTAAATTCTATACAAATACCTATTAAAACCATAAAACAAAATCTAATATAAACTTAAAACTATAAATTAGGATCTATCTTATCAAATCATTAAGAACAAAACTATATGCGGAAGCATACTTGAATTCATTGATTTCTTGAAATTTACGGACCATGAGATTTTGATCTTCCAAATTAGCACACAAGAAATTCAGATAATATGACTCTCTCTTTTCTAATATACTAAAGATGGTATATTAGAAAAGTTACCTTATGTATAATTTGGGGATCATAACCTTAATATATAACTTTTGCACATCACCCTAATTTCATCATTAATTAGAAATTAGTTACTATTTGACTCATATTTTATTTAATAATTAAAACCCAATAAACCTTAATCAAATTATATCACTTTTAATTTGAGCTAACATACTATGATAGTAAATAATAACATGTAATTACCCTTATTATATATGTGATGTCTATATTTTTCACAATACCGAGACTAACAACATATTTTTACCTTTCTTTTTTAATATATATTATTTTTAATTGTATTGAAAATCCACAAAGTCAAACTTGAGCACAAATGTAAATAATCAAATTTAATATTCTAACATGAATGTTGATTTTATAATAAGTAAACTGCAAGTTTAATATTTGTATTTGTTTATGTTTTGATCATTAAACTTTTAATAATTATTACATATTCATTATATTATCAATTTGTTACGTTATGATCATCATTAACGTGTGATGACAAACTTATGTAGCATGTTAATATCATCATTTCAAATGAAAATTTTACGTCAAATTATACATCTAATCTTAATATTTCTTTTTTTTTTTCCTTTTTGAGTAATTTATTTGTTTTTTTCTTTTAAATTTCCTTTTTCCTTCTCTTTTTCTCCCTTTCAATTTAATATGCACGTTTGTCCGAAATTTTATCCCTTTTTTTTCCGTGACCAATAAATCAACCAACTGCGAAGAGCAGCATACCTCTATCCCCAACAACGGCTTTACTCAAAAAAAGCTTATGCTAAGATGGTAACTGCTAGAGCGTCTAGGGTATGGAACTTTTGTTTCTTTTATCAAATGTTTTTAGGGAAGTAATTGTTGTATGAGGTTTAATTTGTTGGTTTCTAGTTTTGTTTACCCTGAAACATGATAAATAGTATGTGATTACAGAAATAGGCTGATTTTTTAAAAAAATTTATAGGAATGGAACAATTTTAGTAAAATATTTTCGGCTAGAAACGTTTTTGTCACATAAGCATTAAAAGTGACAACACCAATTTTTTTTTTTTTTTTTTGGTATCACCTATTAATGTAGAAATAAAACTTACAAAATAAGTCTCTATATAAACCTAAAGTCACATTTTCCTTATTTTCTTAACAATATAGGATATGAGATATGTGTATATATAGACTGATAAATAGGATTGCAGCTTGTTCCTAGACAATATGAGATTGCTTCCTTAAATTGTGATATATATAGATAATGTGTATATATAGACTTATGAATATGTTTAATCCACCACTTTGCCTAAATAATTATTTTATTTGGATAAAAACCCAAATTATTTAATTTAAATCTTTTTTTTCCACCAATTTTTGAGTATCACAAATTCAAACCCTAAAGAATTTGGAAGAGTATGGCCCCTACTATTTTATGCAAAGATAAATCTTGATTTTTGTTTTCGTCCATACATATTATTATTTGTTAAAATAGATTGAAGTCCCTGTATTCTTGATAAGTTTGGAATTTAGGTCTTTTATTTTTATTTGAAATAATTTAGTTTCTCTATTTTCTTGAATTTAAAAATACAAGTCTAATTGTTAACATTGTTAAAATCATTTTTTAAATTTTATTGGTGTGACTAAATAAAAAAATTTCACAAATATTGTAACATCTAGATTGATGATTAAATTGACCAACCCATCAATTTTTGATTTAATCATTCAACAATATTTAAATAAAAAAATCAAATCAACTCTAGATTTTGTGACAAGTGTTGAACTTTGATTTCCAATATATAGCTCTAAATCATATCAGAAAAAAGACAAAACTGAAAGTTGTGCAAGAAAAAAGAAAGAACATTATCCTTAAATCATAACTCTTTTCAGAGTAAATTATAAATCTTCGAGTTAAAGTGCAGCCTAACTATTTTAAATATACATTTAGAAAAAAAAATTAAAATTATATTTTGAGTATGAAAAGTATAGATTTTAACTAGTATGAAACATGGAAATTAATAATTTTAAATACTCATTTTAAAAATAAAAAATATTTTTTTTCACTTTGTTTCTTTATATATTAGATATAGACTTTAGATTCGCACTTTTCATATAAATCAATCATTTTAAATACAATAGTTAAACATTAAAAAAAAGACATCGAGTTTATTATTAATCATATAAATACAACCACTTTATGATTTTTAATGAATATATTTTAAGCAAAAATGAATTCTGTAACACCCAAAAATTTGAAATTTTGTTTGTTAAACTCTGACAATAATTAAGTATCCGTTTTTGGGGACTAGAGCCTTAATTGTGTGTTTGAGATTAGGGGTTCAAGTTGCATTTTTGTAGAACTTTTTTTATTTGTTTTGTCAAACCTTTATCCTTGCACTCTCAACTTAAATTTAATTTTGTGCAAACTTATGTTAACAATGAGCTTGATGGTTCAATGGTTAAACCTCTATATACCATTTGGTCTTGTGTTTGAGTCTTTGCATAAGCGATGAGGAATTATTTTTGCAGTGTATGGTAATTAGTTTGTTTTTATTAATTAAATATTTGTTTTTCTAAAAAAAAAAAATTTCCCTCTTACATTTTTTTCTTGAACTTTCCTTTTTTTTCTTCTTTACTATCGCTCTTCCCCCTCTTCTTTTTGTGATCTTTTGTTCTGTTTTGCTGTTGTATGAATTGTTGAATTGTATCGTTCTGTTGATCGATTTTGGTTTTTGAAGGTGAGATTCTGCTGGTTTCTTTCCACTTGTTTGGTGTTTGGTGTTTGGTTTGTTGTGGGTTTGGAGGTTTTCTTCAAACTTCGAAGTTGGTGTTTAATTTGTTAATCAGTCATTGTGTTTTTGTTATGCCTGCTTTTAGGGGAAAATCTAGAGACGCCTAACGTTCTTTCTACGACTTTAGGTTCGAGCAATTGTTGTTGTTCTTCAATAAGCGTTAGTTGCGTTTTGGGAGTTGTGTTGAAGTTTTTGACATAGTTTTGTTGAGTACTAAATTGTGCAAATTATTTCGACTAAGTTGTTGATTGGGTAATTGGTTTGCTGTTTCTAAGTTTTCTAGTCACTTCTATTGCTTCTATGTCGAATCTACATCAGGTGTGTAACGAAAACCTGAGATTTTACAAACGATGAAAGCCGAAAACCATGACTATTAATGCCACACGGCCGTGTGCAAGGCTGTGTGGTAGGCCATGAAACTCTCTATCTTGGCTCACACGAGTGTGGGACATAGGCGTGTGTCCAGGTCGTGTGAAAGATTATTTTGATTGTACACCACACAAACGGTTGTCACGGGCATGCGTCTAGACCGTGTAACTCTCTGGTTTGAGCCACACGGGCATGTGTATGGCCGTATGCCAAATTGTGCAACTCTCTGACTTGGGTCGCATGGTCATGTGATAGACTGTGTGAGGCACTGTGATGAGCCACATGGGCATGTGCCAAGCCGTGTGCACCATATGGGCCAACCATCCAGTCCATGTGATTCCACATAGGCGTGTGGGCCAAAAATCAGAACTTTCTCTAATGCCGTAATCATTGTTCGAACTGAACGTAGGCCTACCATAAGGTCCGTATGATCTGAATTAGGCAATGAAATCCATTATCTAATGATCAGTTATTTATACATACGTATTGTTATGTAATTTGATAAGTAAGTGTGACCTGCATTGCATGAGCATATTGTATCACTATATACACCTATTTGATATATGTTAAATCTGTATCTACATTAGGGCGGGAATTTTGATAAAGAATTAAATCTGCATCTACATTAGGTCGGGAATTTTGATAAAGAAGGAAGTGTAGGCGATTTAATTATCTACCGACTCTGGTGCTAAACTACACACACACACACACACACACACACATATGTATGTATATCCGATTTTAGCAATTTATCACACTTTGATCTGCCAGCCAATCTACAACATTTTGAATGTGACATACAATCACTATGCGGTGTGTAGGGATGGACAGAGATGGTGTGTAGAGGATATGGGTAGAAAATCTGCATTTGTATCTTATATGATCTGATAACTATCTGAATACTGGAAACTTGAATATGTATTTGGCATTTTTGAATATTAAGGTTGCACACTGAGTTCGTAAACTCATTTAGTTGTGTGCTTGATTTACAGGTAACCCACAAACTTAGGCTAGTTGGAGTGGCAGGAGCTCAATTATTTCCGTTTTAGTTGTTTTACCGTTTTATAGGAATTTAAGTTATTGCATATATAATTTCAGATTATTGTTTATAAGTTTGGAATTTCATGCTGGTTTAACTATTTCAATGATTTCCGACCGTTTAATTTCAAATAATTTAAGTTGGAGTTTTCGAAGATGATTATTGTAACTCTCTAGATTTGATCGTAACATTTAGGCCAAGTTTGGAGTGTTACAAATTCAATTATTGACAACTTAAATTTCATAATCTATATGTCTTCAAAAAAATCACAATTTATATTGAACATATTCATGAGTCTATATATACACATATCTCATATCCCACATTACTTAAGAAAACAAGGGAAATGAGACTTTGAGTCTATATAAAGGTTTGTTTTATAAGTTTTATTTCCACACTAATAGGTGGCACAAAAAAAAAAAAACAAAAATTGGTGCTACCACTTTTAGTGCTTATGTGGCAAACATGTTTCCAGCTGAAAGAGTTTTTCTGTCAATATGCTAGAAGCATTTTTCTCGGTTTTCCCTGAAAATCGTTTTACCAAAATTGGCTCATTCTCATAAATTTTTAAAAAATTGTCCTATTTTCATAATTAAATTTTTTTTTTGGTAATTTAGTCTATATCTAACTACATAAAAGTTGTTGACTAAATTTGAAAAATAAATAATTTTATTTTCATTGTTTAATACCCATCACAAAATATATATATATATATATATATATATATATATTCGACTTACTACTTATGGCTATTTTTCATTTTGGTTTGTATCGTTTTTGTGCCGTAATTTGTTTACTCTTAACAAGGTACAAAAGCACCGAATATGTTGCCTCATAGAACCTCTAGTGACTTCAGTCTAAAAGATAGTTGATGTTTAGATGGTTCTAGTGACAAGAAAGAATGGAAAAGAATTGCACTTCATCTTAAAAATAGTGGCATAGTTACACGTATTAGAATTTTATCCTATTGATTGGTTTCTTGTTCAAGTATCTTGTTTTATTATTGGTTTTTTTTTTTTTTGAGTAATTATTTGTGTTTCATTCATGTATTTGAGTTCCTTACCAACAAAGTAGTTGACAACAATATTAATAAGAGAGAAACAAGATTACTTGTTAAAGAGAACACATAAAAGAAGACTCTCACGCAAATATTTCTTCAACAATGAATGTTCTTGAAAATAGGACTTCATTGTCTTCAAAGCCACGATAAGGTACTAGTAATCATAGTTCATGGCATTACTAGTGTACATATTTAACCTAATTTTAGGTAAATTATGCAATAAACTTTGGACATGATTAATATTTTTAGTGAATTATGATTTTTCTTTACAAGTACAATATATGTTGTAAGGATCCTAGAATTCAAAGCTAATTAATTATTTCAATTGGCATATGGTTAATATTTGATCAAAACTTGGAGACAATGTAGTTGACATGTGGCAAAGAAGATGGGCTACACATGAAAGCTTGTGGATCAAGTTGATAATTTTGGGGACTATTTTGAGATAAATAATTGATTTTGTTCTTAATTAAAAAAATTTGCTCAATCATAAGTAATGTTATTGACGATTTTATCATTTTAGGATTTTATTTTGTAATATTTTAATTATTTTAGAAAGGAAATGAGGACAAAATTCCTCTCTATAGAAATAAGGAAGCCAACATCTAAGTAGGGAAGACTTTCGAATATTTTTCAAATAGTAAGTATTGTTTTTTATTTTTTGTCTACCGCATGGTACATCTCTGTTTGCTAGAGTAGCACGACTTGGTTAGGTCTCTTAGTCTATAATACATTTTAGGGTTTTGTCTCAATCTTTTTTTTTTACGAATTCTAAATTATTTTCTCTATTGTTTCAGGTTTTTTAGTTTGTTTGGATATCTTTAAATGAAAAATGAAACTGCGGGATTGTGTATCAGAGAGGAGAAAGATGAGGTGTTGCAGGTTGATAGGGCTTTAAAGGATCAAAAGCAATTGTATGATCTGTCTGGTAGGTTGTTTCATTATGGCGAGTGTTGTTCATTTCCCTACTATGCGTAACACCCTAATGAATCTCTAGCACTTGTTGGGAGGAATTCAGATATTAGATCTGGGTGAAAAATGGTTTCTGTTTAGATTTTTTTCACTGGGTTGACATTGAGAAAGTAATAAAGAGAGCACATTGGACTTTTAATAATTATTTGTTGGTGTTTCATTGGCTAGGGGAGAATGAATATCCTTTGAATGTGTCACTGATTTATATGTACTTTTGGGTCCAGATCCATGGATTGCCACCATGGTTTTTCTCTGAGACTGTTGCAAAACAATTGGCAAGTTTTATTGGTTTTTTTTAAGAATATGACTCCAAACAGGTTAGTGGGGTTTCACTTAATTTATGTGGATCAGGGTGATATAATATCTCCATTGAAAAGCAAGAAGAAAATCCAAGTATCCTCTTAGAACCACATATATGTTTGGTTTCATTATGAGGAGCTTACACTATTTTGCTTTTGTATGACTGCCTGAGTCATAGTGATAGCTTTTTCCCAGTCAAACTAAGGAGGGAAATGGATGATTTAGAAATGGGATAGGTTATTTCATTACGGGCACAGGTGAGAAGAGCTATCACAGTGGCAAGTATTTGGTTGAGGAAAAAGAATGGGGGAGGTTTCCCAGGGAAACCTTCTAACAATAAGCGGGGGAAAGAAACATCAAAGAATTCTAATTTTCGAGACATATGAGGCAGGTTAATCTAGTGTTGGGAATTAAGCTAGAAGGGGCTTATAAAAGAGGAAGGGGGGACAGATGATTTCCTTTACTAGTATGGGACAAGATCCAATGATTCATGATTTAGAAAATAGTCTGATTGAGGGTTTTGATGGGAAGAAAAAGGAAAAGAACTGTGGATTTCTCTTATACGATTTCTGAACTTTTGAATTCTGTAGAAAAAGGTGATGAGCAATTATCAGCTTATTAAAATGAGTTATTGGTGGCCGCTAAGGGGTAGGTCGGTCAGCAACAATAAGATCATATGTTGGAATGTTCATGGATTGGGGAGCTCACGGACTACGAGGAGGCTTCAGCACATGTTGAGACTTTACAATCCCTAAATTATCTTCTTTATGAAGACAAAGCTTAATTTAAATAGAATAGAAATGGTGTATAAGAAGGGTGGATTTGTTCATGATATTGAGGTGGCGGTAGTTGGTATTAGGGGAGGACTTAGTCTGGGTTGGAAATCAGATATCTCTGTAGATTTAAAGATTTTTTCAAAAAATCATAATGATGTGGAAATTCAGAAGAATGTTGACAAGGATAAATGGAGGATGGCAGGGTTTTATGGTTCTCCTAATATGTAGTCTCATTTAGAGATGTAGAGCTTCTACGAGTTTTGGGTCAGGATTGAAACTTGCCTTGTTTAGTGTGCGAGGATTTCAATGAGATCCTCTATTGTTTTGAGAAGAAAGGAGCGGCTCTTCAGGATGAAGGTTGTATGGAGGATTTTCAGAATGTGTTAGCAAATTGTCAATTGAAGGCTTTAGGTTACGAAAGGTCTTGGTTTCCATAAGAGTAAGGGAATTTTATGGAAAATAATATTAGAGAACGGTTGTGGTGTGTCGTTGAAAGCACCAAAATAACCTATCCCCATAAAATAACGAAAAAAATGGTATAAAAGAAGTAGAGTCAAATCCTTAGAGACTGGATTGCTACAATTTCTTGTTTCTCAAAATCCTGGGCATAATCGTGCCTAAAAAAATGACGTACCTAGAAAAATAAAAAAGACAGAATTAAAAATATGGACGAATTGAAATTCTATGAATTGAAATTGAAATTGTAAAAAGAAACAGAATTGAGGAAAGGGATTCTTCGATTTAAGGGATTCTAACCTCCGGTTGTCTCGATCCTCCTTGGGTTCAATCCTAGCTTTTAAGTGGTCATTCTCGTAAAAAAATAAGACAGTTAGAGTGGAAGAGGACGCCTACGACCAGTAGCTCCACTTAGATTTTAGACTTACGATTTATAGGAACCTGACTCTAGCCAACCGTCACTTTTATGGGATCGTCTTACACTAGATCATCATTTCTTAATGGCGAATGCCACGCCATTTCGTCTCTTGGGCTCGACAACCACTAACGCAATAAGTTAGTGAACCAACTGTGCAACCTTCCAAAAACATACAAAGCAGCTGTTCCTTGGACAAGATGAAAAGGTCACTTTTGGAAGGACATGGACGAAAGCGTCAGTCTAGTAATGGGGAGAAATTATGAATACTCATTGAGAAGGCTAAGTGCGGGTTCTAAGCCTCATGGACATTTTTTGGGGAATCTCGACAACCTTTGGCTAGATGAGCTTAGTGGCTTATGCTTTCGGGAAAAGAAACACAATTGTAGTGGAATAAAATTTTATTGAAAATGGAAAAGAAACAAAAAGGCTAGATCCTTAGAGGGAATGAACTTTTTATAGAAATGATGAGTCAATATTCATGTCACTCTATCCCCTATTTATAGTACATATAAAACCTAATTTGTTCCTATTTAAACTCTAAAAAATAAATAAAGATATAATCTGAAATTAAATCTAAATAATATCATAATAATCCTAACAATAATCCTAAAAATAAAATTCGAATTTAAATAGGGTCTTCTGTTCATAAATCTCTTCTTTGAATTTTTTCCCTAAATCTTTTGCACTTTGTATTTTTGGCACCATTTATTCCCTATTTCGCATGCTGACCCATTTTGTCTTTAAATTCACACTTTTTGCCCCCAAATTTTCTTTTGCTTGTAATTTAGTCCCTACAAGATAAAAAAACCATCAAAAGCCCAAATTAGTAGGATTATACTCAAAATATATATGCAATTAACACATATAAGTATGTCTATTTTAGAGTATTATCATATTCCCCCTACTTAGCCCATGCTTGCCTTCAAGTATAGTTCCCATCCCATTGTGTAATTTAGATTTTACCATGAAAGAAGTATCATTCCAAAGTTTTATAAAAATTAGGCATAATGCATATGAAAAATAAAGATAACCTTTAGCTTACCTTAAGTAAACACGAAACGTATTCGAATCTTAAACACACAAAAGTTAAATCGACTTGGATTATTTCATGAAAATTAAGTAATTTACGAAACTTACCAAGACACCCTATTTGTTCCCCCTTAGTCCCCAAATGAAATTCTTCTTTTTTTTTTTAATTTTTTTTCTTAAGAATGTGTTGGCCCTTTTGACGCGAAGAGGGATGACAATCCAAGCACCTCACCCAGGTTACTCAACCCAATACACTCTTATTTTATTATATATATTTTTGTGGTTAATAATGCTTTGGCCCTTTTGACGCGAAAAAGGATGGCAACTGTAACAGCCTTGTTTAGACCCTGGTCAGAACAGTGGTTTTGAGACCACAAATTTGAGGTCAGAATGTTATTTTAATGTTATCTTCTGTGTGAATAGTATGTGATATAGCCTGTGTGAAAATTTCGTGTGATAATTTGATCGTTTGTGTGTTGAATTAAGAGAAAGGATTTAATTGCATAAAGTGCAAAACGCTGTGTGCTGATTTATGAGTACTTAATTGTTGTTGGCTTTTTAAGGTGGAGGCCTTATGTTGTTATTAAGCCATTATTAACGATAGTGGGTGGCTAAATGACTTATTAGCCTTAAAATGTATTTGTTTTATATGACTTATAAAAGGGCAAAGTTGGTATTTGTTAATAAGTTATTATTAATTAAAACAAAACAAATTTGATGGCCATTTTTCTCATCTTTCTTCCACAGAAAAATAGAAAAGAGAATAGCCATTGAAGCTTTTGAAATTTCGGCACTTGCTAAGCTTGATTGAGGTATGTTTTGAGCTCGGTTTTTGATAATTTCTACGTTTTTGTGATCGTTGCTTCGTGTTCTTTCAAACCCATGCTTTGATTTTAGAAATTGATGGTGATTTTGAGTTCTGCCATTGATGAATGCTTGAGCTTTGTGATAGTTGATGATGAATTATGAAAGATAGGTGAAGGATTAACATGTGTTGTTCTTGAATTTTTGGTGAATTTAGCTAATTAGGGCTAAATTGTGAAAATAGCAAATTGAAGGGTTAAAATGTGAAATAAATGAAATGTGTGGGTTTATATAGACATTAGTAAAATTTGGCTAAGCTTGTGCTAGGAGAAATTATGTGAATTTGATGATTTTGTGAAATAGGGACTAAAGTGTCGAAATGTGAAAATATGAGGGATTATTTTGTAAAATGCCCTAAATGCATGTCTGTGGACTAAATTGAATGAATTGGTGATTGAATGGATTGACTTTGAATGTGTATAGACCAGGAAAGGAGAGGTTCGGATCGAGATCGAGGCAAAGATAAAGTGCTCGATTAATCGACCGTTTCGATAGTTCAACATCCGAGGTAAGTTCGGATAAAATACATGTTATTAAGATATGTTTTAGCATTATGAAATGAATATGTACATGATTATAAGATTGATATGCTATGTGCAAGAATTAGTTGATGGCACTAAGTGTGTGGAATTTAAATCGAAACAGATATGAATGGCACTGTGTGTGCGATGTTATGAAAGCTTCAGCTTATTGATTTGGCACTGTGTGTGTTACTGAGATAAGTCGGCTAAAAGAATAGGCACTAAGTGTGCGATGACAAATGTATTTCGATCAAGAATATGGCACTGAGTGTGCATTTAAATTAAATGAATATCAGATGATGATCGACATGTAATATCGAGCATTGAATAGTTGGGAAGTTGAATAGCTATGTGGTAGCTAAGGTATGTATTGAACCTTTGTGGTTGAAGAGTTTATTGATAAAACTATGAATAGGTGAATGAGTATTTTAGCTATAGATGATATGGTATGAATGTGAGAAAATTTATCTATGTGATGGTTTATTGTATACATTGTTTTGAATTGATGAGATAATTGTATTATATTTTCGGACTTACTAAGCTTTGGGAAGCTTACTGTGTGAATTGTTTATCTGCCTTGTAGTGTCAGTAAAGTTAGCTCGAATCTGGGATCGTCAGCTTCTCAAACACACTATCGACATTCTATTTTGGTACTTTTGAAAGGATATACATAGTTGAAATATGGCATGTATAGGCTAGTTATTTTGAATCATATTTGAGATGTGTAAATGGCCATGTGATGTGGTTAGATATGTATTAGTTTATAGCATGAATGGCTTGTTTATGTTATGCACCTTTTGGTATAGATTGTGAATTTAGAAAATGAATTATAAATGGTAAAACTAGTGATAGTTTAACATCTTATGAAATGGCTAAGATTATGGTAAGTGTATGGATGAATTATGCTTATGATTACATGAGTTTTAGTTTGGTAAATTTGGCATGATTGGATTTGGATTGGAATGTAGAGGTTGGATGATCATTTTGTTATGAATTGGTTGCCAAAATTGTGTGAGGAACCATGCTTAAGTGTGCTTTTAGGAATGACCCATGTGGGTGGTATTTTGGGCTTACAAATGGCCTATTTTGCCACACGGCTATGGCACACGGGCGTGCCTAGCGGCCGTGGGCGTAAGTCAGTATATAGCCTAGTAGTACACGGCCGAAGCACACGGGTGTGCTTTGAGGCCGTGGAAGTATAGTCAATATAGAGCATGGGGAGGACACACGGGTGTGTCTAATAGCCGTAGGAGGCACACGGCCTGCCCACACGGGCGTGTAACCCCTGAAACCTGGAAAGGTTTTAAATTTTCCATGAAATTTTGCATCTGTTTCGGTTTGGTCTCAACACGGTTTATAAACATGTTTAAGGTCTCGTTGACCTATTTAAAGGACATTATGTGTTTGTCTGATGAATGAAATGTATGAAATGTTATGAAAGTTTCTGATATGTCCGGTAACACCTTTAACCCTAATCCAACGACGGGCATGGGAAAGGGGTGTTACATTTTTATTGGTATCAGAGCTACGGTTTAGTCGATTCTTGGACTAACGTAGCGCGTGTGAGTCTATTTATACATGCCATATATGAAATTGCGATAGTGTGCTGAATTCTGACAGCTAAAAATGTGTTTTCATATAGTAATGGATCCCGGTCGAGCAATTGCTGACGATGTAGAAAGCAATGCACCTGCTCCCACTCAAGGGACAGCCCCGGCCACATCTAGGCCCAATGATAGTGGTGAGGGAGGAGAGGCTAAGCAAGCCTTCTTCCGAATGATGAGAAAAATGGTTTACGGAGTTCGTTCGAACAAATCCGACTGCTCCACAACCTCTACCCCCACAAGTACCTGTTTTGCCACAAGTTGTAGATCCGATCAGATCGAATAAACCTCCTGTGGATAAGATTCCAAGTACGAGGCCGAAGAGTTTAGGGCCACATTTGATGAAGATGCTGAGCGAGCCGAGTTTTGGCTTGAGAATACAATCAGAGTATTTGATGAGATGTCGTTGAACCCTGATGAGTGCATTAAGTGTGCAGTTTCCTTGTTGAGAGACACGGCTTACAACTGGTGGAAAATGTTGATATCTATGATTCCGAGAGAGAGAATCACCTGGGATTTCTTTCAAGCTGAGTTCAGAAAGAAGTATATCAGTCAATGCTTCATTGATTAGAAACGTAAAGAGTTTCTAGAATTGAAACAGGGTCGTTTGTCTGTTACTGAGTACGAGCGAGAATTTGTAAGATTGAGTCAATATACGAGAGAATGTGTCTCGACTGAAGCTACTATGTGCAAATGTTTCATAGAGGGATTGAATGAAGACATTAAATTGTTGGTTGAGATACTTGATATAAATGAATTTGTTGTATTAGTCGAAAGAGCATGCAAAGCTGAGGAGCTCAGTAAAGAAAAGAAGAAAGCCGATTCTGAGGCTCATGATGAAAAAAAGAGATCGATGAATAAGCTCTCTCAACCTTCAGCGAAGAGATATAGAGATGTAAACAATCGTTCAAATGTTTCGTTTGGACATCCAAGTAGAGATCGTTCGAGACAAAGTACTGGTTTACGAATTCAAGCTCCGAATGAATCGAGTGTTGGTAGTGTTAAGAGTAACAAACCTGAATGTAGACAGTGTGGAAGACGACATGTGGGAGAGTGCTGGGGCAAGTAAAACAATAGAGTTTGTGATAAATGTGGATCCCGAGATCATTTTATTCGAGATTGTCCAAAGATGGTGGAAGAGGAAAATGTTCACAATGAAAGACCGAGTAATGTGACAGCTAGAGGTAGACCACCCAGAAACACCAGAATTGTGAACGATAGCCAGAGAGGGACAACTGATACAGCTGTGAGATCGGAGGCGAGAGCTCCTACCCGAGCCTATGCTATACGTGCACGAGAGGAAGCATCATCTCCAGATGTCATCACCGGTACTTTCACTTTATTTGATATTGATGTTATTGCATTGATAGATCCGAGATCAACTCATTCCTATGTGTGTGTGAATCTAGTATCGAGTATAACTCTACCTGTTGAGTCTACTGAATTTGTGGTTAGAGTGTCAAACCCTTTAGGCTAGTGTGTCTTGGTGGATAAGGTGTGCAAGAATTGCCCATTGATATTTCGGGATGTTTGTTTTTCGGCTAATTTGATGTTGTTACCATTCAATGAGTTTGACATAATTCTAGGTATGGATTGGCTTACTCTGCATAATGCCATTGTGAATTGTAAAAGAAAGAGTATTGAATTGAGAAATCAGAACAGTGAGCTAGTTCGAATTGAATCTAGTGATATGAAACGATTACCAGCTGTTGTATCTGTGATGAAAGCTGTGAACTATGTGAGAAAGGGTTGTGAAGCTTATTTGGCATATGTGATTGATACAAAAGTGTCAGAAAAGAAAGTTGAATCTGTGCTTGTGGTATGTGAGTTTCCAGATGTGTTTCCTGAAGAGCTGTCAGGATTACCTCCAATTTGGAAAGTGGAATTTGGTATTGAATTAATGCCGGGGAGCACTCCAATTTCTATAGCTCCGTATAGAATGGCACCAACAGAATTGAAAGAGTTAAAGTCGTAGTTGCAAGAATTAACTGATAGAGGATTCGCACGACCGAGTTTCTCACCCTGGGTAGCTCCTGTGTTATTTGTGAAAAAGAAAGATGGAACTATGATAATGTGTATCGATTATTGACAGTTAAACAAAGTGACGATAAAGAATAAATATTCGTTGCCTCGTATTGATGATTTGTTTGATCAATTGAAGGGAGCTACAGTGTTTCCAAAGATAGACTTGAGATCTGGTTACTATCAGTTGAGAGTTAAATAATCTGATGTACCGAAAACTACTTTCAGAACTAGGTACGGACATTACAAATTCTTAGTGATGCCTTTCGGACTAACAAATGCTCCTGCAGTGTTTATGGATCTGATGAGTCAGATATTCAGACCGTATTTGGATCACTTTGTGGTGGTGTTCATTAATGATATTTTGATCTATTCATGTGATGAGAAGCAGCATGCCGAACATTTGAGAACCGTGCTACAAACTCTAGGTGAGAAACAGTTGTATGCAAAGTTTAGCAAATGTGAATTTTGGTTGCGTGAGGTTGGTTTTCTGGGACATGTTGTATCAGCTGCCGAGATACGAGTTGATCCGAGTAAAATCTCTGCTATTTTGGAATGGAAACATCCGAGAAGTGTGTCTGAATTCCGTAGTTTTCTGGGACTAGTGGGATATTATAGATGATTTGTGAAGGGCTTCTCGATGATTGTGACCCCATTGACAAAATTGTTACAGAAGGATGTTAGATTCGAGTGGTCAGATAAATGCCTACAGAGTTTTGAACAGTTGAAAGTGTTGTTAACGGAAGCACCAGTGTTGATTCAACCCGAATCGGGCAAAGAGTTCGTAGTTTATAGTGATGCATCATTGAATGGTTTGGTCTGTGTGCTGATGCAAGAAGGGAAAGTCATTGCTTATGCTTCGAGACAGTTAAAACCGCATGAAAAGAATTACCCAATGCATGATCTTGAATTGGCTGCGATTGTATTCGCATTGAAGATTTGGCGTCACTATTTATTCGGTGAAAAATGTCATATTTATATTGGTCATAAGAGTTTAAAGTATTTGATGACTCAGAAAGATTTGAACTTGCGACAGAGAAGATGGTTAGAATTGTTGAAAGATTATGAACTTGTGATAGATTACCACCCGGGTAAAGCTAATGTTATAGCTGATGCCTTGAGTCGAAAATCGTTATATGCTTTGCGAGCTTTGAGTAATCAGATAGATCTGTGTGATGATAATGCGGTGGTAGGTGAATTGAAAGTTAAGTCGATGTTTGTACAGCAGATTTGTGATGCTCAAAAAAATGATATTGAAATGATGGCTAAAAGAATTCTGTGTGAATCAAATGCTGAATTAGAATTTCGAGTAGATAGTGATAATTGTCTGAGATTTAGAGACCGAATTTGTGTTCCGAGAAATTCAGGGTTGAATTCGATGATTTTGACTGAAGCTCAGAATAGTCATTTGACTATACATTCGGGGAGTACGAAGATGTATAATGATCTGAAACAGTTCTATTGGTGGCATGGCATGAAAAGAGACATTTCTGACTTTGTGTCGAAATGTTTAGTTTGTCAGCAAGTCAAAGCTGAACATCAAGTTCCGTCTGGTTTGTTACAACCAATTATGATTCCTGAGTGGAAATGGGAGAGAATTATGATGGACTTTGTGTCGGGTTTGCCTTTATCTTCGAGTAAGAAAGATGCAATTTAGGTGATAGTGGACAGATTGACAAAATCAGCTCATTTTGTTCCGGTGAGAATCGATTATTCTTTAGATAAGTTAGCTGAATTGTATATCGATTAGATTGTGAGATTACACGGAGTACCGTTATCTATAGTGTCTGAAGGAGATCCGAGATTTACCTCACGATTTTAGAAGAAATTGCAAGATGCTTTAGGCACAAAATTGCATTTCAGTATTTCTTTTCACCCACAAACGGATGGTCAATCTGGGCGAATCATTCAAGTTCTCGAAGACATGCTGAGATATTGTATACTTGAATTTGAAAGTACGTGGGAAAAACATTTATCGTTGATTGAGTTTGCATATAACAACAATTTTCAATCTAGCATGAAAATGGCACCATATAAGGCTCTTTATGGCCGAAAGTGTCGAACTCCATTGTATTGGATTGAGCTGAGTGAGAATAAGATTTACGGGGTTGATCTGATAAAAGAGACTGAACAAAAGGTGAAAGTAATTCGTGACAATTTGAAAGCAGCCTCAGATCGTCAGAAATCTTATGCAGATTTGAAACAGAGGGATATTGAATTCGAAATTGGTGATAAAGTGTTCCTGAAGGTATCTCCTTGGAAGAAAATACTTCGATTTGGCCGAAAAGGCAAGCTAAGTCCGAGGTTCATCGGACCGTATGAGATTATTGAACGAGTTGGGCCGATTGCTTATAGATTGAAATTGCCATCTGAGTTAGAAAAGATACATAACGTGTTTCATGTGTTAATGCTTCGACGGTACAAATCAGACTCGTCTCATGTGATTGCTCCTACTGAGGTTGAGATTCAGTCAGACTTGTCGTATAATGAAGAACCGATCCGAATTTTGGCACTAGAGATTAAAGAGTTGAAAAACAAAAGAATGTCCTTAGTGAAAGTATTATGGCACCAACACGGAGTTGAAGAGGCTACGTGAGAGCCTGAGAACATTATGAGAGAGCAATATCCACACCTATTCACTGGTAAGATTTTCGGGGATGAAAATCCCTAAGGGGGAAGAGTTGTAACAGCCCGATTTAGACCCTGGTCGAAATAGTAGTTTTGAGACCACAAATTCAAGGTCAGAATGTTATTTTAATGTTATCTTCTGTGTGAATAGTATGTGATATAGCCTGTGTGAAAATTTCGTGTGATAATTTGATCGCTGTATGTTGAATTAAGAGAAAGGATTTAATTGCATAAAGTGCAAAATGCTGTGTGCTGATTTATGAGTACTTAATTGTTGTTGGCTTTTTAAGGTGGAGGCCTTATGTTGTTATTAAGCCATTATTAAAGATAGTGGGTGGCTAAATGACTTATTAACCTTAAAATATATTTGTTTTATATGACTTATAAAAGGGCAAAGTTGGTATTTGTTTAATAAGTTATTACTAATTAAAACAAAACAAATTTGATAGCCATTTTTCTAATCTTTCTTTCACCGAAAAATAGAAAAGAGAATAGCCATTGAAGCTTTTGAAATTTCAGCACTTGCTAAGCTTGATTGAGGTATGTTTTGAGCTCGGTTTTTGATAATTTCTACGTTTTTGTGATCATTGCTTCATGTTCTTTCAAACCCATGCTTTGATTTTAGAAATTGATGGTGATTTTGAGTTGTGCCATTGATGAATGCTTGAGCTTTGTAATAGTTGATGATGAATTATGAAAGATAAGTGAAGGATTAACATGTGTTGTTCTTAAATTTTTGGTGAATTTAGCTAATTAGGGCTAAATTGTGAAAATAGCAAATTGAAGGGTTAAAATGTGAAATAAATGAAATGTGTGGGTTTATATAGACATTAGTAAAATTCGGCTAAGCTTGTGCTAGGAGAAATTATGTGAATTTGATGATTTTGTGAAATAGGGACTAAGGTGTCGAAATGTGAAAATATGAGGGATTATTTTGTAAAATGCCCTAAATGTGTCTGTGGACTAAATTGAATGAATTGATAATTGAATGGATTGACTTTGAATGTGTATAAACCAAGAAAGGAGAGGTTCGAATCGAGATCGAGGCAAAGATAAAGTGCTCGATTGATCGACCGTTTCGATAGTTCGACATCCGAGGTAAGTTCGGATAAAATACATGTTATTAAGATATGTTTTAGCATTATGAAATGAATATGTACATGATTATAAGGTTGAGATGCTATGTGCAAGAATTAGTTGATGGCACTAAGTGTGCGGAATTTAAACCGAAACAGATATGAATGGCACTGTGTGTGCGATGTTATGAAAGCTTCAGCTTATTGATTTGGCACTGTGTCTGTGTTACCGAGATAAGTCGGCTAAAACAATAGGCACTAAGTGTGCGATGACAAATGTATTTCTATCAAGAATATGGCACTGAGTGTGCGATTAAATTAAATTAATATTAGAGGATGACCGACATGTAATATCGAGCATTGAATAGTTGGGAAGTTGAATAGCTATGTGGTAGCTAAGGTATGTATTGAACCTTTGTGGTTGAGGAGTTTATTGATAAAACTATGAATAGGTGAATGAGTATTTTAGCTATAGATGATATGGTATGAATGTGAGAAAATTTATCTATGTGATGGTTTATTGTATATATTGTTTTGAATTGATGAGATAATTGTATTATATTTTCGGACTTACTAAGCTTTAGGAAGCTTACTGTGTGAATTGTTTATCTGCCTTGCAGTGTCAGCAAAGCTAGCTCGTATCTGGGATCGTCAGCTTCTCAATCACACTATCGGTATTCTATTTTGGTACTTTTGAAAGGATGTACATAGTTGAAATATGGCATGTATAGGCTAGTTGTTTTGAATCATGTTTGAGATGTGTAAATGGCCATGTGATGTGGTTAGATATGTGTTAGTTTATAGCATGAATGGCTTGTTTATGTTATGCACCTTTTGGTATAGATTGTGAATTTAGAAAATGAATTATAAATGGTAAACTTAGTGATGGTTTAACATCTTATGAAATGGCTAAGATTGTGGTAAGTGTATGGATGAATTATGCTTATGATTACATGAGTTTTAGTTTGGTAAATTTGGCATGATTGGATTTGGATTGGAATGTAGAGGTTGGATGATCATTTTGTTATGAATTGGTTGCCAAAATTGTGTGAGGAACCATGCTTAAGTGTGCTTGTAGGAATGACCCATGTGGGTGGTAGTTTGGCCTTGCAAATGGCCTATTTTGCCACACGGCTATGGCACACGGGCGTGCCTAGCGGCCGTGGGCGTAAGTCAATATATGGCCTAGTAGTACAAGACCGGAGCACTCGGGTGTGCTTTGAGGCCGTGGAAGTATAGTCATTATAGACCACGGGGAGGACACACGGGCGTGTCTAATAGCCGTGGAAGGCACACAGCCTGCCCACACGGGCGTTTAACTCCTGAAACGTAGAAAAGTTTTAAATTTTGCATGAAATTTTGTATGTGTTTCGGTTTAGTCTCAACTCGGTTTATAAGCATGTTTAAGTTCTCATTGACCTATTTATAGGACATTATGTGTTTGTCTGATGAATGAAATGTATGACATGTTATGAAAGTTTCCGATATGTCCGGTAACACCTTTAACCCTAATTTGGCGACGGACATGGGTAAGGGGTGTTACAGCAAGCCAAGCACCCCACCTCGATTACTCGCCCAACATACTCTTAAGTTTTTTGTTTAATTCCAATTAGCGAGGTTTTACGTAACGTGTCACACATATTTTTGACGCGAAGTAGGATGAAAAAGCAAGCACCCTACCCCGGTTACTCAATCAGTCACATTTTAAGATGTGAGCATAACCAATGAATCATTAGATTTTATTTTATTTTATTTTTTAATGAAAAAAAATTGAAATTTGAAGGACTAGGAAAAACAATCAAGTGTTAAAAATAAGTTTTGGCTATTACTTATCAGTCATGAAAATAATTTTAGCATACATTCTTATTAAGTGTCCTCTTTGCATTTAAATTTAATCAATTCTACTATAAGCAAGATAGGGTTAACTTCATTAATCATAGCCTAAATAGAAATAAAACAGTGGAAATGAAATCAATATAGTAAAATCATAACTAACTCAGTAGACAAGAATCACGCTTGCAGGTCAAACAGTGGGTAATTCCTGGTGAAAATCTTGGGCATGAAAAGGGGCAAGATATACTAAAAAAAATAAATGTGGGCAAAAACAAACACAATGTAACATCCTAGATTAGGGGTTATGCGTTTGTGCATAATTCATGAGTTAGTAGGTTTTGGCAATGTTTGGAAGTGTATTAAGGGTTTTTAAAATTCTAGGATGGAAGAGAAAGCTTAGAAAAATTATTGGTTTCTAAGTAAAAAGGGGAGCTAGGTAAATGAGGCTTGAAAAGAAACTCCGTGTGAAGCATGACACAAGGAACCATGTGGTAAAATGGCATGTTTTATGAATTATGTATGAATGTGTTATGTGAATTCTAGAAATAAGGAAATGTAAGGAAATGTATGGAAATGTATGGAAATGTAAGGAAATGTAAGGAAATGTAAGGAAATGTAAGGAAATGCAAGGAAATGTAAGGAAATGTAAAGAAATGTCTTGTCTTGGAAATGTAGGGAAATGTCCTGAAAATGTATGGAAATGTTATGTTTAAAAGAGGAAAGTGAACATTTTTGGAAACCTGAACATTTTTGGAAATGATCCAAAAATGGAAACTTGAACATTTTAGGAAACTTGGATATGTAAGAAAAATGGCAAGTTACAGAGCCGATCGAAAATTTTAGGAAACTTAGAAATGATGCCGAAATGTCAAATTTTAAAGTTTAAAATAGGAAATAAAGGCAAGAGGGCCTTAAAAGAAAAAGTTGGAGAAATTTGACACACAAACAGGCTTGGAAAAGTGGCCTGAAGATGTCACTTAGGGCCTATGGAAATGGCGCCATGTGCAAGAGCTGTTGGGCCTGGGTTCGAGTCACTTGGGAAGCAAATAATGAAGTTTTATTTTTGCTTCTAGACACACCAAGGTGGACGGCACAAGCATTCTAGAAATAGAGGTGTTTTATTTCCATAAATATTTGATTAATTAAGGGATAAATAAAGGAGTTTTATTCACATAAATATGTGAATAATAAGAGATAAATAAAGGAGTTTTATTCACATAAATATGTGAATAATAAGAGATAAATAGAGTTTTATTCACATAAATATGTGAATAATAAGAGATAAATAAAGGATTATTTTCTAAGGAGATAATTGAGGAGATAATTGATGGATTAAAGGCTTTTATCTTTTAAATAAAAGAGATAATATTATCAAAAAGAGGAGTGGTGGCCAAGTAAGGGACTCCTAGGCTGATAACTTTGGCTATAAAAGGAGGGCAGGAGGGCTACTCATTCACTTTTGCTTCCTCTTTGCCGAAATTTTCCTAGCTCTCTCCCCCTCTCTGCCGAATTTTTCTTCAAGCAAAATCATCTTTTCTTCTTCTATTTTCTTCTCTGTTTCTACTGTCAAAGCCGAATCTTTTTTGATTCTAAGTAAAGGAGAAATCAACTACAACATCAAAAGGGTTTCTGCAACTGTCGAATATAAGGATCAAGGATCTAAGGTAAGAACAATTAATTCTTGTTCTTCTATTTCTTTTTCAAGATCTAGGAAATAACCCCTTTTATGTCTCTTGGCCGAATATCAAAGGAAGAGTTTCGGGATTTCAGATTCAAGGAATTTAAGGGATTTCGACAAGTATATAAAGGAATCCTTTTCAGATTTGGAATTGTAAGGTTAGCCGAATTCAAGGGAGAAGAACACAAATCTTTGGGATTTGATTTACAATCATCCAATTCGGCAACAAGGAGATAAAGATCTAGAATCGGTAGATCGTTCTTCGGGATTTCAAGGAACCTATTAAGCGAATCAGGTGTGTACTCACACTAATTTTCAATATATTATGGCAATGGTTATTTTAATATATGAATATGCATAAGCATGAGAATGTGGCAAAGTGCCACAAATGTGGCAAAAAAGTACCCAGGTACGTTTCCTACTTCTGTTAGGATTATGAATGTGATATACTTGAACATGTGAACAGTAACATGAATGAAATTTAAGTATGCTGAATATGTTATAAAAATAATTTGGGGCATTCGGGATATATGTGAAGGGAGAATTGAAGGTGATGACTACGGTCTCACCAACGAAATATGTTGACTACGGTCACATTGCGGAATTTTGGTAGCTTCAGTTACAATATTTGACTATAGTGTCTAATGACACAACGTATAAATTTGACTATAGTGTCTAATGACACAACGTATACGAGCGATGAGCACGTCGACTGCAGTGACTGCCTTCGATGGTGTGTAGCGGATGGAGGGTTGACTTAGTAGTCCCCACGGTGTGACTGGCAGGTACGGGTGGTGTGTAGCGGATGGACCATTAGGCTTGGGTTGGGTTGCATCATTTATTTTGATATGAATATGAATTTGACATGAACATGTATGCCTGATTTGTTGGATGTTAGTATGATGTACACATTGAGTCTGTTGACTCACCCCGTTGTGGGAACTATTTTCAGGTGATGAACAGTGACGGACCGGGACGGTAGACCTTGAGGTGGCCATGCATCAATTTGAAGATTTTATTTATTTTGGACCTTATTTCGTTTTAGAACATTTAATTTTAATATTGGGTTTTATTTGATGTAATAAGGCCATAAGGCCTAAGTTGGATTTCTTTATTTCTGCTTTATTTTTTTAATTATTTTGTTACAAATGATTGTTGGATTAAATTTTAAGTGAAGATATTTTATAAACCTAAAGAAAATTATTTTTTTCACCTCAATAAAATAGGGTTTTTTTTTAAATTAATTAAATGGGTTTCCCAACCTAAGCCCAATCCAAAACAATATCTTCTAAAATTTACAAATTTTCTCTAAGTAGCAAAGAATTTGAAAACCGGTTTACTTAAGGAACATACCAGATCCGGTCAGGCTCGTGGGCCAGGTTTGGGGTGTTTCAGTTTGGTATCAGAGCCCAGTTTTAAAACTCTCGGCCTGTGGGCTCAGGCCCAAAACGTTTTCAAATCGAGCCCGAATGATTTTCTTTGAACATTAGCAGGTTTTATGGCATGGCACCTAAGTCTCCGACCCGCAGTCCATCAAGTAAGTACCCCTATCCTTTGTGTGATTTATATTGTGAATTGTAGAAGGGTAGAAATGGAATGGAACGTAGATTAGTGAACTAGAATCTATTGAACCGTAGGACTAGTCTACTCAAACACAAATACATAAGACTTAATGTACTTAACAAACCTATGGCTAAGTCACTAAGTTAGGGTGTGGTAACCATTGTGCGCATGTCTAGGATTGGATCCGGGAGAGCCTGGTACTTAAGCAGTCCTAGTGACTCACCTCCTCTTCGCAGGAATCCTACCTGGTGCGTAGCTACGGTTCACCCTAACCATGAGGACTTATTCATAGGCTAAACCCAATAACTAAAACCCGAAAGGGACTAGCCATGTTTTTATGAAAACCCTAGTTTTAAAACTCTTAAAATTACCCTTATAATTTGTGAGAACTACTTTTACAAAATTTTCCGAAAAATTCCTGATTTACAAAAATTACCAAAATGCCCCTAGTGGCGAAATTACAAAAATGCCCTTGGTTTCTAAAATTTCTGTACCACCCCGATTTCAATAAAATTTTCCTTACTTTACAAAAGCACCCAAGAATCTTATTTTGCAAATATCAAAATACCTTGATTTTGGTAAAATTACAAAATTGCCCCTAACCTACAAAATTACCAAAATGACCCTGATTTTTAAAATTTTTGCAACACCATCAACTTGGAAAACAAATTCTCAAAAAGAACCCTCAAAGTTTTGCAACATTTGGAAATACCCCAGAATTATCAAACTTTACAAATTTACCCTGGTTTATTACCAAAATACCCTCGAGCTTCAAAATTATCGAAATACCCCCGAATTTCCAAATTTTTCAAAATACCCCGGGAATTTAAAAGTTCCAAAATACTTTTTGACAAAATCATCAGAGAACTTTTATTTTTGAAAAATTACAAAAATGCCCCTGTAAGACAAATTACGAAAATACCCCTGGGTAGTGGAAAAACAACAACAATGAAAACTACAACGTTTCTCTGAATGAACGAAAGTTCATAATTGTTTGATGGATGAATGAATGTAAAGACTATGTGCATGTATGAATACGAAAGAACCACTCCTAAAACTCTTTTCATAAAACTTCTTCGCGGGTAATAAGTGAAACAAGTACTAATGTATAAAACTTTTAAATCAGATTAAATCGCGACGTTAGAAAATGAGTTCTAAGGGATGTGAACTTAGAGATTGTGCCTAGAATGTATGATGGTTCTATTAAGATCAGATTGCGCAGCGTAAGCATAGTACGTTGAGAAGGATTGTACGACTGTTAATAAGTAATTTCGAGGACGAAATTATTTTTAAGGAGGGTAGAACTGTAACATCCTAGATTAGGGGTTATGCGTTTGTGCATAATTCATAAGTTAGTAGGTTTTGGCAATGTTTGGAAGTGTATTAAGGGTTTTTAAAATTCTAGGATGGAAGAGAAAGCTTAGAAAAATTATTGGTTTCTAAGTAAAAAGGGGAGCTAGGTAAATGAGGCTTGAAAAGAAACTCCGTGTGAAGCATGACACAAGGAACCATGTGGTAAAATGGCATGTTTTATGAATTATGTATGAATGTGTTATGTGAATTCTAGAAATAAGGAAATGTATGGAAATGTAAGGAAATGTAAGGAAATGTATGGAAATGTATGGAAATGTAAGGAAATGTAAGGAAATGTAAGGAAATGCAAGGAAATGTAAGGAAATGTAAAGAAATGTCTTGTCTTGGAAATGTAGGGAAATGTCCTGAAAATGTATGGAAATGTTATGTTTAAAAGAGGAAAGTGAACATTTTTGGAAACCTGAACATTTTTGGAAATGATCCAAAAATGGAAACTTGAACATTTTAGGAAACTTGGATATGTAAGAAAAATGGCAAGTTACAGAGCCGATCGAAAATTTTAGGAAACTTAGAAATGATGCCGAAATGTCAAATTTTAAAGTTTAAAATAGGAAATAAAGGCAAGAGGGCCTTAAAAGAAAAAGTTGGAGAAATTTGACACACAAACAGGCTTGGAAAAGTGGCCTGAAGATGTCACTTAGGGCCTATGGAAATGGCGCCATGTGCAAGAGCTGTTGGGCCTGGGTTCGAGTCACTTGGGAAGCAAATAATGAAGTTTTATTTTTGCTTCTAGACACACCAAGGTGGACGGCACAAGCATTCTAGAAATAGAGGTGTTTTATTTCCATAAATATTTGATTAATTAGGGGATAAATAAAGGAGTTTTATTCACATAAATATGTGAATAATAAGAGATAAATAAAGGAGTTTTATTCACATAAATATGTGAATAATAAGAGATAAATAAAGGAGTTTTATTCATATAAATATGTGAATAATAAGAGATAAATAAAGGATTATTTTCTAAGGAGATAATTGAGGAGATAATTGATGGATTAAAGGCTTTTATCTTTTAAATAAAAGAGATAATATTATCAAAAAGAGGAGTGGTGGCCAAGTAAGGGACTCCTAGGCTGATAACTTTGGCTATAAAAGGAGGGCAGGAGGGCTACTCATTCACTTTTGCTTCCTCTTTGCCGAAATTTTCCTAGCTCTCTCCCCCTCTCTGCCGAATTTTTCTTCAAGCAAAATCATCTTTTCTTCTTCTATTTTCTTCTCTGTTTCTACTGTCAAAGCCGAATCTTTTTTGATTCTAAGTAAAGGAGAAATCAACTACAACAAATGATTGTTGGATTAAATTTTAAGTGAAGATATTTTATAAACCTAAAGAAAATTATTTTTGTCACCTTAATAAAATAGGGTTTTTTTTAAATTAATTAAATGGGTTTCCCAACCTAAGCCCAATCCAAAACAATATCTTCTAAAATTTACAAATTTTCTCTAAGTAGCAAAGAATTTGAAAACCGGTTTACTTAAGGAACATACCAGATCCGGTCAGGCTCGTGGGTCGGGTTTGGGGTGTTTCACACAATGCAGCAGTAACAATAAAAATAATAATAAATACAGTAGATAAAACATTAGAAATAATGAGGAATGTCTCCCCCTACTTAAATCATGTAACCCTCAAAGTGAAAAATAATATGAAAAAGAAAAGGTTTAGAACACTCCCCATGTCGTTTTTGTTACTGTTTTTGCCCGTTTCCAAATTTAATTTTTTCAATTCCTCGATTCGATTCTCCTGGATATAAGAAGAGAGATAAAATTTATTAACATGTAAGAAAACAGAAAATAAAATATATAAATAAAATAAAAATTGGGTTGCCTCCCAACAAGCGCTTGTTTAACGTTATTAGCTTGATGCCTCAACTAGTATTGGGGTTGTTCCAACTGAGTTCTTTCGATTGTATGGGCTTGGAAATTCTTCTTTTTTACCACATCCAACATATTTGGGTTCAATCATCCTTGCGCCTCTCACTTTGGTTTTGTATTTTCTTCCAAGAAAATCTTATATGTACATGTCAAGGGACTAATCCCTTTTAAGTCGACAATGATCTCATAATTCTCCAAAAATGCGCCCTTGAGATTCTTGGAAGTGGTTTTAATTCCAGATCTCGTACCTGCACAATAGAAGGTAGAAGTTTAGTATTTGTAGAAGCCGATAATTCATTAACAGGTTCGCAAATAGATCCAGAATCGAAAGTTTAGTATTCATAGAAGCCGATCATCAAACAATGTTTCAGGTTTATCTTCAGAAGGTGACTCAAAAGTTTCTTCTACTAATGAGTCAATTATGTCAACACGGTTTACATTCAAGATTTCAATCGGGTGACTAATAGTGTCATAAACATTAAACTTCACGATCTCCCCGTCAAACTCCATCGTGAGGGTTTCGCTATGCACGTCAATCTTAGTGCTTGCGGTATTAAGGAAAAGTCGTAACCAACAAGATATCTGAAGACCCAGGAGTGTTATCTTCTTCCATTTTCACCACATAAAAGTTCGCAGGAAAGGTAAGTCCATTGACTTTCACTAATACGTCCTCAAGGACTCCTTCAGGGTGCATAATAGACCTATCTGCTAATTGAATGATAACACCTGTTTTTATAAAAAAGCTCACATTAAGTGATTCATAAATAGAAAAATGCATTACATTTATAGAGGCCGCTAAATCACACATAGCTTTTTTAATTCCTAATTGGCCTATTTTGCATTGTATTGCAAACATGCCTCTGTCTTTACATTTTGCTGGCATTTTTCATTGCAATACCTCAAATACATTTTTACCAGCACTTATTCTTTTATTTCCAGTTAATTTTACCTTGTTGGTGCAAATCTCCTTAAAGAATTTAGCATATCACGAATTTGTTTGATGGCATCCAACAATGGTATTTTGATCTCGACGTTTCTAAATGTTTCGAGGATCTCTTTTTCCTCCTTACCTCTCCGATGTTGGTTCAACCGTCCTAGAACGGACGTTGAATTATGGGAAACGGAGGTTTCGTTCGGACCTGTTCATCGGTCTCCTGCTTTTTCTAAGTGGAATCTTGATCAAGATTCCTGCCAGGATTTGGTTTCAGTACTTTTCCACTTCACAAAGTTACTGCATTTGCGTGTTGTCTTGGGTTAGGTTTCGTTTGTGACGACAGTTTTCCTTGTGAGTTCATTTTCTCAATTGATGTGGTCAACTCTCTTATAGACGTCTCGATTATCTTTTGAAAATCCTTTGTTTCCTTTTGGAAATCAAGAGTTTGCCGTTGTATTTGTTGTTGGAAATCAAGCATATTAGCTACTAATTTATTGACCATGGTTTCTAGAGAGGTACTTGAATCTTGCGTTTGTCGTGGAAACCAGTTTTGGTATGGCTGGTTATACTACAGGTTTGCCCCATAACTCAAGTTAGGATGGTATTTCCATCTTAGGTTATATGTACTTGCATAAGGGTCATGTAACATCCCCAAACCCAGCCCATGAGTCACGGCCGAATTTAGAATGCCACTGCGGAAAACGTTTGAAAAAAATATTTTGACTTAAAGTAAAAACATAAAAATTTGTGGTGGTTTGTAAAATCTTGTGTATTTCGAAATTCTGAAATAAGTTGAGTTGTTACAAATTCCCGGTTAAAACTTTAGTATATACTTTTAAAATATAAATCGTTAAGAGTAATCGTCAATCCAATAAAAACATGATAACAACTTCAAATACTTAAGTGGCCCTTATTACATCAAATAATTACTCAAAAATACTTGAAATGATAAATACTTAGAAATACTAAAAATACAAATATGTAATTAATTAAACATCTTCTTCTGCATGGGCCACCTCGTATCCACTCCAACCCGGTCCAAGCTTTAAGCATCACCTGTAAGGTTGATAAAAATTGGGTGAGTCAAACAGACTCAGTGTGAAATTAGGCCACTGAATTCCACCCACATATCAACCACATATTTACCCACATATCATAAATCAATGTATCTTATTCATATATTTTCACTTATTGGGCTTGGCCCATATCCACATCACATAGAGTTCACATATTGGGCTTGTAACACCCTGGTTTTAGGGGTTAGTTTTTTTTTTTTTTTTTTGGTGCTTAACTCGGGTGTTGGCACACTTTAGGGTGTGGTTGGGTAAGTTTTAGGGGTCCGGAGAACCCTAGGTAGTGGGGGAACGCTTTGGAAAATTTTTAGTTTTAGGGGTTAAAAGGGGAGCTTGGCGAGGGGTGTCTTAAGAGAATTATTTGGGAGTTTATGTCACAAGAAAGGAGCTGGTGGAGTGGCAGGATAGGCGCCACTAAGGCCTTGTGGGTGTGACGCCATTTGCAGGGGGGAAGGGGCTCAGGTTCGATTCGCAAGAGCAGCAGATGGGCATTGTTTTTGCGTCATCTTGGTGGGGTGGATGGACGGTTTTGAAAGGCTTAAAAGGTGGAGAAGACTTGGTCATCTTTTTTTGAATTTGGCTAGATAGGTTTGACTTTTTCAAAGTTTTTGAATGGGTGGAAGGGAGGTATTTTAGGAGAGTTTTGAGGATTATTTTTGGGGGGTTGGAGCTTGGCCTTCTAGTATAAATAGGGGGGGAGGTGTTCATTCCATTCATCTTTTTGGCTTTCTCTCCCTTGCCACTTTTTAGCCTTTCCTTTTAGCCTCCATTTTCATTTCCTCCTCATACCTCAACCACACCAAAACGCCTCTCTCTCTCACTTATTCATCTGAGCCGAAACTTCAAGTCCCTTTCTCCTTCCATTTTTCTTATCCATTTTACTCGTTGCTAGACCATAAACTCTCCTCATTTCTCTGATTGCCGCAACACCTTTTGAAGCACCCTAGCACCCACTTCTTTGTCTTCTAGTTTTGCAAAGCCGAACCTACACCTTACCTCTGTGCCAAAATCACTTTCTTTTATTTAAACTTAACGTTACCAAATATTGGAAGTAGATCTCTTCGGGCCTTGGTGTGCAATCAGTTAGTGAAGGCACTTTGGGGATTTGTAGTATTCAGTCAAGCTTCCGCAACCGAACTCGGTAAGAAGGAGGTGGTGTTTCGGAGAGAGTTAGTCAAGCAGCACTTCGGGATTGGATCGTTTGTGCTATTAAGGTGCGTAATCATCGCACAATTCATCGGTTTGATTGCTAACGTTTAAAACTATGTATAATGGCTTAAGTGATGAGAACTGGTGATGGTAAGATTATTTATGATGTATTTATGTATGTATATATATTTATATACTTGTGTGATATGATGATTTAACATGTAACATCTACATAATTGCATGAGGTTGGGTTTGATTCGATGAAGGAGGAAGTGTACACAAGGTGTACGTGGTCTAATGATAGCTCCGGCTACATTAGCGCTTGATGGTTAGCTTTGTGCTACCTCAAGGGAGATGTTGGCTAGGTGCCCGTCTCGGCGGTTGATTGCTATGTGCATCACCGTAGGCAGATTGCGATATTGTGATCACTTGGGTTGATCGGTGGCTCAGCCACGGCCTTGAGCAGCGAGCTTGCCAAGGTAAGACGTTTTGGATCACGATGTGATCGGTGGGTTAGCCACGGCCTTAGGCAGGGAGTCTGCTAAGGTTGGTGTTCGGTTGGACAATGGGTTGGGCTGAGATGCACATGGGCATGACTTGCTATGTGAATTGTTTGGTATGGGGCCAAGCCCATACGCGAGAAATCTGTGTTGTGATTATGCACTGAGTCATTAAGACTCACCCTATTATTTTTTCTAACATTTCAGGTGACACGTAGTTTGGACCGGGATCGGAGAGGACACATGGTGGCCCATGCAGAAGAAGGGATTAAACGTTTTAGGCTTACTTTAAGTATTTGGTTTTAAATAGAATATGTAATAAAGGCCTTTTGACTCTTATTTGTTTTTTTGTAATTATTTTATTAGTATTTATTATGGTTTGAAGAATTTGAAACACTATGTGAAGATGATTATATTTTCCCAACCTACCTATTCAATTTGGCTTGTATATATTAATCTTTTAGTATGAGTATATTTTAATAACAAAGTTTTAATCATAAATTTAAATAAACATGGATTTTTCAAAAGTTAGCAAGTTTTAAATTTTTCTAAGTTAAATAGATTTTCCACCGACTTTTCCGCACTAACATAACCAAATTCGGTCGTAGTGAATGGGCCGGATTTGGGGATGTTACAGTTTGGTATCAGAGCCCGGTTCAGAACTCGGCTTTGAGGGTTTTGGGCCCAAAAATGTTTCCAAAATGGGCTTTTCAAAATGCGGGCTTTTATAAAAAGTTTTCAGGTTATTCTGGCATGGCACCTGTACCTCCGACCCGAAGTCCACCAGGTAAGTACTTCGGACTCTCTTGAAGTGATCTGTTTGTATGAAGTGATTTGGGCTTAGTTTGGGCTCGTTGAATAGAATAATAGGATCTGTTGGACCCTAGGACTAGACTACTCAAACACGTGCATAAGATTTAAAGTGCCTAATAAACAAACCTGTGAAGTAAGTCACCGAGTTAAGGTGTGGTAACCACTGTACGCATGTCTAGGAGTGGCATTCAGTAAGAGCTTGGTATTTAAGCAGTCCTAGCGACTCACCTCCTCTTTACTTGAATCCTACCTGGTGCGTAGCTACGGTTCACCTTAACCAAGAGGACTTGCTCATAGGCTAAACCAGTTATTAAAACCCGAAAGGGAAATAGCCTTGCTGTTTTTTTAAACCTTCTGTTTTAAAATTTTAACTTTACCCCTTTTGTTTGTAAAACTCTAAATCAGATTTTGAAAGATGTTTTCTCAATTGATAAAATTATCGTTTTACCCTCAATTTTTGATAAAATGCTTTTTACTTGGGAAAATACCAAAATCTCGAGTTTTCAAAATTAAGATACTTTGGTTGTGAAAATTTACGAAAATACCCCTGGTTGATAAAATTACCGAAATGCCCTCGGTACTAAGTTCTCAAATTTCTCTCGATCTTTACTGAAATATTCCTATTTTACTAAATATCAGAAAATCTTATTTTGTGAAATATTGTGATATCTCGATTTTGAGAATTTACGAAAATGCCCATGATTTCAAAAAATTACAAAAATAACCCTGATTTCTGAAATTTTTGCGATACCTCCGGTTTGAACAAAATTTTCAAGATGACCCTGAGATTTTGTGAATTTTGAAATATCTTTAAGTTGGAAAACTAATTTCAAAAATTGACCCAGAGTTATTACCGATATACCCCTATAGGAAAAAGACGAAATTACCCCTGGGTAGGGAATGAAACTTTGATTGCTCGAAAGAACTACTCTCGGAAACTCCTTTCCATAAAATTGCTCGTGGATAAAACAGTGAAACAAGAATTTCTAATGCATAAAACTTTCTAAACAGACTAAGTCGAGGCTCTAGATATGAGCTCTAGGGGGCATGGTCGCAATACTCGTGGACGTGGCAGAGGCAGGATGTCAGTATCGGAACCGGTTGGGTCACGCCATGGGTCAGAAAGCGATGCTCCGCCACCAGCTGTTGAGGTTGAACAGCAGGATCAGATTGGAGGAGACGACGCAGTGTCACAAGCTGTGCTGCGAGTGCTCGAACGAGTGGCAGGAGCCAATGTGGGCAATAAGAATCGGAAGTCAGTGCCCGAAAGGCTTAGGGCGAATGGAGCTGAGGTTTTCAGAGGAGTGTCTGGGGTAGCTCCAAATGTGGCAGAGTACTGGCTTGAGGCTGTTGAAAGAATTATGGACGACTTAGACTTAACTGCTGAGGAAAAGCTTAAGGGAGTTGTTTCGTTGCTACGGGATGAGGCCTACCAGTGGTGGCTCACGGTTAAGGAAAGTACCCCTACGGATCGAGTGGATTGGGGTTACTTTAAGATCAAGTTTGAAGGGAAGTATGTCGGAGCAAGCTATGTTGATGCTCAGAGGAAGGCGTTCCTTAACTTGGTGCAAGGTAGCAAGTCGATAGCGGAGTACGAAGCTGAGTTCCTGCGCTTGAGCCGGTATGCTCGGGGCATCGTGGCAACTGATTATGAGAGATGCGTCAGATTTGAAGATGGGCTACGGGATGAGCTGCGAGTTTTGATTGCCCCGCATCAGGAAAGAGACTTCACCGTTTTAGTGGAGAAAGCTCGAATAGCTGAGGAGGTCAAGAAGGCTGAGAGGCTCAATAGGGAAAGGAACCGGGATAAGAGAAGTGTGGGATCGCCAGAAGGGGTTGAGAGGGTCCAGAAAAGACCGAGGGTTGAGACTCCTGTTCATATTGCTAAGCCAGTCGCCGGAAATCCAGATCATCCGTGTGCGCAGTGCGGAAGGTATCATATTGGCGAGTGCTGGAATCGAGTTCGGGAGTGCTTCAGATGTAAGTCCAAGACTCATCTGATTAAGGATTGTCCCCAGAATCCGAATAGGACTCGGACAGAAGGTCAAGGTTATGTGCAACCAGGCAGAGGTGGTCAGCAAGCGACGAGAGGTCGTGGTTCGAACCATGGAGGAAATGGTTCCGGCCGAGGTCGGGGAGCAGTAGACCGCGGTAATGGTGGCACTGAGGCAAGGCAGCCAGGTCTAGTTTATGCGGTTCGCTGGAGAGAGGATAATGATGTGCCTGGCGTGTCAACTGGTAAGTTCCTTAAGTCTGGAATACTCTTTGTTGTTTTGTTCGCTTTGGTGATTGTTTGATCTGTTGCTCGTAAAGTAGTTGGAACTTTGAGTATGAACTTAGAACCTGTGCCTAGAAGTATGTTAGCTCTTTAAGATCAGAGTTGCGCAGCATAAGCGAAGGTGGTAAGATAGGTTGTGCAGATGTTCGTTAGCTAAGTAATTTCGAGGATGAAATTATTTTAAGGAGGGTAGAATTGTAACACCCTGGTTTTAGGGGTTAGTTTTTTTTTGTTTTTTTTTTGGTGCTTAGCTCGGGTGTTGGCACACTTTAGGGTGTGGTTGGGTAAGTTTTAGGGGTCCGGAGAACCCTAGGTAGTGGGGGAACGCTTTGGAAAATTTTTAGTTTTAGGGGTTAAAAGGGGAGCTTGGCGAGGGGTGTCTTAAGAGAATTATTTGGGAGTTTATGTCACAAGAAAGGAGCTGGTGGAGTGGCAGGATAGGCGCCACTAAGGCCTTGTGGGTGTGACGCCATTTGCAGGGGGGAAGGGGCTCAGGTTCGATTCGCAAGAGCAGCAGATGGGCATTGTTTTTGCGTCATCTTGGTGGGGTGGATGGACGGTTTTGAAAGGCTTAAAAGGTGGAGAAGACTTGGTCATCTTTTTTTTGAATTTGGCTAGATAGGTTTGACTTTTTCAAAGTTTTTGAATGGGTGGAAGGGAGGTATTTTAGGAGAGTTTTGAGGATTATTTTTGGGGGGTTGGAGCTTGGCCTTCTAGTATAAATAGGGGGGAGGTGTTCATTCCATTCATCTTTTTGGCTTTCTCTCCCTTGCCACTTTTTAGCCTTTCCTTTTAGCCTCCATTTTCATTTCCTCCTCATACCTCAACCACACCAAAACGCCTCTCTCTCTCACTTATTCATCTGAGCCGAAACTTCAAGTCCCTTTCTCCTTCCATTTTTCTTATCCATTTCACTCGTTGCTAGACCATAAACTCTCCTCATTTCTCTGATTGCCGCAACACCTTTTGAAGCACCCTAGCACCCACTTCTTTGTCTTCTAGTTTTGCAAAGCCGAACCTACACCTTACCTCTGTGCCAAAATCACTTTCTTTTATTTAAACTTAACGTTACCAAATATTGGAAGTAGATCTCTTCGGGCCTTGGTGTGCAATCAGTTAGTGAAGGCACTTTGGGGATTTGTAGTATTCAGTCAAGCTTCCGCAACCGAACTCGGTAAGAAGGAGGTGGTGTTTCGGAGAGAGTTAGTCAAGCAGCACTTCGGGATTGGATCGTTTGTGCTATTAAGGTGCGTAATCATCGCACAATTCCTCGGTTTGATTGCTAATGTTTAAAACTATGTATAATGGCTTAAGTGATGAGAACTGGTGATGGTAAGATTATTTATGATGTATTTATGTATGTATATATATTTATATACTTGTGTGATATGATGATTTAACATGTAACATCTACATAATTGCATGAGGTTGGGTTTGATTCGATGAAGGAGGAAGTGTACACAAGGTGTACGTGGTCTAATGATAGCTCCGGCTACATTAGCGCTTGATGGTTAGCTTTGTGCTACCTCAAGGGAGATGTTGGCTAGGTGCCCGTCTCGGCGGTTGATTGCTATGTGCATCACCGTAGGCAGATTGCGATATTGTGATCACTTGGGTTGATCGGTGGCTCAGCCACGGCCTTGAGCAGCGAGCTTGCCAAGGTAAGACGTTTTGGATCACGATGTGATCGGTGGGTTAGCCACGGCCTTAGGCAGGGAGTCTGCTAAGGTTGGTGTTCGGTTGGACAATGGGTTGGGTTGAGATGCACATGGGCATGACTTGCTATGTGAATTGTTTGGTATGGGGCCAAGCCCATACGCGAGAAATCTATGTTGTGATTATGCACTGAGTCATTAAGACTCACCCTATTATTTTTTCTAACATTTCAGGTGACACGTAGTTTGGACCGGGATCGGAGAGGACACATGGTGGCCCATGCAGAAGAAGGGATTAAACGTTTTAGGCTTACTTTAAGTATTTGGTTTTAAATAGAATATGTAATAAAGGCCTTTTGACTCTTATTTGTTTTTTTGTAATTATTTTATTAGTATTTATTATGGTTTGAAGAATTTGAAACACTATGTGAAGATGATTATATTTTCCCAACCTACCTATTCAATTTGGCTTGTATATATTAATCTTTTAGTATGAGTATATTTTAATAACAAAGTTTTAATCATAAGTTTAAATAAACATGGATTTTTCAAAAGTTAGCAAGTTTTAAATTTTTCTAAGTTAAATAGATTTTCCACCGACTTTTCCGCACTAACATAACCAAATTCGGTCGTAGTGAATGGGCCGGGTTTGGGGATGTTACAGGGCTTGGCCCATAACCATATCACTTATCAGATCATAAGATAATTTAACCACATGAATCCACATATTGGGCTTGGCCCATTATCACTTTAATCCGCTTCACATAAATTGGCTTAGCCCATTTCACATTAATCCACATATCATATTGATTATGCAACATGCACCCAACCCAGCCTAGGGTTCATCCTCTACACACCCCCTACCCAGCCACCACACACCAGGGGATTACTAAATCACCCTCCAACCGCTACACATCCATTTTGGCAACAAATGCCGTCCACGCGAACTTAATCGCAAATAATCCACAATGCGACCTCAGTCAGCGCCAATCCACGATGTAGCCCGTAGCTAACATCAAAACCACGATGAGCACAAAGCTATCATTAACCACGATATGGCACAAAGCCTATATCAACCACATACTCGAAGTACACCCTGTCCTTCTTTCATAATCATATCCCATCCCATGCACAAGCAACATATAATAATGCCACGATAAATAATGCATGCACATGTTATCCAAGTATCCAGTCACATATTCATATTAATAACCACATCACATTCAGATATTGGTACTTACCGGATTATCGACATACCCCTTGAGGGTATCCATATCACAATTTCCACTGCACTAGTTAGCACATTCATAACATGTACACATATCACATACATAACATATATCTCGAAAAACGGTAGGCTAACTACACACCTGATAACTTGCAGAACTACGCTTTCGAAACCGATGCTATCACTAAGCGACACTACGACTATCTGCCTACTTTCCTGTTCTGACGCTGGCCCACATCCCGGTGGCCAATCCCGTACTGCAGAGACTGCTCTTCTCTTAAACTTAGGGATAGGGACTACCCCTTGTCCTCCTTGACTGATATTCGCCTCCATCAACAATACTTAATCAGATCAAACTGTTAATCATCCATATTATAATCTAACATAACAAATCCAAGGGCTTAACGAATAATCTTACCCAAAATGAATAGAAATCCCGGAAGCTTCTCTTAACCACTGTCGATTTGCCCCTAACAACCATAGTACCCCATCGGTCAACACTTAATATCCAAAATGGCCTATGGCCGAATATTACAATCACTTACCTAGCTTATTTAAATCCCGAATACTTGCTTGTTCCTGAAGTCGATATCCCTGCTTATCCACATGTCAGATTCGGCTATTAGCAATAATCTAGGAGAATGGCCCTTGGCCAAAACTACACTACTTACCTCAAGCCTCCAAATCCCGAAAGATCACTTCTACAAACGTTGGCTATAAGAATCCCGAAAGATCTCCTGCGCTAGGCTGTACTTTCCCCTACAATCGGTCCTAACACATTAAAAGAGTTATAGGGCCATTCGGCCAACCTTAGAAATCAAAGCCTAATCACTTGATTTTGGAACACCTATGAAGAAGAACTCAAAACCGATTACCAAGGGAGAAAACACTTACCACCACACGAATCGTCCACTCACTCTAAATGTCGACAGGATAGAAGAGATGTTGACTTTCGGCTTTGAAACAGGTTCGGCTAAGTCCTTCCAATGCTGATGGAAAAGTCGGCCATAAGAGAAAGGTGTACTCGACTATCAGAAGAGCAAATATGGAGTTGAAGAAAAGAAGAATGGGAAGACTTAGGAGGGTTCGGCAATGGTGTATGATGATGGAGTTTCGGCCTTAGCAAAATAAAAGAAGAAAGGAGAGGATTTTCTTGACTACGAAATTCGGCAAGAGAGACTAAGGGAAGACACAACTAAATTCGGCACTTAAGCCCCCTATCAAGACCGAATTTACCAACCCAAGGAATCCCCCCATTCGGCCACCACCTCAACTCCTTATCAAACCCCTTGATAATCTCCTATATTATCTCTATATCACCTATTCGAAATAAATAAAAATAAATCAACAACCTATCTCCTCATTTATCTCCTATCTACTTGTTTAAACTAAATAAAACCTCAATTATCTTCTTATCACATAAAAAAAATAAACAAAATAAATCCACATATATCCTACTCTTAGCCGAAATTTAAAAGGAAAAACAAGCTTAATCCTCATCCAATTAGAAGTCCAATTGCTGTCCAACCTCTCTCCAGCTTGACGCAAAAATAAACTCCCATTCGCTTCCTCTGCAACTCGAACCAAGGCCCTTGCCCACTGCACATGGCGTCCTCCACCAAGGCCCTAACTGGCACCTTGCAGCCACTTTACCAAGCCCATCTTCATGTCATAAATCCCTTACAAATTCCCTTAAGGCCTCCTTAGCCTAGCTTCCCTCTTTCACTTAAAATCCAATATTTTCCAAAGGCATTCTACTACACCCTAGGGTTCTCAAAACCCCTAAAACACACTCAACCATTCACTGAGCCTACTAACTCCTGAATTATGCACCAAATGCATAACCCCTAATTCTAGGGTATTATAGGTCACATCGCCTTTGAGGAGGTATAGAAAAGTTCCTCACAGCATCAAAATAGGCCATAGTATCATTATACAAACTAGGGCATGTGTCAATTGTATGTTCGGGTGCTGCACAAATTCTGCATAGTTGGGTCGGTCCTGCTTTTAAAAAGAGAATTCACAATATTAGTAAGTCTATCAACTTTATCTTCTAAAGTTGAATTACTTAGCTGGTGAACCCTTCTAATGGGTTCAGGATTGGCTCGGAATTGCTATGTATTTACAGCCATCATGGAGATCAAGTCCCTTGCTTGTTGGGGGGTCATGTTGACTTATGTCTCTCCACTGGCGGCATCTATCATATTCATTTCTATGGGCTTCAAGCCCTCAAAAAGTATTAGAGCAGAGACTATTCTGTCATTCCATGTTGTGGGAAATTTGCACACAACTTCTTGAATCACTCCTAATAGTTGTAGAGGGACTCCAACTCTTTTTTCCTTATCCCAACAATCTCCCTCCTTAATTCAGCTGCGCGTGATGCTAGAAAAAATCTGTTAAGAAACAAACAGGAAAGATTAGCCCACATTGTGATAGATCCAAGAGGTAAATAATTTAATCATTCCCTAGTAGAATCTGCAAGGGAAAAAGGGAAAGCACATATTTTGATTTGATCCTCAGTTACGCCCTGAGGTTTCATACTAAGACAAACTATATAAAACTCTATCAGATGTTTGTGTGGATTTTCATTTTGAAATCCAAAAAAATTCGGCACTAACTAGATTAATCCTGACTTTAATTCAAAGTTAGTATCCATAGTAGGATACACAATGCATAACACTTGTTGTTCTGCATGAGCTTCAGCCATTTGGGGAATCGTTTGAGTCATAGGTTGTTGTGCTAGATTAGAGTTTACGTTAACCGTAGCATTAGGCACTTCTTCTGGTGGATTGACTCCTATTCTTTCGTTCTCAAATGTTTGAGTAGGGTTTTCATTAACCCGAGACTCAATTTTGTCGTCTGCTCCTATTTTCGGTTGTGGGTTGCTCTGAGTTCCTATCACCTCTGACTGCTTTTCCGTAGTTTCGTTTCCTTGTGATTAGCTCTTGTAGTCTTTTCTATTTTAGAATTGAACGCAAGATTTCCTAGAGTAGATCTGGTCATAAGAAAAAGAAACAAGATTAGTATGTTGCTAGTCCCCGGCAACGGCGCCAAAATTTGGTGTGTCGTTGAAAGCACCAAAAATAACTATCCCTATGAAATAATGAAAAGAATATAAGGGAAGTAAGGTCAAATCTTTAGGGACTGGATTGCTACAAATTCTTGTTCCTCAAAATCCTAGCCACAGTCGTACCCATGAAAAACGGCGTACCTTGAAAAATAAAAAAAGAAAATTAAAAATATGGATGAATTGAAATTGAAATTGTAAAAAGAACCAGAATTGAGGAAAGAGATTCTTCAATTTAAGGGATTCCAACCTTCGGTTGTCTCGATCCTTCTTGGGTTCAATCTTAGGCTTTTAGGTGATCCTTCTCATAACAGAATAAGCCAGATATAATGGAAGAGGACGCCTACGACCACCAACTCCACTTAGATTTTAGACTTACGATGTATAGGAACCTGACTCTAGCCAAGCCTTACTTTTGTGGGACCGTCTTACACTAGATTATTATTTCTCAATGGCGAATGCCACGCCATTTCATCTCTTGGGCTCGACAACCACTGACGCAGTAAGTTAGCGAACCGATTGTGCAACCTTCCCAAAACATACAAAGCGGCGGTTCCTTGCATCAGATGAAAAGATCACTTTTGGAAGGACATAAATGGAAGCGTCAGTCTAGTAATATGGAGAAACTATGAATACTCGTTGAGAAGGCTAAGTGCAGATTCTAAGCCTCTTGAACCTTTTTTGGGGAATCTTGAGAATCTTTGGCTAGATGAGTTTATTGGCTCATGCTTTTGGGAAAAGAAACACAAGTATAGTGGTATGAAATTTTATTGAAAAGGGAAAATAAACAAAAAAGGCTAGAGCCTTAGAGGGAATGAACTTTTTACAAAAAAAAAGATGAATCAATATTCATGTCACTCTATCCCCTATTTATAGTACATAAAAAACCTAGTTTGTTCCTATTTAAACTCTAAAAGATAAATAAAGATATAATCTGAAATTAAATCTAAATAATATCATAATAATCCTAAAAATAAAATTCGAATTTAAATAGGGTCTTCTGTTCATAAATCTCTTTTTTGAATCTTTGCCCCAAGTTTTTTGCACTTTGTATTTTCGACGCCATTTATTCCCTATTTCGCATGCTGACTCATTTTATCTTTAAATTCACGCTTTTCACCCCCAAATTTTCTTTTGCTTGTAATTTAGTCCCTATAAGATAAAAAACCATAAAAATCCCAAATTAGTAGGATCATACTCAAAATATATATGCAATTAACACATAAAAGTTTGTCATGATAGAGTATTATCAGGTTGGATTGGGGGATTGTGAATATAGTTTGGTGGAAGTGATTCTCTACTTTTTCATTGAGGCATCTACCACATTCGTTCTCTAATAATTATCCTTTGTTGATAAATACGGTACAAAGGATGGTAAGGCAAAAGGTGGAGAGGTTCCACTTTGAGTCTTGTTGGTCGTTGGAGAAGTCGTGTGAAGCTGAGATTAGTCATTTATGGAAGAATAGTGGAGGGAGTGTTATCCAATGGTTAATTTCGTTGTATATGGGTCTGAATCATTGGGTGGCTCACTTGAGATCGAGGAATAGGGGTGAATTAAAGGGCTATGAAATTGGCTGGTGGATCTCAATGAGGGTGATAGAGATGAGGAGAATCTCTCTAATCTTTTAGGCACTAAGTTGGGAATGAATTTTGTAATTGACAATGAATAACTATATTGGTAGTAGAGAGCATGGGTGAATTGGTCGAAGCTGGGGGACAGGAATACAGGTTTTTCTATCGATTTGCGCCACATAGGCGAAGAACAAGCAAAATTAAGGGTTTAAAGGGTGATAGGTAAACTATTTTAAATAGGGATGACTTGTTTGCCATTGCTAATGACTATTTCATGCAGCTTTTTTCTTCCCAGGGAGGGAGGGAATTCTGATCATATTTTAGAGGGGGTGGAAGCATGCATTATTGATGAGATGAATGTTTTCCTAGATGCTAGCTATGAGAAGGGGGAAGTCTTTACTGTTTTAAGAGCTATGGCGCCAACAAAAATGTTGGGATCGAATGGTTTACCAATTTTATTCTATTAGAATTACTAGCACATTGTGGGATATGACGTTGGGGACTATTTCCTTGAGGTTCTGAATGAAGTTAAGTCACTTATTGACATTAATAAAAACAAATATAATCGTTATCCTAAAACCTAAAAATCCTACATGTATGCAACAATTCCGTCCCATTATTTTATGATTTGTTTTGTATAAGATCATTTCAAAAACAGTGGTGAATAGGTTGCAAAAAATATTGAATTTGTATGTGGATGAAGCGTAGAGCGCTTTTCTTTCGGGAAGGCTAATCACGGATAATATTCTTTTTGCATATGAAATTCTCAATGTGTATAAACAAAAGAGATTGGATAAACTAGGTCATTTCGCTTTTAGACTGGATATGAGTGAGGCTTATGATAAGGTGGAGTGGAGTTTTTCAGATATGATAATGTTGAATATTGGTTTCTCGAAAAGAAGGTGGTTGTATTAGCACGATATCTTACTTTGTGGTTCTGAATTGTGAGTTGGGAAGGGACTTTTCTCCTAAAAGGGGTCTTCGTCAAGGGTATCTCTTAGTCCTTACTTGTTTCTAATTTGTAGTGAGGGATTGTCTTCTCTTATGTGAATGGTATTTTGGGAAAAGTTGGTTAGGGGAGCAAAAATCCATTGGAAGAGCTCGAAAATCTCACACTCACTATTTGCAGTTGATTGTATTCTATTTGGGAAGGTGATAGAAAATGGAGCTATGATTTTAAAATAGATTTTGGCAGAATGCGAGAATATGTCGAGTCAATGTGTTAATTTTGATAAATCAGTTGTTTATTTCAGTGCAAATGTCGAAGAGTGTAGTGGGGAAAGTATTGTTGAATGTATTGGGGTCCGTTCCTCTACTGATCCAAAGCAGTATTTGGGTTTACCCAATATAGTGGGCTATAATAAAAGGTGGGCTTTTCAGGTTGTAAAGGATCGCTTAAGAAGCCATATTGCGAGTTGGTATGTTAGACCTTTGTCGTAGGGGGTAAGGAACTTTTTATTAAAAGTGTTTTGCAAGCCATCCCTACCTTTGCAATGTCATGTTTCTTATTACCAGCCTCGTTTTGCTTGGAGTTAGAATGTATTATCAGTCGGTTTTGGTGGCAAAAGCATGGGGAAGAAAGGATATTCATTGGTGTGAGTAGGCGAAGTTGTGTGAGCTACGGGAGGATGGAGGACTTGGATTTTACAAATTTGGTGAAATTTAATATTGCTTTACTTGTAAAATAAGGGTGGCGTTTGATTAAATATTCGGATTCACTTTTAGCGCGGTCATTTAAAGTAATATATTATCCATCTATTGATTTCATGAATGCAAATCTAGGTACTATAACGACCCGAAAGTCAGTGGTGTTGGAAAATGTAGTTTCGGGACCTTGTTTTCGTAAAATGGAACTGTAAATATTTTTATTAAACACTTACGGAGGTATTTTAGAAGTGAATTAAATTTCGGTCAGGTAATTTCGTTGAATTAATGCTTAATTAGGGTTTAGGGACTAAATCATAGAAGTGTCAAATTTTCAATTTATATAAGTTTTTATTATTCGGGAATGGAGTGAGGACTAAAGTGGTAATTATATCACTAATAAGTATAGTGGACGGTGGCTTAGAAAATTTATAAAGAAAATTGACATAAAAATTTATGTTAAAATAAAATAAAACATAAGTAATTAAATAAAATAATGATATGAAAGAGTAGGCTATTTTCTTCATTTCATCAAACTGAAACCAAAGGGAAGAGAAGAGAAACACTTTTGGATAAGGGTTTCAAAGGTTCCAAGCTTTAATTGGCTAGTCAATTTAGTCCTCTTTTTTTTTGTAATTTTTATGTTTTCAGAATCTTGGGAGTTTAAGCTAGTTGACCCATGTCGTATTTCAATATTTTTAAAAATTGAGAATGTTACCATTGTTGAATAATTACAGCTTGAAGTGTTATTTTGATAGATTTTAAGGTTATAAGTGAAAAAGGACTAAATTATAAAGTTAATTGATGATTTTGTGCAATAGGGACTAAAATGCATAAATTGTGAAATTTGTGGTACATTTGAAAACTAAAGAGTCCTATAGGGACTCTAATGAATTCGGCATAAAATTAGAGGGCTAAATGTAAAAGTTATGTTATATTAGTTTTAATGACTAAATTGAATAAAATGCAAAAGTGACATAATTTAGTAGTTGAATGCAAATTTGGTTGTGTATTGATAATTTATTATGTTTGTTTTAATCTATATCTAATGTCGACACAGATTTCTCGAAAAGGAAAGGAAAAGACAAAGTCGTCGACGAATAGCTCGGAGTTTACAGTTTGTGTTTCTATAATCCAAACTACTTGTAAATTGTTGCATTTTGAACTATGTGAACATTGTAAGAATATGTGTGAGTCATTTTGTGATGATGAAATGAATTGGATTGAATTGAACTAATTGATGTTTCTGGGGACTAAATTTAATAATTATGAAAATTGTATATATTTATGTAAATGTGAAATTGAGTATATATTAGGCTGATCTACTGATGTCATATGTTGAATAAATGTATATAAGATTAAAATAAATATGAATTGAAATTTGATTGATAATGAAATATGAAATGAAAACCCTATTAACTATTCAGGCAAAGTTGGATAGTTGGCATGCCAAAGGATAGGAACATTTCAGGGTTACTTCGACTACAAGTCGATGAGGCACTAGGTGCCAATTTGCTTCAGTTTAACCGATGAGACATTGGGTGTCAACTTATTAATAGCGTTGGGGGTAACTCTAGGTGCCAAACTGGTGTATTGGTTGGATCCGTGTATCTGTCCGAGTCGTGTTAATAGGGAAATAAATGGTGAAATCGAGAATGATTTTCAAATGGCAAACGATTTAGAAATGGTAGTTCTATTGAAATAGCAAATGGTATAGAATGAAATGAAATGTGAAGTAGAATATGAAATAGTGTACTGAATTATGAATATTGATTGTATTTGTTCAATGAACACTTGAAATGAGAAATTGAGATTAAATGTGCCATTACATCAGTTGAATTTTCAAATGACTTATGAAATGTTATTGCTATGTCTTAATATTGGTAAAATGAGCATATTGGAATTAATGACTATGTGAATTAGCCTATTGAGTTTACATATTGCATATTATCTTAATTAAGTTTATGCATCATTATGACTTATATTATGTTTTAAATGTTCGGATTATAGAAATACCACTGAGTTATACTCAGTGTACAGTTTTGTTTTCCTTGCGCAGGATAGGTACTTAAAGAATCAATCAACGACTCAGCACCCAATAATAGTCCCGGACTCAAGTGTTGGTGATGTTTTAAATTTTTGTCTTGGCATGTACCTAGGAAGTTTTTTGGTTAATATGATCATTTTGTATCTTGATGGTATTTGAATGTTATGTGTATAAGTGTCTATATATGTGGTTGATGGAATTGGTCAAGTTGATGTTATCTTGCTAAAGTAGTTTGGTATGTGCATAATGGCGTGATGATTGTGCGAACAATAAGTTAGGTGATAGTTTTGGTTGGTGCATGATTATATATTGATAGATGGTATGCATATGCTAACTTTGAATGATTTTGCTAATGCTTAGCTCATGAGTTATATGATTGATAGGGAGCTAAATGTGAGTTTGTTTGAATGGTTGAAAGAATGCATGTTTGATTGTTGTTTGAGGTGTCATTAAGGCCATATTGATATTGTATGAATGTGATAAAATTTTGTATAAATAGTGTTGATAATGTTATAATGATAATTAGTTAAATATATGGATAATTGTTTATGGATTAATATGTTTTGATTGATGATTTCAGGTCTTAATTATTTCCAAAGGGTACCATTTGAGTTTTAGGTGCTTTGGGCATGAAATAGATATTTTAAAGATAGATTTTACCATTTTTGAACTTATGTATCGATATTTTAGCATTTGGTATCGATAACTGACCATATGAACAATTTTAAAATAAACAGAATGCCAAAATGATATCGATATTTATATGAGTATCGATACTTTTTCATAAAAATATCGATACCCTTCTTTTACAAAACAAACAGTATCATGATTTGGTATCGATCTTAAACAAGGTATCGATACCAAGCTATTAAATATCAATACCAATACTAAATTTTGAAAGTTTTACAAATTCAATCTTATTTCATGCTTGGACTTCACAAATAGGTTCATATAGATTGCAAATTATTATTATATTTGATTACAAGTAATATGATTAAACGTTTATTTAGATTTTGATTAATAAATTGCATTTTGTTGATTTGTATTTGTTTGTACATCCTATTACTCGAGTTCAATGACTGAACTGGGTAAGGGGTGTTACAGGTACTTACCCATTAAATACCTAAAAGAGCATCTATGTTACAAGGGGTTTGCTCCAAACGGGGCTGGGCTAGGTTATAGGACCTGTAATTAGCCCAATTTGCCCGGGCCCATTCAGAAACCAAGAATATTAAAACCAAAATAAATACAAAAACCCAATAATGAAAGTCTAGTTACAGTTTACATAAGCCCAAATTCATATTGTAGCCCAACATTCAAAACCTATTTACAATAAGACCCAAGTTTTAAAACCAGCCCAAATGGCCCAAGCTAAGTACAGTGGCCCAATGTTGAACAGGCCCGAGTGACCGAAAATTTGATTAAGGTTTTAGAAACCCTAAAGGTTTCTAGAACCTCCTGGTGCCACAGCCCCCATGCCAGCCATGCGTTCGGGCCTCCGCGTCACCCCACGAACAGCCTCTTCCTCCGTACGGTGGTTTTGCCTGTAGAAAGAAACAAAAATAGCAACAGTATACAAGAAAATGGCCAGCAAAATACATAAAAACAAATCAAAGGATTTTTTGTATTTTATTTTTTATTTATTCTTTAAATCGGCTATAAAAAGAGGCCGAAGATCATATGTAAACGGTTACGATTTTACAAATACAATAAAAAAAGAGCGAAAAACAGATTCATTTTTATGAAAAAGAAACATTCGGCAGATAAAAGGTGGCATTTTTATTCTATTTCCTTTTTTTATTTTCCGTTTGATATTGCTTTAGTTTCTTTCTTTTTTTAAAAACGAAAATACAAAAAAGGGAAGCCGAAACTCACTTGACCTTTCGAATCTCGCCGTCGTGGGTGGCCAAGGTTTGTCGTTTCTGATGAAAAACGACGTTTGCAGGATCAGAGGCTCAAGAAGCGAAAAATGCAACCTTTTTTTTTTCCAACCACCGTGGATGGCGGCACCGTCGCCGATGACCGGCGGCCGCCACGGTGGCCCTCACCAGAGTATGGCCAGATTCTGGGTTGATGCCTAGAGAGAAGAGGAGAAAGAAATCTGTTTTTTTTTTAGAAAAGCTGAAATGTGATTTTTTTGTCAAAATTTTAATATTTATAGTATAGATCGTACGACGTCGTTTTGGGACCCGGTTTCAAATGCCCAAAACGGTGCCGTTTTAACACTAACCCGTCCCAAAACGGCGTGTTTTGCCTGAGAGTGGGATATTTACGCGCGCAACCCCTCCGCTTCAACACATTGTGATTTGGTCTTTGGTTGCTTTTTTATTATTTTTATTCTTTTAATCTGGCCGCAAAATTCTATTTTTATCGCATTTTGGTCTACATCAAAACGCTACGCATAAAAGGGGGAGGGATATTTTCCCCTTTGCCCCATAGTACTTTTAGCGTGTTACGATTTAGTCCATCATTCCCTTTTATTATTTAAATTTTCCCTAGCATTTTATTTACGTTTAAATTTAGTCATTGTATATTCTTTTCATTTTTTTAATTTAGACTCTAAATTTTATTTTAATTCCAAATTAATCCTTTATTTAGTCAATTTCAGCCTTTCAAGGATTTTTATTTTATTCTTTATTTCATTATTATTTATTTACTTGTTTATTATTATTGCCTTGTATTTTTATTTAAAATCCATATCACCTATATTTGTTTCACATATTCATTTATTTATTATTATTTTTAATACTTTAAGTTAATATTATTTTTTCTAAGTACCTAAACTTAGTACTACTCATATCTATTGAATTTATCGACTTATTTGTTCATTATTCCCATTATTCCCATTTTGTCTTTATTTCATTAGGATATTTTATTTTATATATTTTTATAAATCATTTACTTCATGCTTTTTATTCATTTTTTTAAGATTTAGATTTTGTTATTTCAACACTTTCATTATTATTTTTATGTTAGACATAGCATTGTCATTGCACTGTTGGTGTTATTAGCTATTTTATGTTATAATACTTTCTTTTGATTGTTTGTATTAGCATTAAAGACTAGTATGTTGTGTAATTTTCTCGAAGTGTTCCTTTTAGTATTGGTATCTTGTAACTTATTGGTGTAATGATTTTATTCACAAACCATCGTTTTAAATAAAAATGCATTCCATTTTATTGCTACATTATGGTTCAAAATGTTTTCACAATGTGGTAATGCTCGGAATTTGGGAGCTTCGAGAAATCATACCCTAACTTACTGGGTTTCGATTTTTCTCGTCAAATCTAAAGAACCAATTATTTTTTAAATCAAAGCATATAAGTTAAATAAAAGCTTATTCTCGGGAATTCAAAAATGTTGTGTCCTAACTCACTAGATGTGACATGATGTTATCTCGAGTAAGGATTTCTAAAAATAAAGGCAATATTCTGTATTTGGAATTTTGAGAAATTGTGCCCTAACTTACTGGGTTCCGATTTTTCATTTGACCCAAATAACCGAATATCCTTCTTAAACTTAAATGCATGAGTTATAAAAGTCACCAGACAAGCTTAGTTTCGAGGATTTGAAATATCGTATCCTAACTCACTAGGCGTGACAATTTACTTCTTCGAAATAAGAGGGTCTTAGCATCCAATTTAATTTATTCAAGTTTTCTTCTAAATAAAGAGGATTGTATTTTAAAATCTTTTCAAATTTTCGACATTAAGACAATAATTAATCAATTAGGTACCAATTTTGGGCGTTACGAGGGTGCTAATCCTTCCTCGTACGTAACAGACTCCCGAAACCGTTTTCTTGAATTTCGTAGGCCAAAATCATTGTTTTAATAAATCAAAATGTTTTAAGGTGATCCGATCACACCTCGAAAAAAGATTGGTGGCGACTCCCATGTTCGTTTTCATTTTCAAAATCAAAGTCAACCCCATTTTTTCAAAAAAAAAATGGTTCCACTGGGGACATTATAAGAGAGACAAGCCATAAAATTGATTATTTCCTGTCTTTATTAGAGAAAATTGAAAATCTGATTCGAAAAATTACGATCCTTTTATTGCATTTGTTTGTGTTATTTCATATGATTGCTGTGGTTTGACTCTGTAGAATATTTTCCCATCATATTGCATACTGACCATTTGGTCTTACCTCTTTTAAGTGGGAGTGAAAAGCTACTCCTTCGTGAGGTTTTCACCTCCGTGTAGGATAGTGGATCACTTTCGGGATACATCCATACCTATGTCTTCGTGAGATTTTCATCTCCGTGCAACCATAGGGAAATGTATTCCCCTGAACTGAACTCGGTTCATATGAGCCTATAATGGGTGACGATCGAGGAATCTGCTGGTTCGGGTATCTCAACTTTAGAACCAAACCGCATGTAGAAGACCCTAGGAGCCCACCCTAGATAGTATTGCGCCAAACCCTAGCGGTTACCCAGATAGGTGCTTGATTCTTTTTCATTTGCTTTGAGTTTTTTTTTTTTGTATATTGTACTGACTTATTGTGTTTTTGCTATGTTTGCATATCATTTCATATTTAAAAAAGTGTCGATTCACGTTCGATTACAAAATTAGAGAGCTTGTCATGGAGAACGAATTTCTTGATAAAGTGGAACATAATGCAGCTGTCCGTATGTGGTCAGAGAAAATGCAATTAGAGAAAAGAGATAGTCTAGCCGAGGGTTACACGTCAGAATTATGGGACTACACTTGTATCAGCGTGATGCAAAATAACCTTCAGGAATTAAAAGAGGTATGAGATCAGTGGAATGATGAGACCAAGCAGTTGTTCTACTATAATTATGGGGATTTGTAGTATCTACTCGACATCAAGGTAGACGAGCATTTATTTTGGGCCCTCGCTCAGTATTGGAACCCTATGAACAGTTGCTTTACCTTTGGGAGGGTAGATTTAATGCCCACTGTGTAACACCCCTTACCCGTATCCAACGCCGGAACAAGGTACGAGGCGTTACCGGACTTAAAATTTCTTGAACATGTAAAACCGGGTCATAAAATTTTGTCAAATTTAAAACTTTTCTAACACATGCATTTTGTTCCTTATATGGGCTTATAAAGCTCAAAACATCCTTTAGGATGGTTCGGGACTAAACCGAGAACTTTGGAAACTTTTAGAAAAATTTAGAAGATTTTGTCAAAATAGGAGACACACGCCTGTCTGGTCTGGGACACACCCATGTCCCTAACCCATGTAACTCTCTGTTTATAACATCATCATCAAAATAGGGTCACACAGCCTCGGCACACGCCCGTGCCCTTAGACAGTGTCTGTCATATGGTTGAGACACATGGCCGTGTCTCATCCCGTGTGGCCTGGAAGTTGGCTATTTTCCAAGCCAGTTCCCCAGATAAAACACAAACTCTCTTGTATCCATTTCATCAACATGTATCATGCTATAATTGGACATCCGAATTTCCAATTTTTCATACACATTCCCATACACATCGTCATTCATGAAATCATTTGTAAACCACATCCATATCTCAATTATGCAATTAGCACCTACATGAATAACCACATCATAGGCGTATAATAACCATTAATATTGGCCATCTCTAAATAGCCTTAATCAAAATGAGCATTTATTAAATAAGGGCCAACATTTTAGGCCATAAGAAATGTGACATATATGACAAAACGACCAAGCCTACTATACATGCCATAACCTAAAAATTAATGTATCTAGATATGCCAAGTGTTCCAATTGATAGTGTGAGCGAATCTCCGACGTCCATCGATCCCCGAGCTAACTTGGCGATACCACAAGGCAAGGGAAAAGAGAGGGGAAGTAAGCATAAATGCTTAGTAAGTTCATATGCAAATAATAAGAAATTAATAAACTTGTGTGGATAAATCCTCACACTAATTTCTTAAGATGATATAATCATATAATCATTATATCACATACTTACACCTTATTACTCATGTTCACATTAATCTGTCTACTTGAGTCACTGTCACTAAATTATTTATTTCTGGAGCTACAGAGCTTCGAATGAAGAACCGTTAATTTTTCCTGAAACTATACTCACATAACTTCACACCATAGAAATTTCAAAATTTTTGGTCAAGCCAATTAGTACAGTTTATTCATTGAGTTTACCCCTGTTTCGCTGTCCAACAGTTCTGACACTTCTTCACTTCGAATCAATTTTCTCCCTATATAAAATTCATATGATGTTCTCATTTATTTCCCTTAAAAATAGACTTATTAAGGATTTCAATCATCTAAATTATACTTCACAATTATTTTTTTACAATTGTTATTGATTTTCCAAAGTTGGAATAGGAGATTCTAAAACTCATTCTGACCATGTCTCACTAAAATTCAAATATCTCATAATTCACACTTCTTTTGCTTACTCTGTTTCTTTTATAAAAACATAGACTCATTAAGCTCTAATTTCATATCTTACCCAGACTTTAATTCAATTTCCACCATTTTTGGTGATTTTTCAAAGTTATACTAATGTTGCCACCCACAACTGTTTTAATGTCAATTTCACTCATTCATTAATTCTTTGTGTTCACTTTCATTTATACACACTTACACCAAAGCATATTATAACTTGGCACATAACAACCAAGTGATCATAGACACATCTTACTCATTTTCATCCTTATCAATAATGTATCATAATCCGAACACATTATTTATGAGTCTCGTATACATACCTATGCTTAGTCATAACACTCACATATCCTACTCTTACTTATCTTGAGCATACTCCTTGAATTTCCCATTGAACTACTCGTAATATTAGGGATGTTCGGAATATCTTGTACACCTGGTAGGATGCCAATGCCATATCCCAGATATGGTCTTACATGGGATCACATATCGGTGCCGATGCCATGTCCCAAACATGGTCTTACACTGGCACTCATCTTGAGTCGATGCCATGTCCCAGACATGGTCTTACACAGACTCTCCTCTGTCTGTGCCGATGTCATGTCCTTGACATGGTCTTACACTAACACAACTTGAGTCCAATGCCATGTCCTAGACATAGTCTTACACTGGCACACCCACTGCCATGGTCCAACCATGGTCTTTTCCGTCAATTCATCACAAGTCGTAGTACGAATGTACTTGACCCTGCATTTCTCATGATTGATCCTTCAATCCAATCTTGTACTTGCATAAAGTCATGATTAGATAACAAACATATATAAAATAATAATCATCTCAATTCAAATTTAATAATCGTTCACTATGGACTAACCATATGAACTTATCTCGACGTGAATCGGTCATTTTGATTGACATTTCCCCGTACTTGGTGCAAATCTCGATTTCTTTGATCTAAAATGTCACATTTCAGTTCATTATCACCCAAATTACTCATTTTAATATAAAAATCATACTACGAAAAATTTACAATTTTGCCCCTAAACTTTCTCATAATTATGATTTTACCCCTAGGCTCGTAATATGATTTTTATTCAATTTCTATAAAATTCAAGGTTAGCCGAACCTTTTTCTCTTCCAAAGAAACCTCAAATTCTTATTATTTCACACTTTTAGGAGCATTTATAACTTTTACTAATTAACCCGTTTTAACCATTTTTAACGAAAATCACTTAGCAAAAATCATTTTCCTAACCTCGTGCACCCTTATTCTACCATTAAACATCAAAATTCACAAATATTTAGCATGGTCAATTTTTAAACTTCATTTTTCATGCAAATAAATGGTAAAAATAGAAAGGTTAAGCTTCTAGGATATCAAAAATACGAAGAACATTAAAAACGAGGCTCAAATGCACTTACAATTGAGCTTTGAAAAAGCTTGAAACCTTAGCCATGGCTTCTTCAAAATTTTGGTAGCATGGCAAAGAGAATGAACAGATTTTTGGGTTTCAATTTTGTGTTTTATGCTTTAAAACACCCAAATGGCAAAAATGCCCTTTTTACTAAACCTTCAATTTTTACCCTTCCATGACTAGTTTTGTCTATAACAAAATATGATGGTCTATTTGCCAATTAAAGACCTGTAGTTTAAACCCCATTTAAATCAAATACTTATGTTCTAGAACTCATATTTTGTAATTAATGCAACTTAATCCCAATATAAAATTGGGCATTTTATCGATAAAAAATACATAACAAAATTTGCACACCATCACCCAAACATATCATAGACTCTAAAACAATCATAAGTTAAATATTTTTTTACTTCGGGTTTGTGGTCTCGAAACCACTGCTCCGATTAGGCCCTATTTTGGGCTGTTACACACTGTGGAAGAATATACAGCCCTACTGAGTTATCCAAAGGTTCAAGTCGATAAAGCTTATTCTAGAGCCGGTTATGTCCCGACCTTTTGGAAGAAATTGATGAACATTGCAGGAATGAGCGAATAGTGGATTATGACTAGGATCAAGCAAAAAGGTAAGTGTAAGTGCATCCCATGGAAGAACTTGAGGGATTTGATTCTAGCGCATCCTGATACAAAAAAGAGAGTCGATATATTTGCTTTAAGCATTTACGGGCTAATGATCTTCCCTAGGGCATTAGGGTATGTAGATGAGGCAGTCTCGGATCTTTTTGATCGACTTGATAAAGGGGTCACACATGTTCCTGCAATCTTGGGCGAGACATTTAGATCTTTGAACGCATGTAGAAGGGCCAGTGAGGGCAGATTTATAGGGTGTGCACAGTTGTTGTTAACTTGGTTCCACAGTCATTTCTAAAAAGTGGATAAGGTTTCTTATCAGGTTTTATCTGAGAATTACTCCCCATTAAAGGAGATAGTGGCCACGCCAAGAAGGGATGACACATTAGAGGAAAATTGGATAGCGCTCCTCCAAAATCTTCAGGAAGAAGACGTCGAGTGGAGAGCTCATTGGTTGATTCCCGACGAAATTCTTTACCGATGTGGGAGCTTTAACTGGGTCCCTTTTCTTGGGATTTGTGGAGCCATCGGGTATGCTCCTTCGCTCGTATTAAGGCAATACAAATCAAGACAGTTCATACTCATAGGGGAGATAACTACAAGAAAAGGGTAAAGGAAATTTCTAACGCTTGGAATCAGACTCGTTGAATGAAAAGGTTGGCCGTAGGTTCAATGACGATTCCCGAGTACAATGGATGGTGGAGTAAAAGAATTAATGATAATATCCCCGGGCCGAATTTAGAAGGCATTCGACCGATGGACGAGTACTTACAAGTGATCCCGTCAGAACTAGAAATTATAAAGCAAGACTTCGAGAGGAGGAATTTGGAACTTGAAAAGAAGATAGAACAATTGGAGGAAGAAAAGATGCATTTAAGGTTAGATGTTGATGTTCAAAAGCTAGAGGCCAAGAAATTAAGGAAAGGAAAGAACAGAGCCGATGAAGACTTGGATAGTTAAAGACGGATTAAAAGAAATTGCGTCTGTCGATGAGACCCGCCAGATTGGGAAAAATGTTGGAGCAATGGCAACAAGAGATCCAAGAAGAAAGAACCAAAGCCGATCGGTGGGAGAGAAAATCCCAGGAGGCTCAGGCACAGAAAGAGGCCCTAGAAAGGAGTTTGTTAAAAACCCAAAATGAAAAAAGAGAATTAAAGGCTAGAGTGGCAGAACTTGAAAATTTACTTCATCAGTATAGAAATCGTAATTCTACGGTTGAGTTGAGGGCAAGTTTGAACAAGATTGAAGAAATGAAAGGAAAGATAGAAGAACTAGAGTCTGCATTACAAAACTATGAGCTCCGGGTAGAGCTTCTGAGGTAAGTAAGGAATGTTGGAAGGAACAGCTTCACCATTCTCAGAATCAAGTTAAGAATAGAGATTACATTATGGGCGAGGCCGTGGCTCAGATTCGGGAGGTAGCTAATCTGTAACAGTTCGGTTTAGACCCTAGTCGAAATAGTGGTTTCGAGACCACAAATTCTAGTCAAAAAATATTTTAATATTATTTTCTATGTCTGCATTATATGATTAAGCATGTGTGAAATTTCCGTGAATAAATTTTGTTGTTTGAGTGTTTAATTTGATAAAAGAACCTAATTGTGAAAGATGCTAAATTAGCATGTTATATTTTAAAAGCACCTATGTGTCATGTCTTTATAAATGTGAGGTCCTTATAATGCAATTGAACCATTGAAAATATGGGTGGACATTAATACCTAAAGTTAGTGGAATTTAAATGATATTAAAAGGGCTAAATTTGGAATTTGATAATTAGGTGTAATTAAATAAAACAAAAGGTTAAAATAAGCTATTCTATCATCCTGTTTGCCAAAATTGAGAAAACAATTAGGGATTTAGAGCTTTGACCATTTCGGCTAGCTTTTAGCTTGATTCAAGGTATGTTTTGCTTCGGTTTTTTATAATTTCTTTGTTTTCGTAATCGTTGCTTAAAGTACTTTGAAACCCATGCTTTAATTTTGTGATTTGATGAAGATTTTGAAAAGTGCCATTGATGAATCTATGAGTTTTGTGATGTTTGATGATGAAATATGAAATATATGTGTTAGATTAACATGTTTTGTCTTTTGAGTTTTGGTGATTTTGAGTAATTTGGACTTAATTGTGAAAATAATATTTTGAGGGACTAAATTGTGAAATAAATGAAATGTATGGACTTTTATGGACTACATGAGAATTCTACTAAGCATGGGTGTATTGAGATTTTGTGTATTTTGTGATTTTGTGAAATAGGGACTAAAATGTCAAAATGTGAAAATGTGAGGAATAATCTATAAATTGCCCTAAATATGTGTTTTTGGATTGAATTGAATGATTTGGTGAATAAATGGATAAAATTTGAATATGTAGAGATCAAAAACCAAAGAAAACAGACTTAGAACGCGGAAAGTCGAAAGTGATCGAATAGTCGAGTCCGTACGTTAACCGAATCCGAGGTAAGTCTATATACAAATAAATGTATTTGTATTGATTTATGTATATTCATGTGAAATCTCAATGTGATGAATGCATACGAGAATGATAAATATATGAAATCCGAAGAAGTATCAATAGTGTAACAATGTCTGAGAAGCCCCGTACGAACCTAGGAATAGATAGGATTACATATGTCATGACATAGGTTGCCGATATGTGATATCATGTAAGACCACGTCTGGGACGTTGGCATTAATTCGAGATTTTGTGTAAGACCACATCTGGGACGTTGACATCGATATGAGATTTACGTGTAAGACCATGTCTGGGACATTGGCATCATATTTGATTCATGTAAGACCCTGTCTGGGACAGTGGCATCGATATCTAAGTACATATAAGACCATGTCTGGCATGTTGGCATTGTATGATTTTTCTGAGTACTCTGAGTATCCTATTTAGTTCTGAACGGTTCAACAGAAAAATCCGAGAAAAGAGAGACTATGTGAATTGTATAAACTATTCAGGTACATTTGAAAAGTATACTATGTATGTGTATGAAAGGTAGTGTTTATATGAGCTTATTAAAGTGAATTTGTGTATAGATTTGATGAGATAATATATGATACATGCTTGAATAAGCTATGAAAGGTAGGTAAGTAATGGCTAAACAAATGAGCCAAAGGATATGTGATAAATTTGCAAATGAGAAACATTAATGCCATTGTGTCAATGTGACTATGTGCATTTTATGTTAAGTTTATTTGTATATGGCTTACTAAGCTTTGAAAGCTTACTTTGTGTGTGTTTACTCTGTTTTACAGATCGTCAAAGCTACAAAAGGCTTGGGAATCGTCGAGGATCACCACCACACTATCAAACTCTACTTTGGTACTTTTCAATGTGTATATAGCTAAATATGGCATGTATAGGCTAGTTATTTTGGCATATGTTTGAGATATGTAATACCCATGTGATATGGCTAGATAAATGGTAGTGTTATGAATGAAGAGTCATGTTATATGATGCTTTGTTTTGGTATGGTTTTATGGTTATGAAATGGTCAAGGTAATGGTAAGCCTATTGATGCAAAGTGAGTATATGTGTTTGATGAATGATGACTATGTTGAAATGGTAGGTTTGTGAATGAATCATGTTTGGAAATGCTTGTGAATAAGTTGAGTTAAATGTAGCCTAGGTATGCTTGAGATGCCTTTGAATACTTGGAAAAGTTGGTTATTTTGGCATGAATTGAATTGGTATGTTGCTTGTAGGGATATCCCAATGTGTGGGTGGCATTTTGGCCTTAAAAATGGCCTATAATTGCCCACACGGTTGAGCACACCGGCGTGTGGCTCGACCGTGTCCCTCGTGGTTGTAATTCAAAGCAAGTCAGACTCAACCACGGGCAAGACACACGGACATGTAACTGGCCGTGTGGTGCAAGTCAGTAGCAACTACGGCTGAGGCACATGGGCATGTCCACAGCCGTGTGGACAAGTCAGTATGTATGCCCTATTTTGACAGGGCTTAGACACACGAGCATGTTTGACGCCGTGTGAGGCACACGGCCTCAAACACGGACGTGTGACCTCTGTAACTTTGAAAAATTTTTAAATTTTCAAGAATTTTTGTATGTGTTTGGTTTAGTCCCGACCCTATTCTAAAGCATGTGTAAGGTCTCGAAGACCTATTTAAGGGACACTTTGATGTGTTTTGTCGAATTATGTTTTGAAATGTCTATAAAAGTTTTTGATTGTCCAGCAATACCTCTTAACCCTAGACCGGCGACAGTTACGGGTTAGGGGTGTTACATAATCATTTACAGACCTTGGCAATTCAGGCTGACATGCTAAGCATGAAGTATGAGCTAGAATCAGATCGGGGTCAAAAGTTAGCTTCATTGCTTAGGAAAGTTAAAACTATGAGCATTAGGGCGAAGCCATATTTGTAATCCATTTTATGTAAAGAATTTTGTTTTCTAGTAAAGTTTTCTAAATGAAATTGAATCAGAATCGACGCCTTTTTGCATTCATTTCATGCATTCGCATTACATCACATCATGTGCATTAAATTTTATGGAAAGACCCTAATTGACTAAAATCATTTCAGAGTTAATCTGGAAGCCAACAAAAACTTACCAACCAAACATCATTACGGTACCCGAGCAAAGACAAAAGACATGGATCAAAGATTGGAAAGACTCGAACAACTCCAAAAAGAGATACAAGATCAACTACAATTGCAAATGTAAGAGCAACTAGCTAAAATCCAGCAAGACATGATGGATCGAATGATGGAATCCCAAAGAAATATGAAAACTCAGTTGACCCAACTGCTGACTGGAGGAATAGATAAAGGAAAGAGCCCCACGGTTAATGCTGGAGAAGATAATGAGGAACCTCTCTATCCTCCGGGTTTTACTCCAACAAATACATAGACACACCCTGAAGTATACCCTCGAAAAACATCCATCACGATTAAGCCTCAACAATTTCAGGAGGGTGTTTTGGTACCGATGAACTTTCAAGCAGGATCAGGTTCTAACCTAGGGGATAACCTAGCTAATCCTATTATCCCTGACCTTGACGAAATGGAAGAAAAGGAAAGGGCAAGGACAAAATTGCCAAAGCAGTTAGAGGAACAATGTAAATGGCTGGAGGAAAAGTTCAGCGCAATGGAAAACGCTGATAGTCAGCATGGAATCGATGCTAAGGATCTGAGTTTGGTCCCAGATCTGGTGCTTCCCTACAAGTTCAAAATGCCAGAATTCGAAAAGTACAATGCGACCAGTTGCCCCGAAGCTCACATCACCTTGTTTTGCAGACGAATGACCGGGTATGTTAACAACGACCAACTACTAATACATTGCTTCCAAGACAGTCTGGTGGGAGCAGTATCCAAATGGTATAACCAATTGAGCCGTACTAGGATTAGTTCTTGGAGAGACTTAGCACAAGCATTTATGAAGTAGTATAGTCATGTAAGGGATATGACTCCTGATAGAATTACTTTACAAAACATGGAGAAGAAACAGAGTGAGAGTTTCGGGCAATACGCACAGAGATGGAGGGAAATTACCATACAAGTTTAGACGCCGCTCCTAGAAAAAGAAACTATGATGCTCTTTATCAACACCTTAAAAGCCCCGTTCATCACTCACATGATAGGAAGCACTATAAAAAGTTTTTCAGACATAGTGATGACTGGTGAAATGATCAAGAATGCGATAAGAAGTGGAAAGATAGATGCAGGAGAGAGTAACAAAAGGTCAGCCTCGAGGAAAAAGGAAAATGAAGTGAACAACACAAGTACATATAACAAGGGTTACTCAAAATCGATTACTGTAAATCAGCCAAGAACGGTGGCTACTGGTCAACAAGGTTTATCAAGGCAGGAGTCTGGTACAAAGCAAAACACTGAGAAGCTCCAATTTAAGCTAATCCTAATGACATATAAGGAGTTGTATCAAAGCTTATTTGACGCGCACGAGGTATCCCCTTTTTACCTAAAACCATTACAGCCTCCATACCCTAAATGGTATGATGCAAACGCTCAATGTGACTACCATGCAGGAATTTCGGGGCATTCAATAGAAAACTCACTGCCTTTAAGAAAGTAGTTGAAAGACTTATTAAAATGGGCATTGTGAAATTTGATGATGCACCTATTGCCAAAAATCCGCTACCCAATCATACTGGTAATGGGGTAAATGCAATAGATGGAAATGTGGGGAGAAGAATTAAGACCGATATTGCTGAAGTAAAAATTCCTTTGAGATGGGTCTTGATGGAGATGGTAAAAAGGGGGTTGAGCATTTCGAATCCTGAAGGGAGTTGTGAACACATGAGGAACTACTGTGAGTAGGAGGGGCACAAGATCCAAGAATGCGTAGAATTCAGAGCCTTGGTGCAAGGTCTGATGGACAATAAAGAGATAGAGTTCTGTGAAGAAGTTAAAAAAGAAGGAAGCATATGTGCGTCAGAATCAACAATGAAGGTCCCAAAAGTCAATCATCCTATGGTCATCATTCCGCTACTTAAAAACAACGAAGCTGGAGTACAGATGACACCAAAGATCATAATTCAAAAACTGGAGGTCTTCTCTTATCAGGATAACAAAAGGGTCCCCTGGAATTATGATTGCAACATGATAATCCCGGGAAAGGAGAACTCAGCCAGCGCTTCAAAAGAGAATAAATATGTAGGTTCTCATATGCGTAGTGGAAGGCGTTATGATTTGATAAATTCCCGAGCAGAACTAGTAAAAGGAAAGACCCTAATGGTGGAGCAAAAGAAGGAAAAAAACAATCAGACCTGGACCGCTTGTTAATGAGCCAGTAAAAGAAAAGGAAGCTTAGGAATTCCTGAAGTTTTTGAATCATAGCGAGTATAGTCTTGTGGAACAGTTGCATAAACAACCAGCTCACATATCCATACTGGCTTTACTCTTGAGTTCGGAGGTACACCGAAGTGCATTGATGAAAGTAATGAACGAGACATATGTGGCCAATGACATATCTGTCAATAAACTGGATCGACTGGTTAATAACATAAGTGCCGATAACTTCATCTTCTTCAACAATGATGAAATACCACCAGGGAGTACGGGATCCACTAAAGCTCTGCACATTACTACCAGATGCAAAGGGTACGCATTGCCAGGGGTTCTGATCGATAATGGATCGTCACTGAATGTATTGCCCCTATCCACAATTAATAGGTTACCTGTGGATAGCTCACACATGAAGGTATGCCAGAATATAGTGAGAGCGTTTGATGGCACAAAAAGGAGGGTCATGGGAAGAATCGAAATACCTTTATTGATTGGCCTAACTACCTATGAGGTGGACTTCCTAGTAATGGATATCAAGCCCTCATACAATTGCTTATTGGGAAGACCTTGGATACATTTGGGAGGGGCAATGCCTTCATCACTACATCAGAAGTTAAAGCTAGTATCAGAAGGTCGGTTGGTGATGATAAATGCCGAAGAATATATTATCGCAACCGTAACCAGTGATGTGCCGTACTTGGAGACAAATGATGAGGAAACTAAATGTTCTTTCTGGTCATTGGAGTTTGTGAATGCAACATTCATTACTGAGGGGAACAAGATTCTAGTGCCAAAAATATCCAAGGATACCAGGATAGGATTACAGCTGATGGTAGGAAAGGAATCTTTACCTGGAAAAGGACTAGGGAGACATCTTCAGGGAAGAGTTGAGGCTCCAATGCTGAAGGACAAGCATGACCGCTTTGGTTTAAGGTACAAGCTAGATGTGAGACAAAGAAGGAAGGAATTGGAAAAGAGGCAAGAAAGAAGAAGGGCACGAGTGAGTGGGGTAGAAATCAAATGGGAACCAATGATATTCCTCCACATATCCAAAAGTTTCGTATCGAGAGGGATTATTCATCCCGAGTGAAGGACGCCAAGGAAAGAAAGTGTTGAAGAAATGTTGGGAAATGTTAACATCAATGCCATATATGAAGAAACAACTGAATGAGTGACCTTGTCAGATATCCGCCCTTATGAACCTGGGAGTGTTCTTAACAATTGGACTACAGAAGAAATTCCTATAGATTTTAGAGCTTACTCAGAGTAATGTTCAAAACACACTTGTTGCTTTAAGCCTAGAAGCAATAAGAATTCCTTTGTGAAATAGGCTTATGTCCAAACATCATTATGAAATACATATTTGATATCATTTTGAGTAAATAGTCTTTCATTCTTTTAGATTCCTTCATTCTTTCTATACAAGTAATTATGTTAGATTCTTTCATTCATTGGACCTTTTTCCAAATTATTCTTCCATTTCATTCATAATCATACCACACAAATAATTATTCTTAAATCATTCATTCTTTGTATATTCCTTTGCACTTACAACAGGTTCTCGAAAATCAAAGACATGAGTAACGCATTAAGGAATCAGAACCTCCTTTTGAGCAAGACATGTGTTTAGGGAGATCCCAAGACATTGAAGATGACATAGACTATGGCTTATCTCCGGACTTGTTAAGAATGGTAAAACAAGAGTAAAAACAAATTCTACCTCATAAAGAGACAGTAAAGATTGTGACCTTGGAAGAAGGAAAGAAAGTGAAAATTGGAACGTGCATAACTGAAAAAAGAAACAAGACCTTGTAGAGTTACTTCAAGAATTCAAAGATGTCTTCGCGTGGTCATACCATGATATGCCCGGGTTAAGCACTGACATTGTTGTATACCGTCTCCCCATAAAAGAGAATTGCAGGCCGGTTCAGCAGAAGCTCCGGAGAATGAGGCCTAACATTGTGCTAAAAATAAAAGAGGAAGTCAAAAAGTAGTTCGATGCCAAATTCTTACAGAAGGTCAAATACTCAGAATGGATAGCCAACATTGTGCCTGTCCCTAAGAAAGATGGGAAGGTGCAAATGTATGTAGATTATAAAAACTTAAATAAGGCCAGCCCGAAAGACAATTTCCCCTTACCTCACATTGACACTCTAGTAGACAATACGACAGGCTATTCACTATTTTCCTTCATGGATGGCTTCTCGGGATACAATCAGATAAAAATGCATCCTAAAGACATGGAAAAGACTAACTTCATAACCTTGTGGGGTACATTTTGTTATAAGGTGATGCCATTTGGGCTAAAAAATGCAGGAGCGGCATATCAAAGGGCCATGGTGACCTTGTTCCATGATATGATGCGCAAAGAAATCAACGTTTATGTTGATGATATGATTGCTAAGTCCCGAACAGAAATGGAACATATCCAAGTTTTGAGGAAGTTATTCTTGAGACTGAGAAAATTCCAATTAAAGTTTAATCCAACAAAATGTAATTTTGGAGCTAGATCGGGAAAATTGTTGGGCTTCGTAGTCAGTGAAAGAGGATTGAGATTGACTCAAACGAGGTCCGGGCTATACAAGAATTGCCTCCGCCGCACACTCAAAAAGAAGTTTGAGGCTTCTTTGGAAGGATAAATTACATTGCTCGGTTCATTTCGCAATTAACTGAGAAATGTGATCCATATTTCGTCTTCTTAAGAAACACAATCCAGACGTGTGGGATGATGAATGCCAGAAAGTTTTTGATAAGGTTAAACAATACTTGTCAAGTCCTCCAGTATTGTCATCTCCATGCCCGGATAGGCCATTAATACTGTATTTGACAATGTTTAATAACTTTATGGGATGTGTGCTGAGTCAACACGATGATTCGGGAAGAAGAAAAAAGGCGGTATACTACCTTAGTAAGAAATTCACTGAGTGTTAAATGAGATATTCGCCAATTGAGAAATTGTGTTGTGCCTTGATTTGGACAACTCAAAGGTTGAGACAATACATGTTGTACCATACGACCTGGCTAATCTCGAAGTTGGACCCTCTAAAATATATGATGGAGTCAACTGCTTTAAATGGAAGGATGGCTAGATGGCAAATTCTGCTCTCTGAATTTAACATAGTTTATGTGAGCCAAAAAGCTGTGAAAGGAAGCGCAGTAACAGATTTTCTGGCCAACAGAGCTCTAGAAGATTATGAGCCTCTGAACTTTGACTTCCCCAATGAAGAACTAATGTATGTGGCAGCTACTGAAGAATACGTTACAAAAGATCACCTTTGGAAATTGAACTTCGACGGAGCATCAAATGTTGTAGGTGATGGAATTGGGGCAGTCTTAGTATCCCCAAATGGAGATCATTATCCATTCACATGCAAATTGGAATTTGATTGTACAAATAATATGGCAGAGTATGAAGCATGTATCATGGGACTCCGTGCAGCCATAGAACGCAAAATAAGAGCACTGGAAGTATATAGAGATTCTGCACTAGTGATCTACCAACTGAAAGGTGAATGGGAGACAAGAGACCCCAAATTGATTAACTATCAAAGGATAGTTCTAGAGTTAATGGAGGAGTTTGATGATATTACTTTCAATTATCCCCCGCGAGACAAAAACCAGAGGGCAGATGCTTTGGCTACTTTGGCTTCTATGATCAAATTGAGCAAACAAAAGGATGTAAAACTCATTCAAATGAGTATTTACGAGGCCCCAGCTCATTGTTACAACGTGGAGGAAGAAGACTGAGATGATCATCCCTGCTACCACGATATATTAGATGCGTGAGAAATCGTGAATACCCTGATTAGGCAACCGAGAATGATAATAGGATGTTGAGAAGACTAGCCTGTGACTATGTCTTAGAGGGGGAGATCCTGTACAAAAGAATAAAGGATCAGGTACTATTGAGATGTGTGGACGCTGTTGAAGCTAAGAAAATTCTGGAAGAAGTCCACGAGGGTGTTTGTAGAGCACATGCTAATGGTTTCACAATGGCTAGACAAATTATGAGATTCGAGTACTATTGGTCTACCATAGAGGGAGACTGCATCAATTATGCTATGAGATGTCACAAATGCCAAATTTATGGAGACAAAATTCATGTACCTCCTTCGCCTTTGCATGTTATGACTTCCCCATGGCCTTTCTCTATGTTGGGCATGGATATCATCGGGCCGATCTCGCCAAAAGCTTCAAATGAGCATCGATTCATCTTTGTAGTCATCGACTATTTCACCAAGTGGGTAGAGGCTGCTTCATATGCCAGTGTTACTAAGTCGGCAGTCAGCGGATTCCTAAAAAAGGAAATCATATGTCGATATGGAATGCTTGAGAGGATCATATCTAACAATGCATTAAACTTGAACAACAGCACAATAGCGGAGGTTTGCAGTCAATTAAAAATCAGGCACCACAATTCATCACCGTATCGCCCAAAAATGAATGGTGCAGTGGAAGCAGCCAATAAAAACATTAAGAAGATTGTGGGGAAAATGGCTGAAACTTATAAAGATTGGCACAAAAGTTACCATTTACTCTCTATATGCTTATCGAAAGTCTATCAGAACTTCCACCGTGGCAACGCCTTTCTCATTGGTTTATAGAATGGAGGCGGTTTTACCCATTGAAGTAGAGATACCTTCCCTTCGAGTTTTTCAGAGCTAAAGTTAGATGAAGCAGAATGGATCTAATCTCGATATGATCAGTTGAACTTAATTGAGGAAAAGAGACTCAGGGCTATTTGTCAGGGTCAGATGTACCAAAAATGAATGATGCGAGTTTATGACAAAAAGGTTCGCCTAAGAGAATTTCACGAGGGGGACCTGGTATTGAAAAAGATCCTCCCCATACAAAAAGATTTCAGAAGGAAATGGATGCCAAATTGGGAAGGACCTTATGTGGTAAAAAAGGCTTTCTCTGGAGGAGCACTGATTTTAACCAAAATGGATGGAAAAAACTTTCCCAATCCTGTAAATTTGGATTCAGTTAAGAAGTACTATACTTAAGGAAGAAAAGAGGCCAAAGTGAAAACCCATAAAGGGCGCTTTGAGACTTTCCTTTTTTTAAAAAAAATAGAGAGGCCAATGTGAAACCCGTAAAGGGCGCCTTGAGACCAAAGGGGTCTTCAGTTGAAAACTCGAAAAGGGCGGCTCAAATTGTGATCAAAGATGGGGCATGCAGTGATCTTGTTATACCTGAATTAACGAAGAGAGGGTATGCAACATCTTGGAGCATTGACAAAGTACTCTAGATCTCCTAAACACATATTGAGCTTAAAATGGTCTTTAGAAAGTTCGTACAGAGAAGCTCAGGCTGAGATTTCTGGGGCACTTATTTTTTCCGCTCATTATTATGTATTCCAGTAATGTTTGCTTTCTTTAATTAACCCATTATTTTTAGATTTTGTTCCTAATAAATTTCAGTTTTGTCCATCATTATGATCATTTTAAAGCATTTTGCATTGAAGTAACGATTAATGGGCTAATAATACTTTCACAAAAGGAATTTTGCATATTATTCTGGAAACTTCTAAATAGTACGGGAACCTGAAACAGGACTATTATTTAGAACTCACCAAGCCTAAGGGTTGGAAATATTTGAGAAAGAAACTCTAAATAGTGACTATTTCTTCGAATTTTCTATCAAAAATATCGACTGAACAAGAAGACAGGATATTACGTCAGTGATACAGCCTTGAAGAACAATGAGCAATGGCAACCCAGACAATAAAAAAGGGATCATTCTCATGACATTCCACATTCATGCAAAAATCATCCATAACACATCTAGTTAGGAGTATTCGATTTATTTTGATCATTGCATCCTAATCATTATGCATAAGTATAGGTCCATAAAATCGATTCTACAGGTTATGTCCCCCAGAGGACGGTGTAGCAAGATCGGTGGATCCACAAGTCCTATACCTCTAAAGTTGCAGTAGGTCGGATCAAATCTACCATGGTGAATCTTATCTCCCTAAAGTTGCAGTGGAGTAGATTGAAGCCATTAACCTCATCTCCTTGAAGTTGCAGTGGAGCAAGTTGAAGATAGAAAATTTTATTCCCCTGAAGTTGTAGTGGAACAAATTAAAGCTACGAGTTACAAATCCTATACCTCTGAAGTTGCAGCAGGTCGGATCAATCGCGGTGAATCTATCTCCCTGAAGTTGCAATGGAGCAGATTGAAGCCACAAATCTTATTTCCCTAGCGTTGCAGTGGAAACAGATTAAAGCTACCAATTATGGCGAATCTTATCTTCCTGAAGTTGCAGTGGAACAAATTGAAGCCACCAGCCTTATCTCCCTGAAGTTGCAGCGGAGTAGACTGAAGACAGCAAATCTTATGTCTTTGGCGTTGCAGTGGAACAGATTAAAGCTACAAATTATGGCGAATCTTCTCCCTGAAATTACATTGGGGCAGATTGAAGTCACAATCCTTATCTCCCTAAAATTGCAGTGGAGTGGGATAAAAGTACACAAACCTTATCTCCCTGAAGTTACAGTGGAGAAGGTTGAAATTATCCATTCTTTGAAGTTCTAATGGAGTAGATCAAAGTTACAAATTTCTTCTCCCTAAAAGTTTGTTGGAGCAAAGCACCAATTCCTATACTCCTGAAGATGCAGTGGGATGGAATGAGGTTACTTGAAGAAAAGAAATGTCAAGAAGACAAGATTCGGCAAGACTGGGCAAGATTGGCCTTTCTTAAAAGTTTTTGCTCCATTTTCGTTACACGACAACGAGCAAAGAGGGGCAGCTGTAATTAGCACAATTTGCCCGGGCCCATTCAGAAACTAAGAATATTAAAACCAAACTAAATACAAAAACTCAATAATGAAAGCCTAGTTACAGTTTACATAAGCCCAAATTCAAATTGTAGCCCAAATTTATAAACCTATTTATAATAAGACCCAATTTTTAAAACCAGCCCAGATGGCCCAAGCTAAGTACAGTGGCCCAATGTTGAACAGGCCCGAGTGACCCAAAATTTGATTAGGGTTTCACAAACCCTAAAGGTTTCTATAACCTCCTGGCGCTGCAGCCCCCATGCCAACCATGCGTTCGGGCCTCCACATCACCCCACAAACAGCCTCTTCCTCCGTCCAGTGGTTTCGCCTGCAGAAAGAAACAAAATAGCAACAGTATACAAGAAAATGCCATCAAAATGCATAAAAAAAATCGAAGGCTTTTTTGTATTTTCTTTTTTATTTATTCTGTAAATCGGCTATAAAAAGAGGCCGAAGATCATATGTAAACGGTTACGATTTTACAAATACAATAAAAAAAAGTGAAAAACAGATTCATTTTTACGAAAAAGAAACATTCAGCAGATAAAAGGTGGCATTTTTATTCTGTTTCCTTTTTTTATTTTTCGTTTGATATTGCTTTAGTTTCTTCTTTTTTAAAAGAATGAAAATACAAAAAAGGGAAGCTGAAACTCACCTGACCTTTCGAATCCCGCCGCCGTGGGTGGTTGAGGTTCGTCGTTTCTGATGAAAAAGGACGTTTGTGGAACCAGAGGCTCGAAAAGTGAAAAAAGGCGTCCTTTTTGCTTTTTTCCGACCACCATGGACAGCGGCACCGTCGCCGATGATCGGTGGCCGCCACGGTGGCCCTCGCCGAAGTATGGTCAGATTTTGGTTGATGCCCAGAGAGAAGAAGAGAAAGAAATCTGTTTTTTTTTTTTAGAAAAGCTGAAATGTGATTTTTTTGTCAAAATTTTAACATTTATAGTATAGCCCGTACGACGTCGTTTTGGGACCTGGTTTCAGGCGCCCAAAACAGCACCGTTTCAACACTAACCCGTCCGACTTGACCCACTTACCTCGAGGATCTGCGTGTTTTGCCTGAGAGTGGGATATTTACGCGCGCAACCCCTCCGCTTTTGCAACACATTGCGATTTCGTCCCTGGTTGCCTTTTTATTAGTTTTATTCTTTTAATCTGGCCGCAAAATTCTATTTTTATTGCATTTTGGTCTACATTAAAACGCTGCGCATAAAAGGGGGGATATTTTCCCTTTTGCCCCACAGTACTTTTAGCGTGTTACAATTTAGTCCATCATTCCCTTTTATTATTTAAATTTTTCCTAGCATTTTATTTACGTTTAAATTTAGTCCTTTTATATCCTTTTCATTTTTAAATTTAGACTCTAAATTTTATTTTAATTCCAAATTAATCCTTTATGTATTCAATTTCAGCCTTTCAAGGATTTTTATTTTATTCTTTATTTCATTATTATTTATTTACTTGTTTATTATTATTGCCTTGTATTTTTATTTAAAATCCATATCAACTATATTTTTTTCACATATTCATTTATTTATTATTATTTTTAATACTTTAAGTTAATATTATTTTTTCTAAGTACCTAAACTTAGTACTACTCATATCTATTGAATTTATCGACTTATTTGTTCATTATTCCCATTATTCCCATTTTGTCTTTATTTCATTAGGATATTTTATTTTATATGTTTTTATAAATCATTTACTTCATGCTTTTTATTCATTTTTTAAGATTTAGATTTTGTTATTTCAACACTTTCATTATTATTTTTATGTTAGACATAGCATTGTCATTGCACTGTTAGTGTTATTAGCTATTTTATGTTATAATACTTTCTTTTGATTGTTTGTATTAGCATTGAAGACTAGTATGTCGTGTAATTTTCTCGAAGTGCTCCTTTTAGTATTGGTATCTTGTAATTTATTGGTGTAATAATTTTATTCACATAACATCGTTTTAAATAAAAATGTATTTCATTTTATTGCTACATTCTGATTCAAAATGTTTTCACAATGTGGCAATGCCCGGAATTTGGGAGCTTCGTGAAATCGTACCCTAACTTAATGGGTTTCGATTTTTCTTGTCGAGTCTAAGAGAACCAATTTTTTTTAAATAAAAGCATATAAGTTAAATAAAAGCTTATTCTCAGGAATTCAAAAATGTTGTGTCCTAACTCACTGGATGTGACATTTTGTTATCTCGAGGTAAGGATTTTTAAAAATAAAGGCAATATTCTGTATTTGGAATTTTGAGAAATTGTGCCCTAACTTACTGGGTTCCGATTTTTCATTTGACCCAAATAACCAAATATCCTTCTTAAACTTAAATGCATGAGTTTTAAAAGTCACAAGGCAAACTTTGTTTGGAGGATTTGAAATATCGTATCCTAACTCACTAGGCGTGACATTTTACTTCTTCGAAATAAGAGGGTCTTAGCATCCAATTTAATTTATTCAAGTTTTCTTCTACATAAAGAGGATCGTATTTTATAATCTTTTCAAATTTTCGACATTAAGACGTTAATTAATCAATTAGGTACCAATTTTGGGCGTTACGAGGGTGCTAATCCTTCCTCGTGGTAACTGACTCCCAAACCCGTTTTCTCAAATTTTGTAAGCCAAAATCATTGTTTTAATAAATCAAAATGTTTCAAGGTGATCCGATCACACCTCTAAAAAAGATTGGTGGCGACTCCCATGTTTGTTTTCATTTTCAAAATCAAAGTCGACCCCATTTTTTCAAAAAAAATGGTGTCGACAGGACCAGTATCAGAATATGGGAGGACATATGGGTTTCTAGGTTGCCTAAACGAAAAATACAACCTCGTGAAGGGAACTCACTAGTTCGGCTAGTGTCTGATTTGATTAATCATCAAGAAAGACAGTGGGATGAGCAACAACTTATTGTGCATTTGGATGAGGAAATTGCTAAATGCATACAATGTATTCCTATGGCTGGGAATCTGCAAGAGGACATGGTGGTTTGAGGGGAGGAGCTGTCGAGTGATTTTACAATAAAGAGCGACTATAAGATCTTAATTCAAAATGATGAGTCTACTAGTAATAACGGTAATCATACAACTTTCTTTAAGAGCTCTGGCAAATAAATTTACCAGAGAAGATAAAAATTATAGCATGGAGAATCTTTAAAAATCACATCCCTAGCTACTATAATTTGTACAATAATAGGCTGCGAAGTTAAGCAATGTGCTTGAAGTTTACAGGAGATGTCAAAACCTCTGAGCATATTTTTAGAGGGTATCCTTCTGTAGCGAAAATATGAAGAAAGTTAGATTTCGAATGGCCTGATGATATTGCTAATAGATCTTTGCAAGAAAAGCTTAATTACATTATTTCCACGTTCTCTACTACTACATGCAGGATTGTGATTTGTACCTTATGGTATATGTGGTCCGCAAGAAATAGATTAATTCACGACAAGATGATCTTATTATCTCAAAACATAAAATACAAAGGGTCGAATCCTACATTAGAGAAGTTGATGTGGTACAGAGGAAATTGCCTATTCGAAGGGTTGAGAATGAACGTTGGAGGCCCCCGGAGGCTCTTTTCCTTAAAATAAACTTCGATGCAACATTTCAAGGGAATGATAGGAGATCCTGCAGAGGGATAGTTATTAGAATTTGGGGGGAGGGTCAAGTGGTGGGCTCAATAACAATTGTAAACTGTCACATACCTATGAGTTTTGCAACGGAGGCCCTTGCATGTCTCCACGCAGTGAGTTTGAGGATAGATTTCCCTGTCAGTAATAAAAAAATATGAGGTCCAAGAGTGAAGATGGGTCAGTTATAAGGGCTTATATATATGATGCAAAGAAAAAAGTAGAGGGGTTCACAAAATGCTTATTTAGACATGATTCTAAGGATGCGAATAGAGTTGCACATATATTAGCAAAAGAGGGGTTGAGAAGAGGTGGGAGTACTTACCTAGAAGGGTGTGCCGGACTTCGTGAGGGATACAGTGGACAATGACCAACACAATCAACACGGGGGTAGGGGGAAGAAATGGTGGAGATGTTCTCTGATGGCATCACACTGGGTGTTTGTTGGTGGACAAGGAACTTTAACGAGGCTTGAAGGTGGGGAAGGGTATTGAGGATTGCTACTATTTGGGGTGGGGTACGAAGATCGGGATTGTAGGATGGATCAGAGTAGGTGGGTTTTTTTTGAGGTGGTGATTTGTTGTTGTGTTCTTTGAGTTTTCGACGAGTTTTGGTGGCCTCGGTTAAGATCAAGGGAAGTGAACAATATGATTGTTACCTAGGAACAAAGGTTGTCGTTTAGGATTCCATGGTGCTAGTAATTGTCCATGGAAAGGGAAAGTGAGTGTGGCCTTAGAAATGATAGAATTCGAGAATGCTCTATCGAGTGGATGCCAACTCAATGTTGGGTTATTTTATTTTGTTTTGTTTAGTCTTGATTTTTTCTCTGATTGGTTTTGAATTCTTTCTACTTGTTTGGTTTGTTTATTTTATTATTTTATTATTAATAATAAAATAATCTAGATCCCCTTAAAAAAGTATTATTTTCAATGTTTATAAAATTATGAGGATTAATTTTCATATTTTCTAGTTGAACATAAATAAAAGTTCCAGTTTTTTTATGATTGTGAGATTCAAGTATTCATCTTCTCTTATTCAATTGATATTTAGTCATTCTTTATTTTATGGGATTAGGTTCCATTCCTTATTATTGTTTGTGGTATCATTTCAAGTAGGATCACTTGTTTAGTATTCAGGATAGTAAACAATTCATTAGAATAACTAGACCCATAATTGGTTTTTTTATTATTCTAATAATAATAACAACAATAATTTAACATAAATTGATTGAATATTAGGTAACTGAGTTGTACTATGGGAATGGTAATTTAATTTAAATATAACACTCAATTGAGTTTGTTAATTAAAGTTTAGTCTTTCTAATTTGTAAATTTATTGACAAATTGAATTCTAAAAATGTCTTTTATAGTTGTTCGATTGGCAATGATTAATTGTTGAACTAGTCACAATTAATTTACAAACAAAAAAAAAAAGTTGATGATATAAAATTGTTCTTTGATTGCTATAACCAACTTTTGAATGAATAAGAAAAACCTAGTATAATATGTGATCAATCCAAAACTGAGACTAATATCACACCTAAGGCTAGAGTTTTCCTCATATTAATTATTTCTTCATTATTTCGAATTTTCTATTTAATATTTTGATTCCTCTTGTTTCCATTATCATTGAAAATTCCATTTATTTATCTGCTTGCAATTTTTTTTATAAAATATTTCTTTACAATTTACTTAGTCACGAGGATAATTAATGTTTGGTTACAGCAGAATTTAATTCTTTTTATACAGAATTTGACCCTATTCCTTTATTTGTAATTTAGTTATGTTATTAGGTATAAAAAAATCGGGGAATTCGGCGTGCACTCGAAGAGACAAGAAGTGGTCTTTGAAGACAAAGAAGAAAAAAAAAACCTTAAAATGAGAAGAGGATAGATGCAAAAAAGGAAGATGCCCCTTCTGAAAAACAACCTCTCGCATATCTTTTGAACGTGAGAATAATTCTCCTGATAAATAGAGGCCATGTCATGATTTGGAATTTGTTATTTAATTAATATTGTTTGTCTTTTTTCTTCTTCTTTTTTTTTTGGTTTAATTCCATTAACTCGGTAAGGAAAAATAATCTCTTGCTTTAATGATAACCTGACATCTCTTTTACAATTGACATAATTAATAAACTTAAAATTTAGTGGTTATTTATTATATCAATTTGATTATAATTTTTTTTAAAATAACTCTTAAAATTTACACAATTTGATTCTAATTCTAGTAAGCCTTATTTTTCCTCCTTTCTTAACAAAAAAAAAACCTTAATTTTCCACTAAACTACAAACTGTAGTAGCCTCCTCCGACTGCCAACACCTTCGTCGAAGCATCGTTCAGTCGGATTTCTACACCAAAGCAAAGCCTCTCCTTTCCTCTTTGACATTCTTAGCCCCAATTTTCCCAAAATAAACCAGAAAACCTCTTAAAACCAAAAATGCTTTTTAAACTTCCTTCGACCCAATTCTATCATTGATTCCTATCGACCTAGTTTTCTTTATATGTCCTTTTACTCAACCTCCTCTCTGTATTCACCGTTTGAATTTTCAAATAGAGCCTCACTGTTCAAGAATTCAAAAAACCCAAAAATTGGTCCTTCTTCTTCTTCTTCACTTTCTCTCTCCCTTTTTTATTATTTGGGATTTTGTGTGCTTTTGTTAGTAATTTGGTGATGAGGTAATGGTATGGGTACTAAGTTAGTTTCAGTTTGGTGAGTAGACTTAGGTGAGAGATTGCGGAGGTTAGTAGTTAGATTTGGGTAGATGGTTCAGCCAAAAATGAAAACTATTTACTTAGGTGTTGCTTCTTCCTGAGAAATAGAAAAGAAGAGAGAGTTTTAATGGAGGATTTCAATTATGAGGATTTCAAAATTTTCCAGTTCGTAGCAAATCTATTTTCTACTTGGTTCATATGGAAGTGTAGTGAAACGAATGGAATATTACTATTGTGGCGACAAATTTCTCTCTTACTTGTTATGAAATTCATTTTTCTACCCCATTAATTATTTGTTATCTTAGATTTCAAGTTCATCATGTTCCATTCCTTTTGGTTAGTATTTCTTATCTCTAGACTTTCATTTTGAAAATCCTATTTACTTATAAATCATAGCCTCTTAGTATAAGGAACTGGCTTCATTTTACAAGCATGTATCTTTTTGTCTTGGACACATTGGAGAATGGGAAAGCGACAAATATGAGTTGACAATTGGAAAATGAAAAGAAAAGAAAAAGAAAACATTGACGGGTTTGGAGAAATTAGAAATATTGATGAACACGATAACTTTAACTCTATTAAAGGCAATGTTTTTTTCATTTCATTTGCATCTGGGTAATCTAAGATATTCTTAACCTGTATGTTTTTTTTTGACTTGAGAGAATTTGTGTTAGTGTGTTATGTAATAATTCTGTTGTCATGCACGTTGGGTGTCATGCAAGCCAAAACAATGTGTTTTGATCTCGTTTTACTGTCATTTTAGTATACGCCGCGTTTTAGTGTTTTTGTGAAACGATGCCTTTAGACAAGTAATGTTTGTTAGTGGTTATTACTCTATATACCTGTATTGAGGACTGAAAAACGGTTATACAATTTTTGAATCATATTTTCAGACTTTCTTCCCTCTTCTTCTCTTGCACTCTTCTCTTCTCTTTTTCTACTTTTCTTGGATTTTTAGGTTTGTTCCATCACAAAGGTATCAGAGCTATTCCTATCCTCATGGCCGGTGAGGGAGTGACGACAAGGTTGCAGAAGGAATTTAGTTTGATGCAGGGAGAGTTTACCCAGCTCCAAGTTGAGTTCACTTAGCTAGATGTAAGAATTGATGCCCGATTGAAGTATTTTTAGGAAGGAATTAAATCAGAGGCTCGTTCTGAGGTAAGATCTGAACTTCGATCTGAGCTTCACTCTTTGTTTGAACAATATTTTGGACAAAGTTCTCCGGTTACAACGACTGGAGTAACGGCGGGTAAAGGGAAAGGGATTTTAGGATCTCCTACGGGGTTTCCAGCAAAGGAACATCTCCTAGTGTCACCTATCTTTGAGTTAGGGCATTCGAGTTTGCCTTCTAGAGGTGGTACTATAGATGTTGGTAACTCCTTTTTTTCGAATGGATTGTCCACATTTTGATGGAGAAAATTTCAGAGGCTTGTAGCCTAAGTTGGAACAATATTTTGAGGCTGCAGGAGTAAATGAGCAGGCTAAGGTTAAAATGGTTATGTTGCATTTAAAAGGAAAGGCTTTAGACTGGCATCATTTCTTCGCCCATAGACATGGTGGATTGCATCAGTTGACATGGGGCATGTATGCTAGGGGAATGAAGGATCGTTTTGGATCTAATTCTTTCCTTGATCCTATGACAGAATTAGTGACTCTTAAAAAACAAGGGTCCATTGACCAGTTTTACGATGGATTTCTGAGTTTGCTTAACCAATTGAACCTACCTAAGTCCTATGCTTTGAGTATTTTTATAAGTAATTTTAAAGCCGGAGATAGGACAGTATCTCAAGTTGTTTACGCCTCAATCGTTGGTAGAGGGTTATAAACTAGCTAGACAAGTTGAGAATATTGTGTTGGGGCCAGTGAAGAAAGGATTTGTTGCTGGTAATGGAGTTGGTTCTTCAAGGCTTCTGTTCCCTAATTCGAGAGCACCACAGGGAATGGGACGTTCTACAACTACTGTTGGTTCAGTGCATGGTACTGTGGAACAGAGAGTACCATCTAAATCCTCGTCTCAAACAGAATTGGAAGATCGGAGGAAGAAGGGTCTTTGCTTTTGGTGTGGCTCGAAGTACTCTCCAGGTCATAAATGCTCTAAATCTCAAGTGTTCCAGCTCGTTATCGTGTTTCACTGTCATTTTAGTATACGCTGCGTTTTAGTGTTTTTGTGAAACGATGCGTTTATTCAAGTAATGTCTGTTAGTGGTTATTACTCTATATACCTGTATTGAGGACTGAAAAACGATTATGCAATTTTTGAATCAGATTTTCAGCTTTCATAGATCATACTGAGGTGGTTGTGCTGGTTGGTTCGGGTAACACACATAATTTCTTAGGTTACAAAGTGGCTAAACGACTGAAGTTAACTGTAGAGCTGGGTTGTTCTATGAAAGTTATGGTGGCAAATGGAGTCCTATTGTCCACTCAAGGTCTCTGTAAGGCGGTCTCTTGGGAAGCACAAGGTTACCAGTTTTCTACTGATTTTTTACTCTTGGCAGTAAAAGGGTTTGATGTGGTACTTGGTATTCAATGGCTGTTGTCTTTGGGACCAATTGTGTGGAACTTTTTCAACTTAACTATGCAGTTTCAGTATATGGGACAAGACTGTAATCTGCGTGGCATAGTGCTTGGTTCTATCCAACTGGTCCCTAGCAATCAATTTTCCAAATGCCTTAGTTTGGTCGGCAATGGTCCATTTCCTATGCTCTTAGCTTCTGGTGATCAGACTAATGTTACATTGCAGCCAGTCCAATTGGCAGCTGAATTACAAATTCTTTTGGAAGGATTTGAGGTTGTTTTTCGCACCCTAGTTGGTCTACCTCCCCAACGGCTACATGACCATAAAATTCCATTACTTGATGAGACTAAAGTTGTTAAAGTAAGACCCTATAGATATCTTGCTGTCCAGAAGACCGAAATAGAAAAGCTGGTACACGAGATGTTGCAAGATGGAATAATTCGTGACAATAACAGTTCTTTTGCTTCTCCTATAGTAATGGTCAAGAAGAAATATGGCAGTTGGAGGCTGTGTGTTGACTATAGGCAGCTCAACCAATTGACTGTTAAGGATCGATTTCCTATTCCAATTATTGAGGAGCTGTTGGATGAGTTGGGGCAAGCACATTTCTTTTCTAAACTAGATTTGCACTCGGGCTATCATCAAATTTGGATGTACGAGCACGATGTGTACAAAACGATTTTCAAGATTCATGAAGGACATTACGAATTCTTGGTCATGCCATTTGGCTTGACCAATGCCCCATCGAGCTTCCAATCTCTGATTAATTCCATTTTTCGACCCTTCTTGCAAAGATCGGTTCTTGTTTTTTTATGATATCTTGTATATTCATAAGGGTGGTTAGATCATTTGGTCCACTTGCTGGAGGTGCTTCAAGTACTAAGGTCAAACTTTGTATGCTAAACGTTCTAAGTGTACCTTTAGAGCTACACAAGTTGAGTACTTGGGACATGTTATATCTCAAGGTGTAGTTAGCATGGATAGGACCAAGGTAGATGCTATTGTGGATTGGTCCCCTCCCAAATCTGTTAAGGAATTACGTGGCTTCCTTGGGTTACCCAGATATTACAGGCGTTTCATCAAAAGTTATGGCTTGTTGGCTAAGCCCTTAACTACTATATTAAAAAAAGAGACTATGTGGCAATGGACATCAATGGAACAGAGTGCTTTTGATCAACTCAAGGCTACCATTTTTCAAGCACCCGTTCTCGTTTTGTCTAACTTCCAAGAACCTTTTTGTGTAGAAACAGATGCTAGTGGCCAAGGTGTTGAAGCGGTTCTACAACAGAATGGCTGACCTGTGGCATATTTTAGTAAGGCATTGGGAGTCAAATACCAAGCATTATCCATCTATGACAAGGAGATGTTAGCAGTCTTATTAGCTGTTAAAAAATGGCACTCATACTTAGTTGGTCGGCATTTCTTCATTAAAACTGATCATCAAAGTCTTAAATTTCTGTCTGAGCAAAAAGCTGTCACGCCCTACCAACAGAAATGAGTTGCGAAAATGTTAGGGTATGACTACTCAATTCTATATCGCAAAGGCACTCATAATACAGTGGCTGATGTATTGTCAAGGAGAACTTATGAGCTTTCGCCTCAACTGCTTCAATGTATAGGCAGTGTGGAAACATCTTGGTCTGAGATATGGACATGTATTGTAGCTTCCTATGCATCTGATTCCAAACTTTCTTAACTTTGTCGAGAGGTTCAAGAGCGACCTCACTTACATCCAAAGTATTCATGGCATGGTACATTTCTACGCCGTCGGGGTAAAATCGTAGTGGGAAAAGATCTTCCACTTCACAAACAGATTTTTTCTCTTTTTCATGACAGTGCCCTAGGGGGCTATTTAGGTGTCCACGCCACTAGCCACAGAATCTCAGCATTGCTTTATTGGAAGGGCCTTTCGACTGATGTCAAACATTGGGTGAAGGAATGTGTGGTATGCCACGGTTGCAAGAGTGATAATTCTGCTTCCCCTGGACTATTACAGCCTTTGTCTATTCCAGATCATGCTTGTGCGGTTATTAGCATGGATTTCATTGAAGGTTTACCAACGTCTCAAGGAAAATCAACTATTCTGGTTGTGGTTGACCGTTTGACCAAATATGGTCACTTCCTGCCTTTGGTTCATCCTTATACTACTTCCATTGTTGCTCAAGAATTTCTTCATCATGTTTACAAGTTGCATGGGGCACCTGAGGCTATAGTTTCTGACAGAGATAAAATATTCTTGAGCAATTTCTAGCAGGATTTATTTCGCCATTTGAGGGTCAAACTTAAAATGTCCACTGCATATCATCCCCAAACTGATGGCCAAACCAAAACCCTAAACAAATGCTTGGAAACTTATTTACGTTGTATGACAGGTGAGACGCCTTCAGCTTGGTTATCTTGGCTTCCTTTGGCCGAGTGGTGGTATAACACCACCTATCATTCGTCCATTCAATACACGTCTTATGAAGCCCTTTATGGCCAAGAACCACCCCTCTACTTTCCTTATCTAGCTGGCGCTTCTCCAGTTGCGTCTGTTGATCGTTCTCTGCAGCAGCGAGAAGTGATGCGTCGAGTGTTGAAGTTTCATCTCTTTCGAGTAAAAGACCGTATGAAGCAAATGGCCGATAGACGTCGTTCGAAGCGAACGTTTCAGGTGGGGGATTTCGTGTACCTCAAGCTGCAGCCATATCGACAACGCTCTCTTCATTATTTCAAGAACCAGAAGCTTTCTCCAAGATACTTTGGTCTATTTCTTGTCGAGGCTCGTGTTGGAAATGTGGCCTACCATTTGCGATTACCACCCTCTGCCCGAATCCACCCTACTTTTCATGCCTCCCAATTGAAGAAGCATATTGGATCGGCCGTAAGTGCTTCTACTTTGCCACCAATGGGGTCAAATGGAACTCTTCTCAAAACACCAATCCGTATATTGGACAGACGCCTTGTCAAGAAAGGGAATCACGTTGCTGTGGAAGTTTTGGTGGAGTGGGCAGACAAATTCCCTGAAGATTCCACTTGGGAGAATCTGGAGGCTCTTCATTGACGTTTTCCTACCTTTGATTCTTGAGGACAAGGATCCTTTTTTGGGACCGGGGTATTTGTTACGTAATAATTCTGTTGCCATGCACGTTGGGTGTCATGCAAGCCAAAACGATGTGTTTTGATCGCGTTTATACGCTGCGTTTTAGTGTTTTTGTGAAACGATGCGTTTAGTCAAGTAATGTATGTTAGTGGTTATTACTCTATATACTTGTACTGAGGACTAAAAAAGGGTTATGCAATTTTTGAATCAGATTTTCAGACTTTCTTCTCTCTTCTTCTTTTGCACTCTTCTCTTCTCTTTTTCTACTTTTCTTGGATTTTCAAGTTTGTTTCATCACATAGTGTAGGGATCACAGTTTCTCATATCTAACAACTCTTTTTCTTTTTTGTGGGTTCAGGATTCTTCGCACTCCCTTTCAATCATTTCTAGTATGTGTCGAGCATTTTATGATTTTTTTTTTTGAGAATCTTGATCATTTGAGACAATTTGGAAATGTTTAGGATTAATCTTTTTAAAATCTTAAATATTAAAGGTTAAGTTTGTTATCTATCAATTTTAGAACTATCACATTATCATTTCGTCACAAAAGTTTATAATAATTAATGAAATTAGACTAAAAGGACAAACATAATTAATTTTAATACATTTGGGTGAGGCTTGAATTTATATTATAAAATTATTTCTTATATAATTATCTTTTCAAAACAAAATAACATAATATAATTATGATGTTTAATAATGATAGAATTTAAAATTTGAAAATTTATATTTCATAATTTTAATTTATTAACATAATATTTTAATATTTGATAGTTTTTAATAAAAATGAAATATTATTTCAACGCATTAAAAATTCTGAAAAACTTATCAGACACCGTTGCATTATTTTTAGTTGTTAGTTTGTGAAGTGGACCATGAATTTAAATTACGAAATGGGCTTCGCACACGATAGTGATGTTTGGGCCCAATAAGAATGGGCAGGGAAATCTTTTTCAAAATAAAAACAAATGAAGATTAAAGTATCAATTATTAGTTTTAAATAATTTTGCTATTAGTAAATAAACTCGTATCATTCAATATTGGATAACTGTTTCAAGACAACTTAAGTGAGGAAAATTATGTGTGTAAAATCTTTTAGATTTTATAAGTGGGTTAGTTTGTCTAAGGAACTTACAAATGGGGTACCTGATATCTGCTTCTTTGTGTGGTATGTTGTGTGCTCTGTTGGTCTGCAAAAACATGTTCCTCACTGCTGTAATTTGTTAGTTGCCTGTTGCCTTATGCCTTTGCTCAATCATTCTCTTATATTTAAATAGGTTAGTATTTAGTACACTGGTAATATTTTTACTTTTTATTACATAATCTTTATTTTTTAATATTATATTACACTATTATAAAATACTTTTCAACTCATTAGCTCTATTTGTGAAGTTTAAAAAATTTAGTGTACCAAAATTTTTCCTTTAAATATAAATTAAATATTATGTTAGCTTTCAAAATAGTAATGATTTAAGACAGATCATTTTGGATCTGAGTGTAATAAAAGTAGATAGAATTTATTTAAATAAAATGATAAAATTTTGTTTTATTTTATTTTTACCTGTAAATAAATAAAAGAAAATGAATGATGGAGTGGGAAATTACAAGATTTCTTTTTCTTTCTTTTTTATCAAATTCGCAATGAAATTGGACGTTTATTGCAATGAGTCCCGGTGGGGTTTATTTTGGATTGTATATAGGAAATAATGTAATGCTTTTATGATGATAAATAAAAAAAAATTAAGTAAAGGGATAAATATTAAATTTATGAAAAAGATTAGTTTAATGTTACTTTAATATATAAATTTTGATTTTGTATAAATATACAATAAATTTTGATAATGTTTCATATTTTTAAATATTTTTTTTAATTCAACTGCACACATTTAAATAAAAAATGCATCTATTTATTTTAAATTGGATTAATATAATATTTGTGTGTGTGCAATTATATAAAAATAAAATAATATAACATCAATGTTGTTAATAATCTATAAAAATTGAATCAAATTAAAATTTCATTTATAAAATTGTATAAAAATAAAAATAATATATAATATTCAACATTAAATCAAAATATAATTTTAATATTTATTCGAAAAATCAAAGTAAAAGCATGGTGGCCCATGGGTGACGAAAGAATCGGATTCATTACTTTGAGTGCAGAAAATTTCACTTTCTTTCAACGATTGAAGATCCAATTTCGAGGATGATCAATTATAAAAATTGTATTTATGGAAATTAAATATTAATTACCAAATGTAGGTCTAGAAACATCCTAAGAAAACATTTGTAAGAATCTTATCACGAAGGCTAATATATAATTGTGATATCTTTACTTGACCCGGATACATGGCAAAGCGAAGCAATTTGAGAAACATTCACGGATGGCTTTTCAATTTGTATTATTCAGGTGGTCCCAATCATTCATGTATTTCACGCCTTCATCAAGTCACTCGCTATTAGTGGGTGTGCAGTTATCTCCAAGAGGGAACTACTAAAGGACCAATGAGGCTTAACAGCCTCGTACTACCTCAGCAAAAAGAATGTCAGAGTAGGCCCCGACTTGATAACAACCAACAAATAATGAATCTACCACCTAGTCAACTATACTAGCAGGCCACCACTCATAATGTTGGTGACGTGGCACTACTAAGCATGGGGACTTTCCCCTATATATATACCCTAAGGCACGTTGAAGAGATGATATTTTCCCCAATCCCCAACTCTCTTAAGCTTTATACCTTAGCATCAAACCCTTTTCTCCTCTTTCATCCTCTACTTATTCCAACTCTCCGCCTAACTCTAGTGAATCGACGTCCTAGTCACCACCCCCATCTCCTCCTTATCTCTTCCCTTGTTGAATACCAATATTAAGAACTAGTTTGGTGAATGTGGATTGAACCATGGCTAATTTTTCAGTTGAAACCCCTATTAAACCAACAAACCCAATAAATCCTACAATAGAGCTTCCTTTAGACTAAACATAGATTCAACTACCTACTTCAATTAAACCACTTGCACCAATTACCCAACAATTAACCATGAACCCTAACTAGACAACACCATGCCAGTCTTAGCAGTCTTAGCCCCTACTTAGTGCCTCTTACTATTTTTCTAAAGATGTGTATGCCTCATTGTACCAACACCCACCTTTACTTTGATGTTATGCCCTATCTCTTAGGTCACTACACCACCACTCCTACCGACTAAGCCTCTTAACACCAAAACTCTAGCTCCCAACAGCAAGTCACTAGGATGCAAGAGAAGATGCACCGCCTTGAAGCGCAACTCTTTAAGCAACAACGCCAGTTTCAGGAATAGTAAGAACACCAACTCCTACTGGACTTAAAGAATGCCCAAAATAAGTAGTTGATTGTGGAACTCAAGACGGGAGACCGACAGCCTCAAGAGGGGGACACTATCCATCTACCCTTCGTAAGAAGTAGGACCAAAGGCACTCGTGATCACGACATCTTCATAGAAAAATATGCGAGTATTAAAAATTGAGTTTTTGCAAGAATTTGGGGGGGTTATAACCTCCTTTGGTCTTTTAAATTTCCTAAGGTCTCAAATGGTGGTCTAGGAAACTTGAAAAATCACTTGGCCCACTACAACAACCATATCAACATTTTGGAGGCATTTGAAGAAATCAAGTGTATGGAAATCTTTATGACACTTACCTATACCGTATGAGCGTGATATTTGTTCCTGCCAATAGGTTCCATTCGTACCTTTGACCAACTATCCAATATGTTCATGAACCAATTTTTGGCAAAGAAGACGTTGTAACAATCCCTTGCTTACCTCATGTCCATCCTTTAAAAAGAGAGGGAATCCCTTCATGACTTTGTGTGCTTTTTATTATAGCCACAATGATCACAGAAAGGGTTTCAAATGATCTAGCCGACCAAGCCTTCAATGTTAGCACAAGCCACAAATTCTTCAAGTACAACATTGTCAACAATTCGTTGAACAAATTCTCCACACTATATGAAATTACTTGCAGATTTGCCGAGAGTGAAGAAATCCAGCGGAAGAATGCCAAACTTTCCACTCTCATGCACTAGGACTTCCTTCCTCCATGTAATCCATCCCTTTAAGTGGTTACAATGGACAACAACGGACTTGCCCCAGGTAGGCAATAGGGGGAACAAATGGTTATTAATGTGTTGATTGGTGGCAATGCAAACTGGGCCACCTCAAACTCCAACTCACATCTACAAGCCCAAGTCACGACATCTTGTTGGAACTGGTGCCCTAAGTGTAGTATTTTTGTCTATATACATTTGTAATTTTTTTCGAGTAGATTGGTTAATAAAACAAATTCGTGGATTACATGAATATACTTTGTATAATTGTCCTCATATGGGTTTTGCACGCAAAGTAAAATAGAAGCAAATTTTAACTCATTGGTTGTTTAATGTTTAACTAATACTAAGTTGTATTACGTGGTCGAATCGTAATACAGAAAAATAACTTATATTTGTAGAAAAACCTAAACATGTCCTTAGTCTAATAAACAATGAGCAAATCGATTAAAATACTAATATATTTTCTATCAAGTCCAATTGGGGAGATGCCTTGTCTTGGACATCGGAGCGTATGAATCCTAAAAGATAGAAACATAGATGTGATTGACTAGACTGACAGTATATCAGAATTGACCCAAGAGGAATAGATCCTGAATTCGTTTATAGATTTATTCACTTGTGACATTCATAGTGTGACATACCTAAATCCTAAGTGAACGACGGACTATGTATGCCTGACTCGTATACTTTGATGTAAGTAAAAGCCTGAGTTCAAATAGATAAGGATACAAAAGTTGGTGCTTTGGGTACACGACTTCTACAGTATGTAATGTCATTCACAACGGTGGAATTCATAGCTCGAGACATGGGTAAATAATATCCTCTCATTGGCATTACATGGTTGGTGAAAAGTAAATGTGGCCACGAGTTATTTGTCTTTGTGATGAATGACTTGATTACTATTTGATAGTAATTGACTTTTTATGAAAAAAGATGTAATGGTTACCATGAGACAAAATAGGATCATATTGGGAGAACAGATATTATCCCAAAGAGATTAAGGATAACTTATGAGGGTAACACACTTATGACAAGGTCATTGGATGAGCAATGATTAAGTTACTTTCGTAATGGTATGTAATTAAGGGGAGCTCAGTCACGATACTATATTGGAATGACTTCATGACTAAATGAGTTTATATTTAGTAGGTGAAAAGATAGAACTTAATTATAAATCATTTAATCCCTAATTGCATATGTTCAATTGGTCCCTCCACTAGCTCGTTGAAACCGAAAATGAATTGCATGTTGAATCAAATGAACAAAAATGAATATAAATGGAGAAATGGAAACATTTGGAAATGAATGTGATTTTCTCTTAAATGAACCTGTTGAATGTAGAAATATTAAATATATTTTCTCATAGATTCTTTTACGGTAAAGTTATTGTGATTTTAACAGAATTAGAATTGGGTTGTGAATATTATTTAATTAAAATATATTGAGTTATTTATTTTGGGAAATAGAAAAAAAAATATCAAGTTGGATCGAATTATAAAGAACTGGGTTAAATATTTACGAAGTACTTGTAATTTGACCTGATATGAGAGAGGCCCAAAAGCCCCTCATGTTAAAGGGAGGGACGACAAATCCTAGTATTATTAATTAAGGTTGTTGCCACCTATACTTCTTGTTAGACTAGTAGTTCATTTTCTAGTTGAAATAAACTTCTACAACTCAACAAGGGCTTTACTTCTTCTTTTTATAAATAGATGACACCAATAAGGAAAAATACACAACTTTAAGATATTGTTACTTTGCCTGAAAATAGAGAGAGTTTTATTCTCAAGTATTAAATCTATTTTTCAAAATAACATTCTATCGGTTTCTATTACGAAGAAATTTCCGTTTTCACACTTAAAGTAAAGAACACTATTTCTGGTTATGTGTTTGATTTGAATTGTTTGAGCCCATACTCGAAGCAATTCGTGGTATGAGAATAACAGAGAAGGTCGTTCTATTGAAAGCCAGGAATAACAAGGATCCGTCTAGCCGAAAACACAAGTGTGAATTCGATAAAAGGGTTTATTGCTATAAATATCACAAACCAGTTCAATTTTCAAAATTTTAATTTTTCGCTGTGCAAAAAAACCATTTTCGAACTAGATTTTTTCCAACACATCCAACTTCGAGTCAAAATGGGAGCATATGGCCATCAATGTCGCAGCATCCAATTTCAAACTCAAAGGGGGAGCATACGACCTTCAAAATCGTGACACCGGTCCGACGATGCCTAATTAACTGCTAAGGGTGTTTTTCATTCACACAATCATAATTAACATGTTAAGCAGCTTGTAATTGACCTAATTTGGTCATCTAACACAAACATTATAAATGTTAGCTCTTATATCCTAATTAGGGAGTTCAGTTCATCATTCAAACTTTAGAATTTTGTTATTAGTTAGGGTTTATTTTAGATTTCAATTTCTTTTCAGTTGTAAGTAGTTAGTTCCAATTTCAATAGTAGTTCAATTTATTTTCTTTTCAATCACGTTTCTATTATTTGTTCTTCACCAAATTCAGTAATCAACAAATCAATCGATGTTTTCAAAGATCCAAGCGCAAATCATGATCTTCAGATTCTGAGCATATATATATTTTTATTCTCTTTACCTTTGCATCTCTTTGAATGTTTAATAATTTGATAGGAGAATTTACATTTAGAATGGCACAAAACTAAAACACTAGAATGGTTGATGATCTGAAGCGAGATTGATTATCTTGGGTTAAGGGTTTCACATGTAGTTAGTTGGATTATATTAAGCAGAATAAACCCTACAATTGACGACTCTAGGAAGTCACTTAGATAAATGAGACAGACAAGATAGTCTGCTTAGAATCAACTTAATCTAACCAAATTTAATTTATCAGGTCGAAAGATAAGTAAATTAAGCCGGTCAACTAATCTTGTTATAGGACGAAAGGTATTAATTAGGTTAATTGTTAGCTAATTCGTAAAAAAACCTAGATTTAAGTTAATCATGAACATGGAAGTGATTCACCCTTTTGCTTGCATTAATTGATTTTAATTTTCGTATTATTCTGTTATTTTATTTTGCAACCTGTTTTCTTTTATTCTTTCATAATATGGTTTAGATGTAAGTATTATTTAGACCTAGTTAGTGTGTGATTCCGTGCTGTCAATTTAATTCAAACAAACCTCCCTTGGGTGCACGACCCTTGGAATACTTTTAGTATTTTGATTTAATAAAACTATATTACAAATTGACCTGTACACTTGTAGACACCGCACTTATTTCTATAATTACAGTTTTCTAAGCCTCAGCACATGTATGCTAGGGTGCGATCAACCATTCGGGCCGAGATACGTGTCTACTAAAAGACATATATCATATGCCATCATTGCTGTCTTTTCCGAGTGTATGAATTTCAAGCTTTATCAGTAGTGAGCCTCTGATACTACTCTTATCCTTTCACGAAACATTCCTAGAATGCTTCATCGATAAGACCTTTACTTGACAAACCATCTATGATAACATATCTACTACTATAGTACCTGCTTCGACCGTTCACTTATCAACCACTTATGCTTAACGTCTAAAAAAATTTGCAACCACCAGTTTGAAACATACTACACAAGGAATTATCCACAAGTGCGACAAATTTTCCTGAAAATGGCCACTTATGGTTGACACTATTTAAATCACAAGACTAGTTCTTAGAGAATGTCTTTAGTACTTCACTCCACAACAGATGGTTTTACGACTTGGTTCCATGGATGGTTATACAAATAATGTTATGGGTAACGTTACGAATGGTGCTAATGTAAGGTACAACGATCACTCATAAGCAATAATGTTTAAAATACATGGATAGTCTTGGCTTAAATTTCATTAATCACTTCTTATAACAGATGATATTAAAACAAAGTAAAAACCACCCATGACTAATGTCATCCATATTATATGGTTAGCTTTCTTTTCTACTCAGTGAACTTTATTCGACAATAGATAGTATTAACACCAAAGCACATGGAGAGTGAAATGAACAAAAATATGATATTGAAAAACTCATTTTATTGAACAAAATCTATATACAACGTACAAATACAAAACACAAATACAAAAAATGAAGCCCAGTTCTCTACATTTATAGCTTCACGGGTGGCATATTTTTGCATAGAAATTATGGACGGATCTTCCGTAGCACCCCCAAATTGAGCAATCTCCCCTCTTAAACCACCCGTGGATTTATTTGGAGGGGTAGAAGGAATAAAGAAGACCTAGCTAGGCATGCTTTTTTTAAATTGTTCCAAGGCCTCACTTGATAGAAAAAAAATCAAAGTCCAAGTCCATTTCACCGGCTTCCACCACATCAATACAAGGTTTCCAATTCACCATGTACAAATCTAGTAACTCGTGAGAGACTTGGACCCTCAAAACAATTCTATCTTTAATAATAGGGCCCAAGGTAAGTTATGCATCATCAAACATCTTAAGGTCCTTAAGCTAAGCACTTCTCTCCTTTTCTAGCTCATCTTCGACCTATTTGAGCTCTACCTTTTCCTTGTGAAGGGCCAACTTCAGTTCAATAACCTCTCTAGGTTGCATCCCACTCTTCTATTTTTTAGTCATAACGAAAGGCTAATGTCTCCTTTTCCCTCTTAAAGAAATCCTAATAAGCCTCGAGAAGTCCCACCCGATTTTTTAAAAAAGCGATCTCATCATTAGTTGAAATGGATAATAGATCATCTTTAGAACTCGCCCTTTAGAGCTCATCTACCACATTTCTGCTTTCAGCTAACTTGTCCTTAACCTTTTTCAATGTCTCGTCAAATCGAGTTTGGTCCTCTTGAACAATTTTATAATAGTCAAGAATATACGTTAGCTTAGTTTACATATGACGACCAATCATGGTAAAAAGTCCTAAGTAACACGAATTGAGACTTCGGCTTCTGCAGCTAAGTTTGGAACGGTGAGTAAAGTGGTTTTACTCTAAAGAGTTTCACGAATAATAGCCATCCAATTCAGCGCCACAATAAGTAAAACAATATTAGTAAGAAAATGAAAATATTATACTTGAAGGATTGGTGGTAGGTATCGAACAAATTGAGTTGAACTATCTTTGAGAGGGTACCACTTGTATAAAGGGTCTGGGTTGTGGCTCCAAATTGGCCTCCCAAAGCAAATTTTGAGGAAACGACACTAGATGAGGCTCAACAATACATACTAAATGAGCAATAGGCTCTTGTACAATTATCCTAATATACTTTGGGAAGCTCTACCCCTTAACCATGGCAATACTTTTGATCCTCTTGATCAATTCTTTTAGTTGCTTAGATGGTTTCTCAAATAGTTTACTTGCTCTTTTCTCACCACCGGTGATTGCAGTAACCTTAGGAGTAATTGCATGAAAGAAAAGTATGGTCAAATTTAACAAAGTCAAACGCAATAAAAACACTTAAAAAATTACAAAGTTTAAAAGAAGGATACAACGATAGTTTATCATCCTCATAACAACACCCCTCCTAGCTCACTCAAACTACTCTCTTCGTTGTTTAACGAACTCTTAAAGCATTTTCTTATCCACATTCGTGACTAGAAGTAGGATATCCAGAGGGACCTCCCTCTCATCTTCTTCTTCGAATGACATGTAAATATCCACATTCAATGGAGGGACATCCAAAGGGCTCACCTTCATCTTATTAATTTAAAGATATGTCGATGGGAATTCGAGCTTGAAAAGAGGTTTCTACACCTGAAGCTTGAGCTTGAGTGCAAGAGCTAATGGGTTGACTAGATCCTCCACTAGTAGTAGTTACAAAGGCCCTTGTAGCTACAAGAGGAGCCTTCGGATCTAAGAGGATGATTGGTAAAAAATGGTGCATTCCTTTTGGAACCTTCTACGAGGACTCAGAGCCTTTCTTATAAGTAACAGTACATTTAACATCCCGCAATAGGGCCTAAATGGAACAGTGGTTGTGAAACCATGAATCCGAGATAGAAAAGTTTATTTTGATTAATTTTTATGATTTACCGATTTATTGGATGCATGTGTTAGAGTATCGATAGAAAATTTTATGAACTTCATGTCTAATTTGCTTATTAGGGCTTAATTGTAAAAGTTGATAAATGAGAGTTCTAGATGCTAAAGGATAAAATTGAAGTGTATATCTTAAGTAGGGGTCCTTAAATGGTAATTAGACCATTATATTTTCATGGACAAAAATGGACATGCATAGGTAGAAATTACTAAAATCTTAATGAAGGGTATTTTAGTAAAATGTCAAATAAAAGAAATTAAATGGGAAAAAGATGGAAAAAGGTTGTCATCTTCTTCCTTAGGCTGAATCTTCAAGGGGGGACTCCATAGCTAGGGTTTTCAAGCTTCCAAGCTCCATAGTAAGTCAATCCAAGCCCCGTTTTTCATGTTCTTTACGTTTTTGGAATCCCGGTAACTTTGTTTAGCTTATTCTAGCAATAATTTAACCTAGGGTTCATATTTGGAAAAATACCCATAGGTGAAATGTGTTTATTTTGATGCTTTATGATAGAATATGAAGGCTAAAATTATGTTAAACAACTTTTGCTAAGCGATTTTACGTGAAAACGAGTAAAACGACATAATCGGTAAAAATACCTAATGTTCATAAGTACATGTTAGAGTGAGAATTTGATGTTGCCATAGAAGGGAAAAATGATCAGCATGTCATAAAATATAAGAAAATAGGATGAAGTTTAATTTTCGAGCCTAGGGGCAAATTCGTATTTTTGTGAAAGTTAAGGGGCAAAAATGTAATTTTGCCATAATATGATTTTTGGACTGAATTAAATAGTATAAATATTAAATAAGCTAAATGTGTTATTATAGATCGAGAAGAACGTGGAATCGACCTTGAACGAGGTAAAGGCAAGGTTAAGGACTAAATTGCAAATTTGGCTATATTTTGCACCGAGGTAAGTAGTCTGTAAATAATTCATTATTTTATTGACATTTTTATAATTCAGCATATTTTATGTATTGTAACTGATTTTTGAATCAAAATTGACTACTGAAGGAATGAAATAAATTATTAGAAAGTGAAGTACTTCCCGTTTGAACCTTCGGAAAACCGAAAGATACGGACAACATGTAGCTAGGTCACACGAGTGATAAGGGACCTTCACCGTGTGCACAAGAAAGCTACAAGATGGCAAAATTTGCTATGTAACTAGGCCACATGAATGATAAGGGACTTTCACCATGTGTGCAAGAAAGCTACGGGTTATGAGTAGCTAGGTCGCATGAGTGGTTCCTAGTGTTGGACGCCATGTAGACAAGAAAGCTACGAGATGGCTAGGTCACATGAGTGGTACTAAGTGAAGGCCACTATGTGTACAAGAGAGCCAGAATTATGTGTACAATCGAGCTAGGTCACATGAGTGGTACTAAGTGAAGGCCACTATGTGTACAAGAGAGCTTCAATTTCAAAGGTGGGCTGTGTGCGAAACCACCATGTATCTGTTATTATTCCGAAGCATTCAACGGGAAAATCGATTAAGTGAAATTATGTGTGAATTTGTAGTAATGAGTGTGGGTATATGCATGTATAACGTATGAGTAATATGCTCGATATGAAATCGGAAATTAGAAAGATTGGTATAGGCAAGTGATGAACACAACTAAAGTGAGAGAGAGCAAAAATTTACAATAGAACTGCTTTGGACAGTAGCAGTGACGTAAATTTGAAAAAACACCAAAACTATTAGAAATTGAATTATAAGTTGGATGAGATATTGATTTAAAGCTTATTGAGTCTATTTTCATATAAAAGAAACATAGCAAACAAATGATTTGTATATTTGGAGATATTTGAATTTTTGTGAGACTGGTTCAGAATGATTATGTGATCCCCTATTCTGTCTTGGAAAATCATTAAAAATTGTAAAAAAAATAATTATGAGATATAATTTATATGCCTGAAATTCTTAATGAGTCTAGTCTCAAATGAACTAAACAAGAAGGTCATCTAAATTCTGTACGAGGAGAAAATTGATTCGTAGTGAAGAGAGGTCAGAATAGTCAAACAGTGAAACTGGGGAAATTTTAAAGAATAAACTGTACTTATTGGCTAAACCAAAAATTCTAAAAATTTTATGATAAGAAGATAAATGAGTATAGTTTTAGGTAAAATTAACGGACCTTAATTTGGGGTTTCGTATCTCTAGATAAAAATAATTTAGTGATGTGACTCGAATAGACAACATGCTTCGAACTTGAATAAATAGTAAATTTGAATGTAGATATGATTGTGTTATATTGTAAACATGTTAAATCCATTATCTATTATTTATATACTTACTTACTAAGCTATATGCTTACTCTATTTTCTTTTCCTTGCCCTATAGTGTCACCAAGCTAGCTCGGGATTCGGTGATCGTCGGAGATCCATCCACACTATCAGTCTTCTTTTGGTATTTTGAAAACAATATTTTGGGAATTATGGCATGTATAGAAGGCTTAATTGTTTTGTTACTTGTAGTCACGAATTAGGCTAAAATACTGGCCTTTAAAAATTTGATGGTTTATTTTGTTTATGGGTATTGATAATGTTCAATATTAATCAAGTTATATGTTTATGACAATGCTTGAATTGGTTGAATGAGAGTGTGATGACTATGTATGGAAAAGTTTAAATTTATATGGATTTTACAGTTTAAATTTTGTGAAATTGCTTGGATCATGTTCGGTAATGCCTCGTACCCTGTTCCGGTGACGGACCCGGGCGAGGGGCGTTACAGTACAGTTCCATAACTTTTCTATGACATTGTGAAGGATTAAGGCCACTGTGTTATATGAGTTAAAAAGTCAAGTTTGAGAAGCAACATGAGAAACACCCACAAATGACCTTCCGAATTATACTACCTAAATGGCCATCCATAGACTAGCTACCCGTGTGGTTAAAACCTTCTTCAGGCCACTTGTTATTAGGCTACCCACTATTAAAGGGTGCACACTTATCTCCAAAAGAGGACCACTAAGGGGTCATTGAGGCCTAACAACCTCGTACTACCTCAGGAATGGGGAATATCAACCAACACATAATGGTTTTTTCACCTGATTGACCACATGAGCGAGTCACCACCCATATTGTCTGTGATATGAGACTACCAAGTGTGGGGACTTTTCCCCTATATATATGCCCCAATGTACAATGAAGAGAGGATTTTATTCCCCAGCTCTTGACTCCCTTAAGCTTTATATCCTAGCATCATAGCCTTCTCTCCTCATTCATCCTCTACGTACTTCGGCTCTCCACCTACCTCAGGTGAACTAGCCTCCTAGTCATCACCATTATCTCTTCCTTATCTCCTCCCTTATTGAAACCAATATCAACAGTAATATTATCTAAGATTTCATGAATTAATAGAGAATTAATTCAACTGAGAAATTATCAAAATGATAAAACTTTTAGAACAAAAAACATATATTAAAAGAGTTATATATGTAATTTAATATAATTTATAAATAAAATAAAAATCAAACTTTAAAAGCACAAATTTCTAAAATCCCAACCTTATTAACACAATCCAACTCTAATTAATAAAATTGTTTACATTTGATTACTTTATCAATAATTATTTTAAAAAATATTACTTAACAATATTTATGTTCTTATTATTTCTGTCACTGTGAATGCACCACAAGATTAGTATACAAAAAATCTATGAAATATTTCATTGTTATTTTATTATATTATTAACTTTTTTGAGAATAAATAATTTTATTTTTTATTTGAACTCAAATGTTATATTGGTACAATATAAAGATTAAGAATTTATTTAAGTACCCTTTAAAAAGATAATACTATATTATTATTTTATGCAAAAGGGACTAATTAAGCTAAGGTAGAAGAAACATATAATACAAGCTTTGCATTCTTAGTATATATTTTTAAATATAAGTTATGATGACAGACCTCATATTTAATAAACGGTTGATGGAAAGCAGAGAGAAAGAGAACAATTACCTAATTTTATGATTAGTTTAACCACTAAAAAGCTTACCCTTACTTGCATCATGATCAACCTAAGTTCCTAATGGTCACTAAAATATAATACTATATCCTTCGTGCTGATATGCAAAAAGTAAGTTTCTCTTGTGGCTTTTGACTTATATTTTAGGTGAACCAAATCTCTTGTTTTAGTTAATCCATCGTGTATACCATAAAAAACTAAATGAAATTTATAACATACCTAACTTTTATAGGCATTTTTATAATCCATCCAATAAATTTTATATTAGTGTTATTTTAATTTCATCTTGTATCGTATTTAATGTGTTATATATTATATAATATTTTTTAGATTAATAATTTTTATTACATTTTTTTATATTTTCATGTATTTATATTATTTTTATAATAATAAGTTTTAATTTTTTTATGTTATATTGATATCATATTAATGGAATCGTATCCAATATTATCAAATGGATTACGACTTTGGGTGATTTGAATGATGTTCAATTGTGCTTTAAGTAACCCACTACATCAACGTCACTTTCAACGGATGCAGACAAAAACCTAACTTTACAAGATTTGGGAGTACTTTCTTGCCCATTCCCTCATGAAAGCTTTCATAAAAGACAATTTTTTTACTATTTATTCTCATTAACTTATAACAACTATCAAAACTATTAACTATTCACTCAAATTTTTAATGAAAAACATAATTTTCTAATCAAGTATTAAAAGTCTTATTAGAAACCCAAATTTATAAAAATTTTTAAAAAATTGTAAAGAATTTGTTAATTAAAAATATTTAAAAACCATAAAATTATAATTTATTTGGCATTATATATTTTACATTTTAATTAACAAGGACGTGAGTCATGTGAGTATATTGATTTCGCCTGGATATGCGTGTATTGAGGCATAAGAATTTGCAAACATATAAAAAATGCAATGTAAGGCAAGTGTAACAAGTCTAATTGTAATATTTATAAAGATATACAATGGAATACATTTCGAAATATTTTAAGGATGAAAACTAAAAGGAGTATGTGATAAATTTGAATTAACAGACAAAATATGCAATATATGAAGCCTAGATAACTACTTATCTAATAACTATAATATGGCATATAATAAGATAGCAATTGAGCACTAATTAAGTAAAAGATCTAACTGTAAGATTACCAAAAGTTGCAAGTGAATCACGCAAGACAAGAAAATGGGAATTGGTTAAATTCACAATTAATTTTCAGATTAATGAATTTAACAAATAATTTCTTAATTGGTGTAATTAATACCTTTCGACCTATAATTTTACCAATTTACAATTTAGTCAAGTTTCACTTTCGATCTAACTTAAACTAAATTGGACAATTGAATTTCTTCCTAAAAGGGTCACATCTAGGTCTTCCTAATCTAAATTTTTACTTAGAGTCAGTCAATTCTAGGTTTTGCTTTTTATTCAATTTAGTCTAATTATTCCATATAATCCCTAAATCCTAAATTAATTACTCTCACTTCAATTAACCAATTTCCCAATGAATTTAGTTTCTATTCATTTCAATCCATCAAAACCCACTCAATTTCCAATTCATTTAAGCAATTAAATAAACAGAAATTGAGAGTTTAGAAATGTCCAATATATAATCGTTGAAATCTTTATTCTGCTGATTGTGATGAAGAGAAACCAAAATCCTCGTTGAATGATCTGATTAAGAACTTTTGATGAAGAAAAGAAACATCCAATATTAAATTACTTGTATTTTAAAGTGTAGAAGTTTTCTAGAGAAAAATCGAAGATTAATATTGAGAACTTAAGAAAACTACAGCAGCCACTTAGAGAAATTTTAATCTAAACCTAGAAACTAAAATTATACGTAAAAGGATCCTTTAAACCTTGTTTTAAAGTAGTATGTATAATAAATTTAAATTTAACTTAAATTAGATCATTAAGCCCTTGATTCACACAGCCATTTGAGCCTGTGTTGATAGAAATACCCTTTTAGATTATGACCGGAAGTAAACATGCGAACATCTGGACTGGAAATATTGCAATAGAAAGATACGAAATTAAAGCAGCGGTGTTTACAAGTATACGGGTCAAATTATAATATAGTATTGTACAATAGGGTACAGGAAGTAATCCGAAGATTGTACCCAATGGAGGATGGATTGAACTTGATATTATGTTCTACAGTAACAAATCTAAATAGTAATAATTGAAAATTATATGATGACAAATAATAATAAATTTAAGATCATAAAATAAACTAAAATTACTGAAAAGAAACTAATAGTTAACGAAATCTCGAATAATAGGTAGAAGATTAACTTGCTTCAGTGTTTGTAATTAACTTCAAAACTCAGGTTTTAGTGAAGTAGCTAATAATTTTGGTGGTGGTGGATAAGACGCATTACTTGATTGTACTGAAATGTTACTGCGTTTTTCTTCCTCGTATTTATGTTTGAGTTTTATAAAGCATCCTCTTCTGATGAGAAACTCGTTGTCGTGCCCGCATAACTACCGTCAACTATGACCCCGTTTATGCTCCATCCCTTGAAAACATAACCTTTGTAAACTTGAAGCCCTAGCTTCAACACCAGACCATATAATCACCGCCAATTGGGACCTTGAGTTGCAACGTGATCCAGCTTTCCAGGAGATGGCTCCATACTCACATGGTAGATGAAATTTGTAGGTCACCCAGCTCCATAGCATCATCATTTAATTTAAACATTCCTTAAAACTATAACCATGTCTATCTCAAAAACGAATAAAAATAAATTTACAAATTTCTAATTTCCAACTGCAAAAAAAGAAGAAGAAGAAGAAGAAGAAGAAGAAGAAGAAGAAGAAGATATAAACAATTTCTACCTAAGTGAAAATGCGTCGTACAGGGCGCATTTTCACTGCCATATAGTAAAAATGCACCCTATAGGATGCGTTTTTAGAGAGAGAAAGGAAAACGTGTCCTACATGGCGCATTTTCACTGATGTGACAGTGAAAAAGCATTCTGTAGGACGTGTTTTATTTTCTCTCTCCAAAAATAGCGTAGATCAAAATTTTTTTAAGATTTCAGCATAGATTTTAGGATTTCAGCATAGATTCTCAATTAATTTTTTTTAGCATATATACATAAATTATCCTATGAAAGCCCTTGATTTTAATATTAAAGTAAAATTATTTTAAAATTTTAAACTAATTTTCATTTTACATTGATGAAAATTTGATTAGAATGGTTTATTAAATAAAATAAAATAATATTTTAAAATTTCTTGAAAGTGCTTATTTATATAACACAATTACTCTTTTGAAAATTTTGATTATTTTTTAAAAATTTTATGTTGATGTTAAAAGTGTATAGAATTTCTATTGTATCAACAAGAAATTAAGGTAAGAGTCTAAAATTCAAAATGATTTTACTATAATATTAAAATCAAGGGTTTTTATAAGTAAAAATCATAGGATAGTGGTTTATTTAACTATAAAGTAGTTTAAAAACTTGTTTAAACAAAATGTAATAGTATAAGGGTTTTTTAGTATATTAACCTATTGAAAACCTAAAAGATAGATACGATACAAGAAAATCTCACTTCATCTCCAAATATTCTTTTAAATTTAAATATTGATATTTCAAAAAAAAAAAATACTAAAGAAAGAAAATGATTTAAAAACAAAAAATCATCCAACAAACAAGAGAATGAAGGATCATATCAAGAGTAAACCTAAAATGTTAATTGGATAATATATTCTCAAAATAAATAAATGAAATATATTAAAAATCCTATCATACACGCATGTATGTGAAAATTACAAATTTAGAACATCTATGTATTTTTAAAAAATAACATACAATAAACAATGAAACATATTGTTTGAAACTAATTAATTATAATAACACATGAAATATGTATGATACTAAATTAAAAAAATTAGATTAAATTATGAGTAAAATAAAATTTAAACCTATAAATACATCATAAAAATAATACTAAATGCACTATAATTATTTATCATGGTTTTGTCATCAATTGTGAGTTAGTGTCGATTTGACTTGTGACTCCAACTTAATTAACAACATTATTAATAGTACACATCCTATCACACGCGTATGCAGGTGGAAACTACGGATGTAGAAAACAGATGTGTGTTTAAAAACAACATATAATAAAAAATGAAACGTATGGTTTAAAACTAATTAATCATAATAACACATGTAATATGTAAGATATTAAAATTAAAAATATTAAATTAAATTATGAGTAAATCAACATTTAAACACATAAATACATCAGATAAACAATACTAAATACACTACAATTATTTATCATGGTTTTGTCATCAATTTTGAGTCAGTGTCAATTGATTGTGACATCAACTCAACTTGTAACATCCCGAATTTTGGGGTTAGAAGTTTCGAGTTTTGTGGTTAGGGTTAGTAAGTAGGTTGTGCTATTGTGTTTAGTTGGGTGTTTTAGTGTAAGAATGGGTGAGTTGGTTTGGTGGTTGGTTGTGTGTTAGTTTAAGTTGGGGTCTTGGGTTCGAGTCATCAAGAGTGTTTTGTGGGATTATTTTGTTTTGTTTTAAAAGTTTGGATAATTACTTCCTTTATTTAGTGTTATTTTATTATTTTTATTTTTTATTTTTTACTGCTATTTTCTTTTTCACGTTCTCCCTCTCATTTGTTTTCTTTTCTTTTTCTTTTTCTTTTTCTTTTTTCTTTTTTCTTCTTTTGGGAAACGATTTCGCTTGTGGATTTCGGAGAGCTTCGCTCTTTTGTCGTCGAGTCGGTGTCTGGACGTCATTGATCACAAATCAGGTGTGGGTTCCAAATCTTTTCTATTTTGTTTTTGAATTCTTGAGTCGATTCCGTGAAAGTCGGCATTTCATGTGTGTGTGTTCGTAACCGGTTCTTTGTGATGCTGCATTGTTGTTTTATGCTTAGAACTTGTTCAATTTAGTATGATTTCGGGTTGTCGAGGGATGGGAAAAGCATGATTTTTTGGGCTATTTTAGGGTGGTTTCGTGACTACACTAGTGTGTGCCCCTGTACGGGCAATCCACACAGCTGTGTTGAATTGGAAATTAGGGTCCCTCGCCAATTTTGATGCCACACGGCCGTGTGGCTGATTTAGGGATTTTAGTCGATTCCCACATGGCCGTGTCCCCTAGGCACACGGGCATGTTTTGGACACACAGCTGTGTCTAGTGGGCAAACAGGCTTGTGAGAACCTTACACGACTGTGTTTGCCCTGTACTCTATTTTAGCACAAATGGACAGAGAGTTACATAGCTTATTCACACGGCTATATCCCTAGCTATATGGGCGTGTCCTTCAGCCACATGGTAGTGTGCCGTCTCTCACACGGGTGTATTGACCCCCACATGGCCTAGGCATTTACACATGGCCAGAGCACACGGCCGTGTGGCCCTAAGTCACCAATTTTAGTTCTGTATATGTTTTTTTTATCTAAAAATGTGTCTGTGTGTTATGACCCTTGGCTATGTTTTAGCGAGGATAGTTAAGACTCTGATCTGGGCTTCAGCTTATGTGTTATTTGTGACTATTGTGCGAGATATCTAATTTTGAACCCAGTTAGTTAGGTGTGTGCATCTCTTTTTTTGTCTGACTGTCTGTTGATGTGTTCATTGTTTCTGTGAGGTTGTAAGCATACATGCAATGGCATAAGTAATTCTTGGTTTGATTGCGAAAAAAAGGAAGATTGATTCTGATATGATCTAGCAGTTTAACTGCAACTTATCAGTACAGCGGTTTACCGCATGTACATCAGCTTTACTGCATACTATTATCTGGTCTAGCAGTTTAAATTGCAACATGTCTGTACAACGGTTTACCATAATGCACTGTACTGTATCTATGCCAGCTTTGCTGTGTATTATTATCTGAGTGGCTTAGTCCACATACATAGTGTGTAGGGTTGGATTGGCCTTTCGAGGTCCTTTATGGTGTGTTTGGTTGGTGAGCTTAAATAGGTCTTTTTGGGGTGTGATCGGGGGACAGAGAGGTGTGTTGGTTGGATAGGAGGGTTTTTACTACTTGACTGCATTCATACGCTTCTGATTGAGTGAATAGGTGTAAATCTGTTTGTTTATATTCTATTTGCTTGTCTTAACATTCATGACTGTTCTAATTGCATGTATTAAGGTGTAAGTGTAATTCCGATTTTCTCATCATTGTGTTTGTGATGATAGCATTTTGGTATCAACTTGTTGATGGGTTTGCCTGTTGTGATTCTGCGTATAGTACCAAGTGTGTTGATTGTTGCGTATGGTCGGGATGTAGGTTTTGAGTTTACCCTCTGTTTCTGTGGATCTCTGTAAATACACTATGCCATTAAACTGCTACTTGGATTTCTGTTCTATAATTCTGTTGCTTGTCACCTTTTAGACTCACACTGAGCTCGTGTAGCTCACCCCCTTAGTGTTTCCCCTTTCGGGTACATTATCGCTTTCTGAAGCTTGGACTCGGCAAGCTAGAGGTCTCGAATAGTCATGATAAGGAAACATGTTTAAGAGTCTTCTTTCTGATTGCTATTTTGGTAAATGGTTTTGAAATGTAAACAGCTATAAGAACTGTGGTATAGTTTTAATTTGGGCTTTTCGTAAATGGTTTTCTTTGGAATTTTTTTTTGTAATAACGAGACTTTATTTCTTAGCGTTTTTACAGAACTTAAATGTTGTAGTATTTTTTTCAGTTTGTTAAACTAAATTTCCCACGATCACTTCAGTGATCAATGTGACTTCCGAAATTTGGCCTAAGCTTCTAAGCCGAGTTTTGGGGCGTTACACAACTAATAGCATTATTAATATATACAGTTGATGGAGATTATAAATTGTGAAAATTAAAATAAAAATGTATAAAACATATTAAAATGAAGTTTTGATTGAGTGCTAAATTTAAAATTTTACTAATGCAGTAAGCGTGAGTTCAAATCCCATTATTTGCATATTTTTCTGGTTACCAATCAATTGATATAGCATCATTCACTTATCACAACTCATTTCAATTTATTTATGTTTCTAGCTAATTATATTAATTTCCACCAAAGTATTAACATAAATTCAAACATAACTAAAATGAAATTAAATACAAGCATACCTATCAAACAAGGAAGGGTAGTAAGTTCCATAGGAACTTACCTATCAAAAAAAAAAAAAAATGAGTAGATTTCTCAGGGACTATTCTACAATTTTTGTCCTTCCTCTACAAGCTCCACTTTTATCCAATTCTTGTTCTATACAAAATATATATATATATATATATATATATATATATATATATATACCAAATCAATATCATATATTAACACACAATAATCATTTAATGGCTCACAAAAACAATGTCATGAGATGTATGATCCTAATTAATCCCCCTTTTTATACACACATATTTTACATTTTATTCAATTTAGTCCCTAAACTTGGGATAAACATATTTTGCTATTCCTAGATTTGGATCAAAATCTGATTTCACATTCTCTCATTAGGGACCATATAATTTCTATATCTACCATATACTAGAAGGGTATTATAGGCACCTTAATATTTTGAATTTAGCCTATATCAAGGGATGTTGTAATCAGAATTATACACATATTTAGGGAGACAAATTATTACTTAGGGATTTTATTTAGTTTTCATTTTTTACTTAGTTTTATTTTATGTTCGCTTAATTGGAAGATCCTATTTTGAAGTGAGACTATCGCAAGAGAAGATTGTTCCGAAACCACAGTTTTGCATCAATTAATCCATGAGCATTCTCCATTTCTTCTTTTATTCTATTATTTATATCTCTTTCCTTAAATCTGTTAATAGAATGTTTGTATGAATATTATAATAAGTTTATACTTTATATATATCTCGAATGTTTCCACTATTTTATCTAATTAATTAAATGAAGGAAAGAGTTTCATCTGGATTGGTTGGATTAGATTAAGAGTATGTAAACCCTAGGAATGACAACTCTAAGAAGTAACACAAGTAAGATTAGGTCAGGAGATAAATTTTCCAAGAATCCCTTAATCTATCCCGGTATAATCTATGAGGTCGAGAGATAAGTAGGTTATGTTGATTAGTTAATTTAGTTAGAGGCCGGAAGGTAATAACTGGCTAATTATTTAAAATCCTAATGACTGCCTTCGGACGTACTAACGTCCAAAGTGTGAATACTACAGTAAAAGATATATCGATGAGGCGTTATTCGCAAGTATATGGGTCCAGTTATAATATAGTTACAACAAAATAGGTGAGTACTCCAAGGATCATACCCAAGGGAGGCTAGTACTAGATTGATTTTAACTTGAACACTGAAAGATCTAATTAGTACTCTAAATCAGTTATATACAAAAACATAATAAAATGAGTTTTTGAGAAAATATAATAAATAAAGAAATAAAACTCAAGAGATCAAAAAATAGAATAAATCAAATCTGATTATGAGTGATTAGCTTGCTTCGATAATTCCTATCAACTGTCGCTTCGGGTTCCTCGTCAAACAACTATTCGCTATCCTAACAGGATCTTCCAATCTTCCACTCAAATAATGAGTCGGCAAGGAATACTTATCTTCCGACCTTACAGTCCAGACTGGCTTGGGTGAAGGTATTCATGAATAGGCCATACCAATTTTGGGTTAATTTCTTCCTCGATGACTTCCTAAGGTTGTTAGGCCTAAGGTTTAGGTTATTCCTTTCCACAATAATTGATCTGTTGAGTAACCCTACAAAACAGTTAATAGATCATACTTCCACTAGCTAATCCCCCATAAAAGGATTAGTTTCTCATGGTTTTCATGTACAATATAGAATATATATAAAGAATAAGCATAATAGACGAATCAAAAGTATAGAGTTTAAGAAAATGTCTGATTTGTATTTAAGAATGCAGTGAATCCACGAGTTTGATTGTATTCAACAAACCAGATCTCTCGAGATAAAAAAGAACAACTTGAAAATAAATCTAAAACCCAAGAAGAAAGAAAAACTAAATTGAAATTAAAAGTAGAATTCTAAACTAAATAATTGATGTCCATAACATGTGATAAAGGAGCCTATTTATAGATTTCAGGTGGCCGTTGTCTTAAACCCTAGGTTAGCTGACGCTCCCGAGCTTTAAGTTTGATTGTGCGGACCAAAATGCCCTTGGCTCGTGTTTTAATTCTCGACCAGAGTCGATGTCACAACACACCAGGACCTGTGTCATGATACAGCAGTCAGTATACTCCTCTCGAGATATCTTCAGGGGTATGTCACAACACCCTTAGTCTGTGTCGCGGCATCAAAGATAGTTTCATGATTTCTGTATTTTGCTTCTTATGTTGTGATATTAATCCTTCTATGTTGCGACATAGTGATCAATATCAATTTAGTATGCCTTCTAATGGTCTCCTGCATACTTACAAAGTTCATTAACTTACTCTTAGGTCTCATTCGGCCCCTAAAGTCAATAAAATACTCAATTTGTACATTTTATTAATTTTAAGAAAACTTACAAAAACATAACTAAAACTTAATAGAAATGCTTACTTTCAAGCTCCTAAAGTGCAGAATTTAGTTTAATCTGCTACACCAAATTACAACATATTAAACTCCCTCAAGCAATACAAACAAAAATAAGAAATAGAAGAGACGACCTTTGAGCAAATATAGTACAAGTATAAACTTCGGAGTACATGCCTAGAAATTTCATATTTACGAATAACTTTGACATGATGAATAAATGATTTACAACGTTTGACCTCAAATATCTAAGTTCAGTGCATTACAAGTATACAAGTATTAAGGGCCTCACCTTTAGGAGTGTCGAGCGTGAATATAATATGTGAATGGTGCAATTAAACACGCCGAATCAAGTAATAAAGTGATAAGTGAGATCGTCTCCACAGGGATCGGATTAGGTATAAGAATGGTTAAGTTATTATAATGAATTACAATTAATGCTGCAGCAAAACCAAGTTAAGTATGCAATGGTAAATTAAAAGAGCAATGATGTGTCCAAAATGTATACTAACTAATACTGGGAAATTCTAAGGCAAAGTAAGAGTAAAAATCGAATGGCAATTACGAGAATAACTGGAAACACGAAAATTTATATACTTTTTCATGCCCCTTTTGACCCAAATTCATGTGGTTTCAAGTAAATTCTTGTTGAAAAATAATTAAATATTACAAAATAATTAAAGTGTGCTAAGAATATGAACATGATGAATTTTAATTAATTTTATAGTAAATTTTGCTTAATTTTGACTATTTTCGACAGATTCGCACAAAGGGCGAAAATCGGCTCGGCAGACACTGCTCGAAGAACAAAACTGAGAAGCAATTTGAAGTTCAAGGAAAATTTATTTCCAGCCCAAGACGGTCCAATTATGAATATTTAATCATAATTTAATTAATTTTAATTTATTCCCAATTTAATTTGGGCTAAATAAATTATTATTAATTAATTATGGAAGAAAGGGCTAGTTGAACCGCACTGGATGAACCGAACCGAGTGAACCGGACCAGCCACCACTTGGGCAGCCTAAACCGTCCACAATGAAGGCCCAAATCAGCTTATTAGCTGATTAATTCAGCTTGCAAAGGAGCCCTTGAAGATCTTTCAAAATCTCATTCAAACCCCTCCAAAATTCATGGCTTTTTAGATTGCCTTATGCTATATTTAGCAAAGTTGAAACATTCAACTTTGCCACATGGGATGGCCGGCCTAGGGAGCCTCTTTTGCTGCTGGTAATTGCTATTTTTAGCAGCCTTAAACACCTATAAATACAGCCCCTAGCTGCTCATTCAAAACACACCTCAAGCCTTCACATTCTTCTCTCTCATTTTCTCTCAATTCCCCATTTCCCCTTTTCCTTTTTTGGTGTTATTGTGCCAATTTCCCCTCTTGGAAAAGAGGTGTTTTCCAGCCATTTGAAGCAGCAATTGAAGTGTTCATAAGCCCATTTATAGCCGAGGACAACGAAGAACGAAAAAGGGATCAATCAGACAAGCCACGGAGAGCCACCGGATTTGTTTCTTGTTCCCTATCTCTTTAAATTATTTGTTGTTGTTTTGACAAACATGCTTATGAATATACATGCTTTTGAAATGTTTAATTTAATCAATTTAGCTTGAATTTATTTCGTGTTGGTTTGATTTCATTTCGCTCTCTTAGATTATTAAAATTGTGTTTATGCTGTTAAAGGCCTCGGTGAAATGTTTGATTAAGTAAAATCATGTTTTGTTATCTGGCATTATAATTGTTTAGATAGTTAATGAATTAATTATTTAAACGCATTGAAATTGTAATTAATGGACACAATACTTAATCTGTGCATGTTTAATTCTTCTAAGGTAGCTGAAGATTAAATTAGCATTGTATTTGACGATACATGTGCCTTGCATAACTTGCAGGATTTTTGTGATTAAATTGTTTCAAGGTAAAAATACTTTGTTACTTCACATGATCTTTTATATGCTTGTTAGGTTGAATTAATCGTTTGCATCGACATAGGAATATGCGAGAGATTGTTTAATTTAATAAGTATGTATGTGCAATAACATGTTTACTAGTAGAAGTCTGTTTAATCGTTCGAATTTACATAGAAATATGTACAAGAGATGAATGGATTTTTATTTGTAAGTATGTTCATAAGTTAGCAAATTACCGAGTTGCCACGTTTTAACAAGTATAAACACAAGCTTAATAATTCTAAGGTAAGAAATGTGATTAATCCAACACAATTATGTCATCTTGATTAAAATTAGTTTTTGAAATCGTGCATTAAAACTTTGTTTTATTTTTACTTTGTTTTTCTTGTAGTTTTTAAATATTCTTCAAAACCAAGTATTTTTCTGTCACTAAAGTGTTTGCACCATTTTCATAAATAATCCTTTTACAGTCCCTGTGGGTACGATAACTCGACATTTACTTGTCACATTATTACTTGTTACGATTGTGTACACTTGCACATTTCCACCGTTCCAATAACTACGTGAATAATATGTAGACGAATAAGCAAAAAACAAAAAACAATATGGCAAAGATACTACGGAAAAGGATAAAGGGTCTACGATGTCGATTTGGAAGGTTAGGGTTACTAAGAATCTGCCCTTACTTTCAATAATGCCTCACCAAAATCATACTCAATCTAGTGCTCATAATAGACCTAAAATGACTTGCTTCTTTCAAAAGTAAGATCTCAAGTTACATGGCCTGTGTCTATAGGCCTTAGCACGATACCCAACACTGTTTTGTCTTTATTCTATACAAATGCTGATTTATGTCTAGAGTGCGCTACAAGTATTCTATAACACCCCAAATGGGGCCTAGACGTTATGGCTGAATCTAGGAATGTTACAAAGAAGGGTTAAGAATCCGATCTTATTATGTTAAAAACCTCATATATTTTGTTACTAAAAGAGTCCACCTCTTATAAAAACATATTATTGTACCTCTTAGTGAAAACCACCGGTTGTTTACTTTTCCAATTTAAGCAATAGTTTGCAGCGAAAGTTTAAAAGTCATATATTTTGAAAACCGCATTTGTGTTCTCAAGAAAGTTTGTTTTTGTAAAACCGTTGTTTTCGAAAATTGTTTTGTTGTGTGTCGTAAGAAAAATTAAATTAAATCAAATCCAAAACAAAACAAAACAAAATAGTCTAGAGAGTCCCATATTTACAAAACTCTCACAATAAGCCAAAAACTTAAATAAACTTTTTATGAAAACAAAGTGTACGGACGCATGGTCACAGCTGAGCCTCCGTTGCACCGACCCGCCTATGCTTGAGGAGTACCTGAACAGAACAGACAAACGGAAATGAGTTTTAAAAACTCAATGTAACTCAATGGGAATAAAATTCCAAATTTTATCGCATAGTAGAACAGATACAGACATATGTTCTTTATAGAATCAGATTATCGACAGAATCATATAGAACCAGATCTGCACAGTCCTATCCCCATCCTCTACACACCAATTCCAACCATCCTAACACACCACGTGGGGTATAAAACACCTACTCAGCCCTACACACCACATAGTGTCTATACGACACTTATCAGAATAAATCGTAGCCATATTGCCAGTATGTTGGCGAAATGTCGCCTCACAGAATACTTCCTCCACATATACATAACCCACCCCATACACAGATACAGATAAATAGAATAACAGATAATATGCATGCTTATACATAACAGACATTATACACATAAGCATGACAGAATAGATCATACACTATGTATCATATAATTGCAATTTAAGTTATTTTTAGTCTAACAGATTAACAGGTTTCAAGCTCAAGCGTTTGTTTTACCCATACTGACCCTACGGAAGGCCCACAGTCAATCAGCACAACGCGTGTGACCCAAGGGAAAAATTCTGCCATTTGGGTCCGCATGTGGGCCCGTGTGGGTGCACACGCCCAAATTGGCCTAGGTCGTGTACACGCCTGTGTGGTGTTGACAGGTCAGATTTTTAGCTTTTGTCGAACGTCGTTTTGTCGTGTTTTCGTTACACACCTGGTTCGTTTCTGATGTGAAAGCTCGAGACAACCAGAACCTAAAATTCATCAAAAAAACCCAAAATCAATCTTAATTCCTCAATATCAATCGAGTCACCACTCGGTTACAACGTAACCATAAACAAATAGCAGAATTTTCCTAAAGTGGGACTTGAACCCAAGGCCTCAAACATACAATGAGAACACTTAACCACTAAAGCAGATACATATTTATGACATAATTCACAAAAAAATTAAATAAATCAGGGCGTTACAACTCTACCCCCTAAAAGGAATTTCGACATTGAAATTTACCTAATTCAAATAGATGCAGATACTATTGACGAATCAAGTCTTCGGGTTCTGACATGGCCTCTTCAGTGCTATGATTTTTCCATAAAACCTTAACTAACGAAATAGATTTCCTCTTCAGAATTTTCACATCTCGATCCAGAATCTGAACCGGTTCCTCCTCAAAGTTTGAATCTGGTCTAACCTCTATCTCTTCAGCAAAAACAACGTGAGATGGGTCAAACCGATATTGCCTCAACATGGAGACATGAAATATGTCATGGATACGGTCTAACTCTAGAGGTAACCCCAACTGATAAGCAACCAGTCTCAAGCACTTAAGATTCAATACGGCCCAATGAACCTAGGGCTCAACTTACCCTTACGTCCATACCGTAGCACCTTTTTCCATAGAGATAACTTAAGAAACACGAAATCACCCACGACGTACTCGATGCCCCTCATTTTCATATTTGCATAGGACTTCTATCCATCAGAAGCTGCCTTAAGACGATCCCGAATAAGTCTAACTTTGTCTTCAGTCTCAGCAACCAACTCAAGACCCAAAACTCGACGTTCACCCAACTCAGTCTATTTATAGTGGTGTACGACACTTATGACCATACAGAGCCTCGTAAGGTGCCATCTGAATATTGGATTGGAAACTGTTATTGTAGGCAAACTCAGCGAAAGGCAGAAAATCCTCCCAGCTACCTCAAAAATCAATCACACAACTCCGAAGCACATCTTCTAGTATCTGAATCACCTTCTCAGATTAACCATCGGTCTGAGGATGGAACGTAGTACTCAAGTCCAATCTCGAACCTAAAGCTTCATGAAGTTTCCTCCAAAATCGAGACATGAAACAAGGATCTCTATCCAAAATTATCGAAACTAGAACCCCGTGAAGTGTCACTATCTCAGAAATTTATAGCTTTGCCAACTTCTGAATAGAATAATATGTCCGAACTGGAATGAAGTGGGCAAACTTGGTCAATTGATCCACGATAACCCATACAAAATCCTTCTTAGTAGGTGCCAAGGGTAACCCACTAACGAAATCCATAGTCACACGTTCCCATTTCCATAAGCGAATCTTAACGGGTTAGAGCAAACCCGAAGGTAGCTAATGCTTAGCCTTAACTTGATGGCATGTTGAACAACGAGAAACAAAATCTGTTACCTCTCATTTCAAACTCGACCACCAATATAGTTCACGAAGATCCCAATACATCTTATTTTCACCAGGATGCATATCATAATGACTACTATGCACATACCTCATAATCCACTATCTCAAACCAGAGTCATTCGATACACAAACCCGTCCCCAAAAACACAAAACGCATCACTATTCAGCCTAAAATCAGACGTACTACCATCCTCTATTTGACGAAAATGCAGAACCAGAGATTCATCCCCTAACTATTTATCTTGAATCTGATCAATCCAAGTCAGCTTAACTTGAACTCGAGTAACAAACTCCTATCATCAAACAAACTTAGCCGAGCAAACATCACCCTCAGATTAGACATTTCTTTATGATTAAGAGCATCGGCCACCACATTGGCCTTACTGGGATGGTATTCTATAGTGCAGACATAATCTTTAAGCAGCTCAATCCGTCTACGCTGCCTAAGGTTTAACTCTTTTTAGGTAAGAACGTACTTAAGGCTCTTGTGATAGGTGTAGATGATACACCTCTCACCATACTGATAGTGCCTCCAAATCTCTAAGGAAAAAACTTCGGCAGCTAACTCAAGATCGTGCGTCAGATAATTCCCCTCATGTGACTTAAGTTGTCGAGACGCATAAGCCACAACCATACCATCTTGCATCAGAACAAATCCCAAACCGACATTCGACGTATCACTATAAACAACAAACTCCTTACCAGATTCAGGCTGTATCAGAATAAGAGCCTGAGTCAAAACAGATTTGAGCTTTTCAAAGCTCGATTGCTACTCATCAGTTTAGAAAAAAGAGCGTTCTTATGCAAAAGCTTAGTCAGAGGAGCTACAATTAATGAGAACCCCTCGACAAACCTACAATAGTAGCTCGTAAGACCTAGAAAACTACGGATCTCAAAAACATTCTTAGGATGTTTCCAATCAAGTACAACCTCAACCTTTCTAAGATCAACTCAGATCCCCTCAGCAGAAACCACATGCCCTAGAAATGTTACTTTCTTTAACCAGAGTTCACACTTGCTTAACTTAGCACAGAGCTGTTTCTCTCGAAGTGAATGAAGAACTATTCTAAAACATTTTTCATGGTCCTCTTCGATCTTAGAGTATACTAGAAAGTCGTCAATGAATACTACGATGAACTGATTCAAATACGACTGAAAAAACCAGTTCATCAAATCCATGAATGCAACTGGAGCATTCGTCAAACCAAAGGGCATGACTAGGAGCTCGTCCCAAAAGCAGTATTATGGACATCAAATTATTTAACCTTAAGCAGATGATACCCAGAATGGAGATCTATCTTAGAGAATACTGAAGCCCCACGAAACTGATCAAATAGGTCGTCGATCCTCGAAAGTGGTTACTCATTCTTCACAATTAGCTTATTCAACCGTCAATAGTCGATGCACATCCTCATGGTACCATCCTTTTTCTTCACGAATAAAATCGGTTCCCCCTACGGAGACACACTAGGACGAATGAAATCATGATCCAAAAGCTTTTGAAGTTGAGCCTTTAACTCCATAAGCTCATTCGATGCCATACTGTAAGATGCAATGGACACCGAAGCTATACCCGGGAAAAGTTCGATGCCAAATTCAACTTTTCGACTCAGAGGTAAACCTGGTAACTCTTCCGAAAAAACATCCGGAAACTCCCTCACTGTTCTGATGCTCTCAACAGAAGAGTCCACAAAGTTGAAACACTTACATAGACTAGATAAAGTAATCTTGACCAATTTTTCCGAACTAGTTTTTCGACCACAAGAGCGAAGATTACATTGGATAAGTAATCCCGACACTCGCCGATCACAAATACTTCCACATCATTCTCAGATATCAAAACTACTCTCTTGGTTGCACAATCTAGACTGACTCGATGCTCCACAGGCCAGTCCAAACCTAGAATCAAGTTAAATTCTCTGAATGGTAGCTCCATCAAATTAGCCGGGAACACAACCCCTTGTACTTCCAACGACACATTCTTATACAGTCTATTTACCCGAACAGATTGGCCCAACGGGCTCAGTACAGAAATCTCTCTAGAAGCTCTCTCAAAACAAATCCCCAAGTTTTCAGAAACAGAATAAGAGTGTGTTGACCCCATGTCTATCAGTGAAATATAAGGAACATAAAAAATAAGGAACATACCCGTAATCACATCAAGGGCGTCTCTATCCTCACAGTGTCGAGCAGCATATACTAGCGCAGGCTACCTCGCTTCAATCTGATTAGCACCTCTGTTCGATGCTTTATGTCCTCTACCCATATCATTACCACCCCTAGCTGGACCATGGCCTCTAGGCAGTTGCTAAATTGCCCTCTGAGGCTGAACAAAACCCAGAACTGAAGCTTGCATCTAATCAGAACATTGTGGGCAATCTCTAATATGATACTCCATCGATCCACAATGCAAACATGCTCCTAGCCTCTTCCAACACTCGCTCGGATGTCGCCTACCACAGTCACTGCACGGTTGAGCCACAGTAGGAGCAACTGGAACTCCCACTCTAGAAGGCCCATCAGGTCTGGCCCGTTTCTTAGGCCTTTAAATAGTCTAGAAGGCTTTGAATCCCTCTTATTCTTCTCTTTCTCACGATCCCTATTCTGGCGCTCAACGCACTTAACATATTTGGCGATCTTCATCTTGTCCACTAAAACGAAGAACACTCGCTCGTTCTGCGGAGCTATCAGAATTCTCAAACTTTCTCTCAGGCCACCTCAAAGCGAACACGTTTTCCATATTCAGACGCCACCATTCCTCGAGCATAATAACTCAATCTCAGAAATTCGGCCTCATACTCGACCACTGTCCTATCCCCTTGAGTGAGGTTCATGAATTCGTGCTTGCGAGCATCCACATAACTCGCCCCTACATATTTCTTCTAGAAGGTGGTCTTGAAATACTTCCAATTAATTCGATGCGGCTGAGTACCCTCAATCGATAACCACGACTAGTACACCTCATAGTGAAGCAGAGATACTGCACCCTTCAGTTTCTGTTCAAGAGTGCAATCAATGTCATTCATTATCCTCTCTGTGGCCTCCAACTAGTATTCGGCCACAGTAGGGGCGACTTTAGTGACGCCCCTAAATAGCTCAGCACCATTAGACCGGAGTCGTTCAGTTACTGACCCACGACACCCAGAAAAAAATAGGGTCTAACGACCCTGTCCAACACTCTCAACATGGCTTGGGACAGTGCGTCATCCCCAGCTGAGCGGCTTTGAGACCTGGTCTCAGCAGTAGGTGTAGCCGGTGTCTCGCTCGTATCCAAATTAGACATACTTCCTATCGAGGAAGACTTAGCACAAGTCCCTCTACAGCACTAGCCGCGCCCATAAATACCAAGGCCAAGCGTTCCACAAGCATTCATCGTGTTCAAAGTTTTATCTACATTGCGAAATTTTATGAATCAGTTTCAGTATTTATTAGAAATATTTTATTTTTCAAACCATTATCAAAAGTAGTTTAAGAAGTTCAAAAAGTTCAGAGTTTTCAGTCTCTAACTAACTACATACAGTTTTAGATAGTTCAGAGTATTTTTACAACAGTATTTCCAAGTTAGAAGTACTTACAAGATCGGCACCGAAGACTCGGTATACAACATACTTTCTTCAAAAATAAACTTACTTGAAAAACCATTACAAATAAATTTTGAACCCAAAATTTCATAGCCTGAGTTTTGTATCCTGGCTCTGATATCACTATATGTAACACCCCAAATTGGTACCAAACGTTATGGCTGAATATGGGAATGTTACGAAGAAGGGTTAATGATCTGATCTTATCATGTTAAAAACATCGTATATTTTGTTACTAAAAGAGTCCACCTTTTATAAAAACATATTATTGTACCTCTTAGTGAAAACCACCGATTACTTACTTTTCCAATTTAAGCAATAATTTGCAGCTGGAGTTTAAAAGTCATATATTTTAAAAACCACGTTTGTGTTCTAAAAAATGTTTGTTTGCATAAAACTGTTGATTGCGAAAATTGTTTTGTTGAGAGTTGCAAGAAAAACTTAAATCAAATCCAAAACAAAACTAAACAGTCTAGAGAGTCTCATATTTACAAAACTCTCATAATAAGCCAAGAATTTAAATAAAATTTTTATGAAAACAAAGTGTACGGACGCATGATCACAACTGAGCCTCCGTCGCACTGACCCGCCTATGCCTGAGGATTACCTGAATAGAACAGACAAACGGAAGTGAGTTTTAAAAACTCAATGTGTAACTCGAAAGGAACAAAATTCTAGATTTTATCGCATAGTAGAACAGATATAGACATATGTTTTTTATAGAATTAGACTATCAACAGAATCATACAGAATCAGATATGCATAGTCCTACCCTCATCTTCTACACATCAACTCCGACCATCCCAACACACCACGTGGGGTATGAAACACCCACCAAGCCCTACACACCATATAGTGTCTGTACGACACTTATCAGAATAAATTGTAGCTATGCTACCAATATGTTGCAAAATGTCGCCTCATAGAATACTTCCTCCACATATACATAACCCACCCCATACACAGATACAGATAAACAGAATAATAGATAATATGCATGCTTATACATGGCCCAATGCCCGTGTGGCTCACACGCTGAAATTGGCCTTACCCGTGTGGCCTACACAGCCACACACACACACATGTCACACAGCCGTGTGCCGCATAGGGCCTACCACACGGCCCGACACATGCCCGTGTGGCATCGACTGTAACACCCCATACCTGTGACCGTCGCCGGATTAGGGTTATGAGGCATTAGCAAACTAAACTCAATTTCTGAAATAGACCTTCAATTGAATTCAAGCACAAACAATGCGATCTTTACTATAAGACATATGCATATTAAATCAATTGAATCATTTTACCATTTAGTAATCCATTACAATATACAAACATATTGATGTTACCTCTTGGCCGAATATTCTATTTCACCTTTCATTTGGATTTATAACAAACCAATCAAGAACAGGTTCATTTCTTACCATTATAATAAAACACATGGTTTAACTCAACTACCAATAATAAGTCAATTTAACAAATAACACATAAATCACCTAAACCACGATCATATTCCACTACACATATACATATCAATCTCATTTCACATATAATCCTTACTACATTCAACAAATGCAAGGCATACTAATATGACATTCATATTCCGAACACAAAACATCTATATAATTAATAATTGACATTACACCACAACACATCATGCCTATAATATATATCTATCCATACATATATGTACACGATATACACCCAGATCAAAAACCGAATATTCCCACATTCAATTCATAATATCCGTGTGTATCGTAATAATTATAAATTTTAACTCGTACCTCGGACACTCACATGACATCCAAACATCATTAACCTATGAACTAAGCATAACTAAAGTTCAATATGATCGAGTATACCTATGATTATTCGTACCACATTTCCCAAATCAAATGTCCATTTCACAAGCATATATTTCCTTACCATATTTGATTTAAACCTTGATTGGATTTGGACAACCATTAGCCATATAAACCTACGATTATAACAATAGCATAGAAACATACTTAACAAAAGTTTAGCCATATTCGCATGGCCATTATATACATGAACATCAAGTTTTATCAAAACAAAGCCAAAGTCCTTCCTATACATGCCTTCATCCGAAATTCAAAATAAAAGAGTACCAAATTAGATTGATAGTGTGGACGACTTTCTTGACGATCCTGATGAGCTTGTAGCCTGATCCTAATCTATAAAACAGAGAAGAACATTTCACACAATTAAGCTTACTAGCTTAGTAAGTCCTAAACTCAAGATAATACTACATTTAAACACTTAAACATTTAAGTTATAACATTTCACATAAACATTCAAGTATAATAATGTGTACAGGGCCGAATACTAATAGTTCATTAATCTAAGTAATTGTACTTCATTTCCAATAACCTGAATATCCTCAAAGCACCAAATAAGTATATTACGAGATTCACATGTTCCATCTCTTGCAAATACAGCATTCATATCAACCATATCATCGTACTAAATTTCTTATACTCTTAGTATTTCAATTTTGGACATTAAATTTCCATAATAGTACATTTAAGCTCAAATTCAATCATATAATATTCCTGCACGTTAAACTTAACCTCAAATGTACATAACACTTTTCTCGAAGTATTAGCTCGACTCAAGTAACATTAAACATAACATACCTTACAAGCTTACCTGAGCCGATAACTAGATACCTTAGCTATGGTTTACCTTGAACAAAAATTCAGTTTCCCTTTGTAAAACACATCACCGGCATCAAGCCTGCTAGGCATCAAAGCCCGATAAGTAACACCGGCACAAGGCCTGCTAGGCATCAAAGCCCGATAAGTAACACCGGCACAAGGCCTGCTAGGCTCAGAGCCTGAAATAAATCACCGGCACTAGGCCTGCTAGGCTTAAAGCCCGAAACACATCAATGTGATCAATCATTCCACACACCTTTCATCTCTATATTGCATATTCAATTTAACTAAACTTATTCACATCAAACAAATAAAATCACTACTTCATTGTACAATCTCACAATTCGCATTGATTCATTTATTCATATCACATTATCAACTTATGAAATCAATCAAATACACATATATATACATTCAGCTATGACACGATTATATACTAAAATTTATCAAACATTATCATTTATTAAGTTCATAATAATTCTTTAACATATTTCAGCTTAAGGACTTACCTCGGTTGTCAATAGTCCGTGCGAATCGGCTATTCGAGAACCTTCGCCTTTCCCCGATCTAATTCCGGTTTCCTTTGCTCTTGATCTAGAACACATTAAATTCAGCTCATTCAAGTACATTTAAATTCAATTTAGTCCCAGAACACATAAATGGACAAATTACCATTTTATCCCTAATATTTCAAAACTTTGCAATTTAGTCCTATTTGCATAAAACTCAAAATATACAAAATTTCACTACCATTCTTTAGGGCCAAATATTAACAAGGACCATACAAGTCCATTTCATTCATTTATTTTGCAAATAAGCCCCTCTAAAATTTTATTTTTAAATTAGCCCAAAACACTCAAATTTACCAAAATTTCCAATGCAAAATACTAATCTTTAACATACCATTTATATAAAATCATAAAACACCAAAAATCACAAGAATATAGCCATGGCCGAACCTCAAACATGCTCATTTTCAAAAATTCTAACATGGGTCAAGTACAGTTCGAAGCAGCGATCTCAAAAACTTAAAAATTATCAAAAACCGATTAAAAACTAACCTTAAAATTAAGCCTCCAAGTGCCGAAAATCAAGAACATGAAACCCCCCTTTTTCTTTCTCAAATATTCGACCAACAAGAAGATGATAATGGCTATTTTCTTATGTTTTAATTAACATATATTAAGATATTTACTAAATTACTTAATTAACCTTAAAATTAAAATAATCAACTAATATAACTTAAGGACAAACTTGTCCATAGTCATCCACTAACTTATAAAATGGGTTATTTACCCTTTTCATACCTCATGTTATAAAGCCATGCTCAAATTAACACATTTCACTTTAGTAAGCTACTTTTACACTTTACGCGATTAAGTCCTTTCTATCAAATTAAGCATTTAAACAATAAAATTTTTCTACGAAACTTTCACACATATTAATTCACATATTATAGACACAAAATATACTATAAAAATATTCCTCAGACTCGGATTCGTGGTCCCGAAACTACCGTTCCGACTAGGGTCAAATTTGGTCTGTTACATCGACAGGCCAGATTCTCAGCTTTTACTGAACATCATTTTCTCACATTTTCGTTACACACCTGGTTCATTTTTGATGTGAAAGCAATCCCGAGACAACCAAAACCTAAAATTCGTCAAAAAAAAAAGGCCCAAAATCAATCTTAATTCCTGAATGTCCATTAAGTCACCCCTCAAATACAACGTAACCATAAACAATTTCAACTAAAGATTGCACTCAAAATTGTTTCAAAAACTTACCCACGTCTACGGTAGCCCCTAAACTTTATTACACAACCGAAGAGTCTTAAATTTCTTGCGTATTACCTACAAAGCCGCGCGGAGTAATCGAGGACTCAAAAAATAACGAAGAACGAGAATTGTGACCAAAGTAAATAGAAGCAAAAAAAGGGAGAAGGTAGAGAATAAAATAGAAAAAGAACGTTAAAAGGGGAAAACAATTTTGGGGAAAATTAAAAAATAAAATAAAATATAAAATAATATCAGATAATAACCCAACTACCCCACTAACACCCAAACCTCACAAAAACTGACCCCTTAATCCACATCCAACGACCTCAGAATTTCACTTCCACCTAACTCCTACTACACAACGGACACACACTCACCACAACAAAAATTAACATCCTTGGCTCACGTGGGGGTTTGAACATAGGACCCTAAGGCAAGAAAACACCTTACCACTTGAACCAGCAGGCTCATTCTGACATGAGTTGACCAAAAGTATAATATAAGCCAAACCACTAAAGATAAGGCTAGGATAAAAAAATAGCAGAATTTTCCTAAAGTGGGACTTGAACCCAAGACCTCAAACATACAATCAGAACACTTAGCCATTGAAGCAGATACATATTTATGAAAGAATTCACAAAAAACAGTTTTAAATAAATCAGGGTGTTACATATTCGATCAAGTACCGACTTGTATCATTCTTTTTTAGTCCAACTAATCCAACCATTTCAGAATTAGACTCAATTTATGGGCATACTACACACTCATCTATGTCTGGAGACTGTACGCATACAATTTGGGAAATAAAACCAATTGAATGAAATAGTAGATTAAATCAGATATAAGCTTCAACCATTAAAGAAAATAAAAGTTTCATTATGTAATCCCAACCCTATGAGATTTATCTTATGGATTGACAACTAAAAGTCAAATCCAAAATATCATCCAACATCGCTTCAATCAAATCAATTCATGGGAGAAAAAATTAAGAAATAATGAAAGAACTTAGGAAAAATGGCTGTCGCCAAACCAATCCACAATCCAGCAGCACAGTGTCCTGTGGTGGCTGACAGGGGCTGCCTTCGGGTTCCTCTTTTCATCTTTACTCAGCCTTTACCCTCTATTTTTGCCTACTGATATCCCCCTTAGGGTTTCCTCCTTTTACTTTTTATAAGCTTTTCTTCCTGGGGTAACTCCAACAACCCACGATATCTTCTCCTTTGTTTAGGTATATTTTTCTGGTACAAGTAGAGTTGGGCTGAGACTGGTATACGTTGAGTGTTGACTCGGTCATCTTCTTGGAATTGCCACGGCATAAGAGGTGGCAAACTATCCAAGCTTTTACCCCGACAACCCTTCATTCATTTTTTTCTTTCCCACATCTTTCATCTACCAAATCACCAAACACAACCCTTCCACACGCAATTAAAAGTATATAACATTTAAACACAGTCCAAGCTCCTAATGCGATGAAGAAAATACTAATGAAATGTCCTAAAATGTTACTAAATGTACCCAAGTACAAGAAATTAGCTAGGTCTAAAGATGACATATAACTCTTTTCAAGAATTATCAAGGAGTCCATCAACAAATCATACAAGTAATTTGATTATCTGAGCAGAATACAAATGGTCATTTATGCGACTGTTTAATATAATGTCCATTCATGCATAAAGATATTTAGGTCACATAGGACTTTTCAGTTTGTAACATTTTGAGGCTTAGAACAAGTATGAAATTCAAAAATAGTAAGAATCAAAAGGGTTACAAACATGAAAATAGTATGGCACATTGTATTGATCCATATTTATCCCCCTTTAGTGACCTTTACCCGCTCACCTCCTTATTTCTCCTTCTTTATCCTTCCTTGTTTCTCCACATAGGAAATCATGACATGACATAGTAACTATAGCTAACCTATGAGTTTTTGTGCACCAATGAACGAGTTTTTCTTATTCTTGTGACTTTATCACTTTCCTTTTTTTCTCAAATCAACTCACTCACGAATGCTTTTTTCTTTTTAAGAACTTTTTCTACTCGTATTAATTTTCTTTTTGTTTCTTTCTTTTGTTTTGTACTTTTAGGGTAACCTACAGTTCATATATTGCACCAACCTTTCCTATTTCACTCTATTTTTACAAAATCTACCGTGATGTATCTACTTAACCCTCAATATGTATGGCTAGATATCTATATTCGTGCAGTGTAGGACTAAAGAAAAAAGGGCAACTACAAATTAGCATTTTAGGCTCGATTTTATAACAAGTATCATCGAGAAGTGTTAACAGGATAAAAAAATCGATACTAAAGGTGAATAAATATAGGTAAGCTTTTTGGCTCTGGGAATGTTCCAAACAATGCCTTAGGTTATCCCTTAAAAACTCAATATGCACAAATTTAATCAACCAAACAAACTCAAGTTCAACTATTTATCACTCATACTAGCATAATCATTTCCATGTATTTTCTATATCATTTGGTAAAGTTGATTACTTCATGCTTATTTACAGTGTAACATATAAAACTTAGTAGTTTAATAATAAAAAATTTAAAATTACCTATCATCGTGCCAAATTTATTTGTAACCACAAACAACCTATGCACATGCTCATAAAAAATCATTTCTATTTCTACAAGCTCAAGTACATAAATGACAAGAAAACTCAAAGAAAAACATAAAAAATTAAAACAAATTTTCTATTTTACCCCCCACACTTTAGTTAACCCATTGTCTTCAATGTATAGCCCATAAAAAGATAAGGAAAGAGGTTATCCAATTTTTCATGGTTATTCCAACTGCTAATGGTGGGCGCTTCCTCCTTTGTTCGTTGATAGCTCAAATTGTTGTGTCTCCTTTGTTCGTTAAACAAAGTACAAAGCAACTAAAAAACTACTAGTACTCCTACTCCTACTTACTCACAAATAAATAAAAAATCATCCATAAAAATTAGTGCAATCCAATCAAAATTATCAAAAAGAAATAAAATTCAATCCTCATCTGAATCATTTAAATGAGGATCGCGCTTCTACTCCATCGGTGCATTGCCCTTGCCTGAGCTGTATTGTTGATGGGAGCTCCCACCTTTGGAATATGTTTTTCGTTCTAGGCTACGAATGACAAACCCTTTTGGCATTGAATATTACGCCTAGAATGACCCTTCATATTCGTCTTCCATCTCGGGGTGCTCTTGAGTAGCACCTTCCTCATCGAGATTCACCCCCTCATCATAATAAGTCAGTGTTGAGCTGAACATATCCAAAGGGTAATTCAGAGTTCGTAACCCATTCATTGTTGTGAATTCTTGGAGCACTGGTCCTATATCCTGCATCCATCTAATCATTCCATCGAGCTTTTCTTTTATGCTTCCATTGGCTCTTTTTCAAACTTTTGAATGATCCCTCTATTTTTGTGATCCCGGAACGTCTATTTTCTCCTTCCTAATTTGGTTCCATTCAGTAATTTACTTTCGTTGAAGCCCGACGTATTGTGTATAATGTATCTCCAATTATGCTTTTTGTTGGCTTCATGAATTACTCGTTTTCATTCGTTGGCACGTTTACCTTTTGACGTAGTGCTGTCATAAGATGAGGAAAGAAAAGTCCAGCTTTCTGGCTTTGTATGTATCATTTCATTTCTCGAAAGATTCAATGCCTTACACAAATTTATTTACGCTACAAAGTACCATATAAGAAAACAGCTCGAAAGACATTAACGTTAGAAACATTTAATATAGGTGCAATTCTGGTGCCAAAGAATTGCATCCACATCTTTGCGATAGGAAACATAATTGCTTGATTTAAATTAGTTGGTGGCCCCGTATCTGGCCTATAATTCCAACTACCCCTACCGTAAGACAAATATTTTATAACATCCTCCATATCAATATTTTGCAATTTGTCTAAGTCTACGCTATCAATAAAATATTTTTCATAAAAAGGAATGTCATAAAACTTGTAAATATCACTAGGGAATAAGGGAATTTCTACTCCTCAAATTATGACAACAGTTACATATACCCTGCTTCCATCTCGATCTATCTGATGTTTACGAGAACCATAAAATTCATGAATTACAAGAATAATTGCGTTTTCTTTGGGAGATACAAAATCGCTCCAAATGATGGTATCGAACTAAAGTCCATATTTCTTTATAATAGACCATAGAGGGGTCGAACCCTCGCTCCTGTATAAAAGGTCTCCTTTGCGACTTGAGAAAATATTTTTCAACATTCAAATGATGAAATCTTACAGGATCCACAACAGTCGGGGTTTTTGAGGCCATAGTTCTTTTACTCTTACGAGGAGGCATTCTTCAATCAAAGTTTCTAACAAAAATATAGATGAATAGTAATCAATGGAACAGTAGAATAGAATCCAGAATACTTAACCACAACCTTTTTTTAACTCGTGCATGCTTCCTCTTTGATCTTTTAATGATGTTTTTCCTCCAATATGGTCTATATATTTAGGAATGAAGGATTGAAAACCTAGACTTTTGGTAAAAGGGAGTTTTGAAATTAGAGGTTTTGAAAAGGGTTTTGATGGTAAAATTTAGGTTATATTAGTAGGGTGTTTTTTGCTTAAAGTTAGAGTTTTTGAGGTTCAAATCCGGGTATTTTTAAGGTTAAAAAGTCGGGTTTCGCAATTACGTTGGGTTGACCCTGTAGAAAATTGTCGCAATGTCATGACATAGGGGTTTCGTGTCGCGACATCCCGAAGAAATTGCTCATGTCACAACACTGGGGTTTGATGTCGAGACACACCCTGCAAATTTGAAAATATGGGAGACTGTTTGCCATGTTGAAATGTAGGACAATGGTGTCGCAGCATCAATTTGATTTTTGTAATTCTTTGCTATTGACCATGATGTTGTAACACCCCTAACCTATATCAATTGCCGGAACAGGGTTAGGGAGTATTACCAGAGTTTACAGCACCATCACAGATAAATCAAGTAAAAATACTATTCATATCTGAAAACAATCATATCGTCCTTTAAATGGACCCTCGAAACCCATTATAAGCATTAGAAACGAATCGGGACTAGATCAGGATCTCATAAAATTTTTCTCAAAATTTCAAATTTTTTCTTATAAATAATGCCCACACGCCCGTGTCCCTAACCCGTGTAACTCTCTGACTTGTAAAACATAAAGTAATTAAAGTCACACGGCCAAGTCCCACGCCAGTGTGCTAGGCCATGTGGCGAATTTTTATTTTTGAAATTTAGGTGTAGTTTTCACACGGCCGTGTAACACGCCCGTCTTCAAGGTCTTGTCATCCACACAGCTGAGACACACGCCTGTGTCTTGCTCGTGTACCCAATTTTGAGCATTCTATTTCTCATTTTTAAGATGCAGGGGACACACGACTGGACCACATGCCTATGGGACAAGCCGTGTCACACACGACCAAGACACACGCCCGTGTGTCTACCCGTTTGGACAAAATAAAACCATTTTCTAGCCTCATTTTTCACCCAAAACTTACCCCTTTCCTGTACCAAAACTCACTAACATATATCCACCAATCCAAACATTAAAGCCAAGCCAATTCTAGTACCTAGCATGGTATATTATCACATACAATTCATGTTTATAATTTTATTTTTAGTGAACATACACCTTAAGCATAATCCAATTAACCAACTTAGCACATAGGGATTTAATCATGGAATAACTTTATAAACATACTAAGTAAAACATCACTAGCCATTCCAATGGCTAGATTACAAAACATCACTTACAAGCCATCATTTGGCCAAATGAGCCTATACATGCCATTATTCCAAAATGAGATTTCTATTTATACCAAAATGAGATAGTGGATAGTATGATTGATGCGCCGACCAATCTCTAACCTTCACGAGCTTACGAACACTATAAAACAAAGAAAATTAAATGGGGTAAGCATTTTCATGCTTAGTAAGTTCGTATTACGGGAATTAAACTTACTGGTTATATTTATTCATACAAGCATACATAACCATACCATCCAAAATTTTTGGGTAAATTTACCTAAACATAAACACTTAATCCAACAAGTTAGTCACATAATATAGATGAGCTCATCGCATTATAAACTTCTATTTAGTTTCACCTTTTCGAATTTCGAGAATCTTTCCCGTTTAACTATTGAAAATTCGATGGACATTCAGGTAGTATACACAAAGTATATATATCAACTATCCATCAATTCATGTTAAAAAATATCCATTTGGCATATGATCATAAAGCACACTCTCAAGCCACATATTTTATAACAAGATTACCAGTCCAGGCTAAATCCTTTCTATAGCATATGCTCTAAAAAGCTTGATTTGGATTACCCATCCAAGCTAAATCCAATCTATAACATATGCTTGAGAGGAATTATTTCAAGATTACCCGTCCGAGCTAAATCCTATCTGCAACATATGCAATATTATACTATTTTCAAGAAACCAACTTATTCCATCGAATTTCAACATTCAATCGGGACATAGCATTTTATCATCATTTTCAAATTTGTAGTCATTTCATAACGTATATCTTCACATACATATCATCAAAAACATACAATTCAATTCAAGCACATTAACATACATACTTAGGTTACACGAACTTAACTTGACAATTGCTTGTATTTGAATTTCAACTAATCCGAAACCTTTTTTTCCCTCGATCTAGTTCGATAGTTGGTCTTTCCGGGTCTATATAAATAAATTTAATTATCAGTTTATCACATGTCATATATATTTGCATTCAATTACATCCTATGAAAATGTAACGCCCCAAACCCGGTCAAAACGTTACGACCAAATCTGGATTGTTACAGGAAGGGTAGTTTTGAAAATTTGAACGGAACATTGCAATTTGAAAAAACATTTTGTTTAGTGATTCTTTGTTAAGGGCCAGTAAAAGTTCGGTTAGGTTATATCCTACCAACTTCTTAATAAGGATAACTAGAAGTTAATAACCGGTTTATTTAAAAACTCGAACTTGTAAAATTTTATAAGGAGTTAATTGAAAACAATGTTGAGGTACGTGATCTTTTGAAAAATAATATTTGTAGTATTAAGAAAATCCCAAGTTTAATTATTTATTGCTTGTGATCCTTATGTTAATAATTTTGAAAACCCATTAGCTACGTTTTTAAGAAAACCCCATATTTAACAGTGTATAAAACATTTAATATCAGCATTGAAATAAAATCCAAATATAAGTTATAGTGGCCTTATTACAAAATAAAATCCCGAATTAAACTAAGTTCAAAATAAAGTAATGAAATTTACGAGAGAAATAGCAACGTATGGGCACCTCGAGTCCGTCTGGCTCCAAAACCCGCTATCTACTGATTACCTACAAAATTCAGCAGAGGGGTGAGTCACCGGGACTCAGTGTGTAAATCCCCGTAAACGCAAACTGGGCCTTAAGCCCACAGATGCACATTGGGCCTTAGTCCACTCAATATGGCATATATCACATGTATGCAATGCAGCCCAGCCCAATCTAGCTATCCATCCAAACATCCGTGACATTATGCCACTGTGGTTCTTGACCACCGTGGCCCTAGACCACTCGTGACAAAGTCACTAAATTATATAATCGTGGGGCCAACCCACTGTGGTCTCAGACCACCGTGACGATCTCTGATAAGTTTATGTATTCGTGGGGCCAACCCACTGTGGTATTAGACCACCGAGATAAGTCACTGATATACATATTCGTGGTTTCAACCACTGTGGTTCATAGACCACCGTGATCATAGTCACTTAATTCACACTTCCCCTTTCTTCAAACCCGAGCCCATGCTCATGTCATCATGCTAAATATGAAGCATCATACCCTCAATGTGTAATAGTAATTATTTCATACATGCATATAATCAGAAATATCATCACAACAAAACTTACCCGGTTCCTACCTTACCCAGAAGGGTATCTCGACTATCGATGCAGTCATTTCGGCTTTCAGCCAATATAATTAATAACATAAATAGTAAAGAAGTGTGTGAGTAATACACACCTGATAACGCGTAACACTAAGCTTTCTACGTCGACATTTTCACTAGCCGGGACAACGGCTATTTGCCTATCCCAGGCAGACGTCGGCTCTCTACCACAGCACGGCGAAAAATCCCGAACCGCCGACACCGCACGGCTCTTAAACTTAGGATCGGAGACTATGGGTCCACTCCCTTCCTTAGATTGGCTAGAACTCGCATCCATGGAGAATCTTTGATCAGTACACAAGGAGAAGCATAGATTGACTAATAACGAAATTTGGGTTAAGGCATAACACAATTGAAAGGAATGAATAACCAAGAAATCATAAGATGGCCCCTTACCTTAAGAACCCGAATGGAGTGATCCAATTCGACAACAACCCTTCGGCTTTGGACTACAACCCCTCGGCTAAAGAAGTTTCCCGGAGTAACGACCCAAAATGAGAAAAGAAGAAGGGAAAAGAGATTAGTCGTAAGCCCTTAATCAGGAACAAAATAGCCATTCGGCTATGGTCAAGTAGAACCGAATGAAAGTAGAGAAAGAAGTGAGAGTGTCCCCCCTTACCTTGCACGACAGAACCTTACTGCAGAAGAGACACTCGGTAACCCACAAGGATGTTCTTGATATACAGTTGATAATAATAGACGAGAGACACAAGTTGGTTTGCAACAAAGGGTGGTTCGAGTTTGGAATAATGGAGTAGGATGAAGGGATAAAACAAGTTGCAAAGATGAGCAAAGGTTCGGTTCAAGAGAACAATAAAGAAAACACAAAAGAAAGAAGAAAAAGGAAATGATATGCGAGAGACAGGAGGTTTCAGCTTGAAGCAAGATGTAGAGAAAATGAAGAAAATGTTTCGGCTATGGGGGGTAGAAGGTGAGGGAGAGGTTCGGCTAAAGGAGAAGAAGTAGAAGAGGAAGATGAAATACAAAGAAATGGGACGATAGTTTCGGCTGTGAGGTGTAAGAGAATGAGTAAAAGAGAAGAAGAGAATCGGTAAGGGATGGCTTCAAGGAGTTTCGGCTAGAAAAGAAGAAAATGATAGGAAGGGAGGTTCGGCTAAGGTACAGTTAATAGGAGTAGGTTCGGCTAAGGTATAGTTAATAGGAGTAGGTTCGGCAATCTATAGGAGCTTTAGAGAAGAAAAAAACAAAAGATGGAAAGAAAAGAATGAAAATGCTACCGTTTGATGACACCCAAAATGACCGAATTTGCAAAGAAGAGGAAAATTTTCTCAAATGGTTTCGGTTTCTTTTCTTTTACCCAAAAAGGTAAGACGACACACTTCACCTACTAACAAAACCGAATGTGTTCAACAACACAAAGACCCACACTCTTTACTCCCCTTGACCGAATCCACTCCCCCCATACCTTTCCAATTTTCGGCCAACTCCCCAACCACACCAAATCCCACGATTTTCTCCATGCTTCACTCTCCAACCATCATTTGAATTGGTTTGACCAATTCAAACTCCACCACCTCCTCATGGCCACTCATTCAAACACTTTGACCCATTCAACCAACAACCTTGGAGAGTCCCTGCCGAATCCACCTTCTCCCCATCCAGGTGCCAAAAATAAAGCTTCAAAGTGAGGTTTATGGGATTCGAACCTCTTCCCTACTGCTGCTTCCTTGTGACGCCACTACCCTGCATCTTAAGTGGCCTCTCATTGCCACTTTACCACACCTCTTCTTGTGTCAACAAACACAAGTAATTACCCTTAAGGCCTGCCTCAGCTAGCTTTCCCCTAAAGTGCCCAAAAACAAAATTTTCACCAAGGCTCAAGCTTAACCCCGAGCCTTCCCGGGACCCCCAAACACACCAAATTAACAGACAAATCATGGCGAACACATAGAAACATAAAAAATGCAGAGCCCCTAATTCCAGGATGTTACAGTTCTACCCCCTTAAAGAAATTTCGGCTTCGAAATTTACCTGATCAAAAGAGATAAGGGTATTGCTGTCGCATCACATCCTCTGGCTCTCACGTGGCTTCCTTTGACCCGTGATTTCGCCACAACACTTTAACCAACGGAACCGTTTTCCTCCGCAACACCTTAACATCTCGGTCTAAGATCTGAACTGGTTCCTCTTCAAATGATAAACCAGGTCTCACTTCAATTTCCTCCACTGGCACTATGTGAGACGGATCCGAACGGTAGCGCCTTAACATCGAGACGTGGAATAAATGATGTATCTGCCCCAATTCCAGAGGTAACTCGAGCTGATAAGCTACTGGTCCCACACGTGTCAACACTCTATAAGGCCCGATGAACCTGGGGCACAACTTGCCCTTCCGTCCAAACCTTAAAACCTTCTTCCAATATGTGAAACTTTTAGGAAAACCCAATCACCCACAGAGAACTCTATATCCTTACGCTTCAGATCCGCATAAGATTTCTACCTGCCAGAAGCTTCCTTCAACCGAGTCCGAATCAACTTAACCTTTTCCTCTGTTTCAGAAACCAATTTCGGACCCAACAACTCTCGCTCACCCAACTCTGTCCAGCAAGTAGGAGTGCGACACTTCTGACCATACAACACTTCATAGGGCACCATCTGGATACTAGATTGATAGCTGTTGTTGTATGCGAATTTTGCCAACGGTAGAGAATCCTCCCAATTACCCCTGAAATCAATAACACAGCCTCTTAACATATCTTCTAAGATCAGAATTACCCTCTCAGACTGACCATTAGTCTGTGGATGAAATGTTGTGCTAAAATCTAGCCTTGTACCCCATGCTTGATGCAACGCCTTCCAGAACCGTGACGTAAACCCGGGGTCTCTGTCCGATATGATAGACACAGGAACCCCATGTAACCTTACAATCTCCGCCATATACAGCTTGGCTAACTTCTGTAGTGAATAATCAACCCGAACCGGTATGAAGTGAGCAGACTTCGTCAATCGATTGACAATTACCCACACTGAATCTTTTTTCATAGGCGTAAGGGGTAGCCCACTCACAAAGTCCATTGTTATCCTCTCCCACTTCCAAAGTGGAATCTTTACTGGCTGTAGAAACTTTGAAGGCAATTGATGTTCCGCCTTCACCTGCTGGCACGCCAAACATTTACCCACAAATTCGGTAACTTCCTGCTTCCGACCAGGCCACTAAAACTGTTCGTGTAGATCCCGATACATCTTACTCCCACCAGGGTGCATAGCGTATGGGCTACTATGCGCTTCCTATAGAATCTTCTACCTCAACTCGAAATCCTTCGGCATACAAGCCTTTCCCCGAAAGCACAATACCCCATCACTGTTCACACTAAAATCTTTCGTTTCACCACCTGCCACTGGCTGAAATTTAGAACATAGCGATTCATCAGAGAACTGCTTCTCCCTAATCTGACTGACCCAAGAAGGCTTCACTTAAAGTTCAGCTAGCAGACTTCTGTCATCATACAAGCTGAGATGAGCAAACATTGCCCTCAAGGCCGATATTACCTTACGGCTCAATGCATCTGCCACTATGTTAGCTCTACCCGGGTGGTACTCGATTGAACAGTCATAATCCTTCGACAACTTAATCCACCTCTGCTGCCTTAAATTCAACTCCTTCTGGGTAAGGAGATACTTCAGGCTCTTGTGGTCTGTGTAGATAATGGACTTCTCCCCATACAGGTAGTGTCTCTAGATCTTCAGAGCGAACACTACCACAGCTAACTCTAGATCAAGCGTGGGATAATTCACTTCATGTGGTCTCAACTGCCGGGACGCATATGCTACCACCTTCCCCTCTTGCATCAACACACATCCTAACCCCGTGTGCAACGCATCACAGTAGACGACAAACTCCTTCCCAGCCTCGGGCTGGATCAATACTGGTGCCTCTATCAGAATCCTCTTCAGCTTCTCAAAACTTTCCTGCTGTTTATCTGACCAGACAAACGGTACCCCTTTTCGTAACGACTTGGTTAACGGTGTAGCTATTAACGAGAACCCCTCAACAAACCTTCTGTAGTACCCAGCCAAACCAAGAAAACTCCGGATTTCTGCCACAGACTTAGGCGGTTTCCAGTCCAACAGGGCTTCAATTTTTCGTGGATCAACGCTAATTCCTTCAGCAGACACAACATGACCTAGAAAAGTAACTTCTCTCAACCAAAATTCACACTTACTGAATTTGGCGTACAACTGCTTTTCTCTTAGAATCTGCAGAACCACCCAAAGCTGCGAATCATGTTCCTCTTCAGTACTTGAATAAACCAAGATATCGTCTATGAACACCATGACGAACCGATCCAGATAGGGTTGGAATATCCGGTTCATCATGTCCATAAACGCAGCTGGTGCATTTGTCATCCAAACGGCATCACTAAGAACTCGTAGTGACCATAACGAGTTCCAAAAGCTGTCTTATGAATGTCCGCTTCCTTGACCTTAAACTGATGATAGCCTGACCTCAAATCTATCTTTGAAAAGACCGAAGCACCTTGCAGTTGATCAAACAGGTCGTCAATCCTTGGCAACGGGTACTTGTTCTTGATCCTCAACTTGTTCAGCTGCCTATAGTCAATGCGCATCCGCATGGACCCGTCCTTCTTCTTGACAAATAACACTGGCGCTCCCCAAGGTGACACACTTGGTCGGATAAAACTCCGATCCAATAGTTCCTGAATCTGAGCTTTAAGTTCCACCAGCTCCTTTGGCGCCATCCTATATGGGGCAATGGACACTGACGCTATTCCTGGAAGAAGATTAATACCGAACTCCACCTCGCGATCCGGAGGTAACTTTGGAAGCTCTTCTGGAAAACCATCACAGAATTTCACTATTCTAACATCCTTTACAGTCAACTCCTTGGCCTCCAGAGCACTGATGAAGACTAAGAACGCTTCACACCTTTTTCGCACCATCCTTTCAGCCTTTAAGGCAATCACTATATTGGACAAGTAGTTCCTTCTTTCCCCTATCACTAACACCTCATTATCCTCAGGAGTCCTTAACACCATATGCTTAGCAGTAGAATCCAAGTTTGCTCGATACTTCACTAGCCAGCCCATGCCTAAGATCAAATCGAACTCGCTGAACGGTAGTTCCATCAAATCAGCTGGGAAAACCATCCCTTGTACTTCTAGAGGCACACCCCTAAAGAGTTTGTTACCACTACAGATTATCCTAAAGGGCTAAGTACAGTCATCTCCCTAGAAGCAATCTCAGAGTCTATGTTCAGAGTTCCAGACACAATACTAGCAACATAGGAATGCGTTGACCCAATATCAATCAATGCAGTAAAGGGCAAACCGAAAATAAGGAACGTACCGGTTATGACGTCCGGTGCATCGACCTCCTCTCAGTGTCTGGCTGCATAGACCAACCCAGGCTGTCTCGCATCTATGTTCCCAGCACCTCCACCCGGTACTCCACGCCCTCGACCAAAACTATTTCCTCTTCTGGCCGGACCACGAACTCTCTGTGGTTGCTGACCACCTCTACTAGGTTAAACATAATTCTGACCCACTGGTCGCGCTCAATTTGGCTCTTGCGGACAGTCCCTTACCCGATGGTCCAATGATCCACACCTGTAACATCCATTACTTCTTGCCCAGCACTCTCCTGAGTGATACTTCCCACACGTAGCACATTGCTGAGGCCGCCCAACAACAACAAGTCTCGCAACTTGACTCGGCCTATCGAGCCTAGGCCTCTTTTAGAGATTCCCAATAGATCCTGACGATCCAAAACTTCTTTTGTTCCTACCCTTGTCCCTATACTGGTTCTACCTTTTAAGTCGCTTTACCTCTTCGGCTATCTTAGCCTTCTCAACCAACATAGTGAACTCCCTTTCCCGTTGCAGAGCTATTAGTACCCGCAACTCGTCCCTTAGACCATCTTCAAATCGGAGACAGCGCTCATGATCCGTTGACACGATACCCCGGGCATACTGACTTAGACGTAGGAATTCCGCCTCATACTCGCCCACTAACTTATTTCCCTGAACCAAATTTAACAATGCCTTTCGCTGAGCGTCCACATAGCACGACCCAATATATTTCCCTTGGAACGCAGACTTAAAGAAGTCCCAGGTAATGCGGTCAGCTGCCATACCATCTCTGATCGTGAGCCACCACTGATACGCCTCATCTCGGAGGAGAGATACCACCCTTTTCAATTTTTCCTCCGCAGTACAGTCAAGATGTAACACCCCAAACCCGGCCCAAACCATAAGACCGAATTTGGTTTGCTACAGAGAAAACATTTTTGAAAAAAAAACCATTTAAAACTTAGTCAAATTGCCTTTCAATTAAAATTTTATTTGTTAGAAATCACATTCAAAAGAAATTTGTTGAGTCAGGTTCTTTAAAAATTTCAGAGGTACCCGATGGTACTTTAAAACATTTTGCATCTAATTTGAGAAAAACATGTGCATCCATTTTAACATCATCAAGTAGTTTAAACCAAACATTCAAAACACGCAGCAATAATAAAATAATTCTAGGAGGCCTTATTACAAACATAAACCCAAAAGAAAAATAGATAAAATCCAAAATTCATTTATTAAAAAGTCTCCACTGCATGGCCACCTCGAGTCCATCCGGCTCCTCACCCGCGATCTACGAATCACCTGAAAAATTAAAGGAGAAGGTGAGTCACCAAGACTCAATGTGTAACCCTTCCCCGGTTTAGTGCAATAACATACACAAATCATAACCAATTAACATGCATAAGTTTAAATGCACCCAACCTAACCATCCAAACGCCTTTCTCTACCCCGTGTGGTACCAAACCACTGGTGGTGCCAAACCACTAGTGACATATAGTCACAAATGTGATACCAAATCACTGGAGATACCAAATCTCTGGTGTCCGAAGACACAATTGTGTTACCAAAACACTGGTGACCGAAGTCACAAATCAAGTGATGGGGCCAACCCATCGTGTGATACCAAATCACTGGCAGACGATCCCATATCTCAAAGTGGGGCCAACCCACGGTGGTATCAACCACAGGGACAAGTCGCTATGAGGTGCCAAACCTCTGGAGGTACCAAACCTTTGGTGACCGTAGTCACGATGTGTTACCAAAACACTGGTGTCCGTCGACACGAATATCACTGCCCCCTCCTCTCATCAACCCATAACAATCATTTATATGCATGTACCAAAAATCATGTTGATAGATTTATTTAACAACATCCAATCGATTATCATAAGCCATATATTATATAATACACATGCCAAATATGTCATGCTTCCCAAAAGCATCAAATAATAATCTCATAGCAATATAGACTTACCCGAGTCCTTGCTAATACCATGAAGGTATTACATCCATGTCTACACAAATTGATTAGACATAAAATAACACTTAGCATATTAAAAAGTCATAAAATGTGTATGTACACACACCTGGCACCAAAAAGAGTTCTAAATCCCGAATAGACAAATCGGCCACACAAATATTCTTGCCCCTATATTCGGCCAAAAATGAATATTAGAACCATGGCCTATTCGGCCAAACCAAAATAATTGAGAAGGGTTCCTTGTGAACCTAAAATCTTACCCAAAGCCTTCGAACACTTATCCAACACACTCCTAAAAGAATCGGCCTCACTTTCCTACAATCAACCATCATCAATAAGGTTTATTAGCCTTCGGCTTAAACGAAACTTAAAATAATAATCCTTCGAAATAAACCTTACCACCTTACCAAAATCGATTTCTAGAGAAGTCCCGATGATAACTATCTTACCTTCAATATTCGGCCAAAGTTGATCAAGATAGGAGAAGAATATTTTCGGCACAACAAAGAGGTATATTCGGCTTTATGACAAAAAGAAAAGAATAGGAAAAGAAATAGAGTTTCGGCAAGAAGTAAGTATAGGAGGTTTTTGATGTTTAATCAAAACAAATGGGAGAACAAAAGGTTGATGAAGGTTTCGGTTTTGAGAGATTGAGATGAAGAAAATAGAAATTGAGCATAAAATGACCAAATGGTCAAAAATATTAGGCTTATGAAAAGGTGAAATTCGACTAACAAGAAAAGAGTTTGAGAGAAAATTGTTTTGCAACTTTTGCACCAAATGAAAGAAATGACCAAAAAGAATTCCTAAGCCTTACCAACACTAGCATATTCGGCCAAAACTCCCCTCCTAGCCACATTGCCGTCCAAGTTCATGGCATAAAGGCCATGAATTTGTTTCCAAAACATAATCCTTGATACTAGCCCCATGTCTCCATATTTTCCTTAATTACTTGATTCCCTTCCATATGTTAACACTTGCCTTAAACCTATAGTCTACTAACCAAAAATAACAAGGTCAACCCTTGCCTTAATTATCCTTGGCCGACACTTACCATAAAAATACAAAAAAATAAAAGTTCTCTAAATGCTTACTAAGGGATTCGAACCACTCCCCTCAAGCTAATATCCATGCGCCATTACCAACTTGCCATGCACTCATCTTGTGTCACTTATTGCTACTTAAATTAACTTAAGTGCTAAGCTCACATAATCTACTTCATTAAATAAGCCAAACTAAAAATTATTCTACTAAACCGTGCTTACTCAAGACCCCTAATTAAGTCTTATAACACCACAAATAATATCACAGAAATTTAAACACAAGCAAAATAATTCAATCACAAATAACCCCTATTTCAGGATGTTACAGTTCTACCCCCTTAAAATAATTTCGTTCTCGAAATTACCTGATCAGAAGAGATGGGGATATTGCTGCCTCATCACATCCTCGGGTTCCCACGTCGCTTCCTCCGTACCATGGTTTCGCCATAGCACTTTCACTAAAGGTACTGACTTCCTACGCAAAACCTTGACATCACGATCTAAGATCTGAACTGGTTCCTCCTCGAATGATAAGTCGGAGTTAACCTCAATCTCTGCTACTGGCACGACGTGCGATGGATCCGACCTATACCGTCTAAGCATCGACACATGGAAGACATCGTGAATCTGATTCAACTCTGCCGGCAGCTCGAGCTGATAAGCTACCGGTCCTATTCGCTTTAACACAGTATACGGGCCGATGAACCTTGGACTTAACTTCCCTTTTTGCCCAAAACGCAACACCTTCTTCCAAGGCGACACCTTCAGAAAGACTTTATCTCCTACCTCGAATTCCATATCCTTGCGCTTGAGATCGACGTAAGACTTCTGTCTATCCGACGCTTCCTTGAGACGAGCCCGAATTACTTTAACTTTGTCCTCAGTTTCCGTCACCAACTCTGGACCCAAAACATGTCATTCACCTAATTCCGTCCAACACGTAGGAGTTCGGCACTTCCGTCCATACAGTGCTTCATATGGAGCCATTTGGATACTCGCTTGATAACTATTGTTATAAGCGAATTCCGCCAACGATAGATACTCCTCCCAACTGCCACTAAAATCCAAAACGCAACCTCTGAGCATATCTTCTAAGATCTGAATCACTCTCTCCGATTGTCCGTCGGATTGCGGATGAAAAGCTGTGCTGAAGTCCAATCTCGTTCCCAAGGCTTGATGCAACGCTCTCCAAAACCTCGACGTAAATCTGGGATCTCTATCCGAGATGATCGATACTGGCACACCATGCAATCTCACTATCTCGGCTACATATAACTTAGCTAGCTTCTGAAGCGAATAATCTACCCTTACAGGTATGAAATGCGCTGACTTAGTCAGACGATCCGCAATCACCCAAACAGAATCCTTCTTACTAGGCGTAAGAGGTAGTCCACTGACAAAGTCCATGGTGATCCTCTCCCACTTCCACTGAGGAATCTTCACCGGCTGAAGTAAACCAGATGGTAACTGATGTTCAGCCTTGACTTGTTGACACGTCAGACACTTACCCACGAACTCAGTTACTTCCCGTTTCAGACCTGGCCACCAAAATTGCTCTCTCAAATCCCGATACATCTTGCTACCTCCGGGATGCATAGCATATGGGCTGCTATGTGCGTCCCGAAGAATCCTTTGTCTCAATTCCACATCCTTAGGCATACAAGCTCTCCCTTTAAAGCACAAAACTCCATCACTGGACAGACTAAAATCCTCTAATCCACCATTCAAAACTTGTAACCTCCGATCATTCAGACCATCATCCTCTAATTGCTTCTTCTTAATCTGATCTAACCAAGTCGACTTGACTTGCAATTCTGCCAAAAGACTCCCATCATCGAACAGACTAAGTCGAGCAAACATCGATCTTAAATCCGATACAACCTTACGGCTCAATGCGTCTGCCACCACGTTAGCTTTACCAGGATGATACTCGATCTAACAGTCGTAGTCCTTCAACAGCTCAATCCATCTACGCTGCCTAAAATTCAAATCCTTCTGAGTCAAGAGATACTTCAGAGTTTTGTGATCCGTGTAGACTATCGACTTCTCTCCGTACAAGTAGTGCCTCCATATCTTCAAAGCGAAGACTACAGCCGCTAACTCCAAGTCATGAGTCAAATAATTAGCCTCATGTGGTCTCAACTGCCGAGATGCATAAGCCACTACCTTCCCTTCTTGCATCAGCACACATCCCAAACCAATATGTGATGCATCGCAATAAACCGTGAATTCCTTGCCTGCCTCAGGTTGAATCAAAACCGGAGCTTCAGTCAGAATCTTCTTCAATTTGTCGAAACTTTCTTGCTACTCCTCGGTCCACACAAATGGAACTCCTTTCCTCAACAACTTGGTCATCGGTGCGGCAATCAAAGAAAATCCTTCCACAAATCTTCGGTAATACCCCGCCAGACCTAGAAAACTCCGAATTTCAGCCACAGACTTAGGTGGCTTCCAATCCAAGACTGCCTCAATCTTTCGAGGATCCACTCTAATCCCTTCGGCTGAAACAACGTGACCCAAGAAAGTCACCTCCTTAAGCTAGAATTCGCACTTACTAAATTTCACATACAGCTGCTTTTCCCTCAGAATCTGTAACACCACTCGCAAATGCGCATCATGCTCCTCTTCTGACTTTGAGTACACCAAAATATCGTCTATAAAGACCACAACAAATTGATCCAAAAACTGCTGAAACACCCGATTCATCATGTCCATGAAAGCTGCTGGTGCATTAGTCAAACCAAATGGCATCACCAGGAACTCGTAGTGTCCATACCGAGTACGAAATGCCGTCTTATGGATATCAGCCTCTTTCACCTTCAGCTGATGATATCCAGACCTTAAATCAATCTTAGAGAAAACCGCAGCCCCTTTCAGCTGATCAAACAAGTCATCTATCCTCGGCAAAGGATACTTGTTTTTGATCGTCAGCTTATTCAACTGGCGGTAGTCTATACACATCCGCATCGCACCATCCTTCTTCTTGACAAAAAGTACCGGCGCTCCCCAAGGTGAAACACTTGGTCGAATAAAACCTCGATCCAACAACTCTTGAATCTGAGCCTTCAATTCCATCAATTCCTTCGGTGCCATCCTATATGGAGCTATAGACACTGGCGCCATTCCAGGTAACAGATCTATACCGAATTCGACCTCACGATCCGGAGGCAATCCCGGAAGTTCTTCAGGAAATACGTCAGCAAATTCCTTTACAGTTTGAACATTCCTCACAGAAGACTCCTTAGCTTCCAAAGCACACACATGAACTACGAACGCCTCACAGCCCTTCCTGACCATCTTCACAGCTTTCAGCGCGGATACCACGTTGGATAGATAATCTCTCCTATTACCTATCATGACCACTTCTTCACCTTCAACCGTCTTCAAAACCATGCGCTTAGCAGCACAATCCAAACTTGCTTGGTACTTGACCAACCAATCCATCCCAAGAATCAGATCGAACTCCTTAAACGGCAGTTCCATCAGATCGGCTACAAACACTACCCCTTGGAGTTCTAGGGGTACATTCCTATACAGCTTGTCTACTACTACAGAGTGACCTAGAGGACTAAGTACAGTCATCCTCCTAGAAGCAGTCTCAGAAACTAAACTCATGGTCTCAACTATGCTACTAGCAACGTAAGAATGCGTCGAACCCACATCTATCAAGGCAGTATATGGAACACCAAAAATTAAAAACGTACCGGTTATGACGTCCGGTGCGTCTCCTTCCTCACGACGCCTCGCAGCATACACCAAACCAGGCTGCCTAGCCTCCGTGTTGCCAACACCTCTGCCAGCTGCTCCGCGACCTCCACTAGAGCCATAACCACCTCTACCATTGCCACGACCTCTCGGCGGTGCTGGTCCCTCCTTTCTGAACTGAGTACGACCTTGACCTTCAAACTGATTCCTAGCTTGCTTACGCGGACAGTCCCTCACACGATGTTCTAGCGAACCACACTGGAAACATCCTTTCCCTCCGGTCCAACATTCACCCCAATGAAACTTTCCACAACGGTTACATTGGGTCGGTCTCTGATTAGCAGCTGTGGACCTTCCTGCCTGATTTGACCCACTCTGCCTAAACCTTTTCTGAACATTACCACCTGACCCAGGCGATCCAAAGCCTCTCTTCAGCTTGCTCCTATCATAACTTTGCTTCGCGGACTCCTTGATTCCTTCGGCTACCTTGGCCTTCTCCACCAAGACAGCAAACTCACGCTCCTGCTGCGGAGCAATCAGCAACCTTAACTCGTCTCTAAGTCCATCTTCAAAACGAACACAACGATCATGCTCCGATGCCACTATTCCCTGAGCATAACGACTCAGCCTTAGGAATTCCGCTTCATATTCCGACACAGATTTACTTCCTTGTACTAACCCCAGAAAAGCTTTCCTTTGTGCATCAATGTAGCTTGAGCCAACATACTTCTTCTGATAAGAATTCTTGAAATACTCCCAAGTGAGATCATCTGCCGTAGCACCATCTCGAACCGTGAGCCACCATCGATATGACTCATCCTTGAGAAGCGACACCGCTCCTTTCAATTTTTCCTCATTTGTCAAATCTATCTCATCCATGATTCTTTCGGTCGATTCTAGCCAATACTCAGCCGTATTGGGCGCTACACCGGACACACCTCGGAAAAATTCAGCTCCGTTAGCTCTAAGTCTCTCAGGAACCGACTTCCGAGCTCCTCCACCTCCTCCAATTCCAGCTACCCTTTCCAGCACCCGTAGCATTGCTTGTGACACAGCGTCGTCACCCGTCTGATCCTGCTCTTCAGCTCCAAAGGTTGGGGGTGGTGGTGGCGGTATCTCATTCTCAGATCCTTGACCCGACCCGACAGGTTCCGATACAGCCATCCTACCCCTTCCGCGTCCACGACGTCCACGACCTCTAAAGCTCATTCTAACTATCGCGCTTTAATTTGATTAGGAAATTTTATGAATTAGTACATGTTTCACTTGATTATCCGCGAAGAAGTTTTATGAAAAAAAATTTAATAGGAGTTCTTTCGATCAAACAAGGTTTTAAGTCTTCTATCCTAGTTTACACAGAAAAGTATATCCATTTCCTATACCTTTCATACCTATGCACTCTTCGGGCATTACTGTTCGTTTCTAACCCAGGGGTATTTTCGTCATTTCCTACAGGGTATTTTTGTAATAAACCGAAGAAAATTTTAAAACTCTAATAAATCAAAACATCTTGTGATTTTTAAAACTGAGGGTATTTTTGAGAAATTCTCAATTTGAAGATATGACAAAATTTCGAAAACCAGGGGTATTTTGGTAAATTTTGTCAATCGGGGGTAATTTTGTAAATTTCCAAAGTCAAGGTATTATTTTGGAATACAACATTTTTGAGTACTTTTGTAAAATAAAAATTTGATCAAAATTGGGGTAATATGGAAATTTTAAAGACCAAGGGTATTTTCGTAATTTTGCCACTAGGGGCATTTTGGTAATTTTGGTAAACCGGGATTATTTGAAAATTTTCGAAGATAAGTTTGTCCTACTATCTAAAAGAAATAATTTAGAAATTTTAAAACCGAAGTTTTCCTTAAAACATGGCTAGTCCCTTTCGGGTTTTATTTAGGGTTTTACCTATGACCGGGTCCTCTTGGTTTAGGGTGAACCGAAGCTACGCACCAGGTAGGAATCCCAAGAAGAGGAGGTGAGTCACGAGGACTGCTTAAATACCAAGCTCTTCCGGATCCAATCCTAGACATGCGCACCAAGGTTACCACACCCTAACTCGGTGACTTGGTCCTAGGTTTGTTTAATTAGGCCATTAAAGTCTTATGAATTTAGTTTGAGATAAACTAGTCCTAAAGTTTTAAATACTTATCGCTATCTACGTCCCATGCTTCCTACCCTTCTACAGTAAATAATTCACACAAAAATTAGAGTTACTTACTTGGGCAGGTTGGTGCCGGAGACTCGGTGCCATGCTAATTCAAAAACAAAAATATTTCAAAAAGGCCTACCAAAACATTTTTGGGCCTTGGGCCCCCACAGCCGAGCTTTGAACTGGGCTCTGATACCAATTTTGTAACACCCCAAACCCGGCCCAAACCATAAGACCGAATTTGTTTTGCTACAGAGAAAACATTTTTGAAAAAAAACCATTTAAAACTTAGTCAAATTGCCTTTCAATTAAAATTTTATTTGTTAGAAATCACACTCAAAAGAAATTTGTTGAGTCAGGTTGTTTAAAAATTTCAGAGGTACCCGATGGTACTTTAAAACATTTTGCGTTTAATTTGAGAAAAACATGTGCATCCATTTTAACATCATCAAGTAGTTTAAACCAAACATTCAAAACACGCAGCAATAATAAAATAATTCTAGGAGGCCTTATTACAAACATAAACCCAAAAGAAAAATAGATAAAATCCAAAATTCATTTATTAAAAAGTCTCCACTGCATGGCCACCTCGAGTCCATCCGGCTCCTCACCCGCGATCTACGAATCACTTGAAAAATTAAAGGAGAAGGTGAGTCACCAAGACTCAATGTGTAACCCTTCCCCGGTTTAGTGCAATAACATACACAAATCATAACCAATTAACATGCATAAGTTTAAATGCACCCAACCTAACCATCCAAACGCCTTTCTCTACCCCGTGTGGTACCAAACCACTGGTGGTGCCAAACCACTGGTGACATATAGTCACAAATGTGATACCAAATCACTGGAGATACCAAATCTCTGGTGTCCGAAGACACAATTGTGTTACCAAAACACTGGTGACCGAAGTCACAAGTCAAGTGATGGGGCCAACCCATCGTGTGATACCAAATCACTGGCAGACGATCCCATATCTCAAAGTGGGGCCAACCCACGGTGGTATCAACCACAGGGACAAGTCGCTATGAGGTGCCAAACCTCTGGAGGTACCAAACCTTTGGTGACCGTAGTCACGATGTGTTACCAAAACACTGGTGTCCGTCGACACGAATATCACTGCCCCCTCCTCTCATCAACCCATAACAATCATTTATATGCATGTACCAAAAATCATGTTGATAGATTTATTTAACAACATCCAATCGATTATCATAAGCCATATATTATATAATACACATGCCAAATGTGTCATGCTTCCCAAAAGCATCAAATAATAATCTCATAGCAATATAGACTTACCCGAGTCCTTGCTAATACCATGAAGGTATTACATCCATGTCTACACAAATTGATTAGACATAAAATAACACTTAGCATATTAAAAAGTCATAAAATGTGTATGTACACACCTGGCACCAAAAAGAGTTCTAAATCCCGAATAGATAAATCGGCCACACAAATATTCTTGCCCCTATATTCGGCCAAAAATGAATATTAGAACCATGGCCTATTCGGCCAAACCAAAATAATTGAGAAGGGTTCCTTGTGAACCTAAAATCTTACCCAAAGCCTTCGAACACTTATCCAACACACTCCTAAAAGAATCGGCCTCACTTTCCTACAATCAACCATCATCAATAAGGTTTATTAGCCTTCGGCTTAAACGAAACTTAAAATAATAATCCTTCGAAATAAACCTTACCACCTTACCAAAACCGATTTCTAGAGAAGTCCCGATGATAACTATCTTACCTTCAATATTCGGCCAAAGTTGATCAAGATAGGAGAAGAATATTTTCGGCACAACAAAGAGGTATATTCGGCTTTATGACAAAAAGAAAAAGAATAGGAAAAGAAATAGAGTTTCGGCAAGAAGTAAGTATAGGAGGTTTTTGATGTTTAATCAAAACAAATGGGAGAACAAAAGGTTGATGAAGGTTTCGGTTTTGAGAGATTGAGATGAAGAAAATAGAAATTGAGCATAAATTGACCAAATGGTCAAAAATATTAGGCTTATGAAAAGGTGAAATTCGGCTAACAAGAAAAGAGTTTGAGAGAAAATTATTTTGCAACTTTTGCACCAAATGAAAGAAATGACCAAAAAGAATTCCTAAGCCTTACCAACACTAGCATATTCGGCCAAAACTCCCCTCCTAGCCACATTGCCGTCCAAGTTCATGGCATAAAGGCCATGAATTTGTTTCCAAAACATAATCCTTGATACTAGCCCCATGTCTCCATATTTTCCTTAATTACTTGATTCCCTTCCATATGTTAACACTTGCCTTAAACCTATAGTCTACTAACCAAAAATAACAAGGTCAACCCTTGCCTTAATTATCCTTGGCCGACACTTACCATAAAAATACAAAAAAATAAAAGTTCTCTAAATGCTTACTAAGGGATTCGAACCACTCCCCTCAAGCTAATATCCATGCGCCATTACCAACTTGCCATGCACTCATCTTGTGTCACTTATTGCTACTTAAATTAACTTAAGTGCTAAGCTCACATAATCTACTTCATTAAATAAGCCAAACTAAAAATTATTCTACTAAACCGAGCTTACTCAAGACCCCTAATTAAGTCTTATAACACCACAAATAATATCACAGAAATTTAAACACAAGCAAAATAATTCAATCACAAATAACCCCTATTTCAGGATGTTACACAAGATCATCCATGATGCACTCAACCGCCTCAAGCCAGTACTCGGCTACGTTAGGAGCTACACCAGAAACGTCCCTAAACATCCCAACCCCGTTAGCTTGAAGTCGCTCCGACACAGATTTTCAAGCACTGATCTCGTGCTCGCTCCAGCAACTCTCTCCAAAACGCATAACTAGCCTAAGACACCGCATCGTCTCCACCAGTTTGATCCTGAAATTTTGTTTCCGCCACTGGTGATGCTGGTACCTCACCTTTCGGCCCATGCCCTGATTCTGAAGGTTCAGCCCCAACTTCCCGGCCTCTACCACGGCCGCGCACACCACGTCCACATCCCCTAGCACTCATGGTTATCAATTCGACTTAATCTGATTAAAAGTTTTATGAATTAGTATTTTCTTCCACTGTTTATTATCGAGCAGTCTTATGAGAATAGCATTAAAAGTCATTCCAGCAAATACATATGCACCTAAAGGTTTCAGTCTCTAAAGTCTTAGTACTAGCTATCGCAACACAATATAATCACTTCATGCAAAACTACCAATAGTCAGAAGACTTACCGTGCGGATTTGGTGCCGGAGACTCGGGTGCCATGCTTCCAGAAAACTTACATATATATAATTTTTAAAACCATTTTCCAAATCAACTTTTGAACCCATTTTTGAACCTTATAACCAACAGCCGAGTTTTTGAAACCTGCTCTGATACCACAATTGTAACGCCCCAAATCCGGTCAAAACGTTACGATCAGATCTGGATTGTTACAGGAAGGGTAGTTTTGAAAATTTGAACGGAACATCGCAATTTGAGAAAACATTTTGTTTAGTGATTCTTTGTTAAGGGCTAGTAAAAGTTCGGTTAGGTTATATCCTACCAACTTCTTAATAAGGACAACTAGAAGTTAATAACCGGTTTATTTAAAAACCCGAACTTGGAAAATTTTATAAGGTGATAACTGAAAACAATGTTGAGGTACGTGATCTTTTGAAAATTAATATTTGTAGTATTAAGAAAATCCCAAGTTTAATTATTTCTTGCTTGTGATCCTTATGTTAATATTTTTGAAAACCCGTTAGCTACGTTTTTAAGAAAACCCCATATTTAACAGTTTATAAAACATTTAATATCAGCATTGAAATAAAATCCAAATATAAGTTATAGTGGCCTTATTACAAAATAAAATCCTTAGTTAAACTAAGTCCAAAATAAAGTAATGAAATTCACGAGAGAAATAGCAACGCATGGTCACCTCGAGTTCGCCTGGCTCCAAAACCCGCGATCTACTGATTACTTGCAAAATTTAGCGGAGGGGTGAGTCACCGGGACTCAGTATGTAAATCCCAGTAAACGCAAACTAGGCCTTAAGCCCAAAGATGTACATTAGGCCTTAGCCCATTCAATATGGCATATATCACATGTATGCAATGCAGCCCAGCCCAATCTAGCTATCCATCCAAACACCCGTGGCATTATGCCACTGTGGTTCTTGACCACCGTGGCCCTAGACCACTCATGACAAAGTCACTAAATTATATAATCGTGGGGCCAATCCACTGTGGTCTCAGACCACCGTGACGATCTCTGATAAGTTTATGTATTCGTGGGGCCAACCCACTGTGGTCTTAGACCACCGAGATAAGTCACTGATATACGTATTCGTGGTTTCAACCACTGTGGTTCATAGACAACTGTGACCATAGTCACTAAATTCACACTTCCCCTTTCTTCAAACTCGAGCCCATGCTCATGTCATCATCTAAATATGAATGCATCATACCCACAATGTGTAACAGTAATTATTTCATACATGCATATAATTAGAAATATCATCATAACAGAACTTACCCGGTTCTTACCTTACCCACAAGGGTATCTCGACTGTCGATGCAGTCATTTCGGCTTTTAGCCAATGTAGTTAATAACATAAATAGTAAAGAAGCGTGTGAGTAATACACACCTGATAACGCGTAACACTAAGCTTTCTACGTCGACACTTTCACTAGCAGGGACAACGGCTATTTGCCTATCCTAGGCAGACATCGACTCTCTACCACAGCACGGCGAAAAATCTCGAACCGCCGACACCGCACGACGCTTAAACTTAGGAGCGGAGACTATGGGTCCACCCCCTTCCTTAGATTGGCTAGCACTCGTATCCATGGAGAATCTTTAATCAGTACACAAGGAGAAGTGTAGATTGACTAATAACGGAATTTGGGTTAAGGCATAACACAATTGAAAGGAACGAATAACCAAGAAATCATAAGATGGCCCCTCACCTTAAGAACCCGAATGGAGTGATCCGATTTGGCAACAACAACCCTCCGGCTTCGGACTACAACCCCTCGGCTAAAGAAGTTTCCCAGAGTAACGACCCAAAACAAGAAAAGAAGAAGGGAAAAGAGATTAGTCGCAAGCCCTTAATCAGGAACAAAATAGCCATTCGGCTATGGTCAAGTAGAACCGAATGAAAGTAGAGAAAGAAATGAGAGAGTCCCCCTTACCTTGCACGACAGAACCTTACTGCAGAAGAGACTACCGGCAACTCACAAGGATGTTCTTGATACACAGTTGATAATAATAGACGAGAGACACAAGTTGGTTTGCAACAAAGGGTGGTTCAGGTTTGGAATAATGGAGTAGGATGAAGGGGTAAAACAAGTTGCAAAGATGAGCAAAGGTTCGGTTCAAGAGAATAATAAAGAAAACACAAAAGAAAGAAGAAAAAGGAAACAATATGCGAGAGACAGGAGGTTTTGGCTTGCAGCAAGATGTAGAGAAAATGAAGAAAATGTTTCGGCTATTGGGGGTAGAAGGTGGGGGAGAGGTTCGGCTAAAGGAGAAGAAGTAGAAGAGGAAGATGAAATACAAAGAAATAGGATGATAGTTTCAGTTCTGAGGTTTAAGAGAATGAGTAAAGGAGAAGAAGAGAATAGGTAAGGGATGGCTTCAAGGAGTTTCGACTAGAGAAGAAGAAAATGATAGGAAGGGAGGTTCGGCTAAAATATAGTTAATAGGAGTAGGTTCGGCTATCTATGGGAGCTTTAGAGAAGAAAGAAACAAAAGATGGAAAGAAAAGAATGAAAATGCTACCGTTTGATGACACCCAAAATGATCGAATTTACAAAGAAGAGGAAAGTTTTCTCAAATGGTTTCGGTTTCTTCTCTTTTACCCAAAAAGGCAAGACGGCACACTTAACCTACTAACAAAACCAAATGTGTTCAACAACACAAAGACCCACACTCTTTACTCCCCTTGACCGAATCCACTCCCCCCATACTTTTCCAATTTTCGGCCAACTCCCCAACCACACCAAATCCCACAATTTTCTCCATGCTTCACTCTTCAACCATCATTTGAATCAGTTTGACCAATTCAAACTCCACCACCTCCTCATGGCCACTCATTCAAACACTTTGACCCATTCAACCAACAACCTTGGAGAGTCCTTGCCGAATCCACCTTCTCCCCATCTAGGTGCCAAAAATAAAGCTTCAAAGTGAGGCTTATAGGATTCGAACCTCTTCCCTACTACTGCTTCCTTGTGACGCCACTTCCCTGCATCTTAAGTGGCGTCTCCTTGTCACTTTACCACACCTCTTCTTATGTCAACAAACACAAGTAATTACCCTTAAGGCCTGCCTTAGCTAGCTTTCCTCTAAAGTGCCCAAAAACAAAATTTTCACCAAGGCTCAAGCTTAACCCCGAGCCTTCCCGGGACCCCCAAACACACCAAATTAACAGAAAAATCATGCCAAACACATAGAAACATAAAAAATGCAGAGCCCCTAATTCCAGGATGTTACAGAAAAATTACCATTTTACCCCTATACTTTTCATAAATTCCAATTTCGTCCCTAGGCTGGGAAAATGAAATTCATGGAATTTAACCCTCTTCCCAAGTCTAGCCAAAATTTATGTACAACTTTTACAGCACTCACATTTCTCAAATTTTAGCATTTTCTATGGGTTTTACCCATTTTTCATTTGTCCCTAAACCGAGTTTTCTTCAAAAATTGCATTGGAATAGTTGTTTATCTACCAACAACCTTTCATTTTCTACCATAAATTTCTAATTTTCAGCATAGTCATCCATGACCCAAATTTCATACCTTGATAACTTTTCAAATAAATCCCTTAAATAGAAAGATTAGACTATCCCGATTCCAAAAATATAAAAATTACTAAAAACGAGACTTAATTTCATACCTTTTTAAGCTTGAAAAGTTGTCTTCCTCTCTCCTAAGGTTTCCATAAAAAAATTGGGAATAAGATGAATAAAAAGATGACAATTTCCTTTTTAATTATTTGTAATCTTTTAATTTTAGTGATTTCCAATTTAGTTATTGTCCATTTTTAATTTTTCCATGGATGAGTCACTAAATTACCTACTAACTTTTCTTCAATGGTCTAATTACCATATAAGGACCTTAAGTTTTGAATTCTATAGCTATTTGATACTTATGACTACTAGAAGACAACTTTTGCATTTTATGCAATTTAGTCCTTTCCCTAATTAAACATGCAATCGATAAAATTTTCGTATCAAAATTTTCATATGACCTTCCTATAATAATGGAAATCACAAAATAATATTAAAATAAATTTTATTTTTGGCTCGAATTTGTGGTCCTGAAACCACTATTCTGATCTCACCGAATTTGGGTTGTTACAGATGTTGTGACATTAAGTATTTGTGTCATGATGTTGACCCTGTTTTCCCAAATTTCTAAACTTTTGAGTGCTTTCAAGTGCCTGATAACCCTACCTTTGATCTACCTGTAATATTTTAATTAATTGTTTAGCAAAATATATAATTTTGTACAGTTAGTAAAAGTTTTTACGTAAAGATGTTTAGGTTTTGCTACCGAACTCGTCCACCAGCTCAGTCAATATACACCGAGGTGAACCCTGTAAACTGTCTGACTATATTGGTCCAACACCCATCGTGCCTGTAACAGTCCAGTTTAGACCCTAGTCAGTGGTTTCGAGACCACAGATCCGAGTCAGAAAAATATTTTAATATTATTTTCTATGCTTACAGTATGTGATTAAGCATGTGTGAAAGTTTCGTGAATTAATTTTATTGTTTGTGTGCTTAATTTGAGAAAAAGACTTAATCGCGTAAAATGCAAAAGTGCCTTGGTAATTGTTAAAGTACTTTAATGCTATGTTCTTTTAATATGAAGGCCTTAAAGTGGAATTAGGCCATTGTATTAAGTGATGGACGGTAATAGGCATAAGATATGGTGCTTTCATATTAAATTATAAAGGATAGTATGGTAATTTAGTAAATTAATGTTAATAAAATAAAACAAAACATAAAAATGGCCATTTCATGCATCTATATTGCCGAATGTGAAAGAAAAAAATAAAAAAAAAAGGAAGAACAACTAGGTTCAGCCATTGAAGAGCTTGATTAAGGTATGGATTTTGATAATTTCTACGTTTTTGTAATCGTTGCTTTGAATACTACAAAACCCACGTCTTAATTTTGGAATTTGATGAATTTGAAATGTGCCATTGATGAATGTTTAAGCTTTGTGATGTTAGTTGATGAAATATGAAATATATGTGTTAGATTAACATGTTTTGTCTTTGGACTTTTGATGAATTTGAGTAATTTGGATTAAATTGTGAAAATAATATTTTGAGGGACTAAAATGTGAAATAAATGAAATGTATGGACTTGTATGATCATGATGAGAATTCGGCTAAGCATGGGTACAAGAGAATTTTGTGATTTTGTGATTTTGGTGAAATAAGGACTTAAATGTCAAAATGTGAAATTGTGAGGGGTAATTTGTAAAATGCCCTAAATATGTGTTTTTGGATTGAATTGAATGATTTGGTGAATAAAGGAGTTAAATTTGAATATGTATAGATCAAGAACCAAAGAAAACAGACTAAGACCGAGGAAAGTCGAAAGTGATCGAGTAGTCGAATCTGTTCGTTTAGTCCGAATACGAGGTAAGTCTATATACAAATAAATGTAGTTAAGTTGAATTATTCATGTTCAATTAATATTGAATTGTGATGAATGGCTTTGGATGATATTCGTGTGATATCCAAGAAAGTATCGACAATGTGTTAAGGTCCAAAAAGTCCCATACGAACCTTAGGAATAGATAGGATTCATATGTCATGACATAGGGATTTCGGTATGTGATATCATGTAAGACCACATCTAGGACGTTGGCATTGATTTGAGATTTCATGTAAGACCACATCTGGGACGTTAGCCTTGATTTGAGATTTATGTGTAAGACCTTGTCTGGGATAGTGGCATCAATATTTGATTACATGTAAGACCACGCCTGGGACGTTGGCATTGTACGAGTATTCTAAGTATCTGAGTATCCTATTTGATTCTGAATGGTTTAACAAGAAATTCCTAGAAAAGAAAGGCTATGTAAAATATGTGATCGTTTTAGGTACGTTTGAAGTGTATGCTATGATTGAGTATGAAAGGTAAGTATATGTGAATGTGCACAAGTGAGATAGGAGCATAGACTTGTCAAGACAAATGTGATATATGTATGACTGTGCTATGATCAAAAGAGATACTTGGGGATGTGAATTGTTGACAAGTAATGGCTAAAAAAATGAGCCAAAGAAGAGTTATGAATTTAAAAATGACTTATATACTAATGATCTTGTATTTGATATGATTATGGATGTTTATATGACAAGTTTATTTGTATATGGCTTACTAAGCTTTTGAAAGCTTACTTTGTGTGTGTTTGCTTCGCTTTATAGATCGTTAAAGCTACGGAAGGCTCGGGGATCGTCGAGGATCGTCACCACACTATCAAATCATATTTTGGTACCTTTTGAAAGTGTATATATTAAAGTATGGCATGTATAGTCTAGTTGAAATGGTTAATGATTTGAGTTGTATATATAAACTATGTGATAGGGCTTGTAAATAGATGTGCAAATGGTAATATTTAATCTATGTTTTGTGATGCAAAGTTGGTATATTATAGATGAAAAGATGTTATAATGAATTGCTAAGTTTGTGAACGGATTATGCTTAGAAATGCTTGTGATTAGATTGATCTAAATGGCACATAAGTTGGTGTGTTTGAAATGTTCTTGAATGGTTAGAAAAGATGGTCATTTTGGTATGTTTTGTTTGCATTGGACATGTGATTTGAATTGGTATAATGCTTGTAGGTATAAACCAAAGTATGGGTGGCAATTTGGCCTTGCAAGTGGCCTATATTTGCCCACACGGTTGAGCACACGGGCGTGTGGCTCGACCGTGTCCTTCGCTGTTGTATTTCAAAACAAGTCAATTTCGACCACGGGGTTAACACATGGGCGTGTGACTAGTCGTGTGGTGCAGGTCAGTGTCGACCACGGGTGAGGCACACGAGCGTGTTTCAGGCCGTGTGGACAAGTCAGTATGTATGCCCTATTTTTCCACGGCTTAGACACACGGGCGTGTTTGAGGCCGTGTGAGGCACACGGCCTGCCCACACGGGCGTGTGACCTCTATAGCTTTGAATAATGTTTAATTTTAAGAAATTTTTGTATGTGTTTGGTTTAGTCCTGACCTCTTTCTAATACATGTTTAAGGTCTCGTAGACTTGTTTAATGGACACTTTGATTTGATTGGTTATATTATGACATGAAATGTTTGTATATGATTCGATTTGTCCGGTAATGCCTTTAACCCTAGACCGGCAATGGTTACGGGTTAAGGGTGTTATAGTGCCATTCTACTCGTCTGTGATTGTCTCTCTCTCTAAACTTGCCTTTTTTGCCTGCCTTAACCACTAATAGTTTTTTTCACAGATCATAACTATTAATTATTTGTAGAAACACGTTACTACTCAACCACTTTAGTTTTTGCTTAACGTTCTTGCTTCGTAAGAAGGTTAAGAGTTGTGGTTCATACTTGTCACTCATTGTGTTTCTGTCCATCTTATCGATTACGAATGGCTTTTCATGTAATAGCCAGTTTTTGGTCAAATCAGAACAGTGGTTTTGGGACCACAAATCTAAGGTCAAAATATTTATTTTATTATTATTTTAATGTCTACAGTATGATTGAGTCATTGTGTGAAAATTTTGTTAAGAAATTTTATAGATTAAATGGTCAATTTGATAAAAAGGACTAAATCGTGAAAAGTGTAAAACTTGAGTTCTATTAGCTAAAAGTGTCTAATAGCTATAGAACTTAAATTTAAGGTCCTTATGTGGTAAATATACCATTTTTAATGTTAGGGACTTTTATGGACATGTATTAAGTGTTTATAATGGTTTAATGTTAAGGTTAATTTGGTAATTGTTAAAATACATGTTAATTAAATAAAACAAAAGCTAAAATTGGTGTTCATCTTCTTCCTTAACCGAAAATAAGAGATGAATACACCATTTTTTAGCTTTAAAGGTTCGCCCATGGTTCCTTATGCATGGTATGTATTTTTCACTCGGGTTTTAATGATTTCTATGTTTTTGTGATCGTTGTAACTAGTACTAGATAGCCCAGGGACTAATTTGCAAAACTGTTAAAGACTTTGAATGATGCCATTAATGAATATGTATGAGTGTTGATGTTTGATGATAGATTATGAATATTTGTTATGAGATAATATGTTTTGTTAAGAGATTTTGAGTAAAAATGCAAATTAGGGATTGAATTGAGAAATGTAAAAAATTTATGTTTAAAATGTGAAATAAATGAGAAATATGGGCTAATATGAGTACTAGAGAAATTCAGCTAGCCTGAATTGTGGTTAAATTGCATGAATTTGTGCTTTTATGCAATAAGGACTAAATTGTGAAAAATGTGAAAGTTTAGGGGCAAAAGTATAAATGTGTTTTAAAGTGTGATTTGGACTAAATTGAATGAATAGATGATTAAATAAGTTAATTTTGAATATATTTAGATCAAGAAAATTGAAATACGGACTTGGATCGGGGAAAAGATAAGGTTATCGACTAATTGACTTGATTCATTATTTTATCATCCGAGGTAAGTTCGTATGTAACAAGCATTATTATAATTATGCTTTAAATGCTTTGATATTGTATAAATTGTGTATACGAGATTAATGTTATGTTTTACAATGATTCGGATATATATGGCACTTAGTGTACGATTCGACATAGCTTCGGTTATATATGGCACTTAGAGTGCGAGATCGAGATAGCCTCGGCTATGTACGACACTTAGTGTGAGATTTGAGATATCTTCGGCTATGTACGACACTTTGTGTGCAAGATATCGAGTATTCAATGGTATTCCGAATATGTATGAGCTTGTTACGGATTGATACAAGTATGTACATGCATAGTTTGAGCCTTAAACGAAGAAGTTATGAAGTTTGTATAATAGCATTTGAATAAGCAAGTGAAAGGTTTGTTAGTAATCACGAATTACATGTTGATATGTTTAAATTGATGAATGGTGTATTTGTGATTAGTTAAGTTTATATTATATGAGCTTACTAAGCCTTATAGCTTACTTTGTGAACTTTTCTGTGTTTTATAGTGAATACAAAGCTAGCTCAGATTCGGGGATCATCAGAGACATCATCACACTATCCTACCGTCACTTTGGTACTTTTGAACTTATGGCTTGGTGATATGGCTTGTATAGGGACTTTGAGTCATTTTGATTAGATTGATAAAGATTTTGGTCATTTATAATTGCTTGTAAATGTATGTGTTTTGGTTTGTAAATAGCCATGAGATTTGGCTTAATTTGGTGGCTTTGGTTATGTGTTTGTGTGAGCATATATGGTTGATATTGAATTCTTGGATGGATATGTGAATGACCATATATTGAAGTTTGTGGAATTGGTACAAAATGAGGTATGTTAGGTAATGGTTTAACTAGTTGATTGGTAAATATATTTTAGTAAGTTTTGGTTGAGTAAAACTTGAGATATAAGTATGTTGGTTATTAGTATTTGAAATGGTATGAAATTGTCTTGAACGTGGCTAGAATGGATGTTCTATTATGCTATGAATTGGTGCCATTTGGGTTGCTTAGGTACATGAGATTAAGGGTGGCAAATTGGCTTGGTAAATAGCCTATTTTTGTCCACGCGGGCGTGTGTCTCAGCCGTGTGTGACACACGGTCATGATACACGGCCGTGTATCCCCTGGTGTTGAAATTGAATTGTATTCGAAATGATAAATTGTAAATGAAATGTGTGTTTTAAAGTATTGTAAATTTGGTAATACTCCGTAACCCTATTCCGGAGTAGAATACGGGTGAGGGGTGTTACATTTCAGGAGTACTTTTTGAGCTATGTCAATTGGATTATGACTCTCGGGCTTTTAGTTTTGTCCATTTGTTTGCAGATAATTCTCTTGAATGGTTCTTGTCAGAATCGAATATTTTGTAGTGCCCGGAGCTCAATGCCTATAGCCATCAGTTGTCCTGTTTGATTGAGGCCTGCTATGTGATCATAAATCCTGTTAATATATATATTTTTCCAATTCTTTTCAGCATCTGGAAAATTCCTAGATCATCGAACTTCTGGGGTGCCTGGTTTGGGATTAAGGATGTGTAGAGGAAAGTTAATTCAGGCTTATGAGTTGGAACTGTTGGGTTCTCTTTATTTTGCTACGTGAATTCCTGACTCAGCAGACATTCCTCCACTAAGTCTGCCATGAATACCATTGTCTCTGTTGGTGGTTCTGTGTTGTACTGCTATTGTATTTCGGCCTTATCAGAAGAACCTGAAATTAGTAGGACGATGAGTTCCATGCCTATCTAATTCTTTTGTTTATTGGCCATTTCTCCGACTAGCTCTACACTTTCTCTTGTTGTAGTTTCGTTCAGTTTATCTCGGTGCCCTTCTGTCTACAAGGATAAATAATAGTCTAGGAGTTCCTTTCTCTCACAAGTATATATAGTGGAATTCTCTCATTTGCTCAATTCGGGACTTGACACATCTTGATGCCTTTATGAGGGTATACTAATGTTCGACTCTGCTTTATCGTCTTGGGAAAGAGTTAAGGTTTCTCCTCGGAGTTGACTTAATTCAAGCATTAATAATTGTTAGTTCTTTTGTAACTCACAGTCCTCATAGACCCTCCTTCGTAAATATTGACATCATAATCTATGTCTTTGTCTAACCACATATAATCGAAAATATCCATTCTCCTGTTGACCAGCCTCCTATAGTTACTACGACTGTAGTTTTTATTCGGAATGTGAACGAAGGTATTCCTAAGTAAAATAGATAAGTAATGGTGAAGTTAGTTAGTTGAATAAATTAAAGATTGTATCTATAACCTAAGAATTTCTTAATTATTATTTTTGAAATGCAAAAATTAAATCAAACTAGTGTTGTTGCCTCCCCGACAATGGCGCCAACAACTTGACCGCCTCTAGACGTACTAGCGTCCAAAGTGTGAATACTACAGTAAAAGATATATCGATGAGTCGATATCAGCAAGTATACGGGTCCAGTTGTAATATAGTTACAACAGAGTAGGTGAGTCCTTCGAGGATTGTACCCAAGGCGGGCTAGTGTTAGATTGATTTTAACCTGAACATTAAAAGATCTAATTAGTACTCTAAACCAGTTATAGTACGAAAACATAATAAAAGGAGTTTTTGAGAAAATATAATAAAGAAAGAAATAAAACTTAAAAGATCGAAAAATAGAATAAATCAAATCTGATTATGGGTGATTAGCTCGCTACGGTAATTCCCATCAACTATCGCTTCAGGTTCCTCGTCAATCAACTAGTCACTATCCGATCAAGATCTTCCAATCTTCCACTTAAATAATGAGTCGGCAATGACTACTTAGAGTGAAGGTATTCATGGATAGGCCATACCGATTTTGGGTTAATTCCTTCCTTGATAACTTCCTAGGGTTGTCAGGCCTAGGGTTTAGGTTCTTTCTTTCCCAAACGGCTGATTCGTTGAGCAACCCTACAAAATAGTTAATAGATCATACCTCCACTCGCTAATCCCCCATAGAAGGATTAGGTTCTTCTGGTTTCAATGAACAATATAGAATCGATATAAAGAATAAGCATAATAGACTAATCAAAAGTATAGAGTTTAAGAAAACATCTTTTTTTTTATTTATGAATGAAGTGAATCCACAAGTTTGATTGTATTCCACAAATTAGATGTCCATAACATGTGAAAAAGGAGCCTATCTATAAATTTCAGCTGGTCGTCGTCCTTAACCATAGGTTAGCTGACGCTCCCGAGCTTTAAGTTTGATTGTGCTGACCAAAACACCCCATGACTTGTGTTTTATTTCTCACCTAGAGTCGATGTCGCGACACTCTAGGAATCATGTCGCGACATCAAACGTAGCCTCATGATTTCTCCATTATGCTCCCTATGTTGCGACATTAATCCTTCCGTGTTATGACATAGTGACTAGTGCAGGTTTAGTAGGCCTTCTAATGGTCTCCTACACACTCAAAAAGTTCATTAGCTTACCCTTAAGCCTTATTCGGCTCCTAAAGTCAATAAAAGACTCAATTTGCACATGTTATTAATTTTAAAAAAGCTTACAAAAATATAACTAAAACTTAATGGAAATGCTTTCTTCAAGCTCTTAAAGTGTGGAATTTTGCTTAATCTACTACATCGAATTACGACAGATCACCTAAATTGAAAGATAATTAATAATCAAGTAATTCAATTGGATCTAGGTATTTTAAGATAGTAGCTTGTGTAGTTGAAACTAGGAATAGGAGAAACTGACAACTTAACTTAGGTTTAGTTTAGTTTAGCTAGTTTTTTTATTGTTAATCTAAATTTGGATTTACAACACTAATTCGTAACTCGAGCATATTTTTACTTATATTTGGTAAGTGATTTAATAATAGTTTTCTCCAAATAAAAATCCATTGAGTACGATCCTCAAAATACTTACCAAAGTGTTTCGTTGTAAAATAACTATATTACAACTTGAACTGTTCACTTGCAGAAACCGCACTTAACTCTTATCTTTCTATTTTTGCAGTATTTACACTCTCGAAATTCACACGTCGGGAGACGATCAAAACTCCAATAGTTGGATGTGAATAATGCATTCTTAAATGGTGATTTGTCCGAGGATGTGTATATTGTAACACATCTTACCCAATCCAATCGGTTGGTCTGAGCTATAGGATGCTACATTCATTGTCTGAGTAACTTCATACAAGTGTACAACATTCAACCAATCATATATGCAAACACGCATCATTCACATTCTAAATGTGCACCACAATCATTTTTGGGTCCCACATGAGCTTATGAAAGCTCTTTTATTAACCCGAGCATAAATTAGGACCGAATTGTAAAGTTTTAAAAATTTCTGACCGACGTTGTGACTTCACCCTTTCCACATCGTGACGTCACCAACTCAGTAAGTCACGTTGAGACTTCATGCATATCGACGTCGCAGCGTAACTCACTATCGATCGATGTTGAGACATTGGATGTTTGTAGTCGTGACGTGGCACCTATTTTTTGGTAATAAAAAAAATCTTTTCGTACCTAATCACATGTTTTAACCATAACCTAAGAATGTATATATCCTCATATCATTTTCACTTATACCTAAACACGTATATTCAAGCTAAAAAAAGTCTATAACATTTTAAGAACTTGATCATTCAAATGGCATAACATATATGTTCAAAACCTATACATATTCCAACCATATGTCAACTCAACTTACCATTTCCTTCTATATGCAAATCCTAATATATATATATATATATATATATATATATATATATATGTATATATATATCATGCACAAGTTTAACATAATCAACTCAATAACATCAACCAAAGCCAAACCATACATCATTTGGTACATATGCCAAGTTTCACATACAATTTAACATTAACTCGAAACTCAAGCTTACCATTTTGTCAAGAAAATGACCATTTCCATACACCTTATCCTTATTTACATGCCACAACTTTGATAACCAAAATAAAAACATTACTACCAATTCAGTTATAGTGTGAGCTTCGTGATTATCTGGCTCAACCAGTACCGTAAGGTTACAATCTACAAGGGAAGGAAAATTGTAACCCCTATACCTGACCCAAGTTACCGGATCCGAATATAAGATATCACAATACTTACATACTTTACAAAATTTTACAATCTGCGAAAATCATATTGAATGTAGTTCTTGTTTATTTAAAATCCTTTCTAAGACAAAAGAGTTATTTAAAATCCTTTCTAAGACAAAAGAATTTGAATGAAACATTTATCGTTTGTCACAGACTCTCAAAGGTAGGATAAGCCTTACAACATAGATGTTTGATAAAATAGACATCTTCATAGTGTGTATTACTATTTTTCATTTGAAAACATGTTTCTAAAAGTGTCCTTTTATATGCATAACATTGCCCTTGATCTTCCTCCATGGCGCATCCCTAGCTTGGTCCCTCCCGGTGCATTGATTCGATTCTTAGAACCTACATACCCGAAGACACATATAAGTCCAAAGGAACTTAGTGAGCCTGAATCATTATTAAGTTTGAGCGACGTTGTAGAATTTCTCGACTCAAGGGGTTCTAAATTTTCTTTTAGATCTTGATGGATACTTTTCTGATTCCTGGTTGGCGGATAACTATACACCAATCTTTACACTTAAGCGTCTTATACATATTTTACTTGTAACACCCTCAACTTGATCCGGTTTGTCGGATCTGGATCTTGGGCAATGCCAACGAATACAGATAGAACTTAATCTACTTATACCTATTACAACCGCTTGACAATTTAATTAGAAAATTTAAACTAAAATACATGAATAGATACACAGTAGGTAATTACAACTACATCACATGGTAATTAAATCGCAACAATATGTAACAGCCCGATTTAGGGGCTAGTTAGAACAGCAATCTCGAGATCACTAACCCGAGGTTAGGGAAATTATTTTCATGTTATTTTATGATTTAGTATATGATTTTATGAGTACATGAGAATTTTGGTACCTTAATTTTAGCGATTTCATGCTCAATCGTGAAAAAGGACTAAATCGCATAAAGTGCAAAAGTTCTATTTTAGTTGCTAGAGGTGCCAAATAGCTATGGATTATTAATTGGAGGTCACAAATGTGCAATTTGGCCTTGTTTAAGTGAGTTGGCCGGCCATAGTATCCATAGGAGACAAAGATGGACAATGTTGGTCAAAGTTGGTAATAGTAGGTGGACTAAATTGCTAGTTTAATATTAAAATAAGAAGAGAATAGATATCATCCCTCTCTCCATCTTTCTCCACCAATTTTAGCAAGCAAAATAAAGGTTTGAAAGCTCAAAATTTTCAGCAAGCTCTCCTCCATTTTAGTAAGTGATTTTGATGATTTTTCTTAGTAATAGTTGTACTTTTGAGACCCCTAAAGCTTAAGCTTTCAAATGACGGGACTATTGTGCAATATTGTGTAAAGTTTAGAGTTTTTCCATGAGAGCTATCATTGTTATTTGCTGCATTTTTTTTGGAAGAAATTGAGTCTTAGTTGTTAGATGAACAACTTTTGTGAAAGGTGTTGTCTTGAAAACACCTAATTGGACCTTGATGAAAGGTTACAAATTTGTAGTAATTATGTGAAATGTTGAGTTTTGATGATAGCTACAAGAGTATTAAATGTTCACCTAGGCTTGTTGAAGGTAGAAATGTGATTAGAATTTATTTCCGAGCCAAGGGGCAAAATGCTCATTTTTCCAAAGTCTAGGGGCAAAATAGTAATTTTGCCAAAGCCTGTTTATTACAATGCTTTATTTAATGTAAGTATTAAAATGAGCTAATTTGCTATTATAGAGCAAGAAGAACTGAGAATCTGACTTGATCGGAGAAAGAACAAAGTCTCGGATTAGACCGTCGAGCTAGCTCATTTTGAATACCGAGTTAAGTTTGTATAAATTTAAGGTTTCACGTGCATTTTCATATAAGTTGCTTATCATGTTGTATAATATACATTATTTCCATGAAGTTATGATTATTGTTATTATGATGAGAATATGTAAGAGAAAGTCTCGGTTGAAGTCTCGGAATAATAAAGATACTAATATCACAACATGAGACAAGGAAAGTCCGTGTAAGACCATGTCAAGACATGGAATTGGCACTCAAGGAATGTAGGTCCCGTATAAGACCATGTCTGGGACATGGCGCCGGTACTGAACGTAGATCCTGTGTAAGACCATGTCTGGGACATGGCATCAGCATCGAACAAGGAAGGTCTCGTGTAAGACCATGTCTGGGACATGGCATCGACACCATACAAGGAAAGTCTCGTGCAAGACCATGTCTGGGACATGGCATGGACACCATACAAGGAAGGTATCGTGCAAGACCATGTCTGGGATATGGCATCGACACCATACAAGGAATGTCCCGTGTAAGACCATGTTGGGGACATGACTTCGGCATCAAAGGAAGATCTCGTGTAAGACCATGTCTAGGACATGGCATCGACATTAAGTTAAGGGATCCCATGTAAGACCATATCTGGATATGGTATTGGCATCATGAGGTGATCCCATGTAAGACCATTTCTGGGACATGGCTTTGGCATCGACACCTATGTTTGATGAGATTGAATAACCTCAGTTATTCCGGGTAATTCATCGGGCAAATGAGCCAAGCAAGAAAGCTAAGTAAGTAAAGATAGTACTAAGTTAAGTTATACAAGGTTAATATAAAGCATTATTTCATGATAAGAAAGATGAAAGTTAAGTTTACTTTTGCATCATCAAATTGTACTAATTTATGTGATCAAGTGACACAGGTACCATGATTATAATGCAAGTATGAAATTATTAAGTAACTTATGAGGAGTAAGTAAGCCATGCACTTGTAATTTATGTTGCTCTTATCTCAATATGGTTGAGTTGTAATTAATTAATATATTGCCATACGAGTTTCATGCGAACTTACTAAGCTTTATGCTTACCCTCTTTCATTGCCATTCTTCCTTGTAGTATTGCCAAGATAGCTCGAGGATCGTGGACGTAGGAGTTCGGAAATCACACTATCAACATCACTTTGGTATAACAATTTAGACTTATTTTGAGTATGGCATGTATAGAACTCGAGTATTTTGTTAGGTCGTAATTGTCGACCAAAGTGTTGGCTTTGTAATGCATTGAAGTCTTTTTGTAATGGTCTATTAAGTTAGGCCGATATTTGGCAAACTCTTATGTTAAAATGAAAGTGATTTGCTTGAAGTGTATACCCTTGTGTATAGATATGGAATTAAGTATTCAGATGTGCCTTTGGGTTACTAATTATGTTGAATTGAGTTGGTGTATATGTGTGTGCAATGTAGAGTGGCAAAGGGCTTGGTAGTTAGCCTGTTAATTGTCTATATAGGTAGATGCACGGACGTGTGTCTAGATCGTGTGTGAGGCACGGCCAGCACATGGGCGTATACCCAAGTCGTGTGAAGTTTTCACCTTGCATTTGGAATTTAAATCGTCACACGACTGGAGCATACAGACGTGCATAAAGACTGTGTGGATAAGTCAGAATGCCAAGGTTTGGCACACGGGTCAGGGCCACAGACGTGTCAAGGCCGTGCGGAATTAGTCAGTGTCGACCACGGGTGTAAGACACGAGCATGCCTTAGGGGACACGGGCATATCCTTAGACCAACACGGGCGTGTGGCCCCTATTTTGTTGGAAAGTTTTTCGAGCTCGTAAAAGTTCCCGAAGTAGTTTTGATACCTCTCGGAAGTATGCCTAGGGCTTTCTAGGCCGAGCATGTGTAAGCGATGGGTTTGAAATGAAATTTTACAACCCTGTTTAGGACGTTTAAGCAAGGTTAGTTAGGTAATGCCTCAAACCCTGTTCCGGCTTGAATACGGGTAAGGGGTGTTACACAATATCTAAATTGAAATCACATTCCATTATAGATGTCCCAAGGTAGGGTCTTCTGAGTAACAATTCAGACCTTGAAGACATCACCAAACTCACTCTATATGCATAATAATCCGATACGCCACTTCTTGGCGTAGTCATGGAATTGTCCCTTCTAGCCCAGACCTGCATCAATGCACCTGTAACATAACACACAAATAAGTTCATAAGAACTTAGTGAGGAGAACATCATTTACTTGAGTCATATTTGCACATTACAACCTGTAATTTATATAGACGATCTCATCATTCTTGACCTTCAACTTTGTTTCTGGCGGATACTTCCCCAAGTTTTATTCCTTCATACTTGTCTGATACTATATCTCATTCTGAAATTATTTCCTTTTTCTTAACAATTGTCTTCGATACATCACTTATATCCTTTATTCTCTGAGTCATCACCTCAGCACAATTCCAAAAGAAACATATACAAATCACAGATACTTCCTTGATCATACAAATTCATGCCCTTAATCAGGATACATTTTCAAGTGCTAACACATTACATCTCTATGTCTCTTCAATTCATTATTTCTAACTCAGTCTTAGTTTTATATAATACCTTACCATGTAGTCCATAGATACACCTTGTCCTTAATGACTCCAATGATTATGCTTAAGAGCCATACAAAGCGTGCCACTAGGGAAATTCATTAAAATACACCATGAAGGTCTTACTGTGACACGCCACAAAGAACATCCTTCAAGCTCTTCCCTGAAAGCTTATTAAGACATGCCACAAGGTAGTCCATCCGAATTACGCCATAAAGGCTATCCTTACAGGGTTCACCAAAAAGGCTACTCTTTCATATTTCACCATAAAGGCTACTCTTTCTTATTTTTCCACAAAGGCTACTCTTTCATATTTCGCCACAAAGGCTACTCTTTCATATTTCCCCAAAAAGGCTACTCTTCCCTGACGTGTTTGCAATATGGATTTACCTAAACTCACATGTGATGTTTGCCCATTATCGTCCTGGGACACGTAGAGAAACCTATTAGATAATCACCGTCTTTTAGTTCCTTTCAAAAGGTGCCATGGCCATGGACTTTTCCTTTTAGATTTCGTGTTTGAAGTTACAATGAAGCCATTTAGACAATAATGTGAAGACAAACATAGACTCTTAATAGAACATACTACATAGAAAACATATGAGACATGCATATAGAATCTGTAACACCCCTTACCCGTATTCAACACCGGAATAGGGTATGAGGCATTACCAGACATAAACACAAGCAAACATACATTTCCGAGTCATATATTTCCATTCAAATTAAAACTTTTCACACACATTCATATCATCCCTAAAACGAGCCTACAAGGCTCAATATATGCTTTGGAAGTGGTTCGAGACTAAACTGAGAACCTTAGAAAATTTTACAAAACTTAGAAAATTTTTCTTATTACAGGGCTCACACGCCCGTGTGGTCCAAGGGACACACCTGTGTGACTAAAACGGACTTACAATCGAGCTTGGAAGCTTGAAAAACCCTAGCCATGGTTTCCCCTTGTAAAATTCGGCCATGGGAGGAAGATGGACAAAAATTGGCTTTTAATTTGTCTTTTTAATTCATTTTAATTACTAAATTACCAAAATGCCCTTAATGAAAAACTTTAGAAACATACCAAACCATGTCCATTTTTGTCCACCAACTTAACAAATGGTCTAATTACCATTTAAGGACCTCTAAGTTAAAATTTCATAACAATTGGACACCTTTAACATATAGAATTCAAGTTTTGCACTTTTTGCAATTTAGTCCTTTTAACTAAATTGAGTGCCCAAACGTTAAAATTTTCGAATGACATTTTCATGAAATCGTTCCATAAAACTGTAGACCATAAACATATAATAAAAATAAATTTCTCTATGTCGTATTTGTGGTCCCGAAACTAATGTTCTGACTAGACCCAAAATCGGGCTGTTACAACTCTACCCCCATTAGGGATTTTCATCCCCGAAAATCTTACCGAAATATAAATTCGATTTCCACATAGACTCCTCTATCTCGTGACACGGCCAAAGAACCCTAACTAAGTTTATGCTTTTATTTCCTAACTTTTTAATCTCTCATGTCAAAATTCCGATCGATTTTTTATTATACAATACATCGGCTGAATCTTAATCCCTATCGGAGAATTCATACTCAAAGAGTCCAAACGATACCATCGCAACATAGGTACAGAAAACACGTTTTGAATCTTTTTCCAAGGCAATTCTTTTGGAAGCATGCTGTAACACCCCTAACCCGTAACCGTCGCCGGATTAGGGTTAAGAGGAGTTACCGAACAAACAGAATCTTATAGGGACATTTCATATTATTAAACATCGAATACAATCCAAGTGTCCCTTTTTTAGGTCAGCTAGACCTTTATCATGCTTTAGAGTATGGCCGGGACTAAACCAAACACATACGAAAATTCTTGGAAATTTAAAACTTTTTCAAAACAGTCAAGGTCACACGCCTATGTGACCAGGCCGTGTGTCTCCCACGGCTATTTGACACAACCGTGTGTCCTGGCCGTGCCAAAACAGGGCATGTATACTGACTTATCCACACAGCCACTAGACATGCCCGTGTGCCATGGTCATGTGATCTTAGGCTAGTTACTGACTTAATGTAACATCCTGAATTAATGGGCCTTTGCATTTAATGTGTGTTACGTTTAAATTGAAGTGTTTAAGGGGTTCAGATTGGGCTCAGGATTGGGCCGAGGCCTTAGTTAAAATTTTCTGTTTGGACACTCTAGTGGAAAGCCAGTTAGGATAGGGCTTAAAAGATATTATTTGTGAATTAAGACAAAAAATGGGCTGGTGGCCACTGGCAAAGTGTCGCCACTTAAAGAGCAGGGAAGTGGCGTCAACTGGGGAGGCCCAAATTCAAGTTGCATGAAGCCCAATCCCTTTAGTTAAATTTTAGCTAATTTTCAGCATCTAAATGGATAGAGTGGGATGGGAATAAGGCTTAAAAATAGGAAGATTTACTCGAGTGGATAATGCTAATAATATGGCAGATAAAGGAAGGAAGAGGTGGTGTTATTTAGGCCTCTTTCGGAGGTGTGAGTAGATAAAGATAAGGGAGAAAGGGTAAAAGTTATCTGCTGTTCAACAGTGGTGGCCGAATTTCCATCTCTTGGAGGGGGAGAAATCAGTTTTGTTATACTATAGGGGTGCCGAAATTTCCCTCATTAGTTGATCAATTTTAAGTTATCGAATTTCCATCTCTTGGAGAGGTAGTTGCCGAAATTTTGTTTAAGTGAGGGGAATACCTTTTTATTTTCGGCATTAGGGTTTTATTCTCCCACTCTCTTCTTCAATTTCGACATTAGGGTTTCTCTATTCTCTCATTCACTGCAAAAGCCAAAATCCCTAAGCCTATTCTCTCATCTTCACTTCTATGCAAAAGCCGAAAGTCTATTATTCTTTTTTTGTTTTCTTCGACAAAGCTGAAACCACCCAATTCTTCTCAACATCTTTCCCTTCAAAAGCTGAAACTCTGAACTTTCTTCTCATCTCCATAGCCGAATACCTCCTATTCTCTTTTGCCGATCTCTTCACTAAAAGTCGAATCTACATAGATTTCTTCCTATCATCTTCTCTTTTTGATCTTCTCAAAAGCCGAAATCTTCTAGGAGTTGCCGAATTCTCTGTAAAGGTAGGTGTCGATTTCTTCTAATCTATTCTTTTTCTCTTTCGTTTTTTAGAAGACAAAGCCGAAGGGCTAATGGATTGTTGGTTTCTTGTGTTTACGTGTTGGGCGACATTTGAGAAGTGAAGTAGATCGCTTAGATCTAAAAGCCGGAACCGTTAGTCTCTGAACCTCATATCTCTCTTTTCAGGATTTCAAGGTAAGGGGTTCTCTTTAGATTTCCGTTAGATTCGCTATCGTAATTGTGATCTTAACCATATATTATGATGGTAGCAACTGATAAGGTCTTTTGATGGAATCAAATATCGATCAGGCGAAGGAGGGGATTGGATCTATTAAACCAACCCCTAAGTTTAAGAAACGAGCGGTGTCAGCGGTTCGGGATTGGCCATCGGGTTGTGGACCGCCATCAGAACAAAACCTTAGACAGATAGCAGTCGTATCGGCTTCTGATAGTGTTGACATAGAAAGTCTCGTCTTGTCTGTAATCAGGTGTGTAGATCTCTATCACACTAATTAATCTGTATTATATATGTTATAGGCTAAAAGCCAGAAAAAGACTGTATGAACAGTCGTTTTACCCGAAAAGGGTAGGCAAAGGATGCCAGGTACGTAATCATAGAAACTTCTCTATGTGTATCGATGTATGTGATAGTCTGTGATCTTTTAGGAAGTGTATTGTTTTGATTCTGCATGGATGTATGCATGGGATAGGGTTAATATGTTGAAGGGGAAGGGCATGTTTATAGGTCACTTGGTGATCGATGGTTAAACCACGAATTATAAAGTTAGGTCACAATAGTGATCGGTGGCTAAGCCACGTTAAATATATTCCTGATTGTTAGGAATAGGCAGCATTACTGTCGATATAGTGTGTAGCGGTTGGTGGGTTGATTGTAGAAATCCCCAAGGTGTGTTGGCTGGTACGGGCTGGTGTGTAGAGGATGGATTTTTAGGTTGGGTTGGGCCATGTTGCATGTAAATATTTGTTTCCATTGTGTATGGGCTAAGGCCCATTATGTGTTTGTGGGCCTCAAGCCATTTATGTGTTTTCGGGATTTGCACACTGAGTCTTGGTGACTCACCTTTTTATTTCCCTGACTTTTCAGATGAGCAGTAGATCGTGGACATGGGAGCCGAGGCGGACTCGAGGGGCCATCAAGTCTTTTATTTTCATAGACTATTTTTGACTTTTTCTTTTAAGTTTTAATTTTAGGACTATTTATGTAATAAGGCTCCATAGCTTAGGTTATCGATTTAAATTTGATGATGCTTACATTTATAAATTTATGTTCAAAGTTTTATTTTTTTTAAGAAGAAATAAAATGGGAATTTCAAACAAGTTTTAAATAAAAAAAAAACCACAAAGGTTTTCTGCTAATAACACTTATTTAACGAATACCTACATGAACAAACCGAGATTTCAAATCCCTTCAAAGCCAAGTTTTTAACGTTTAACCCGTAGCAATCAGATCTGGTCGTAGCGTTTGGGCCGGGTTTGGGGTGTTACATTTTGGTATCAGAGCCCGGTTGCAAAACTCGGCCTGTGAAATGGGTCTAGTAGTGTTTTGTAAAGTTGATGTGAATTTGAGAAAAATGCTTTGGGTTGATATATGGCCTTCGTGTCTACCGGCACCCGATCCCCGCAGGTAAGTATTCTAACTCTTGATGTGATATGCATGTTGGGATTGATGGGCTTGATGGACGTAGACTAGTATGTTAAGCATTAATGGACTTTAGGCTTAGTTTAAATAACTCTTTAAACTCATAAGACTTAATCTGGCCAAACATACCCGTGAACAAGTCGCTGGGTTAGGGTGTGGCAATAGACGTGCGCATGTCTAGGATTGGATTCAGGGAGAGCTTGGTACTTAAGCGGTCCTAGTGACTTACCTCCTCTTCGTTGGAATCCTACCTGGTGCGTAGTGACTGTTCACCTTAGCCACGATGGCTTGTTGACAGGACAAAATCTATAATTAAAACCCGAAAGGGACCAGCCACCCTATTTCACAAAATTACCAAAATATCCCCAAGTTTTGTAAAATTTCTGAAATATCCTTGATTTATGAAAATTTCCCAGAATACCCTGGATTTGTAAAAATTACCAAAATTTGTGAAATTTACCGAAAACCTCTAGATTTACAAAAGTACCCGGTTTGCAAAATTAAATCTTCCAAAATACCCCTGTTTTAAAAAAAATATATAATATATCAAAATACCTCTATTTCGGAAAAAAACACCAAGATACCCTATTTTGGGAAATTACGAAAATACCCTGTAGGACAAAACTACGGAAAAACCCCTGGGTAGTGAAATGACGAAAATACCCTTAGGTGATGAATGTGAGTCCATGGATACTGCTTGTATGTTGATGTATGATGGTTGAATGTATGTGGTTCCTAGAACTAAGAGATACAAAAATGAGACTAAAACTCGTAGATATAATTTCGAATTCGAAAGAACCACTCTTGAAACTACTGTTCATGAGATTGTTCGTGGTTAATTAGTGAAATAAGTTAATAATTCATAAAATTTCTAATCAGATAAACGCGAATCGGTAGAATGAGTACAAGGGGTCGTGGACGTCCTGCGCGTGGCCGTGGTAGGGGTAGGACGGCCGTGTCAGAACCAGTGGGATCTGGCCATGGGTCTGGAAATGAGATGCCAGAACCACCAGCTGTGGAGGTGGAATTTCAGGATCAGACGGCCGGAGATGATGCAGTATCTCAGCGATGTTAAGGGTTTTAGAGAGGGTTGCTGGGGTAGGCATGGGCACAGGAGCCCAGAAATCTGTGTCGGAGCGACACAGACCCAATGGGGCAGAAGTGTTTAGGGGAATTTCTGGTATAGCCCCAATCATAGTTGAGTATTGGTTGGAGGCAGTTGAGCGTATAATGGATGATCTGGATTTCACGGAGGAGGAAAAGCTTAAAGGGGTTGTATCTCTCCTAAGGGACGAGGCTTATCAATGGTGGCTTACGGTTAAGGATGGTTCGGTGGCTGACCGTATCACCTGAGATTTCTTCAGAATGGCGTTTTAAAGTAAATACATTGGGACGACTTATGTGGATGCGCAGCGTCGAGCGTTTCTGAATCTGGTTCAGGGAAGTAAGTCGGTTGCTGCGTATGAAGCAGAATTCTTACGCCTTAGCCGTTATGCTCGAGGGATGGTGGCCACAGACCATGAACGTTGTGTTCTATTTGAAGATGGTCTGAGGGACGATCTGCGTGTACTGATAGCACCACAGCGGGAGAGGGAATTTACTGTGCTTGTGGAAAAAGCTAAGATAGCTGAGGAGGTTAAGCGGACAGAGAAACTGAATCGGGATAGAGATAGGGGTGGAGGAAAAAGGAATTTTGGATCATCGGGGACAACTGGGTGTACTCGTCTAGGTCAGATGGACCGAGTCGGAATGTGAGACCTGCTGCTGCTAGTCAGACACAGAAGTGTGCTCATTGTGGTAAATTTCATGTAGGTGAGTGTTGGGCGGGCAGTGGGAAGTGCTTTAGGTGTGCATCTATGAACCACCAAGTTAGAAACTGTCCGCAGCAACGGGGCAGTGAAGGGCCCACGGGTCAAGGCAATGCTCAGCCGGGAAGAGGAGGTCAGCAGCCACAGAGAGGTCGCGGTCCAGCCAGAGGTGGTAACGGTTCCGGTCGAGGCTGTGGAGCACCGGGCCAAGGGGCAGGAAATACTGAGGCGAGACAGCCAGGGTTAGTCAATGCTGTCAAACGTCGAGAGGAGGCTGACGGACCGGATGTCATAACCGGTACGTTTTTAATTTTTGGCTTGCCTTACACTGCATTGATTGACATTGGGTAGACGCATTCATATGTTGCTAGTAGGGTGTCTGAAACTTTAAGTGTAGATTCTGATATTTCCTCTAGGGAGATGACTGTAGTTAGCCCATTAGGACGCTCTGTGGTGGTAAACAAGCTTTATCGGGAAGTACCTTTAGAAGTTCAAGGGATAGTTTTCTGGACGGATCTAATGGAATTACCGTTTGGGGAGTTTGATTTAATTTTAGGCATGGATATGCTGGGAAAGTATCAAGCAAATGTAGATTGTGCAGCCAAGAGTATGGTATTAAAAACCCCCGAGGGTGGCGAAGTGTTGGTAATAGGTGAAAGGGGGAACTGTTTGTCAAATGTGGTGACTGCCTTATGAGCAGAAAGGATAGTGAGAAAAGGATGCGAGGAAATTTTAATTTTTGTTTGGGCTGTGGAAGCCAAGGAACTAACTGTTGGGGACGTCAGGACGTTGAAGGAATTTCCTGATGTTTTCCCAGAAGAGCTTCCGCGATTACCCCCGGATCGTGAAGTGGAGTTTGGTATAGATCTTCTTCCGGGAACAGCGCCAGTATCTATCGCTCCGTACAGAATGGTGCTGAAGGAGTTAGTGGAGTTAAAGGCGCAGATCAAGAGTTGCAGGATAGAGGGTTTATTCGACCAAGTGTGTCACCTTGGAGAGCGCCGGTGTTATTCGTTGAGAAGAAAGATGGATCAATGCGTATGTGCATTGACTATCGTCAGTTGAATAAGTTAACAATCAAGAATAAATACCCGTTGCCGAGGATCGATGACTTGTTCGATCAGTTGAAGGGGGCTTCGGTCTTTTCAAAGATAGATCTGAGATCAGGATATCATCAGCTTAAGGTCAAGGAGGCAGATATTCATAAGACGGCATTTAGGACTCGCTACGGTCACTACGAATTCATGGTGATGCCATTTAGATTGACCAACGCACCAGCAGCGTTTATGGACATGATGAACCGAGTGTTCCAACCCTATTTGGATCGGTTTGTCGTAGTATTTATAGATGACATCCTGGTTTACTCGAAATCGGAGAAGGAGCATGATTCACATCTGCGAGTGGTTTTGCAGATTTTGAGGGAGAAGCGGTTGTATGCCAAATTCAGTAAGTGTGAATTTTGGCTAAAGGAAGTTACTTTCTAGGTCACGTTGTGTCGGCAGAGGGGATTAGGGTTGACCCTCGGAAAGTTGAAGCGGTGTTGGATTGGAAGCCGCCTAAATCGGTAGCAGAAATTCGAAGTTTTCTTGGTTTAGCCGGGTATTACAAAAGGTTTGTGGAAGGATTTTCATTGATCACGGCACCGTTGACTAAGTTATTGCGGAAAGGGGTTCCATTTGTTTGGTCTGATAAGCAGCAAGAGAGTTTCAAAAGGTTAAAAAGGATTCTGACGGAGGCTCCGGTATTGATTCAGCCGGAGGCTGGAAAGGAATTTGTGATTTACTGTGATGCTTCACACACGGGACTAGGATGCGTGTTGATGCAAGATGGGAAGGTTGTTGCGTATGCATCTCTGCAGTTAAGACCGCACGAAGCAAATTATCCCACCCATGATTTGGAATTGGCAGGGGTGGTTTTTGCTTTGAAGATCTGGAGACATTATCTGTACGGGGAGAAATCTGTCATTTATTCCGATCATAAGAGTTTAAAATACCTTTTGACCCAGAAGGAGTTGAATCTAAGGCAAAGGAGGTAGATCGAGTTGTTAAAGGATTATGACTGCTCGATCGAGTACCATCCGGGTAAAGCTAACGTGGTGGCGGATGCCCTGAGTCGTAAAGTAATCCCTGACTTGAGGAGAATGTTTGCTCACCTTAGTTTATATGATGATGGGAGTTTATTAGTCGAACTTCAAGTGAAACCCTCTTGGGTCAGTCAGGTCAAGGAGAAGTAGCAGACGGATGAGTTCCTAAAGGAGAAGTTTCAGGTAGGATCAAGTGATGGATCAACAGAATTTAGTGTGAATGAGGAAGGGTTATTATGTGTCCAAGGGAGAGTGTGCATGCCGAAGGATTCTGAGTTGAGGCGTAGGATTTTGCAAGAAGTGCATAGTAGCCCATACGCTATGCACCCTGGAGGGAGTAAGATGTATCAGGATTTACGAGAATAGTTTTGGTGGCCAGGCCTGAAACGAGAGGTGATCGAATTTGTGGGGAAGTGTTTGACCTGTCAGTAGGTAAAGGCGGAACATCAGTTACCATCAGGGCTACTACAGCCGGTGAAGATTCCACAATGGAAGTGGGAAAGGATTACAATGGACTTTGTTAGTGGGCTACCTCTCACGCCTACTAAGAAAGATTTGGTCTGGGTGGTTGTTGATCGATTGACGAAGTCTGCTCATTTCATATCAGTACGGTTCGATTACTCTCTACAGAAATTGGCTAAGTTATATATAGCGGAGGTAGTGATGTTGCATGGAGTACCAGTATCAATCATATCAGACAGGGACCCTAGGTTCACATCACGATTTTGGAAGGCGTTGCATCAAACGTTGGGTACGAAGTTGGATTTCAGTACAGCATTCCATCCTCAGACCGATGGTCAGTCTGAGCGGGTAATTCAGATCTTAGAGGACATGTTAAGAGGTTGTGTCATTGATTTCAGGGGTAGTTGGGAAGAGTTCTTACCATTGGCAGAGTTTGCGTACAATAACAGTTACCAGTCTAGTATTCAGATGGCGCCCTACGAAGCATTGTACGGGCGGAGGTGTCGTACTCCTACCTGTTGGACAGAATTAGGAGAACGTCAGATTCTGGGTCCAGAGTTGGTTACCGAGACGGAGGAAAAGGTTGAGTTAATTCGGGCTCGATTAAAGGAAGCATTGGATAGACAGAAGTCCTATGCTGACCTGAAGCGTAAGGACATAGAATTTGCAGGAGGTGACAAGGTTTTCGTGAAGGTGTCGCCGTGGAAGAAAGTATTGAGGTTTGGAAGGAAGGGTAAGTTAAGTCCCAGATTCATCGGACCATACCGGGTGTTGAAACGAGTAGGACCGGTAGCCTATCAGCTTGAGCAACCTTCGGAGTTAAGCTAGATTCACAATGTGTTCCATGTCTCTATGCTGAGACGATATCATTTGGATCCATCTCATGTGGTGTCTGTGGAGGAAATCGAGGTAAGACCTGACCTATCCTTTGAAGAGGAACCAGTGGAAATTTTGGATTGTGATGTCAAAGTATTGTGAAGGAAGACGGTTCCGTTGGTTAAGGTTCTATGGCGGAATCACAGTTCTGAGGAAGCTACTTGGGAACCAGAGGAAGCGATGCGGCAGCAGTACCCACATCTATTCTGATCAAGTAATTTCGAGGATGAAATTTCTTTAAGGGGGTAGAACTGTAACATCCTGAATTAATGGGCCTTTGCATTTGATGTGTGTTACATTTAAATTAGAGTGTTTAAGGGGTTCAGATTGGGCCAAGGCCTTAGTTAAAATTTTCTGTTTGGGCACTCTAGTGGAAAGCCAGTTAGGATAGGGCTTAAAAGATATTATTTGTGAATTAAGACACAAAATGGGCTGGTGGCCAGTGGCAAAGTGTCGCCACTTAAAGAGCAGGGAAGTGGCATCAACTGGGGAGGCCCAAATTCAAGTTGCATGAAGCCCAATCCCTTTAGTTAAATTTTAGCTAATTTTCGGCATTTAAATGGATAGAGTGGGACGGCAATAAGGCTTAAAAATAGGAAGATTTACTCGAGTGGATAATGCTAATAATATGGCAGATAAAGGAAAGAAAAGGTGGTGTTATTTAGGCCTCTTTCGGAGGTGTGAGTAGATAAAGATAAGGGAGAAAGGGTAGGAGTTATCTGCTGTTCAACAGTTGTGGCCGAATTTCCATCTCTTGGAAGGGGGAGAAATCGGTTTTGTTATACTATAGGGGTGCCGAAATTTTCCTTATTAGTTGATCAATTTTAAGTTATCGAATTTCCATCTCTTGGAGAGGTAGTTGCCGAAATTTTGTTTAAGTGAGGGGAATACCTTTTTATTTTCGGCATTAGGGTTTTATTCTCCCACTCTCTTCTTCAATTTTAACATTAGGGTTTCTCTATTCTCCCATTCTCTGCAAAAGCTGAAATCCCTAAGCCTATTCTCTCATCTTCACTTCTATGCAAAAGCCGAAAGTCTATTATTCTTTTTCTGTTTTCTTCTACAAAGCCGAAACCACCCAATTTTTCTCAACATCTTTCCCTTCAAAAGCCGAAACTCTGAACTTTCTTCTCATCTCCATAGCCGAATACCTCCTATTCTCTTTTGCCGATCTCTTCACGAAAAGCCAAATCTACATAGATTTCTTCCTATCATCTTCTCTTTTTGATCTTCTCAAAAGCCGAAATCTTCTAGGAGTTGCCGAATTCTCTGTAAAGGTAGGTGTCGATTTCTTCTGATCTATTCTTTTTCTCTTTCCATTTTTTAGAAGACAAAGCCGAAGGGCTAATGGATTGTTGGTTTCTTGTGTTTAAGTGTTGGGCGACATTCGAGAAGTGAAGTAGATCGCTTAGATCTAAAAGCCAAAACCGTTAGTCTCTGAACCTCATATCTCTTTTTTCGAGATTTCAAGGTAAGGGGTCCTCTTTAGATTTCCGTTAGATTCGCTATCATAATTGTGATCTTAACCATATGTTATGATGGTAGCAACTGATAAGGTCTTTTGATGGAATCAAATATCGATCAGGCGAATGAGGGGATTGGATCTGTTAAACCAACCCCTAAGTTTAAGAAATGAGCGGTGTCAGCAGTTCGGGATTGGCCACCAGGTTGTGGACCGGCGTCAGAACAAAACCTTAGACAGGTAGCAGTCGTATCGACTTCTAATAGTGTTGACATAGAAAGTCTCGTCTTGTCTATAATCAGGTGTGTAGATCTCTATCACACTAATTAATCTGTATTATATATGTTATGGGCTAAAAGCCGGAAAAAGGCTGTATGAACAGTCGTTTTACCCGAAAAGGGTAGGCAAAGGATGCCAGGTCTGTGATCTTTTAGGAAGTGTATTATTTTGATTCTGCATGGATGTATGCATGGGATGGGGTTAATATGTTGAAGGGGAAGAGCATGTTTATAGGTCACTTGGTGATCGGTGGTTAAACCACGAATTATAAAGTTAGGTCATAATAGTGATCGGTGGCTATGCCACGTTAAATATATTCCTGATTGTTAGGAATAGGCAGCATGACTGTCAATATGGTGTGTAGTGGTTGGTGGGTTGATTGTAGAAATCCCCAAGGTGTGTTGACTGGTACGAGCTGGTGTGTAGAGGATGGATTTTTAGGTTGGGTTGGGTCATGTTGCATGTAAATATTTTGTTGCAATTGTGTATGGGCTAAGGCCCATAATGTGTTTGTGGGCCTCAAGCCATTTATGTGTTTTCGAGATTTGCACACTGAGTCTTGGTGACTCACCCTTTTATTTCCCTGACTTTTCAGATAAGCAGTAGATCGTGGACATGGGAGCCGAGGTGGACTCGAGGGGCCATCAAGTCTTTTATTTTCATAGACTATTTTCAGCTTTTTCTTTTAAGTTTTAATTTTGGGACTATTTATGTAATAAGGCTCCATAGCTTAGGTTATCGATTTAAATTTGATGATGTTTACATTTATAAGTTTATGTTCAAAGTTTTATTTTTTTTAAGAAGAAATAAAATGGGAATTTCAAACAAGATTTAAATGAAAAAAAAAACACAAAGGTTTTCTGCTAATAACAGTTATTTAACGAATACCTACATGAACAAACCGAGATTTCAAATCCCTTCAAAGCAAAGTTTTTAACGTTTAACCCGTAGCATACCAGATCTGGTCGTAGCATTTGGGCCGGGTTTGGGGTGTTACACTTAACCACATGGCTACCAGGCACGCCCGTGTGCCATAGTCGTGTAGGCAAAACAGGCCACTTGCAAGGCCAAAATGCCACCCACACAAGGGTCAACCCTACAAGCAAAATATTAATTCATTTCATGCAAGTTTGGCAACAAAAAACATATCAATTTAATCATCAAATCTACACATTCAATTACAATTCCAATCATGCCAATTTGTACAACTAAAACACATATGCATTCAAGCATGATTCATCCACATTAACCTTTCATATATCCCCTTCTTTGATCAAACATGCATACTCACATTTCATCCATATACTTACCATTAGCTTGACCATTTCATAGTTACCAAGCCATACCAAATCATACATCATATTTCATATTTACTCATGCATATTATTAACACTTATCTAGCCAAATCTCATGGCTATTTATACACATATCAAACATAATCCAAAATGACTAGCTTATACATGCCATATTTAGCTATATACATATTTTCAAAGGTACCAAAATGAGCTAGGTAGTGTGACGACGATCCTCGACGGTCCCCGAGCCTTCAGTAGCTTTGACGATCTACAAAACAGAGCAAACACACACACAGAGTAAGCTTTCAAAAAGCTTAGTAAGCCATATACAAATAAACTTCGCATTAAAATACACATATTCATAATGATACAATGTCATTTATAGTTCTCATAGCAAATTCATCTCATATTCTTTAGCTCATATGCTTAGCCATAACTTATCACATTCTTCAACTCAATATCACATATACACATAACTCATTTGAGCATATATTCACATATCATTCCATCAATTCATTGCACATACACATCTTAGTAAGTTCATTTAGATACTCACCTTTCTTACACACTTAGTGTACAAACCAAACGTACCTGAAACGGATATACAAATCATGTAATTATTCGTATCTCAAATTTGCCTGTTGAACCGTTCGGAATTTAATAAGATACTCATAGTGCTCGGAATAGTCGTACAATGCTAACGTCCCAGACGTGGTCTTACATGTAACCAGATATCGATGCCACTGTCCCAGATAGGGTCTTACACGAGTCAATATGATGCCAATGTCCCAGACATGGTCTTACACGTAAATCTCATCTCGATGCCAACGTCCCAGACATGGTCTTACACAAAATATCAAATCAATGCCAATGTCTCAGACGTGGTCTTACATGATAACACATAACAAACACCTATGTCATGACATAGTTATTCCTATCTATTCCTAGGTTTGTACGGGACTTCTCGGATGTTAGCAATGTGTCGATCTTATCTCGGATTTCATATATACAACATTTCATATGCATTCATCATTATCAATAGTCACATGAACATTCATAATTCAATACAAATACATTTATTTGTATATAGACTTACCTCGAGTTCGGTTTAACAGAAACATATACGACTACTCAATTACTTTCAATTTCCCTCGATCTAAGTCCATTTTCTTCAATTCTTGATCTATACATATACAGATTTAACCGATTCATTCATCAAATCATTCAATTCAATCCAAAACATATTTAGGGCTATTTGCAACTTAGCCCTCACATTTGTACATTTTATCAATTTAGTCCATTTTTCTCAAAACATCAAATATACAAAATCACTATATACCCAATGCTTAGCCGAATACTCATGTATCTCATACAAGTCCAAACATTTCATTTATTTCACAATTTAGTCCCTCCAATTGCTATTTTCACATTTTAGCCCTAATTAGCTAAATTCACCAAAAATTCAAGAACAAAATATGTTCATTAAACACATATCTTTCATTTAACACTAATACTCATCACAAAGCTCACCATTTCATCAATGGCACATCTAATAAACATCACCAGTTCTTCAAATTACAACATGGGTTTTATAGCATACAAAGCAACGATTGCAAAAACGTAAAAATTATCAAAAACCAAGCAAAACTCATACCTCAATCAAAGAAGACAAAAGCCGAAACCTAGCTTTGCTTTCTCTTTTCTTCTTCTTTTATAATTTCGGTGATGGATGGATGAATGAATCCATTATCATGCTTATTTCTTTTATGTTTCATGAAATAATAACTTAATTATCATTTTACAATTTTAACCTTTACTAATAAATATAAATAACATATAATGCAAGGTTATTCTTGACCATTACCACCCACTCATCTTATTAATGGGCTATTTTCCTATTAAGGGCTTCCCATTTCAAAGCCATCTCAAATAGGTGCTTTAACAAATAACTTGCAAATTTTGCATTTAATGCAATTTAACCCTTTTCTCAAATTAAACACACAGACAGACAAATTTTTATACGATACTCTCACACATACTTAATCACGTATATGAGGTACAGAAAAATAATATTAAAATATTATTCTGACTCGGATTTGTGGTCCCGAAACCACTGTTCTGACTAGGGTCTAAACCGAACTGTTACACATGCTATCGTTGAACGGGAATTTCATATCCTCATGTTTCAAGTTTATATACGTTTTCTGTCAATCTGAAGTGGATTCTAAATTTCCACGATTCACTTTTACTTTCTGTACGATTTCTGATTGGATAGTCTCTAAAACATATAACTCAACTAATCTATCATGTTACATACATACCCAATCACCAGAATATCTATTTCAAATAATTGTACATTTCATTACTCCCTGAATGAACAAACGAGCTACTACTGAGCTTCGTACAAAATTTTTTGCATAAGCTCTGAATTATTCAGTGCAGGAATTATATCTCGGAATAATGATAATAGTTATCAAGTCTGACCTGAAATCTAGAATCAAAAGTCGTCTCACATTGTACTTGTTTAGTTTACCACTCACTATCACATTCCTGAAGTTCTCAATCTTGCAAAGAAAACGTAGCTTTAGCTTCTAATTTAGATAGATCCAAACTGTCATCAAATAAGATTAATCATGTATCCAATACTCACAAAATAATCAAAGGTTTCCCATTCAAGCATTTGCAACTATATCTGCTTTCCCAAAGGTTAATCGATAACTGCTCACAATCTTTCAATAGTTCAAGCCATCTATGTTGTTTTAATTTCAGATCCTTTTGTGACATTAGATACTTTAAACTCTTGGGATCAGGAAACATATGACATTTTTCGTCGGACAACCGATGTCATTAAATTCTCGACACAGACTACAAAGTGGCAGACTCTAAATTGCCCATCAGACAGCTCCTTTCATGTGACTTTAACGGTCTGAAAGCATAAACTATCACTTTACATTCTTGTATTAAAACACACTCCAATCCGTTCGATAGTGCATCGCTAAAAAATAAAAAAATTCTTTACTCAATTTAAACTGGACTTAGAATCAGTGCTTTGGTTAACAATACCTTCAACTATTTTCAATTTTGCTAACACTCAACAGACCATTCAAATAGGTACGCCCTTGTATCACACCTTTTTTTTTTTAATATAAATTCTTCATTCAGACTGTTCGTCAATTTACCCATGAATGTATAAGATTTTATCTTCCTACCTGAGGATAAACTTAAATGCATATAACTCAAATTACCTTTCAACTAACCAGCTCGCTCAGATAAAAACAACTGAGTCGATCTCAACTATCAAATAATATCATATCAAAATACTCCATTTTCATGCTGTTAAAACAACTCAAACATACAATCTTTCAAAATTCCTTTAACATGCTAATCAAAGATCTTTACAACTGCATTAACTCAAGGAAGCAAAATATCTCGATTGAATTCATTGACCTTAATCAAATTTACCGAGACAAGAAAACCATTATACAATTTGAGCTTGAGCTTCCACTATCTATACCTTTGTCGATGTCAATTCCTTTCACGAAGATTAGAGAAATCCCTATAGCATAATCACCACGTTCCTATGATCGAACCAGGAATACACTCATAATAGGCATAGTTATCACAAACCAAAGAACACACTTTAAAGATGAGTCCTGATTGATAATTTACGAAATAAGGATGATAAGAAAATCGAGATAAAGAAATCTAAGATGCGATATCATACTGGAAGTCCTAGAACATAACTCATAAGAAAATAATAAAGATCTTGATGATTCCTCAGAGAAAACCAAAAGAAAAACAATGCTTATACGCTCTGGAATCAATTGTAACAGAGATAATATATTTTCCAAATATATATACAAAATAAAACAACATCCAGTAGAAACAGAAGAATAGCCTCACATAAATTTTCACCAACAACTTTTATTCCAAACATAATAGAATAGAATCCCACAGAGAGAGATAAGAAATGCTGCTCATCAACCAACCAGATCAACAATGCTCTCATCTAACATTATAAGTAGCTAGCATTCTCATATGATAAGAATTTCATCAGAAAATGGAAAATCACATATATCTTTGAGGATAAATGAATATATAAATTACCCATGAGAGATCATCATAATCTATTCAATTACAACTATTACACTCAAACATCTTTACGATTCAAATATCATTTCTCTGACTAATTTTGTCATCACTAATCCAGTATTATTCCATTCACTGACGAAAATCAATTCGGAAGAAATTCCAGCAAATACATACTTTTGACATCATACCTGAATGAGTCGATTAGCCGAGATTAACCTTTTTCTTTAACCGTGACATCGCGAAATTTGAATGATCTTTAGAATAACCTAGCATCTTTTCCAAGATTGTATTCACTTGCCAAACTATTCTCAACTCTGACCACATTATTAGTTATTCTGCTACTGAACTCTTTAGTCTCTTACTTGTGAGCTCATTCAACTTAAATCTCGTGAAATTTCGTTATAAAATACAACATTAGTAAGGGATGAGGTCGTAAAGCCTCTAATTCGACTCTCATATATACACACATATAACTTAGCATTCATCATCAACATAATATCATCACAGTTATATAATTCCCTTCAGGCAAATTAACATACATATTTATGTCACACGAGTTTTCCGATTACCTTTATTCAAACAAGTGTACTTAAACATACATTCCATAAATTTGAGTAAGTTTACTTATCACATTCACTTAATAAAATAAATTAGGCACATGACATCATATGAATGCCAAATAAACATAGATGTGTTTATCACAATATAAACTTTCGTTTCATTTCACCTTTCCATATTCCAAGAATAATTCCCATTGAACTATTGTAATTTCGATGGATACTCGGGTAGTATACTCAAGGTATGCATGTCAACAATCAGTCAATTCATATTCAAAAGTGCCCTTTTAGCATATATTCATAGAGACACTCTCAAACCACATATGATATAACAGGATTGCCAGTCTAGGCTAAATCCTTTTGGTAACGTATGCCCTAAAGGGCTAACTCTGGATTACCCGTCCGGGATAAATCCATTTCATAACATATGCTCGAGAGGGCTTAATCCAGGATTACCCTTTCAGGCTAAATCCTTTCTACAACATTTAAAACATTTTATCCGTTTCGTAAAATCACCATAATCCATTGAAATACAACTTCCAACTGGAACAATGACATTTTATCCATATCTCTCAACTTATGGTTATTTCATTTTGTACATCATCATATACATATCATGAACTCTTATTCATACATTTCCAAGTTTCGACTTATCACAAACACATTTTCAAATATCTTAGAATAACTTTCAGCGTTTTCGAAAGTAGCTCAGTTGGAAGGCATCTCTGTCTCAACAAAATAATTTCATCAGAGTCAGGAGATATCACACTATCACGGGTTACATATGGCATGTATTGCTAGACTCTTACACATGCTAGGTTAGTCTGAGAATTGACTAAACTGTAGCTCTGATACCACTAAATGTAACACCCCTTACCCGTATTCAATGCCGAAACATACCAGACAGGCATTATCGGACATAAACACAAGCAAACAGGCATTACCAGACATAAACACAAGCAAACATACATTTTTGAGTCATAAATTTCCATTCAAATTAAAACTTTTCATACACATTCATATCATCCCTAAAACGAGCCTACGAGGCTCAATATATGCTTTGGAAGTAGTTCAGGACTAAATCGAGAACCTTAGAAAATTTTACAAAACTTAGGAATTTTTTCATGTTATAGGGCTCATATGCCAGTGTGGTCCAAGGGACACGCCCGTGTGACCCTTACACACGCCCCTCCTATAGGCCGTGTTCAAAATAAGGTGCTCTCTGACTTGTGCCACACACCCGTGTGCTAGGTCGTGTAGCACACACGGCTGAGACACACGCCCGTGTCTCTATCCGTGTGCTCAATTCTGGGCATTCTGTTTCTCAAAATTAAGATGCAAGGGACACAAGGCCGGAACACATGCCCATGGGGCAGACTATGTGTCACACAAGGCCTAGACACACACCCGTGTGGACATAAACAAGGCTATTTTCCAAGCCATTTTGCCACCCTTACTTGCACACATCTAAACAACATCACATGGCTCAAATTCAAGCAAATAAATGCAACCAAACGACCACAAACAAGACAATAACATTTCGTTCTTATGCCATCATTTATCATGCTTAAAACATCATACTTAGCCCATTAAAAACATACTAATTTTCACATTCACAAGAGGGCATTAACATTCGAATAAACTTATAATAAACATAAGGCATCATTCATGGCTATATATATAAGATGAAGCATTAACAATTACAAGCTAACACATATGGCCAAATTAATAATGACACACATAACAAATTGGCCTAGTCCCTATATATGCCATAGACTCAAAATGCTTGAATTAATTTATACCCAAAGTGATAGCTTGATAATGTGATAGAATCTCCGACGATATCCAACCCGAGCTGGCTCAATAACACTATAAAACATGGGAAAGGAAGGGGGTAAGCTATATAGCTTAGTAAGTTCATATGCATATAATACAAAACATTATTCATACATTTGACATATAAATAACTTAACAAATATTAACATAAATGTCATTAAGACTTCGTGAGTATAACTTACTCAATCACATTCTTACTAATAGTTCATCATATGAATAACATAACATATATTAACATAAATATCATTTAAGCTTCATAAGCACAACTTACTCAATCACATTCTTACCAATAGCTTATCATATGAATAACATAACATACATCAACATAAATGTCATTAAACTTCATGAGCATAACTTATTCAATCACATCCTTACCAATAGTTCATCATATACCGAATCCATTTTCTTTGAGTTTTCCCGTACATGCCTGTACCAACTCGTAACATAATCATGTAATTTCTCATCTTCAACATGCCCGTTGAATTTTCCCCTCGAACCACTTGGAATACTATCAGATACACGGAAAATCTTGCACATAAGTGCCACATATGTAGCCAATGCGACCTTATATCTCATAACACATATAAGCTCGCTCTCGAGTTATCTGCGGGGCTGCTCACACAAGCTGTCAGTCGAGACGTAGCTACGCGGTGCTGCTCACATAAGCTGTCAGGTATTCGCAACATATGTCGGTATACCCAGCCACCGGTAGGACGTATAGGACCAGCACCCAGGACTCATAAATCACATAATCACATGAGTTCCTATTAACATGTCACTCGTATCTTATCCTATTCCTAAGGTTCAACCGGGGATTTCTCGCTTGTTGAAACTTTGTTAATTACATCCATAGAGTCAATCATACATTTCATGCAATATCAAAACATTAAAATACAAATATAACATTGCATTATTTACATACGAACTTACCTCGGCATAGAAACGACAAAAAGGACTAAATCGTCAAATACTTATTTTTCCCCCATTCTAATCCCGAATCTTGTTTTTCTTGATCTATAACATCACATTTAATCTATTTAATCATTATACTATTCAAATCAGCCCAAAATCACATTAGGGAAAAAATACATTTTTGTCCCTAAACTTTTGACAATTTATATTTTAGTCCCTAGGCTCGTAAAATGATTTTCATTCAATTTCTTTAAAACTCAAGCCTAGCCGAACCATTTTCATACTTATAGTAGCCCACAATTTTCATTTATTCACACTTTTACTACCAATTTTACAACTTTTACAAACAAGTCCTTTTAGGCATTTTTACTAAAAATCACTTCGCAAAAGTCGTTTATCAAACAACAAACATGCATTTTCTACCATCAAACATCAAAATACACACATGTCTAATATGGATCAAACCCTAGACCTTTATCATATCTTAGATTAGTGGTAGAGATAGATAGATCATGTTACAGGGATTTCAAAAACATAAAAATCATTAAAAACGGGGCTAAAACGGACTTACAATCGAGCTTGGAAACTTGAAAAACCCTAGCCATGGTTTCCCCTTGTAAAATTCAGCCATGGGAGGAAGATGGACAAAAATTGGCTTTTAATTTGGCTTTTTAATTCATTTTAATTACTAAATTACCAAAATGCCCACAATAAAAAACTTTAGAAACATACCAAACCATGCCCATTTTTGTCCACCAACTTAACCAATGGTCTAATTACCATTTAAGGACCTCTAATTTAAAATTTCATAACAATTGGACACCTTTAACATATAGAATTCAAGTTTTCCACTTTTCGCAATTTAGTCCTTTTAACTAAATTGAGTTCCCAAACGTCAAAATTTTCGAATGAAATTTTCACGAAATCATTCCATAAAACTGTAGACAATAAAAATATAATAAAAATAAATTTCTCTGCGTCGGATTTATGGTCCAGAAACCACTGTTCCGACTAGACCCAAAATCGGGCTGTTATAGAACCATACTTCCCATCACATTACTTGAACTCATTAGATCTATACTGGATGTATTTATCATCCTCAACAAACAAACACACAACAATAGATATCACTAAATAATCTCCCCTATAATCACATACATATCATACGATAACTTTCATTATTTCGACATTACCATTTTAACTAGTTTTCTACAAATATTCTAGTAAGGATAGTACACAAACAAGAGTTAGCATAGAAACTCACCTAACAATCACAAATAGCAGCTTGAACTCCAGATCCAACAAGGAACTACAACAACAATTGCTTTTAAAATAGAAGAACACCATTAAAATCATTCGTAACTTTTACCATCATCACAAACCCAGATAATCCTCATATAAATCCTTACTTCTCCATCTTACTGTTCATGCACTCTAACAAGCCTAATCTTTCATAACACAGCATGTAAAGCCATAAAACTTACCTTGACATGAAGTAACCACTGACAGGGATTCAGATCTACAACCTTAGCTTAAAGGGGAAAGAAATACTTTAGGTTTCTTAAGATTCAGATATCAATACTTCTTGACGAAGGAAAAAGAAAAACTTCCGCTTTCTTTAACCTAAATATCTATTAATATAACCCAAGTCCCGATTGGAACTTGACATATGTTATGAACTTTCAAGAACTAACTTTATAAATGGTTTACAGCTATGAAAACCCAATTCTTTTATATTTATGGTTCATTTGTCTAGTTAGCTTCTAACCAAACCATTTACAACGTATCTAGCATAATAACTCAATAAATTAGGAGTACAACTCCTTCGGCGATAACCCCTACTTACAAGGTTCTTAACACTCTTACCAATACCTTTTTCTTTATGACTTCATACATTTCGAGAACAATCCTTGCATAATATTCTACTATCTGCTATGCACCCGATCTATACACCAAAACAACAATTGGGCGGATAGGCTACGTCTCACAGATTACTTTCCATTTACTCGCCAGAACTTAAAACCTGGCAATATTGGGTGTTATATCACCCGACTAGCAGATCTGAAACTTCACACCATATTTTGAATCTCATTACACAATTTCTTTTCATATAGTAGTTGGATGTGCTTCCCAAAACAAAATCCAGCGGGTACTACTACTGACGAATTCCTTTATAATACCCAGAAATTATCAGAACACTAGTTACATCGTATCTTCAAATCAGTCCAGGCAAACATACTTGCTTAGAAGAATACAACATTTTAATTCAAGCAATAAAATCTCAAATCACTTCAATACAGAGCCTAAGCAATTCCAAGTTTAGCGAAAATTTGCTATGATCATTAAACGGGTAAACTGTCGAGAATTATTTTAGAATATGCCTTATAGACATGCCCAGATCTTGCCATAAGAGTGCAATATTAACTCATCATTTAGGCATTCAGAATCCACAATACGAACCTTTTAGAAAACTTGCCACAAGTATTTCCCAGATCACTCTGCCCCTGAGGCTTTTTGAATAATACATCAAGGATATTTTACAAAGAGTTCACTATAAGGGCTTTACAGGTAATCTGTGTTTACTATCTCGATGGACCATCTCTATAGATGCCATGGAGCTTCTCCTACATGGTTTTATACCATCATGCCCTTTTAGCGTACTATCATATGATGCCATGATTATGGACTTCCCACAACTTTATTTAGTGATCTGACAATCTGGTTAGCATTATAGCTACCTTACCGAATATTGCACAATAAATCTCTATTTTTACAGTGATATGCTTGTCCGAACAACAATATACCTACCTTATCGGAGGCTACACAAATGAATTTCTTTCTCACCTTTTTACATAACTCAGATTTATTAGGTATTGGAATCATATAATAGAAAACTATTAGGCAATGACCACACACACACGCCAATAAAAAAATCTTATATCACACGTCATATCATGCCGCGCATTGTTCACCTCATTTACGTATTTGTAGATACCTCTCAAAAAACACACATACACATAATTACATGACTTGCAGGAGTCATGTTTAAAGACTCACCAGATACTTACCTTAACCTCAGCCTGGAGCTTTCGTTTCAACTGTTCGTCCCAAACCAGCTGCCTTTGAGAAGTTAACGAATTTTCTCACTATAGAGCCTGATTTTTAGAATTCTTGAGTTGGTCCTTAGGAAATTTCTTCCTCAAAATTTACTAGAGAAAATATGAGGATATTGAGATTTCATATACTCTTCTGGCTCCCAAGTAGCCTCTTTTGTGCCATGGTGGTGCCACAACACTTTCACTAATACAATGCTTGTATCTTAATTCTTTCGTTTCTTGAGCTAATATTTTCACAGGTTTGTCGCCATACATCAAATTAGGCAATAACTCAATTTTGTTAGAAGTTAAGACATGGGAAGGGTCAAATCTATATAATCTCAACATCGATACATGAAAAACATTATGGATTTTATCTGATTTTGGAGGTAGAGCTAATCGGTATGCTATATGTAACACCCCTAACCCGTATCCATCGCTGAAATAGGGTTACGGAGTGTTACCAAAAATTTTCAGAACATTTACAGATATTTCATGTTAATCACTATTCATTCACTGAGATTATTCAAAATGTCCCTTGATTAGACCCTCGAGGCCCAATACAACCATTAGAATTGAGTCGGGACTTAATCGGAACCTCTAAGAATTTTTCCCACAATTACAAAATTTTTCCTAGTTGCAAGGCTCACACACCCGTGTGGTCCAAAGGACACGCTCGTGTGACCCTAGGACACGTCCGTGCTGGAGGCCATGTTCGACCCCGTGTAACTCTCTGACTTGTGCACACAGCCATGCCACACGCCCGTGTGCTAGGCCGTGTGGTTAATTAATTCAATTCAAAATTAGGTGCAGGTTTCACGCGGCCAAGACACGCACCCATGTTCTAGGCCGTGTGGCACACACGGCTGAGACACACGCCCGTGTCTCTGCTCGTGTGCCAATTCTGAGCATTCTGTTTCTCAAAATTAAGGTGCAGGGGACACACGGCCTAACCACATGCCCATGTTACCAGGTCGTGTGTCACACAAAGTCTAGACACACGCCCCCCGTGTGGACAAAATGAAGCCATTTCTAGCTTCATTTCTCACCCAGAATTTCACACAAAACTTGCACTTGAAACACAACCAATACCAACCATTCCAAGCATTCAAATTTGACAAACTTCATCATTCAACAAGGCATATCATTACATGCATATGTGTTTATAAACTTACCTTGGATTAACTTAGTCATTAGCAACATTTGATCACTAATACATAACACATCACATATGAATATATCATCATAACCTACTTAATCATACCAAAATGAACCATTACTAGCCATTCCAATGGCTAGATTACAAAACATCATTTCCAAGTCACCTATGGCCAAGTTGTCCTATACATGCCATTATACCAAAATGATTTTCCTAAGTATACCCTAAATGACTAGTTGATGGTGTGACGATGCTCCAATGATCTCTAACCTTCAGGAGCTTTCGAGCACTATAAGACAGGAGAAAATAAAAGGAGTAAGTATTACATGCTTAGTAAGTTTGTATAACGGAAACTAAACTTACCAATCCCATTTATTAATCTAAGCATACAATATCATGTTTTCCATCCATTAGCAAAATTGCCTAATCACATGCATTCAATCAAACATGTTAGTCACCAAAATCTTCATATCAATCAAGTAAACATAGATGAGCTCATCAAGCAAAATTCTTTCAAGCCATTATCATTTCATCTCAAAATTCTCATACCAGGTCAAGAGTTGTGTCCATTGAAAAATTGAAATTTCGATGGATGCTCTAGTAGTACACTCGAGGTGTACGATTCAATAATCCGTCAATTCTTATTCAAGGGTACCCATTAGGGCACTTAACCAAGGAACACACTCTCGAGCCACATATCGTATAACAGGATTAGCAATCCAGGCTAAATCCTTTATATAACATATGCTCAGAGGAGCTCGATTAGGATTACCAGTCCAGGCTAAACCCTAAACATAATGTATACTCAAGAGGTATTATATCAAGATTACCTGTCCGGGCTAAATCCTTTCTATAATGAGGTTAATAGGAATACTCGTCCGAGCTAAATCCCGTACGCAACAAATGCAGGCCCTCATCCACTTCAGGAAAACACATATATTCATCGAAATTCAATATTCAATCGGGGCTTAACCCTTTTTCAACATTCAAGCATGTATTCAATTTTCCATCATAGCATACAAGTAATGCACATCAATATAAATCACATTACATACAACGCAACATTCAATTAACATAATTACATGCTCGATTAAGTTACACGAACTTACCTCGACACTCGTTCGCGGTAGTAATATACTAATCCGAAACCTTTTCTTTTCCTCGATCTAACCTCAAATTTGTGTTGTCCGGATCTATATAAATAACTTTAATCATCAATTTCTCATTTTTCATACTCATATGGACTTTTACGTCCTAGGAAAAATTACCATTTTGCCCCTAACTTTTCCATAAATTTCATTTTCGTCCATAGGCTCGGAAAATGAAACTTGTGCAAATTACTCCCTATTCCAAGCCTGACCAAAGCCCCATTACAAAATTTATAGCACATGTATTCATAAAAAATTTAGAATTTTTCATCAAATTTTACAACTTTACATTTTAGTCCCTAAATCATGTTTTCATCAAAAATCACTTTGTAAAATTTGTTTATCCATCAACAACTTCATTTTCTACCAAAAATTTCTAATTTTCAGCATATACATCCATGACCCATTTTCCATATTCTGATAACTTTTCAAATTAATCCTTCAAATAGATAGATTAGACTATCTCGGTTTCAAAAATATCAAAATTACTAAAAAAAACGGGACAAGAAAACTTACCCAATTAAGCCTTGAAAGTTTTTTCTCTCTCTTCTAGGGTTTCCATAGAATTTTGGGGTTGGAGATGACAAAATAAGATGATATTTTCTTTTTATCATCTTTTAATTAATCAATTATTTCATTTTCCAATTGAATCCCTACTTTTTTTCTATAATTCCATGGATAAGTCATCAAAAAAAATCTACATACTTCTTTAATAGTCTAATTACCATATAAGGACCTCTAGATTTGAATTCCATAGCTATTTAATCCTTATAGCTACTACAATTCAACTTTTGCAGTTTATGCGATTTAGTCCTTCTCGTAATTAAACACTTAATCGATAAAATTTTCGTATCAAATTTTTCACACGGCATGTCTATCATATTAAGGACCGTATAATAAAATAAAAATAAATTATATTTTCGGATCGGATTTGTGGTCCCGAAACCACTGTTTTGATTTCACTGAAAAATAGGTTGTTACACTATAGATCCAATTCTATCTAGAATTTAATTCAGTCCAATAAACCTCGGATTGAGTTTTCCTTTTCTGTAAAATCGCAAGACTTTGTGAAATTTTTAGGAAGACTTTGTCCCCAATCTCAATCTCAATGTCAAACTCAATATCTTTTCTTTTCAAATCGGTATATGACTTTTGTTTGTCTTAAACAGACTCTAAGAAATCTCGAATAGCCTTGAATTTATCTTTGGTCTCTCGCATCAAGTTTGTTCCTGCTATCTTTCTTTCACTCAACTCTTACCAACATAGAGGAGTTTGACATTTATGGCTATATAAAGCTTTGTAAGGTGTCATTTTGATGCTCGATTAATAGCTATTGTTATAGGAACTTTTAGTTAACAATAAAAATCTTTCTCAACTTCCCTCAAATTCAATTGCACAAAAATGCAACATATCTCCAAGTATTTGGGTTACTCGCTCGGATTGACCATTGATTATGGGTGAAATATCGTACTAAAATTCAACTTAGTACCTAGAGCTTCGTCTAGTTTAGCCCAAAATCTAAAGGTCCTCATATCCCAATTCGATATAATAGATAATGGTACACCATGCAATCTCACAATCTTAGAGATATATATTTCGGCTAATTTCTCAAGCGAATAGTCAACTCTCACCCAAATGGAATCTATCTTTTTCAGTGGTAACGGTAATCCCAATACAAATTCTATAGTAACTTTCTCCCATTTATATTCAAGAATCATTATAGGTTGCAACAATCCTGAAGGAACTTGATGCTCTGCCTTTACTTTCTGACGTACCAAACACTTAGCTATGTATTTGATTATCTCCCTTTTTATGCCTAGCCACCAATATAATGGTTTCAAATCATTATACAATTTGTTGCCACCGGGGTGCATCGTATAGGTACTTTGATCATTTGGAAAGTATAGGAAAGTATAGGAAAGTATGATCATTATACTATGATCGTATAGGAAAGAATCTTGTTTCAACCCTAGATCATTTGGCACATGCAACCTATTACAGAAGTATAGACTCTCGCCGTCATTTTTTCTAAATTCATTAGTCTGACTATTTTCAACTAATTTTCGTTTAGCTTCCAATTCATTATCATCTCTTTGTAATTCTCAAATTCTTTGAAGAAATATGGGTTTAGCTCTCAACTCGACCAAAATAGAGCCATCTTGCTCTAAATTCAAATGTGTATTCATCGCCTTCAAAGTGAAAAGGGATTTTCGACTTAGAGTATCAGCCACAACATTGGCTTTTCCTGGATGATAATTTATCCTAAGATCATAGTCTTTAAGCAATTCGAGTCACCTGCATTATCTCAAATTCAACTCTTTTTGTGTAATCAAATACTTCTTCAGACTTTTGTAGTCAGTGAAGACGTGACGTTATTCTTCGTACAGGTAGTGCCTCTAAAGCTTCAAAGCAAAAACTACAGCTACAAGTTCCAATTCATGAGTAAGATAGTGATAAACCATATAATGTACATATTTTAATCCCACATTTAGTACATATTTTAATCCCACATTTAGCATACTTTTGGATGATTTATTCCCTGAATTGTGGAATTTGGTGCTCCTAATCCTTTAATTTCATGTTTTATACTTAGGAGAGCACCGGAGGATGAAAAGAACGAGAAACGGGCAAAAAACGGAGAAAATGGACCAAAGTACGAAATGCACACCGCCTGGGCCCAAGCCACACGGTCGTGCCGCCATTAGCAGACCCAACCACGGCCTGGCCTCGACTTACACAGGCATGTGCCACGGGCATGTCCCTGCCGCGACCTATTTTAATTTCACTCAGATTAGGATACTTAGGAGCGAAGAAAGACATTCCGAAAGCCTATATAAACACCCTAAGTGCGACCTATGAGGGGGCGTCCAGTTAGGCCGAAGAGCCAAGTCAGAGAGGCCAAAATTGTGGGATTTATTCGAAGAAAGCCAGTTGGTTCATCTCAAGAAGCCAGATTCATAGTCAAGACAGAGGATCTTCCCTTTAAATTCCTTCAGGGGGTTTTAGGGTTTTTCTTATTTTATATTTTAATCAACCTAGGGTTAGACATTAGTAGCCTCGAAAGAGGTATTAATATAAATTAGGGAATCCTACGAATCAAGTCAAGTGAATAAATCGTCTGGTTCAGAGTTAAATAACAAGTGAAGTCTAGGTGGATTCTTCCTCGGGTATTGTCTTAATCAATTTTTTTTCAAAAGTATTTTCCCAAATTCATTCTCTGTGTCTTAGCATCTTTAGCTTAGTATTTAATTAATATTAGAATAAACAACAATTCCCTTAATTTTTAGGCTAAATAATAAAAAGAAAGTTAGTATTAGTACTTTTGGTTCCCTTAGGTTCGACAATCCGGTCTTGCCATTAAACTATACTACTGTTCGATAGGTGCGCTTTCCTTATTCATTGTCATAGTTAGTTTCTAGGCTCGATAATTCATTATATAAATTTTTAAGACTTTGACACACAATCAAGTTTTCTGCGCCGTTGCCGAGGAACTGAAATATTAAGAACACTAAATTTTTATTACTTTAGCCATATTTTATTTTTGCAATTAAAGTTTATTTTTATTTTTACTTTTCTAATTTTTTTCTTTTCTTCTGGCAGGTATTCTAGTTTATTACTAGAAGAAACCCGTCAGGACCTCTACTCTACGATAGTGAAATTAAAAACACAGTTCACAGAAACCGAAGAGAAATAAGGAGAAGCCTACAGTACATACAAGAAGAGCAAGAAAACGAAATTAATACTACTGAAGAGATGGCTGAGAATAATCCGCTACCTCTAGAGGTGCCCGAAAATCATGCTCCTCGAACTATGTATGATTATGCTAAACCTAATTTAATAGAAACTGAGTCAAGTATTGTTAGACCTGCTATTGCTGCAAATAATTTTGAACTGAAACCTAACACAATTCAGATGATACAGCAGTTTGTTCAGTTTGATGGTTTGCAGGATGAAGATCCAAATAATCACTTGGCGAATTTCCTATAATTTTGCAATACTTTCAAAATAAATGGCATTTCTGATGATGCCATCCGTCTTCGGTTATTTCCCTTTTCTTTGAGGAAAAAAGCTAAACAGTGGCTGAACTCGTTACCACAAGGATCAATCACTACATGGGAACAAATGACCAAAAATTTTTTATTGAAATATTTTCTGCCGGCTAAAACGGCTAAGTTGAGGAATGATATCTCTTCTTTTGTGCAGATGCATTTAGAGACACTTTACGATGCATGGGAGAGATACAAGGATCTATTGAGATGATACAGCAGTTTGTTCAGTTTGATGGTTTGCAGGATGAAGATCCAAATAATCACTTGGCGGATTTCCTATAATTTTGCAATACTTTCAAAATAAATGGCGTTTCTGATAATGCCATCCGTCTTCGGTTATTTCCCTTTTCTTTGAGGAAAAAAGCTAAATAGTGGTTGAACTCGTTACCACGAGGATCAATCACTACATGGGAACAAATGACCGAAAAATTTTTATTGAAATATTTTCCGCCGGCTAAAACGACTAAGTTGAGGAATGATATCTCTTATTTTGTGCAGATGCATTTAGAGACACTTTACGATGCATGGGAGAGATACAAGGATCTATTGAGAAGGTGCCCACACCATGGATTACCCTTATGGCTACAGGTCCAAACTTTTGATAATGGTGTGAACCCTTCAACTAGGCATTTGATCGACTCAGCCGCCAGCGAAACCTTGAATAACAAAACACCTGAGGCTGCCTAAGAATTCATTGAAAAGATGTCACTGAATAACTATCAGTGGCAAGTCACAAGGACACGGCCAACGAAAGCAGCTAGTGTTTTCAACCTCAACACAGTAACCATGCTATCAAACCAGGTAGAACTTTCAAATAAAAAGATTGATGGTTTATATGGTTCTTCGCAGGTACATCCAGTTATGCAATGCGATACGAATGGAGGAGGGATGAACAACACAGAATATCCACCTTACAACCCGAGCGCTGAGAACGAGCAAGTTCACTATATGGGTAGCAATTTTAAACCTCAAAATAACCCTTATAGTAACACTTATAATCCAGGTTGGAGGAACCACCCCAATTTTTCATCGGGTGGTCAAGGAAATCAGAGACAACAGCCCCCTCCAAACTTCCAACAACAGCCCTACCCACAGAAAAAGAAGCAGAACCGTGAATAGGTGCTGACAAAATTCATAGCCGTGTCAGAAACACGTTTCCAAAACACCGAAACAACACTTAAAAATCAACAAGCATCGATTCAAGGGATCGAGAACCAGTTAGGTCAACTTGCCAAGATCATATCAGAACGACCATAAAGAAGCTTACCAAGCAACACTGAAACTAAACCAAAGGAGCAACTTCAAGCCATAACAGCTCATGACAGTGAAGGGTTAGATAAACCCAAATTAAGGCAAGAGAAATTGGTAGAGGAAGGAAAGGTTGAGGTAAACCATGACAAGCCAAAACCGGTAATTAAAGAGTTCCAACCTCGTATACCATATCCCGATACGATGAAGAAACACAACACAGACGAACAATTCGGTAAATTTCTTAAATTTTTAAAGAAATTACATATTAACTTACCGTTTCTTGAAGCTCTTTTGCAAATGCCAGATTCAAGGAAATTTTTAAAAGAGCTTTCGACAAATAAATGGAAGTTAGACGAGGAGTTGCATGTGGAACTAAACGTAGTGTGCTTAGCAATTTTGCAAAATAAACTACCACGAAAATTAAAAGATCCAGGGAGTTTTACAATTCCATGCTTAATTGGTAGTTTATCTGTTGATAATGCTTTAGCTGATTTAGGGGCAAGCATAAATGTTATGCCTTATAAAATGTTTAAACAACTGGGTCTAGGGAAACCCAAACAAACTAAGATGAGCATTCAATTAGCTGATAAAACTATTAGAATTCCTAGGGGTATAATCGAAGATGTTCTCGTAAAAGTTGATAAATTTGTATTCCCAGTAGACTTTGTCGTTTTAGACATGGATGAGGACAATAATATTCCTTTAATTTTAGGAAGACCCTTTTTAGCAAGTGCCAGAACTAAAATTGATGTCGACGTAGGTGAACTCATACTCTGTGTAGGTGACGAAATAATCACTCTACAGGCTCTTGATTCGGCTAGGACATCGAGAAATCAAGGTGAGAACATAAATTCTATTAATGATCATTCGGTTAAACCTTCTTTTCAAGAAGCACCATGGAACTACACAACTAAGCCAGATCCTAGACCTCATGCCAACAAGGAAATAACTCATGAGGAATGAAGGCTTCAGATCGATGAACTAGACGAGTGGAAGACGTGTTTCAAGGAGAAACTAGGAATACACGAAGCAGAACCAATGTCATTCCATGGGATAGACAAATTTAAGATTGGAGATCAGGTATTGTTAGATTAGACAGACCCTCGAATACCTCCTGACCTTAATACGAACGAACAAATCCCTTTTAGGGTACTCAATGTCTTCCCATACGGAACAGTCGAGGTAAGTAATCCTACATTCTGTACTTTTAAAGTAAATGCTACTCGACTTGAACCATACACCCATAATAGAACTGATAGCATGAGAAAGGATTTTCAACTCCTCAAACCACCATGAACGTGCGAATGAGAGGTAAGTCTAGCTTAAGACTTTAAACGAGCGCTTCTCGGGAGGTAACCCAAGCACTAACCCTGTTAATTTTTACATTTTTATTTTTACTTTTATTCTTCCTTTTTAGCATCTAACTATAAACTAACCAAATGCAGATTTTCATTGCACACGGCCGTGGCCGTGTGGACACTACAGATTTTCGTACTAACATGCCAAAGATAGTACGAAACAGGATGAAAAATAACTTTAAGCCACGGGCTCCGACTAAACACCACGGCCGTGCGACACAGTCGTGGCCGACACTGTTTCATCAAAACAGGCGTGGCGACCTGCACACAGGTGTGGGAGAAACGAACAAAGCATAACACGGTCGTGCGATACGGCCGTGTGACCCAACATGCCCACGGTACACGGGCGTGGGGATGTACCAGATTTGAAATCTCTATTTAACACACCCCTTTCCCCTTCTCACCTACTCCCCATTCCCCTTCTTCTTCCATACTCTTTACACTCCCCTCCCTTTTTCATTTTCACCTTTCTTCATTCTCCAAACTCTTAATCTAACCATATCCATGTCCAAGAAACGGAAGGATCCTAGCACAGTCTCCCTTTGTGAGACCGATCTACATAAGTTCATGCCGGCCGCTTCATTAACTCATTAGGATAATGACCTTTGAGTCCATTTAACTTTTCTTTTTATTTCCTCTTCTCCTTTATTTTCCTTTTCTTTATTTTTCTTATACTTAGTTTAATCTATTTTATTTCATTTTCTTTGATTTAGGTTCTAAAGGCTGCTTGGGAATCACCGACCACGGCCTTAGAAATCACACCTACCTCGCAAACCGTCTAACGATAAGGACTTTTCAGTCCTTTAATCTTTTCTTTTAATTTTATTTTACTTTCTATTTTCTTTATTTTTATCTTTCTTTTCTTTAAATATATAATTAGTATATTTTGAATTATTCTTATTATTTCCTGGCTAATTCTTCACGAGCTTCCCAATTTCTTCATCTAGCGCAGAGATTGTCGGCGGCCACCACACCACGACCATTCCCAACTCAAGGAAGCCATCCAAAATTCAGGAAGTTTCACCTCTCCCTATCTCTTATAATTTCATATATATCTTTGTACATTGAGAGCAATGTACATCTTAAGTGTGGGGGTGAATTTTATTTTGAAAAGTTCCTAACTTTCTGCATTATTCTCAAATCCCTGAATGATATCTTGTCTTTAAGTAATTTTTAGAATGAAATTTCCTTTGACTCATGATTTTTATTTGATATGTTTTGGATTAAGTTATTGACAATTGTACAGTGATGATTTAAACTTTAGGAGACTAGAGAATCAAGCACGATGAGTCTATTTTCAAAAATTAAAATTTTGTTAGGTTGTCTACCTAAATCTAATTATTACCTTGAAGTTTGAAATTTACAAGGCTGATATTAAAAACCCATAATTTTTGTGAGATCTTGAGCCTTTTAGAGCATACATCCTTTCTTGCTCACTTTCTGATTATGAATGTGTCAACATTGATTTGTTATTCTAGAACTTGCTTCGATTATACATGTTTAGACCACATCATTGATTTGATATACAGAGATGATAAAGGCACTTAGCATTTAACCCACTTACCCCACTAAAAGCTTACCCTCACAATTAACCCCTAGTGAACCCCTTTGATCCTAACAACCCTTTTATTGACTCACCCATTAATATTAACCCAAAACCTGTAACACCCCTTACCTGTACACTACGCCGGAACCGGGTACGAGGTATTACCAGACTTAACAATACATTCTACCAAATCCCAAGCCACAAAATTTCACTTATAATTTAAACTTTAACAAACATATGCATACACAAGCATTATAACTCCATGACCAATATGAGCCACAACTCGTGGCTAAATACAGAATAATCCTTATTACCATTATGAAGCAATACGTTTAATCAAATTAATTAACACATATACAAAATGACTTAGTCAAGCCCCTATACATGCCATAACTTAAATAATTGATAAATAAAGATACCCAAAGATAGCTTGATAGTGTGAAGCGATCTCCGACGACCTTCAGCCCAAGCTTGTTTAATAGGACTTTGAAACATGGGAAAGAAAAGGGGGTAAGCTTATAAAGCTTAGTAAGTTCACATGTAAAAATAATAAGCATTAGCAATGAATTTAGCTTACTACTAAGTTGTCATAACTTGCATAAATAATGCTAAGTTCTTACTTTCTCAACTTACTCATTTGTAGCCTTACCAAAGCCTTAACGAGACAAATCCTCACAACAAGTTCTCTAACTGATACAATCATTAAATCACATGCTTATACCTTATTACTCATGTTATTAATCTATCTACTTGAATCACTGTCACTAAATTATGTATTTCTTGAACTACAGAGCTCCAAATTACAAACCGCTAATTTTCCCTGAAACTAGACTCACATATCTTCATACCATAAAATTTCTAGAATTTTTGGTCTTGCCAATTAGTACAGTTTATTCATTAAAATTTACCCAATTTCACTGTTCGACTATTCTGACCTTTCTTCACTACGAATCAATTATCTCCTCGTACAAAATTCAGATGACCTTATTGTTTAGTTTATTTGAAACTAGACTCATTCAGAATTTCAGGAATATAAATTATATCACATAATTATTTTTGTATAATTTTTAATTATTTTTCCAAGACAAAATAAGGGATCACGTAGTCATTCTGAACCAGTCTCACAAAAATTTAAATATCTCAAATTATACAAATTCTATGTTTTCTCTGTTTCTTTTATATGAAAATAGACTCAATAAGATATAAATCAATATCTCATCCAACTTATAATTCAATTTCTAATAGTTTTGGTGATTTTTCAAATTTACGTAACTGCTGTTGTCCAAAACAGTTTTATTTGTAAATTTTTGCTCTCACTCACTTTAGTTGTATTCATTACTTACCTATAACAATCTTTCCAATTTTCGATTACATATCGAGCATATTGCTCATACATTACACATGCATATACCTACACTTATCACTACAAGCCACACATAATTTCACTTAATCGATTTTCCTGGTGAACTCATCGGTAACCTTACCAAAGGCTCAGAATACAAAGGGCACCTTACTTAATAGCTTGCTTACATACCTGCAACATTCTCACTTAACACATGAGTACTCTTTCATAATATAGGCATATTGCCAATCATGTCATAAAGTGTCACAAGCATAACTGAAAACTCATCACTTACTTAATTCTTGATAATCTCAATTACTTACAATCTCAATATTAAATAAGCCTTAAATGCATACCTGTACTCATACCTGTACTCTTTCTTCATGTTCTCACCTTGTCATTTCTTTGACTTACTCTTTGGACTACTCGGGAACCTTTTCCTTTTTGAACTTACCATTGCCATGTCTTGACATGGTCTTACGTGGTATCCTTGCCTTATGAACTCACCAATGCCATGCCTTGGCATGGTCTTACATGGGACATTTGCCTTATAGTAACTCATCAATGTCATGTCTTGACATGGTCTTACATGATTTCCTTGCCTTATAGAACTTATCAATGCCATGCCTTGGCATGGTCTTACATGATATCCTTATCTTACCAAATGCCATGTTCCAAACATGGTCTTACATGGTATCCTTGTCTTACCAAATGCCATGTTCCAAACATGGTCTTACATGGTATCCTTAACCGTCAATTCCTCCTTAAATGCCATGTTATGAACATGGATTTTTCCATCAATTCTTCCTTAATTGCCATGGTATAGCCATGGACTTTCAGATATCAATGCCTTGTCAAGTCATAGCTGAAACATACTTGCTCAAATTCTCAAGGTTAGTCGTATAACTCAATAATAACATTACTAATAACAATAATTGCATAATAATAAAATGCTACTCAACTTACATACTTACATTCTAAATCTCATCATATCATCAACTTAACTTATTCTCATCAAACTATGCTAGTCAATACTTTCTTGTTATCATACAAAGCCATAATACAAAATATGGTCTAACATATAAATTATACAAGTTCTCTTTCCAATATCGAATTATTATCGAACATTAATCACTATATATGAAACTCAATACTATAGTATTTATGACCAAAATATCAATTTATCATTCAAATATGCATAATTAAATGCTTATTAAACATATGAACTTACCTCGATACCAAAACGGTCATTTTACCAACTTTCCCGATTTTCAATTTTCCTCCTGTTCTAGGTCCAAATCTCATTTTTCGAGGTCTAAGACATCACATTTCACTTATTTAATTAATGTACTACTCAAAACAGTCCCTAACTCAAACTTTGGCAAAATTACAATTTTGCCCCTAAACTTTTGCATAATTATGATTTTGCCCCTAGGCTCAAAATTTAAACTTCATCCCTTGTTCTTATGTTTTATAGCATGCTAATCATTTTCCCCTTCTATGGAAACATCAAATTCTTGTTCTAACATGCACTTATGTACATTAGGTATTTTTGTCGATTATGTCGTTTTACTCGTTTTCACTAATCGCTTAGTAAAAGTTGTTTAACATAATTCTAAGCTTCATATTCTGCCATAAAACATCAAAATAAATACATTTCACCTATGGGTATTTTTCCAAATATGAACCCTAGGTTAAATTATTGCTAGAATAAGCTAAATCAAGTTATCGGGACTCCAAAAACGTAAAGAACATGAAAAACGAGGCTAGAATGGACTTACCATGAAGCTTGAAAACCCTATCCATGGCTTCCCACATGTTAAATTCGGCCTAAGCTTGAAGATGGACAAATTTGGCATTTAAATTTTGTTTTTAATTCACTTAATTCACTAAATTACCAAAATGCCCCTTAAAAAATCTTTTGAAACATACCCATCCATGTCCATTTTTGTCCACCAACTTAACCAATGGCCTAATTATCATTTAAGGACCTCCAATTTAAAATTTCATAATAATTGGACACCTCTAACATGTAGAACTCAACTTTTGCACTTTTTATAATTTAGTCCTTTTGACTAAATTGAGTGCCTAAACGTCAAAATTTTCGAATGAGATTTTCACGAAATCATTCTATAAAATTGTAGACCATAAAAAATATAAATAAAATAAATTTCTCAACATCGAATTTGTGGTCCCGAAACCACTGCTCCGACTAAGCTCAAAATCGGGCTGTTACAAAACCCATCTTTGTAACACCCCCAGACCCGGCCCAGATGTTATGGCCGAATCCGGGAATTCCACATCAAAGGCATAATTTAAAATGATTTTGCTAAGTTAAAATTTAATGCCTAAAAGCCCAAAATCCTTGAATCTTGTTAAGTAATGATAAAAACCCATATTTTTAGGTATTTCGAAAACCATGTTTAAGAAAATTTATTTAAGTTTAACAATTAAGTAAACAGTTTGAACAATGATAACAAAACACAAAATCTAAAGTCAAATCGGAGTACAAGGCCTTATTACAACTAGCGAAAATAAAGTAATTAAAATCATGTCCTTTGAAACAAATAAACAAAACTCCCAAGTATCTTGTAGTGTGGCCATCTCCAAGTCCTCTCCCATGTCAAGCCGTCTACTAAGGGTCACCTGAAACATTTAATAAAAGGGTGTGAGTTTCGAAACTCGGTGTGTACGACCCTTGGTAACCAATCAACATGCAAATATCACATTGGGCCTAAGCCCTATCAAATTCGGTGGTCTTGGGCCTTAGCCCGTAATGACCTCACATCACATCAGTATCACATGAATGCAATGCACCCTTCCCAAATCCAACCCTGCACTCCATTTCCCTTCCAACCCTACACTCCTATGGGGATATAAATATCAACCCACCCATCCCTACACTCCAAAGGTAGCACCAGCGGCGGCACTACTCAAATGTTGCAGCAAAGCTGCTATAATGGGCTTAAAGCCACCGGTGGATCCACGGTCGTCAAGCGACTATGCGATCCTCAAATCTTCCTCTGTATCATCAAAGCCCACCCAAATGGAACATATATTTCATGAATGCAACATACACAATTTCACACATTAAGCACTTAGGGGTATTTTAGTCATTTCACTACCCAGGGGTATTTTCGTAATTCTACCTTACAGGGGTATTTAGGTAATTTTGTAAATCAGGGATATTTTGGTAATTCTACAAATCAAGGGTATTCTAGTAATTTTACAAATCAGGGGTATTTTAGTAATTTTGCAAATTAAGGATATTTTGGAAATTTTCAAACTAAGGGTATTTTGGTAATTTTCAAATCAAAGGTATTTTGGTCCCTCTTGGGTTTTAGTTATGAACTTTGGCCCATTAACAAGTCCTTGCGGCTAAAGTGAACAGACACTATGCACCAAGTAGGATTCCAGATAAGAGGAGGTGGGCACTAGAACCGTTTAAGTACCAAGCTCTCCCTAGATCCAATCCTAGACATGCATATGTCTGTTGCCACACTCTAATCCAGCGACTTGTCCACAGACATGTTTAATTATTAGATTAAGTCTTATGTGGTTTAAGAGTTGTTCAGAACTAGCACTAAAGTCCATTAAACCCTAGCATACTTTTCAACGTCCCCATAAAGCCCATCAAGCCCATTTCACGTTCATATAGACCATTAAGCCCAAATCACATCCTTATGACCCATTAGGCCCAAATCTCATTCATATGGCCTATTAGGCCCAAAACAATTCCAAACCATGTAACATGCATGACTAACTCAATTCATATAACCAAATCAATCAATTTCATCAAACTTAGCCTTAGGACCCACCGGGCCCATTTAGCGACTTCGGCTTTTCGGCTTTCCAGCATTGCCAATATCATGTGTGTGTAGTGTTTGTACACACCTGGTTAGTGCAACATTCTATACTATTCTTGGTCTTGAACCTACAACCAACCAACCTTCAATCAATCACCCATACTTAATCAAAATATTTACCAAAAGGGGAAGCCTTACCGTAACCTTACCGTGTGCCACTGGGTTCTAATAGCCCTTCCTTAGCTACTAATCATGAGTATCCCCTAGATCTGCACTCACACATACACCATCAAACTTCGAGTGACTCATAATCCAAACAAGTCACCCCTATAGATCATACTCACATTCGGCCATTTACTTAAACCATAATCGAGTTGAGTACACTTACACTTTGCTAACGATCCTTACCACGCTTGCGATCTCTGAACCTTACCCTTATTAATACAAGACTAAAGATAATGACAAGTTAGATAGCCCTTCGGCTTTTAACAAAACACACTAAGGGGTTAACTGAATACTTACCAAATCCACTTTTGATCCTGCGGCCTAGATAGCTACTGAACGACATTTAGCTTTTAACCTTGACTGATAGTAGATAACAATCGATTTGTGATGGAGAAAAACAACAAAGATTCGGCACTAATAGGGATTTCGACAAGAAAAGATGATGATACTTCGGCAATAAAAGAGTTTGGCTATGAGAGAATTCAGAAAAAAGGGATTCGGCTATAGGAGATTTCGACAACAAAGCAAGGTATTTTCGGTTGTGGAAAAATAATGTTTCGGCAAGGAAAAGAAAAAGAATGGAAAATTCGGCATTACTTAGGACCCCAGATTTGGCACACACACATTTATATAGCCTATAGCCAAAACTTAGCCACCCCTAAAATCCAATTTGGCACCACTTGATCCACTGCTCATCTCCTAATTTTTCTCCATGATATCTTCCTTATCCTTCTCCTAAATTCTCTCTACTGATCACTTCTCCTTAGAGTCCCTCTACACGCCACTTCTAGCCTTCTAGAAGCCTAAAATTAAACTCCAAAATAAAGCTAAGCTAGCGCTCGAACCTCAGACCTTCCTGCATGCATATGTCGCCACCTCTCTACACCCTAGTGGCGTCACTTAGCCACTTCACCACAGGCTTCTTTGTGCCATTTTTCACTTATTTTTATTTAAAAGCCCACTACTCACAACCCTGATTCCTTAATTAATTAAATTAAGAATCCTCCACCATAAAACTCGAACCCAAAGCTTCTCCAACACACCTAGACACTCCAAATTCATTAAACCTTTAAAGCCGTCATGTCATTTGTCATTTTATTGCTCACTTAAAAAATTTATGAGACCCAAAGCCCAATAGGCCCAATTCTACTAGGTCCAAATTCGGGGCGTTACAATCTTGTATTTGTTATCACCATTTCTTTATCCCTTTTTGTCGAGATTTGATTTTAAGCAGTTGTCTAACTATGTTCTATATTTCAGTTGTTAAAGTTCTTTCTTATTATTGTAAATATTGTTTACTTGATTTGTTCTTAAAAAAAATCGAAGTATATTCATTATTAGTTTTATAATTAAGTGATCTTATACGTTTAAATTCCACATCTTGAAAAAGAAACTCATATTATTAGTATTTCAAGTTTTCAATTATTCAGGATTAGTTTATTTTTCTGGTTAGGTAAATTGCCAATTCAATCTCGATTCTAACCCTCTAATTCAGCCTTTATCCATACCTTTAACCCGAGCCCCATTACAACCCTTTTTAAAGACCTTTTTGATCTGTGTAGCATCTCATTTTATAGTGGTGGAGATTTGATTTTCATGCAAGCATATGGGATTAACTTTTCATGTTCGACTTTTGAGTGCTTAATTTTGAACCTTAAACACCTTGAGTGATTTGAGTGAATCTTCAGTGAGGATGTCAACTCTTGTTGATTTTGAATTAAAGGTGATTATTTAGGTAAGGGGAAAAACCTATATTTTCATGCTACAAAAACTATGACTTTGATTGTTTGAATCTTTAGGACCCTTCTACTTAAATTATCAATGTATGAATTACCTTTGAATTATGATGAAACACTATTGATGAATATTATGAATCAAGGAAGTTCATTTTAATTGTGAGTTGAGAATTTTGCTTGAGGACAAGCAAATGCTTAAGTGTGGGGGTATTTGATAAACCATATAATGTACATATTTTAATCCCACATTTAGCATACTTTTGGATGATTTATTCCCTGGATTGTGGAATTTGGTGCTCCTAATCCTTTAATTTCATGTTTTATACTTAGGAGAGCACCGGAGGATGAAAAGAACGAGAAACGGGCCAAAAATAGAGAAAATGGGCCAAAGTACGAAATGCACAAGGCCTGGGCCCAAGCCCCACAGCCGTGCCTCCATTAGCAGACCCAACCACGGTCTGGCCTCGACTTACACGGGCGTGTCCCTGTCGCGACGTGTTTTAATTTCACTTGGTTTAAGATACTTAGGGTCGAAGAAAGACATTCCAAATGCCTATATAAACACCCTAAGTGCGACCTATGAGGGGGCATCCAGTTAGGCCGAAGAGCCAAGCCAGAGAGGCCAGAATTGTGGGATTTATTCGAAGAAAGCCAGTTGATTCATCTTAAGAAGCCAGATTCATACTCAAGACAGAGGATCTTCCCATCAAATTCCTTCAGGGTGTTTTAGGGTTTTTCTTGTGTTTTATTTTATATTTTCTTCTGAGATGTATTCTTTTATCATTATGAACTAAACCCCTTAAATACCTGAGGGGGATGAAACCTAACACGGATCTTGTTATTGTTTTCTGAACTATATGATAAATATTTAATTTATTCTTAATTATGTGTTCTTAATTCTTGCTTTGATATTTCAGGATATTGATTCAAGTATTGATGTGCTTAGGCAGTGGAGCAAAAGTCCCTGTTTAAGAGTAGATCTAGCATAATTAAGCGGAGTTGATCGTAACCCTAGAAATAGGATGACAAAAATCTACCGGATTAGGGTCAAACCTAATATGGAAAATCCATAGATCGAGTTAATGCAATTCTAGGGTTTTAATTAGAAAGAAATTTCAATTAATCAACCTAGGGTTAGACGTTAGTAGCCTTGAAAGAGGTATTAATATAAATTAGGGAATCCTACGAATCAAGTCAAGTGAATAAATCGTCTGGTTCAGAGTTAAATAACAAGTGAAGTCTAGGTGGATTCTTCCTTGGGTATTGTCTTAATCAATTTTTTTTTTCAAAAGTATTTTCCCAAATTCATTCTCTGTGTCTTAGCATCTTTAGCTTAGTAGTTAGTTAATTTTAGAATAAACAAAAATTCCCTAAATTTTTAGGCTAAATAATAAAAAGAAAGTTAGTATTAGTACTTTTGGTTCCCTTGGGTTCGACAATCCGGTCTTGCCACTAAACTATACTACTGTTCGATAGGTGCGCTTGCCTTATTCGTTGTCATAGTTAGTTTCTAGGCTTGATCATTCATTATATAAATTTTTAGGACTCTCACACATGATCAGATAGTTCTTCTCATGTGGCTTAAGTTGCTGGGAAGAATAAGCAATCACTTTCCCTTCTTACATCAACACATATCCTAAATGGTTGAGTGATGTGTCGCTGAATATAACAAATTCTTTTCCTATTTCAAGTTCGGTTAAAACCAAAGCTTCAGTCAACATTGCTTTCAACCTTTCAAAACTCTACTGGCGCTTATCAGATCATACGAAATTTACATTCTTCTATAGTAATCTAGTCAGTGAAAGGGCTATCATTGAAAATCCTTTTACAAATAGTCGGTTGTAAAAATTATCACATGGACCAAAAATTACCACTTTTCGTAGCCAGAATTTGAATTTTCTAAACTTAGCATACAAATGTTTTTCTCGCATTAGATGTCGGCCATGATCTTTCTCATTCTTTGAATAAATCAAAATACCATCGATAAACACAACAACAAACTGGTTTAGATATGGTTGGAAGATTCTGTTCATCAAATCCATAAAAGCGACAGGGGCATTACAAAAACTCGTAATGTCCATAGCGAGTTCGGAAAGCGGTCTTTGGCATATTTGACTCCTTAATTTTGACCTGATAATATCTCGATCGAAGGTCAGTTTTTGAAAACAACCTTATAATATCCCGATTGAAGGTCAATTTTTGAAAACAACCTTACTCCCTTAAGTTGATAAAAAAAATTGTTGATTCGGAAGTGAATACTTTTTCTTTATTATTACTTTATTTAACTCTCGGTAATCGATACACAATCGTAAGGTTTCGTCCTTTTTATTCATAAATAGAATTGGAGCTCCCCTAGTGATACATTAGTTTGGATAAACCCTCGGTCATAAGTTCTTGCAACTGAGCTTTAAATTCTTTAAATTCATCCGGAGTCATTCTATACAGTGCGATAGAAATTGGCACAATTACAGGTGTTACGTCAATAGCAAATTCAGTTTCCCTCTCAGGTGGCAAGCCTAGCAACTCTTTATCTGGGAATTCTTGAACTATAGGAACTTGATCTAATTTGGATCCTAGTATTTGAGTATCCAGAATATAGGCTAGATATGCTTCACGCCCTTTTCTATTCAATTCTTGAATTGACATCACAAAGATTATGTTGGTTGGGCATTCAGATATGTCGACCTCTACATTAATCATCTCACCCTCCACAGACTTTGACAAAATTCTTTTCTACTTATAATTGATTATAGCATCATGGTGAGTCAATCAATCTATATCGAGAATTACAACAAATTCATCAAACGGTAGAACCATCAAATTGGCCAAAAACTCACAACCCTCGATATTTAATGGACAATTTTTACAAATTTTATTAACAATGACACTCTAACCCAATGGGTTGGTTACCCAAACATCAAAATTTGTCATTTCTACTAGTATGTTTCTTTCTACTACTAATAAGGTGCAAATATATGAATAAGTTAACCCAGGGTCAATAAATTAATGCACAGATATATCAAATAAGGAGAAGGTAGTATGTTTCTTTCTGCTACTAATGAGGTGCAAATATATGAATAAGTTAACCCAGGGTTAATAAATTAATGCACAGATATATCAAATAAGGAGAAGGTACCATCAATAACATCAAGAGCAACAACCTCCTCTGGTAGGCACACGAGCCTCAGATCTCATTGATGCATCTCTTGCTCCTCCTTGATTGATACTAGAACTACCACTGGTTCTTAGCTTTCTACCTCTCTATGGGGCTGACACTGGCTTTACAACCTGACCACTGTTAACATCTGTCTTCCTCGAACAATCCCTCATGAAATGATCGGTGGACCCACATCTAAAGCAGGCTCTCCAAATGACCTTTACCACAGTTCTCGGAAACAAGTTTACTCATTTTTTTGAACATATCATACACTAGCTACTGATGTAGCTTGATGTCGCAGATTACATGACCTCGGTATTTCTCTCCTCAAGATCCTTGTAGGAGTGGAGGAATGACTTTAGAAAACCCTCCAATTTTTGGATGGAGGCGTCAGAAAAGATTGGGCCATACTTCTCTTTCTAAAATCAAGAATTTTAGATTTGGCTTACCTCTTCTCATTTCAGATGTCTTCCATTTTCTAAGCTCATTCAGATAAAAAAAACTCTTTTAGCTCTAGAGCTCCCACTAGCATATGAATATCTTCATTTAATCCCCACCCAAAATAGGTACACATCTCCACTTCGATGGACACAAGCTCCCTAGTAAGTTGCTAAGGCAAACAAATTGTAACACCCCTTACCCGAGTCTGAGGCTGAGACCGGATCCGAGACATTACTACACTTGAACTTGCTAAAACACGTATTTACTGGCTATAAAATTTCGTTCTGAATTAAAGGCTTCTCTTTCTTAAACAACTCATACATCTCATAGGCCTACAAGGCCTTAAACACATATCTGGAAACTTTTAGAATTCAATTGAAAACTTTTCCTTAAAATAGGGGTCACACGTCTATGTGGCTTGGGACACGCCCGTGTACCCCTAAGACATGCCCGTGCCTTCCACCCGTGGTCGACACTGACTAATTACACACAGCCTTGACACGCCCGTGGACTTAGACCGTATGTTTTACCTTGATATACTGATTTATTCACACGGCCTGGGGCACAAGCCCATGTTCTGACCGTGTGTCACACGCGTCCTATACAAACGATCGTGGGATTAGCCCGTGGTCTATCCTGACTTAAGACACTAACATGCAGGGAACACACGGCCTAGACACACGCCCGTGTGTCCATTCGTGTGGACACTTGAAGGCTATTTACCAAGCCAATTGCCACACTGAAAGCAAGATCAATCTCAAATTCAACTCAACAACTCAAATTACTACATTTTTCATGAACAATACTACATATTTCATTGATATCGAAAGACATACATACTTAGTCAATCTTGGCCAATCACTTAACCATATACAAAAGAATAATAAGCTTGATAGCCTATACTTTAGCTCTTCGTAAAACATATACTCAAAATGAATTGTTTCCTATACATGCCATACTTAAATATAAACATCTTGGCTGTACCAAAATAGCGATTGACAGTGTGCTCCGAGCTCCGATGCCGATGATCCACGATATTAGCTTGGCAAAACTACATGGAAAGAGAAAATAAAAGACGTAAGCATTTAGCTTAGTAAGTTTGCATATAATGCACATAGGGACATACTTGTTTAACATAACCCTTTAGCATAAACAATAGCATGATTATTTCAGCTATTTAAGCTTACTTACTCTTACTGATCTCTTACATATCGCATGATACTTACTAATCTCATGCTCGTGAGATAAACAAGGTACCTGTATCACTTGATCACATAAATCAGCATACTTTACTATAATAATCATAATTTCTAATTCATCATTCATAACATGATTAATACTCATTTCCAAGTTGATAATAGCTTTGCTTACTTAATTTTCTTACCATCTCATTTAAACTTTACTCATTTGCCCGATGAATTTCTATGAATAATCGAGGATACTGAATCTCATCCCACATATAACTTGATGCCAAAGCCATATCCTCGATATGGTCTTACATGGGATCTCTCATCTTGGGATTGAAGCCATGTCTTGACATGGGCTTACTCGAAGTCTTCCTTGTGTGTTCCCTTGGGAACTTACCATTGCCATGTCTTGACATGGTCTTATTTGGTATCCTCATGAACTGGTCAATGCCGAGCCTTGGCTTGGACTTACATGAAATCTTTCTTATCTCATGTGGTAGATCAAGTATCCTAAGTAATTTAACTTTAATCGGGACTTTCTCATGCTTAATCTCATTGATTTCTTTATTTAACATAGCAATAAGCATTTCTATGGTAATAATGTACATTATACTAAGCAATTCAATGACAATAATCATAAAGCTTAGAAATTATACAAACTTACCTCAATATACAAAATGTATGTAGATATGCAATTTAGCCCTTAACTTTGTTCTTGCTTCAGTTTCAATCCGGGCTTCGTTTTTCTTTATCTATAATAATAGTTTAGATAATTTAATACTCACATTGACTAAATTGACTATTAACTTATACTTTGGAAAAATTACTATTTTGCCCCTAAACTTTCTCATAATTACACTTTTGCCCCTAAACTTTCTCATAATTACACTTTTGCCCCTAAGCTCATAAAGTGATTTACATTAAACTTTATAATACTTCATGCTCAGCCGATTCATTGTCTCAACTATAGCAATAACCAATTCTCACTATTTCTACCATGTATGAAAAATTTCATAACTATTACAAACTAGTCCTTACTAGCATTTTTCATGAAATTCATTTAGAAAAAGATGTTTATCTAACATCATGCTCTCATAATCTTCCATAAAATATCATTTAACAAACATGTCATACAAGGGTAGATTTTTGAACATGCATCTTAGCTCATCTTATAGCTAAAAATAGCTAATTCATGTTACGAAGACTCCAAAAAATACGAAGAATATTAAAAACGAGGCTAAGATGAACTTACTAGCAAGCTTGAAAAATAGAAGAACCCTAGCTATGGCTTCCTTCAATTTTCGGCACTTGGGGAAGAAGATGAGAATGATTTTTGTCATCTTTTTCCCTTATTAATCATTTAATTGATAAATGACCAAAATGCCCTTCTCTTTAAAATTTCACCAATTACTAACTCATGTCCATTTTTGTCCAAAAATTATAATTTAGGCAAATTACTATTTACGGACTTCTAATTAATATTCTAAAGCTATTTCATACAAAAAGCTTCTAGAAACTCATATTTTGTAACTTTTGCAATTTAGTCCTAATGGACCTTTTAATGGAAATCTCCATAAAATTTCTACATGAAATTATCATAATATCATGCAAACATCTCAATACCTTAAAAACTCATAGTTATACTTCGGATTTGTGGTCTAGCACCACTATTTCGACTAGGCTCTAAATCGAGCTGTTACACAAATTCTCGTTCATATTCAGCTACCGACCTCTCTTCCTGTTTCAGATCCATAAATTTTCTTTTCTTCTTTTCTAAATACAACCGATTAAAGTATTTCTTTTTTAAACTTGGCTTGAAAGAACTCCCAATTTACCCAATCTCTCGAGGTTACAGTTATCAAAGTTTTCCACCATTGATACACTTCCTCTTTAACTAAGGACACAATGCACCTCACATAGTCCTCTAGGGTACACATCAACTCGTCGAGGACTTCAAGGTATTTTGTAACAAACTATTTTTAGTCAAATCAGAATAGTAGTTTTGGGACCACAAATTTGAAGTTGAAATAATTATTTTATTATTATTTTAATTTCTGTGGCATGATAATATGTTTGTGTGAAAACTTCGTTAAGAAATTTTATCGTTTCATTGATTAATTAGAGAAACAGGACTAAATCGTGTAAAGCGTAAAATTTGAGTTCTAATAGCTAAAGGTGTCTAATAGTTGTAGAACCTTAAATTAAAGGTCCTTATGTTGTAATTATCCCATTTTTAATATGAGTGGACACTTATGGACTTATATTAAGTGATTTTATTGAATATTAATAAATGTTAAAATAGTAATTTATAAATAACTTAAGCATAATAATAAAACAAAAGGCCATTTGATGTTTTCATCTTCTCATAGTCGAATGTTAGGGTGGAGAAAACCATTAAAATAGCTTCAAGTATTCAGTCACTTGGTAGTTCAATTGGTGAGTATTTTTCTCTCGTTTTTTAATGATTTCTAGGTTTTTGTGGTCGTTGCAGCTAGTACTTGCTAGCCCAAGGACTAATATGCAAAATTGTTAAAGATTTTGAATGTTGTCATTGATGAATATGTATGATTTTTGGTGATTGATGATAGATTTTGAATTTTTTTGATAGTTAAACGAGTTTTGTAAAGTGATTTTTAGTGAAAATACAAAATAGGGATTAAATTGGGAAATGTTAAAACTTTGTGGTTGAAATGTGAAATAAATGATGGGTCGCTAGGGGCATTATGGTAATTTAGCTAGCATGGGTATATTTGGAATTTCTTTAATTTGTGATTTTATGAAATAAGGACTAAATTGTGAAAGATATGAAAGTTTAAGGGCTAATGTGTAAATTAGCTCAACTGTATATTTTGGATTGAATTGAATAAATAGATGATTAAATAAGTTAATTTTGAATACATTTAGATCAAGAAAAATGAAATTCGATCAAGATCGGGGGAAAACTAAAGTTATTGACTAATCGACTTATTTCGTCGTTTTTACATCCGAGGTAAGTTCGTATGTAATAAGCATTGTTATAATTATACTTTAAATGCTTTGATATTGAATAAATAGTATATACGAGACTACAGTCATGTTTGACGACAATTCGGTTATGTATGGCACTTAGTGCGCGATTCGAGATAGCTTCGGCTATGTATGGAACTTAGTGTGCGAGATTAAAATAGCCTCAGCTATGTATTGGCACTTAGTGTGCGAGAATTGGGTATTCGACATTATTCCGTTTGGGTATGAGTTTGTTACGGATTGGTTCAGGTATGTATATGAATCATACGAGCTTAAAATTGAAGAAGTTGTGAAGTTTTCATATAAGCATATGATTAAGCATGTGGAAGGTTTGTTAGTATTTATGAATTACAAGCTAACAAGTTCAAATTGATTATTTGTGTATTTATGATTAGTTGAGTTTATTTCATACGAGCTTACTAAGCTATAAAGCTTACTTTGTTCATTTTTCCCATGTTTTGTAGTGTTATCAAAGCTAGCTCGCATTCGAGGATAGTCAGAGATCGTTTCACACTATCCACCTTTCACTCTGTAAAAGCCCAATTTCGGTGAAATCGGAATAGTGGTTTTGGGACCACAAATCTAAGCTGAAAATATAATTTATTTTTATTTTTATTTTTTTATATAGACCGTATTATGTTAGAAAATTCATGTGAAAATTTTGGTACAAAAATTTTATCGATTTAGTGCTTAATTACGAGAAGGACTAATCGCATAAAATGCGATAGTTGAATTCTAGTAGCTATAAGGATTAAATAGGTATGGAATTCAAAACTTAATGTCCTTATATGGTAATTAGACCATTCAAAAAAGTATGTAGATTTTTCTTGGTGACTCATCCTTGGAAATATAGAAAAAGGGTAAGGACTAAATTGGAAAGTGAAAATTTTAATTAATTAAAAGATGATAAATTAGATATCATCTTATTTTCTCATTATCTTCCCCAAAAATAAAACATAGGAACCCAAGGAGAGAGAGAAGAAACTTTCATGGCCAAATTGGGTAAGTTTTCTTATCCCATTTTTAGTAATTTTGATATTTTTGGAATCGGGATAGTCTAAATTATATATTTGGGGGATTAAATTGAAAATTTATCAAGATATGAAAAATGATTCATGGATGTATATGCTAAAAATTAGAAATTTATGGTAGAAAATGAAAGATTATTGATAGATAAACAATTTTTACAAAGTGATTTATGATGAAAACATGATTTAGGGACTAAAATGTAAACTTGTGAAATTAAAGGAAAAATTCTAAAATTTTTAAATTTTGTAATGGGGCTTTGGTTAGGCTTGGAGTAGGGAGTAATTTGCACAAGTTTCATTTTTTGAGCCTAGGGATGAAAATGGAATTTATGGAAAAGTTAAAGGCAAAATGGTAATTTTGCCTAGGATGCAAATTGAGTCCACTTGAATGTGAAATGTGGTAAATTAATATTAAATTTACTCGTATAGATCCAGATAGACAAAATACGGAGTTAGAACAAGGAAAAAGAGGAAAATGTCGGATTAGTAGTTGTTTGTAGAAGAACCTTTGTCGAGGTAAGTTCGTGTAACTAAATTGTATATATTTTTATGATTGAATTAAATGTTGTACTTTTGAATTGTATAAATGCCTTAGTTTTGTGAAATGATCACATATTCGTCAAAGCCCGATAAATGAAATGTGCCCGATCGACAATAATGCTCGATAAATGATAAATGATAAAAATGTAAATTTTATACTTGAGTTGAATGTGAACACTTAAATTGTATGAATGCATAAATTTATGAGATTGAACATATACCCAACAATTGCCTGATAAATGTTAAATTCCGTTTGAATAAATGGATGTTGGTGGATAAATTTGATTTCCCTTATAAAACTGTATGTGTTGCAGAATGGATTTAACCCGGACAGGTAATCCGAAATGAGCCTCTTGAGTATATGTTTCAATTAGGATTTAGCCTGGACTGGTAATCCTAATTGGATGGATTTAGCCTAGACTGATAATATAGATCAGACTCTATAGGGAATTCTTTGTCATATAAAGGATTTAGCCTGGACTGGTAATCCGACAAAGTCCTTAGATCTATGTTTTAGCTAGAATTTAGCCTGGACTGGTAATTCTGATGTATGATACGTGGCTCAAGAATGTACCTACTAGGTACTACTGAGTATGAATTGACGGATTCTGGTTTGTACACCTCGAGTGCACTACCGGTGTATCCATCGATAATCCAAATAAATTCAACGGGTACAACTCTTGACATGAAAAGAATTTGAATAAGAAATGAGTTATTACACGTAATAGTCTGAAATACATGAAAAAATGATACGTGACGATTGATATAAGAAAACATGAGATGATGATACTTGTACATGAAATTAATTTGATGAATATGTCATCCTTGATTATAGACTTGTATACTTTGAGTGTACTACTACTTGTGTGACATTGATATTTCGAGAAATATAAATAAAGTTCTGATATGAAATAATCTGAACTTGAGATGAACTATTATGAAATTATACTTGTAATATAAAGAGATGATTTATGCATGTTAAATGAACAAATGTTATGGAATGCAAATGTGCATGGAAACTTGATTGTTGTTGAGCCCAAACATGTTTTGAGGTTATTATGGAATATATGACTAACAAGGGCAATGAGGATATGTGTAGGGCTTGAAGTCAAATTGAATGAATGTGCCTTACATAGTTACCTCAAAATAGAATGAATGGTAAGTTAAGTACCATGTTATATAAACTTACTAAGCATACAATGCTTACCCCATTTTATTTTCCCTATTTTAGAGTAAATCAGAAGCTCGGCGGAGATCACTCACACTATCCATCGACCCATGTCAATATAATATGGTAAATCAATTACGGTTGTAATGGCATGTATAGGATATGTTGGCCATATTGGCATGTAAATATAAATGATACTTGTAATCTAGCCATTGGAATGGCTAGTAATAGTTGTTTTGATATACTTGTAATGTTATGTAATGGTAACTATATATGAATGTCAAGTAGTTGATCAAATCATGTTTAACACATGAATTGAACCAAGGTAAGCTAGTAAACATGTATGTATGCAATGATAGGCCATGTTGAATGATGAAATTTGCTTATTTGAATGCTTGGATTGGTTGGATTGTACTTGGTATGTTTTGGTGCAGGAAAATGGTAAATTTGGGTGACAAATGAGGCTAGGAAATGGCTTTATTTTGTCTACACGGGCAGACACACGAGCGTGTGTCTAGACCATGTGTGACACACAGCTTACCCCATGGGCATGTGGCATGGCTGTGTGTCCCCTACACCTTAAATTTTGAGAGACAGAATGCTTAGAATTGAGCACATGGGCAGAGACACGGGCGTGTGTCTCAGCCATGTGGTAGACACGGCCTTGAACACGGGCATATGTCTTGGTCGTGTGAAACCTGCACCTAATTCGAATTGAATTAATTAACCACACGGCCTAGCACACGGGCATGTGGCATGATCATGTGGCGCAAGCCAGAGAGCAACCTAAATCGGACACGGCCTGAGGCACGGGCGTGTCTAAGGGTCACATGGGTGTGTGAGCCCTGCACCTTAGAAAAATTTTGAAATTTTGCAAAAAATTCATAGAGGTCACGATTAAGTTCTGACTCAATTCTAATGTTCGTATTGGACCTTGAGGGTCCATCTAAGGGATATTACGAATGATCTCGGTTAATGATTAATGATTGACATGATTTATCTTAAAATGTTCTGAATGTTTCGGTAATACTCCGTAATCCTGTTCCGGCGACGGACATGGGTTAGAGGTGTTACACACTCGATACCTATGAAGTTAGTATTTTAAGTATATGGCATGTATATGGACTATGGTCATGTTGGTTATGTTTTGGTAGTGAGTTTTTCCATTTGAGATGGCTTGTAAATATATATGTTTTGGTTTGTAAATATAGCCATGAGATTTGGCTTAATTTGGTGGATTTGGTTATGTGCTTATATGTGCATTATGGTTGATATTTGAGTTCATGAATGGCTTGTTATTAAGCTTGTGGATATTGTCATAATAAAGGTTAATTGGTTGATGTTGGATTTGAATTGTATTTGTGAATTGGTGCAAAATGATGTATGTTTGGCAAAGGTTTAGCTAGTTGTTTGGTATATGTAATTAGATGTGATTTAGTCTTGATTGTGGCTTAAATTGATGTTCATTTATGCTTTGAATTGTTTCCATTTGGGTTGATGTAGGTACATTTAAATTAGGGTGGCAGATTCGCTTGGTAAATAGCCTATTTTTGTCCACACGGGCAGAGACTGGGCGTGTGTCTTAGTCGTGTGTGACACACGATTATGTTACACGGTCATGTGTCCCCTGGTGTTAAAATTGAAGTGAAGTCAGTATGCTCCACACGGTCTCACATACGGGTGTGTCATCGGTCGTGTGGTACAAGTCAGCATACCCACCTAATTGGCACACAGCCTAGCACACGGGCATGTGATTTGGCCGTGTTGCATAAGTCAGTATACCCTAAAGGATTGACATGGCCTAGCACACGGCCTAGCACACGGCCTGATACACGGGCGTGTGTCGCCACTTTGAAGGGCACATGGGCTAAACACACGGACGTGTGGTTGGCCGTATGACCCAAGTCAGGAAGCTCACTTGTTTGGACGCGGGGTAAGACACGGGCTGGGACACGGCCATGTGCTTCCATTTCGAATGTTCACACGACCTGTGACACGGGCGTGTCTAGTGGCCGTGTGAGACACATGGCCTGGCCACACGGGCGTGTGTCCCCTGTTTTGAGAAAAAAATTCTAAGTGTTGAAATTATTTCCTGAGTTATCAGTCTAGTCCCAAACCATTCCCAATGTATGTTTAGGGCCTTGTAGACTCGTATTAGGGACAAAGTGATTGAGATTGATTGATGATTGCTTGTAATGTGAAAATTTATGCAGAGTTGAATGTTTAATTGTTTTATAAGTCTAGTAATACTCCGTAACCCTATTCTGGTGTTGAATACGGTGAGGGTGTTACATATTTTCTAACAAATAATCAACGTTTTTTGAGTCGTCATCTTTCTTGCCTTTAAACTCCTTCACTCCGCTGGTAGAGTTTTTTAATCAAAAGGTAGGCTACTGATACTCGATTGGGAACTTGACGTTGGGGTGATGCCACTGGGGCATTACCGGTGGAGGAGGGGGCATTTGTAGTTTAGAAGCTGAAGGGGTAGCTCCCATATATTATGTGAACCACTAGTACATCATATGTAAAAAGACATCCTTGGCCTCATTTCCTAGCCCTTGCAGAACAGGCAAACTTTGAGTAGCTCCATAATTAGAAACGATAGCATTACTTTCAATTTCATCACTTCTAGCATAATTATAATCAGCTGATATGGTTTATCTATATTTTAAATAGAGCCAGTTTGGATCAGAACGCATCACACTATCACAGACTATTGTGGCATGAATTACTAGACTCGACTCACTCTATGATTTAGTCCTAAAATCAACTAAATCGTAACTCTGTTACCATCACCCCTTACCCAAACTGATTTGGAATACCCTAAACCCGATCCGGTTCGTCGGATTCAGATTTCGGGTGTTACAGTTGCTTTCCATTACAGACTTTTTACTGACTTATAAAATTTTACAACTCAATTGAAAAATCTTCTAACTGAATTTACATCTGAGACACAGTATATAATTACATTGACCATGATGGGCTTTACATGATAATAGTATGACTTAGTTACATAGTTCTAATCATTTACTTTTAGGTGTTATCACTGACTCGACCATATTACTGACATGGTTTATATACAATCCTAAGCCTTATAAACGAGTCTATCAGTTATTTACATTATTCCCATCAGACTTGATTATGCCAACCTAAGCTCACTCTGTATGCATAACAACCTAACGCGCCCCTCCTTAGGCGTAGCCCTGGCATCGTCCCTCTTAGCTTAGCCTCAATCGAGTTACCTGTGACATAAGAACACATAGGTAAGTTCAATATAACTTAGTAAGTAATCTCTCATTTACCTGAGTCTCATCTAAGAACTTCTTTTATTTAACTTCTTATCTATTATTCTTCAACTTGACTCTGGTAGATACATCCCTTAGATTATATTCGTTATACCATGGGTGTCATGCTTTGCACTGAGGTAATATATTGCCTTTCATACCTTCTGTACTACTTTCGCATTCCTTATCTTATTCCTTCATTATTCCTTAATCATTCCCGTTGTAGAGGGCCTTATAGACAGAATACCTTTGGTTCGCCACTCATGCTGGCACGCTGTTCTTACCTTGATACTATATGGGGTTCGCCTTAACACTATATAGAATTTTTCCTTAAGAGTTCTCCATACTTATCGTTCCTTTAGAGGACTTCATACGTTGTTTTATCATAGTTCTATATAGATTCTTTTCTTTTTGTTCAGAGTCCACCACAGAGGCATTTCTTTCAAATGGTTGGCACAATGACCATTATTTAGACTATGCCATTAAGGCATTCCTTTTCAAAGATAGCCACAAAGGCTTCCGTGTCCAGACATTTGCCATAGAGGCATTCCTTTCAAAGGTTCGCCACATAGGCTTACCTTTCTTAAGTTTTGCCACAAATGCGTTCTTTAACATTCAATACTCGACACAAAGGCTTTCCAAACCAGAGTTTTTCTAAAAATGAGTTTTTTAACTGGTGTTTTAAATGATAGAGGTTTGCCTAAACTCACACTTAGTGAGGTTTGCCCCTCACCATTTTGGGACACACAGAGAACCACATTAGGTAATATAACCTTCCTTAAATTTTCCCATATAATGTCATAACCCACCACTTACGATCTTACACGATATGGTTTTCTTTGCCATGGCCATAAACTTGTCCTTTCAAAGATTTGTGTTTTTAGTCCCGACAAACCCCTTTGATAACTCTAGAGACAAACACAGACTCATCATGCATTGACTCATCATATAATGACTTGCTCATGACAGACATATTCATACTTTCAGACTCATATGCACACCATAATGATTCAGATTCATAAGTCTTACTTTTCTTATCAGATTCGTCACATCACACTTTACTAGTTTCAGTCTCACGCTCTGGCCACCTAACATAGAAGTTTATAGAAGGCATGCAATGCATGTAAGAGTCAGTTTAGAGACTCACCTGATAAAGATGTTTAGTAGCTCGGGCACCAGGCTTAAAGATTTCTTAGAACTACAGCAACCACTGCCTTGTAAAAACAAAAGATTTTCCATCAACACCCATTCAAACAACCTTTACAATTATCCTACCCAGATAATTCTCTAACAGAGCTTTATTTTCTTCTTGCACTCATAAAGATCTACTTTCGCAGATTAATAAGACTTACCTTGGAACGGAGAAATCACTGATAAAATCTAGGGTCTCAAGTCCAGCTTAAAGAAATACTGTTGTTACTTTCAACCTTAGATTTCAATATTTTTGAAGGGAGAAGAAGAGAACTCTATTTCTTCAAACTTAAAGACTTAATGGTATAATCTAAGTCTTAATTAGAACTTGACAAATGTCACATCACTATTGAATTGTCTTATCAAGGTATACAACTTCTGAAAAACCTAATTGAGTATTCCCCCTTATCTTTCAACTATCCTAGTTCACGTTTGGTTAGTTCCTAACTAGCTTACCTTGTAACTTAACTGGTACAGAACCACAGTTACAGGGACACTATACCACTGGCATAACTCATATTAAAAAAAAACATATTAAAAAAAAAAATCATCTTACTTAGCCACAATTCTCATTCCTTAAACCTTTAGTAACCTGACATAGAAACTATATTCTCTTGTACTCGTTTTGGAGTTCGCCCACACCATATGCCAAAATGTGTTTGGATGAATACCACTTCGCCAATTATACTTCTATAAGACTACACGCCAGGTCTGGTGTCTTCTAGGACTGAAGCGTTTCAGGCGCACTTATAAAGTTCTTATACCTCATCCAATTCTAACACTGTGCATTCTCAAGATCTACTCTATATGCCTTACTTTCATAAATAATATCTATACACGTGGGCTTCGTCAAATCTGAGATGTAGGAAGCTACATTCGTTGCCAAAGCAACTTCATACAATTTTACAAAATTCAACCAATCACATATGCAAACAAGTATCACTCACATTTTAAATATGCATCACAATCATTTTCGGGTCTCACACGAGCTTACGAAAGCTCTTTTATTAACCCGGTCATGAATTAGGACCAAATTGTAAAGTTTTGTAATTCTCAGACCAACGTCATGACTTCACCCTTCCCGCATCGTGATGTCGCCAAATTAGTAAGTCACGTCGCGACTTCATGCATATTGACATCGCAACAACACTCATTGTTGGCCACGTTATGACCTTAGAAGTTAGAAGTCCTAACGTGGCCCTTATTTTTGGTAAAAAAAATACCATTTCGTACCTAATCATATGCTTTAACCATAACCTAACAATACATATATTCTCATGTCATTTTCACCTATACCAAAACATGTATATTCAAGCTAAAACAAGTCTATAACACCTTAAGAATTTGATCATTCAAATGACATAATTTATCTGTTCAAAACCAATACATATTCCAACCATTTATCAACTCAACTTACCATTTCCTTCTATATGCAATCTTAGCATATATATATATATATATATATATCATGCACAAGTTTAAAATCATCAAATCAATAACATCAACCAATGCCAAACTATTCATCATTTGGTACATACACCAAGCTTCACATACAATTCAACATTAACCCTAAACTCAAGCTTACCATACTATCAAGAAAATGACAATTTCCATACACCTTATCTCTATTTACATGCCACAACTTTGATAACCAAAATAAACACATTGCTACCAATTTGGTGATAGTGTGAACTTTACAATGATCCAGATCGATGATTTCTTCAAGGTTACGATCTACAGGGGAAGGAAAACAACTAGAGTAAACATTTTGAATGCTTAGTAACTTCAAATAGAAAATATTATGCTTACCTTGTTCTTACATAAACATTTAAGCTACCATAGTTTGACATAATGTTAGCTAGAACATGACACTTAAACATCAACAAGGTGAGTATATATATATATATATATATATATATATATTCATGGTCAGTGGAAGCCACAAGTAACTCAAACATACAAATCCATATTACTTTCATATTACCTATCCCAATGGAATACTCATCCAAAAAATCAAAAGGTTATACCAAGTGTACATGATTCAATTTAATCACATTTGCTATCATCAATTGTAAAGATATATTTTTTTTATCAATTCAATTCGTTTAATGACATTTCAATTTTAATATCAAGCCCATTTCATCATATTTCCAAATTTTCAATTTAATTTTATTATGTTCCGCCCGATGAGCCCTAGTAAATGAACTTGGATACACGAGTAACCTACACCACACTAGTTGCTCATCCGAGCTGAGTATATATATATATATATATATATATATCAGGTTATCCATATAGGCTAAATCTATATCACGAAACATCAGGTTACTCGTCCGAGCTAAACCTGTGTCACATAATACCTGAGAATCCTCAACAAATGTTGGATCTCCTAACATCTATAACCAATCCCATACAAGCGTGCATAATACCTTATTGGCATGCCAATCATATCCTAACATTACTAAGTTCACACAGGCATCCATTTCACATATTTCAATATCATCCTTGTAATCATTTACATTTACAGATCACAACCTATATAGGGATCACATTTTTCATTTCCATATCATGTAATCATTCATACTTACACATTTGTACCCTGTGTTATTATGTAATAATCAATTATAACACAATATTTCAATTCAATCCTTTACTAGCCAAGTATGCCAAATTCCATAATATTTCAACTATATTGAAACATTCATATACTAACTTAAACACAAGCATACACATATAATACAAAATGAAATAGTAAGTTCCATATGAACTTACCTGTTCAAAATGTGAAAAGAGTAGATATTTCAAGGACTAATATGCAATTTTAACTTTTTCCTTGTTAGCTTCATTTTGATCCAAATCTTGATTTATACAATTATTTAATATCAACAATTAATGCCAAACATTCTCATACAATATTATGATATGCATGAACCTATATGAACTCATTTTTCAATATCTCTAAAATTTTACATTTTATTAAATTTAGTCATTGAACTCAGGATAATCATAACTTTCAATTCCTAGTTTCGGATTAAAATTTGATTTCATATATTATTAGGGAACTTATATTTTCTATTTCTAACATAACTTCATAAAAACTTTCACGTTTATTCAATTTGGCTTAATTCAAAGTTAACTAACAAGCTAAATAACCTTATAATCTAGTCCTTTTTCACTCGATTTTAAGCTTAATTCTACAAGAAATCAATAATGGCAACTTCCACAAATTTTAACGATTTTATAAATTGGTACATGGGCTAGCTATTTAAGCTCTCGTGACCTAAAATGGATAAAAATTATAAGAACATATCTAAATTCTATACCTAATTTATATGGACGAATGCTTGAAACCCTTGGATGATTTTTCTTTGTTCTTTCCTATGGAGAATCAGTCATGAAAGGAAGAAAAAGGTGATAATTGTAACACCCCCAACCCTTGTCCGTCGCCAGAACAGGATTACGGAGCATTGGCGAAACATTCAGAAACATTTACAGATAATTGATGCAAGTTATTATTCAAAATCCGAAATCATTCGTAACATCCCTTAAATGGACCCTCGAGGTCCAATACGAGCACTAGAATCGAGTCAAAACTTAATCGAAACCTCTAAGAATTTTTCGCAAAATTTCAAAAATTTCCTAAGGTGCAAGGCTCACACGCCCGTGTAGTCCAAGGGACACGCCCGTGTGACCCTAGGACACGCCTGTAACAGCCCAATTTTGGGGCTAGCCGAAATAGTTGTTTCAGGACCACTAATCCGAGGTTGGTGAAAATTATTTTAGTATTATTTATTATGCTATGGCATTAATATATGGCTATATGAAAATTTTGGTTCTTTAATTTTAGCAATTGTATATTTAATTGTGAAAAATGACTAAATCGCATAAAGTGTGAATGTTCCATTATAAGTGGTAGAGGTGTCTAATAGCCAAAGAATATCAAATTGGCTGTTCTTAAAGTGAAATTAGGCCATTGGATGTGTGATGGCCGGCCATATAGCTTAGGGGGACAAGAGCATTAATTTTAGTCAAAATTTGGTGACATTAAGTGATAAAAAAATGAATAAAATAAGATAAAAAGATGAGATATCATCTTTTACTATTCCTTCTTCTTCTACCACCGAATATTGAGAGGAAATAAGGGTTCTTGGAGTTCAAATTTTCAACAAAACAAATCTCTTGCAAGTAAGTGATTTTGGTGGTTTTATTACTAACTTGCTAAATGGTTGAAATTTTAGGGACTTGCCATGAGAGTGTTCATGTTGTTTGCTGAGTTTTTGTGGACGAAAATGAATGATAGTGAGTTAAGGAACAACATTTGTGAAAGGTGTTAGCATGAAAACACCTAAATAGGACTTGAACGCAAAGATTTAAAATGTGTAATAAATGCATGAAATAATTGGAATTATGAGTAGTTGTAAAAGTAATAAATCTTCATCTAGGCTTGTTTAATGAGAAAATGTGATGAAAATTATTTACGAGTCTAGGGGCAAAATCGTAATTTTGCCATAGTACAAGGGCAAAACGGTCATTTTTTTGCCTAAGTAGAGATTATGACGTATTATGATTAGAAAATGATTGAATGAGTGAATTTTGTTGTTATAGACCAAGAAGAGCGTGGAATCAACCTTGACCAAGGAAAAAGGCAAGGTTACGGAATAGACCGTTGATTAATGCATTTTGCACCGAGGTAAGTTTATGTGTAAACGATGCATCTTAAATACACATGTAATTGCTTATTGGTGCATTGTATGATTGAGAACACTTACGATTTAAATAGATGGAAATTTGTAGAAAGTGAATAAACTCCATATGAAAGTTGAAATAAATATGTAGGTTGGAATATTACCCGTAGTAAATAAATGGTGGGCTATGTGCGATACCACATTATCACTTATTCACGATGGGATGTGTGCGATACCATCGTTATTATTATTATTTGGTGGGCTAAGTGTGATACCATCGTAATTATTCTTGTTGGAGGGCTATGTGCGATACCACCCTGTAAATAATAAATGGTGGGCTAAGTGCGATACCACCGAGTGTTTGGTATTACTAAGAATGGTTAATTGTGTAATTGTGATGTGTTGTTCCATGTGATCATGCGATGATCAAGTGCAGGGATGTATGTTAAATAAATAGAGCATTTGGTTGTGATATGGTTGGATTGTGGTAAGAGATGAATGAGTAAGCATGATCTTGGATTGTGAAATGCTATTTATTTATTAGCACAGGTTATGATGTTTATTTTTTACATGTAAACTTACTAAGCTTAAAGCTTACCCCCTTTCTTTTCTCTTGTTTTATAGTGACAATGAGTCGAGTTGGGATACAGAGATAATTGGAAGATCACCCACACTATCAGCTCATCTCGGTATATTTAGAACTAGCATTTTGAGTATGACAATGGCATGTATAGGAGCTAGACTAGGTATATTGTTTTGTTATTTTGGCCAAATGTATTGGCTCCTTATAGATGAAATCTTTTGTATATTGCCATAGTAAATGGCTCTGTGTTATCAATCAATGGAATGAAAGGTTATTCATAAGTGTGTAGAGTATACGGTTGGGTTGTTTGGGTATAAATATGCATGAATGAATTGATGATAGAGGGTGAATTATGCTTGAGTGAGTTAGAGTGATGAAAAAGCTTGCCAAATGGCCTTATTCTTATCCACACGGGTAGGCACACGGGCGTGTGTCTAGGCCGTGTGTGACACATGGTCAATTGCATGGGTGTGTGACCAGGCCGTGTATCCCCTTGCATGTTAGAATTGCAAGTCAGTAAGCTCAGTATTAAACACAAGGGCAGAGACACGGCCGTGTGTCTCAGCCGTGTGGGAAGCACGGCCAAAGACATGGGCGTGTGCCTAGGCCGTGTGAAGTCTGCACCCGATTTAGGAATTTAATTCGACACATGGTCTAAGGACACGGGCGTGTGCCTTGGTCGTGTGACCATAGTGAGGTGATGATGTCATAAATAGAATGTCAAGGTTTTGGCACACGGACTGAGACACGGGCGTGTCGAGGTCGTGTAAAGAACACGGGCCAGGGACACGAGCATGTGTCCGGCCGTGTGAAATAAGTCAATGTCAACCACGGGTGAGGGACATGGGCTTGTGTGACCACATGTCAACCACGGGTGAGGGACATGGGCTTGTGTGACCACATGACCTGCCCACACAGGCTTGTCCCATTTCACATGGGCGTGTGGCCCCTGTTTAGGTGAAATTTTTCTAAGTGCGTAAAAGTTTTCAATTATTTTCGAAACCTTCCGGAAGTATGTTTAGGGCCTCACAGGCCCAGTATAAGGATGTTAGATATGTGAATGGAAAAGTTATAATTTGGAATGACATATGATAGCCCAAAGTTGTATGACTATGTGAGTTAAGTACGGTAACGCCTCATACCCGATTCCAGCGTAGAATACGGGTAAGGGGTGTTACAACGCCCGTGCTACAGGTCGTGTTCGGCCCCGTGTAACTCTTTGACTTGTGCGAACGGCTATGACACACGCCCGTGTGCTCAATTCTGAGCATTCTGCTTCTCAAGATTAAGGTGCAGGGAACACACGACCTAACTACACACCCATGTACCTGGCCGTGTGTCACACACGGTCTAGACACACACCCATGTGTCTGCCCATGTTAACAAAACAAAGCCATTTCTAGCTTTATTTCTCACCCAAAGTCCTACACCAAACTTACATCCAAATACCAACCATTCCAAGCATTGAATTCAAGCAATTTGCAACATCTAACATGATATATTGTTACATGCTTTCATGCTTTTAATCTTATCTTTTAAAAGCATACTCATTTAACCTTTCTCAATCAATCAATATTAAACACTTATGTTATCTCTATAAGATAAACTTAAACACATATATATACATGTACCAAAACATAATCATCACTAGCCATTCCAATGGCTAGATTACAATAATCATTTACATTTACATGCCAATATGGCCAATATAACCTATACATGCCATTATAACCATAATTGCTTTACCATATTCACCGAAATAGGCCGGTGGATAATGTGAGTGATCTCCACCAAGCTTCCAATCCAACGAGCTTCCGGTTTACTCTAAAATAGGAAATAAAACTAAGTAAGCATAAAATGCTTAGTAAGTTCGTATAACATGGTACTTAACTTACCATTCATTCTATTTTGAGGTAACTATGTAAGGCATATTCAATCAATTTGCCCTCAAGCCCTACACATATCCTCATTACCCTTGTTAGTCATATATTCCATAACAACATCACAAACGTATATGGGCTCAGCAACAATCAAGTTTCCATGCACATATGTTTTCTAAAACATGTATTCATTTAACATGTATAAATCATCTCATTATATTACCAATATAATTTCACAATAGTTTGTCTCGAGTTCATATTATTTCATGTCAGAACTTTACTCATATCATTCGAAATATCAAGGTCACATGAGTAGTAGCACACTCAAGGTGTACAAGTCTATAATTAAGGATGAACATATTCATCAAATAAATTCCATGTACAAATATCATCATCTCATTTTTCCATATATCGATTATCATGCATCGTCATTTTCATGTATTTTAGACAGATACGTGTAATAACTCATTTCTTATTCATATATTCTCATGTCAAGATTTTTACCCGTTGAATTTATCCAAAATTTCTATGGATACACAGGTAGTACACTCGAGGTGTACAAATCAAGATCTGTCAATTCATATTCAATGATACCCATAGGGTACTATTTCAGAAAGTACACTCTTAAGCCATATATATATATATATACAAACAACAGGATTACCAGTCCAGGCTAAATCCTGCCTACAATATATACTCAATAGAGCTTAGTTAGGTTTACCAGTCCAGGCTAAATCCTGTCTACAATATATACTCAATAGAGCTTAGTCAGGATTACCAGTCTAGGCTAAATCCTTTTTGTGACATATGCTCTAAAGTGCTTGATCTAGATTACCCGTTCGGACTAAATCCAATACATAACATATGCTCGAGAGGGCTTATATCAGGATTACCCGTCCGGGCTAAATCCTTTCTGTAATGAATTCATTAGGATTTCTCATTCAAGCCTAATCCATTCTGCAACAAATGCAGAACCTCATTCATTTCGCAATTACATTTATCCATCGATTTTCATCTATTCAAACGGGATTTAACATTTTCAAGCATTTTGCGATATGTGATTATTTCATACATCCATAACATCCACATAATTCAAATGATCACATTCCAAGCATAAAATTAATATTTTCATTGTTTATCCTTTATTATCTATCGGGCATTATACTTTATTTTAAAAAATTTTATTCATCGGGCTTGATCGGATATGTAATCATTTCACATATTCATGACATTTATACAATTTACATAAAACACAATCAATGCAAGCATGTAAATAAACACAATTTAGTTACACGAACTTACCTCGACAAATGTTCGTGTACAAACATCTACTAATCCGATATTTTCCCCTTTTCCTCGTTCTAACACCGAATTTGGTCTATCTGGATCTATACGAGTAAATTTAACATCAAATTCACACATCTCATATACATTTGGACTCAATTTACATCTTAGGCAAAATTACTATTTTACCCTTAACTTTTCAATAAATTCCCATTTCGTCCCTAGGCTCCCCTTTCCTCGTTCTAACACCGAATTTGGTCTATCTGGATCTATACGAGTAAATTTAACATCAAATTCACACATCTCATATACATTTGGACTCAATTTACATCTTAGGCAAAATTACTATTTTACCCTTAACTTTTCAATAAATTCCCATTTCGTCCCTAGGCTTGGAAAATGAAATTTGTGCAATTTACTCCCTATTCCAAGCCTAACCAAAATTCCATCATAAAATTTACAGCACATGTTTTCTATAAATGTTAGAATTTTTCATCAATTTTCACAACTTTACATTTTAGTCCCTAAATTATGTTTTCATTAAAAATCACTTCGTAAAAGTTGTTTATCTATCAACAACCTTTCATTTTCTACCATAAATTTCTAATTTTCAGCATATACATCCATGATCCATTTTCCATACTTTCATAACTTTACAAATTGATCCCTCAAATAGATAGATTCAACTATCCCGATTTCAAAAATATCAAAATTGTTAAAAACGGGGCTTGATTACTTACCCAAATAAACTTGGTAAGTCTTCTTCCTCTCTCCTAGGGTTTCCATGGAAATATTTGGAGAAGATGATATGAAATTGTTTTCTTTTTCATTTAATTAAATTGTCATTTAATAACTTTTCATCTTTCCAATTTAGTCCTTAGCCTTTTTTTTATTTTTCCATGGATGAGTCATACCAAAATATCTACATACTTCTCTTTAATGGTTTAGTTACCATATAAGGACCTCTAGTTTTGAATTCCATAGTTGTTTAATCCTTATAGCTACTAGAATTCAACTTTTGCATTTTATGCAATTTAGTCCTTCCCGTAATTAAACATCAGTAAAATTTTTGTATCAAAATTTTCACATGACTTTTCTAACATAATACGATCCATATAATAAAATAAAAATAAATTTTATTTTCAGCTTGGATTTATGGTCCCGAAACCACTGTTCCGATTTCACCAAAATTGGGTTGTTACAATAACTTTCTCTTTCTTTCCACTTATCAACCTATTTATATGGTAATTAATGGTTAATTACTTAACAAACCTTAATTAATTAATGTAATTTGGTTTTGATTTCACTTAGTGGAGATGAACATCTCCCACTAACATTTACTTAATAATGGTTTAATTACCATTTTAGTACCATCGATTAATTTCTGTTTAAATCCCTAAGTCTTTTGCCAATTAAAAATCTATAGCGATTAAACTCTTATAATTTCATTCCTGAGTCTTAATTAACTATTTAATTGACAAAATTTGATTGAGCAAACTTCAATATATATTGATATTATTTATGAAAATATTCATATTTAATATTTATGAACTCAGTTTACGAAAATGAGATTTCAAACTTGTATTTTTCAATACCACTAAAAATTGGGTTATTACATTAATGATGCAACTGCCTTGTTTTGGGAGCACTGATGCTAATGGACAACCTTTTGCTTAAAAGTTGAGCAAAGCCCTATTTGGGCTAAAAAAAAGCACCACATGCATGTTTGAGAAGTTGATGAATTTTCTCACTATAGAGCTTGATTTTTAGATTTCTCGAGTTGCTCCTTCTTTATTTTTCAAGAAAGCTATAGTTTGTTGTATTTTTTTTTTTTGTTGTTGTACATTGATGACATTATACTAGTTGGTGAGGCACAACAATATTGGTTGGAGCATATTATATAGAGGTTGAATGCTGAGTTTTCTTTAAAAGACTTGGGTGATCTTCATTATTTTTTGGGTCTGAAGGCCCACGACTTAAGGGAGCATTTCACTGAAGTCAAAAGAAGTATATATTGGAGATGCTCGAGCGAACTGGCATGTAAAATGCAAATGATGTTTCCACACCTATGGTTAGCTCTCCTAATTTGTCAATATTCTTAGGGATTGCACAAATTACAAACATGTTGTAGGAGCACTCCAATATCTGTGTCTAACTAGACTTGATATTGCTTACTCTCCTTTTTCTTTTTTGCACATCTAAAAATAATGTTATTAATAAACCCCAAAGGGTAGAGACTAACCAAAAGATTAATAAAAGATGAGTGTTCCATAAGTTACAACAAAAAACTCGAGATAGCCAAAATAGGCACCAAAACAACCTTACAACTATAAGAATCTCAGAAAAAAATAATTAATCATACCCTCACAAGCTAATAAAATATCATCCTAGCACACCCAACATAACTAACATATATGACGCAAAAAGTCTGGGGGAAAGTCCGCAAGGTAGGTTGTAAGTTAATCATGTTTCAGGGAGAGATCAAGTGGTTGAAGTTAATCATGTCGAGCTACCACATCCCAGTAAGACCCTCCATAACTTTAATACCAGCTCCATATGCTCCCAGCAAGCCAATGCCTGGTAAGGCTCCCTATCGCATTACTACCAACCTTGTGGAATAGATCATCTATATAAAAGGGTCCACACCAAACCCTTCCTCTATAATTAAATTTTTCTCTAAAAGCCACGAATTCCTCACTGTAATTCTATCTCAATCCCATCATAACTCTCCAAACTTCTGTAACTTCTCTTAATGATTCTCGACACGTCAAGTGTGAACCACATCCAACATCCGTCTCCAAACTTTAAATAACAGTATTTTTTATCAAAATGATATTTAAAAAATTTAAATTAAATATTTCAACTTTCATTTCATAGTACAATTTGACTACTTGGATTACCACTACTAATAATTTAATAAAATTATAACACGTAGAAAAACCTTATAATGGTGATGGAAAAGAAAAGGAAAAAAAAAAAACCAAAAGGAGCAAGAAATGCTGCGTCTATGACATCATGAAGGAAGCTTTTTTTTTTTTTTAGCAAAACTGGGAACAATGACGAGGAGGGAATCAAAAACAAATAAATGCTCCAAACAGTGAAATTAGGTCATCTCTAGAGAGAGAGAGAGACCAAAAATATTTTTTTAATAAAAAATTCAGCTTAATTTGTGGAATCGAAAGTGGCATTGTCGTAAGCCCACGTGATGCCAATACATGAAATTCGTTCAATTTTTTTTCATACAACAATACATTGCCTTGTTGCCTCAAATTATCACTCATGACATCTTCTAAAATGATACCAAATCTATCTCCAATATAATATCAATTCAAGTTACTTTCTAATTGGTAAACTATAAACTATTTTGAATACTCACTTCTCCAAAATTTATATAATTTATATATATAATATTTTAAATATAATTATAATACATAAAATTATATATTTAAAACAAAAAAATATTAAAAATAACATATAATTATAATACATAATAAATAAAAAAATTAAATAATTACTCTCATTAAATATGTTAAAAGATGGAAAAAGTGGAGTCCGCTAATAATTTCTTCTCTAAATTTAGGCTTCGAATAAAGTAGTTTATGGTGGTTTTGGAAACTTGAATTTGATTACAAATTTTAAGTATTGATTTATAAAAAGTAAATTACATCAGGGTTAATTATTTTAAAATAGTGTTTGGTTTTTTTTTATTATTAATCACTTTTAATTAATATTATTTGAATTAGTCACCATTATTAAAATTTCTTTAATCTACTAATTAATTGTCAATTTGATTTTTTTTTTTATTTTTAACTAAAATTAGAGATCTCTTTATAATTATTTCAAAACTCTCTTTTTTTTAGTTTATTTGCTAACATAAGAATCATTAATTATTATCAATGTCCAACACTAACCATAAAAATCATCAACCCTCGTCACTGTCCATCCCCTTTTTTCTCATTTTTATCACTTCTCACTCCGTTGCCCCTACACCACAAAAATCACCTTACTTTACTGCTTCTTCAACAAAGATGATGCAATTATTTGATGAATTTTAGCATTAAAAGCAAAAACCGAGATTACCACAATAATTAAACCCAACTGCTAAAATTTGTGGATGTTGAATCTCATAAGCTAAAAAAACCATGAATTCAACTCAACCCTATTCCAGAAATAACCCCAAACACAGTGTAAGAAATTACCATCTTTTTTAGCTTTTAAAACAATAAGATACTATACTAGAATTCGAAGACCCAACAGCTGAAATTAAAAACTCTATGCAAAGCAATTAAAAAGATTCGGTCTTTTTCCAGTTTTTTAAACACCCAAGTTCACTAAAATTTAATATATCCAATAGCTAACATTTGTCTAAAATTGGGTTTTTGTTAGAGGATAAGTGAACTCAACTAAAAACAACACACCTTACATATAATGCAGTCGTATAAAGTAAATTCTTATAAGCGATAGAAATGGGAGATGATAAGAATTGGTAATTCTTATATTCATATAAATTAAAAAATATATTTTAGACTAATTATAAAGTTATTCAAAAGTTAAAAAAAGTCATGTCAACAATCCGTTAGTATATTAATGAAATTTTGAACAACACTGATCAAATCGAATAATTATCTTAATTAAAGTGATTAAATTGACAAAAAAATTAAATAACCAAAAATAATAATGCTATTTTAAAATAATCATTAATATAGTTTACCCATTTATAAATTCAAACTTAAATTTGACAAATCTATTCCAAATTTGAAAATGAAAATTTACAAAGACCTATATATTATTTGTCACATTTTTCGTACCTATTTTCTTTTTCTAATTCTACTTGATGATAATCAATTTGGTTGATTATGAAAATTATAAATTTATCCCATATATAATAATTATAGTAGCGTGATTTTCATTTGAAAATACAAACATAGTGGCATGATTTTTGTTGTTGTGCGTGGCATGAGAGGGGTTGAATCCCTGTCGACCCTTAATTCTCAAGACCAATACACAGATTTTTTTCCTCAATTATTTTGCTTATTTATATTGTGTTTATTTTTATAATAAAATCGAATTCAAAATATTAAGAGTAAATTTTACAAATGATCACCTAACTTTCATAAATTTTCATTTTAGGTATCCAAATATTCTTCAATCATTTTTTACTATCTGTTTTCACTCTATGATATTTCTGTTAACAAAAGTCCAAGCTGGCATTTTTATAATTGATAAATAAATTTTAAAATTTCCACATAATATTAAATTTTTATTACATGGAAATTTCACCTGCTTCACTTCGAACAAAAATGACGTTTCAACTTGCTGTTGCCACCGCCACCTGCTCCGGTGGTTTTGTCGGACAACTAGGCACACCAAAACTCTCCTCTTCCTTCTCGTCTCAAATCTCATATTAGTTTTGCCACAAACTCTTCAAAGCCTTGAAACTAGGAGTTAATGTCTTCCGATCTCCTTCTCCGGCCATCTGATTGCCTCGGTTCCAAGGTAGTTATTCTTCTCAGTCTAGGCGTTAAATCCACCGTTCGGAATTGGAAGGAGACCACTGGAGACTCCGATTCTATTAGATGATCTCTGTTTTATTTATTTTTCTTTTCTCTTTATAATTTTTCTCCTTTGAATTTTTTTTTTTTTACTTCTTTCTTTTCTCTTTTCTGACTTAATTATTTTTTGTTTTTGAAGTTCTGATTTGGAGCTTGTTTTATTTTTACCAAGTAAAAGGGATTTGGATTGGTTAGGCTTTGGGTATTGTGGTTGATGGGGTATTGACAGTGGGTTTGAGTGCTGAATGTATGGTGAGGAATGGTGGTGATGGTTGATGCACATGGTGGTTTGGCTAGTGATGGGGTATGTTAGTGTGGTGGCTGAGAGTGGTGGTTGAGATGGTAGGGGTGAAGAATTTTGAGAGTTTCTTTTCTTTTTTAAAACCCTTAATGGCATGGAATTTAAAATATTATGTGAAAATTTTATAAATGATTTATTAATTATAAAAATGTCAGCTTGGACTTATGTTAACAGAAATATCATAATCATTAAAATAAAATTTGGATACTTAAAATAAGAATTTATGAAAGTTGGGTTATGATTTATATAATTTACCCAAACACTAAATACATATATAATTTTGATAACTAGTTATTTGTTTTATGCGAGATTTTATTTATTTATGTTGTGTTTTTTTTTTCTGTGTCATGTTTTGATATAATCATGTTAAGCTGAAATATGTGTCAAATCAACAATATTCAATAACCCGTTTGTGTTATTTTGTATCATAACTATTTTTTATGTAAATTTTTTTATAAATTTTTCAATAATTAATTTTTTATAAAAAAATTATTTCATAAACTCTTTCTATCACATTATTCATGATTCTATCCAATTAAAAGAGGATAATATATATTGTTTTTCATATCATATAAATACATTTTGATGCTGGACTTGCCAAAGAGATTGTGTATTAATAATTTAGATAAACCAATAAAATATGGAGTTTTAGACCTGACCTAATATTTGAGAGGGACAAGCATTGATTGCTCACAGATAAGGGTGAGAGACTTTTATTCCCCCCTAAAAACAAAGAGACAGGATTGTCGCGGTTTCATTGGTAATTCTAGCTTTGGTTAAAATATATAGACAAAGACAAGGAGGCTTCACCTCAATCACTAATTCTAAGCCCCAAATGCTTCATTTTTGGGCATTTCGAAACGGTAAAGAAATTACCTACATCCCTTCTTCCTTGATAACAATTTAAACCCTGCTTTAATTTTCGGATAATTGTTTAAGATCGAATAGCATCTTTTATATCTACAACATAATATCATTGTTACTGGACTAAAATATATGAAAAATAAAAATATATACATCCACAAACTGGAATAGTTATTAATTAAAAATTGCTTTATATTGGACACCTAGGGTCTGTATACTGAATGAAAGATGCATTTTGAATTTGAGTCTTATATATAGTGAAAATAACATTGAAAGTTGAACAGGTCGGTTTGAATCTGTAAATAGCAAGACAAATTTAACGAGGACATTGACTTTTTTTCTCTCTTTTTATATATATATATATATATATATTGGCATGATCTTTTATATCTTTGGGGGTGATGAGAGAAATGGATAACAAGTTCATTAAACCATTGAAATCAGAGTGTTGAAAATCAAACTCAAAGACAAGAAAACCGGGTTATGAAGAACTGAAAATCATGAGTATGGTGAGTTGAAGTTGATTTTTCAAGTATAAAAATATGAAAGAAGGAACAAAATCCTAACATCATATTCTAAACTATACTATGGCTTGGCTTCATCCTTAATCCAACTTCAAAGTTGTTTTGACCATGCTCTGTGATTTGCAGGTCCATTACCCCTTTGGTCTTCAACCTCTCAAACATAAAACCCATCAGCAAGAAACTGTAATGGTGAACTCTAAACTAATTGCACCTGTGCCCTTCCCTGGAGTCAAGAAAAAATTAATGTAATATTCCAATATGTACAACAAATTGTGAATTTGCTAATATAATGGCACTGGGAAACGCGGCGGCTTGGGCGGCTTTTCCACTTTCACTTCAACCTTATCTACCCTTGGAGGTTCACATGGACATGGCAATGCTATGAACTTTGGGATCTCATCTCCTGGCATTAACACAGAGAAGCTCTGACTTTGGTTTTTCTTTAAAACCTATCAATACAATAAAAAACCATCATAAGAACATTAACTGTATATATGATTAAGCTAAGGTTATTCATGTGGATTGTGAGGAGGATGGGGGAGAAAAGTGTACCGGGGAGTGGGGGTTGGATTTGGAGGTGGAGGCTTCGATATCAACATGGGGATGAGCGAAAGATCCTCGGAGTGATCTGAGCTTGTCCCAGTGGTAGCAACAAGAGAAGATGCCACTCAAGCTGAAGACGATGATCAAGAGGAGACCGGTGCCAAGGGGGAAACCGAGGGAGGGTCGAGATGCATCCACATGGGGTGGGGAAAGATTATGATTCTCCATCACATATACCTTCTGTTTTTTTAATCTTTTCCTTGATCAACTACTAGTACTTCCTTACTGCAGCTGCTGCTCTTTCTCTCGTATACGAAGAACGTCCAAATTTATGAAATTGAAAGATCAAACTGTAGTTTTTTTTTTTTTTTTGGGGGGGGGGGGGATTGAAGGCAATTGTGAGGGAAATGGGAGGGTGGCGGGGGCTATTTATAAAATGAAGGGGATGGTTGAATTTAATGTGTACGTAGAAAAGTACACAGCAAAAAGTCCTAAGAGTCCGGGCCACGGTACGGAATACGGTGGAGTCTAATTGTTGGGTGCAAACCCTGAAAACCGCAAAAATCTTTAATGCAAAAAATGTCAAATTCTGTTATTAACCCCTATATACGTATAAGTTGTAGATTTAGTTCCAGTATTCTAATTTGGTCCTTTTTAATTAAAGGTGAGCAAAACTCAATTCGATTCAAAAAGTCGAAAAAGAATTTGAATTTCGAGTTAACCGAATCGAGTAATTTGAGTTTTGAGTTGAGTTGAGTTGAATTTTACAATTTGAATAACTCGAATAATTCAAATAATTCGAATAACAGATTGGTTTAAATACCCTTTTGGTCCTTGCCAATTTTGAAAATTAGCAACTTGGTCTCTCTCAACAAAAATTACAAAATAATTCAAAATAATTTTTTTTTGAAATCAAAATATTTATAAAAATTCCAAACTTATATATTTTTTTAAAAATTATAATTTTTTAAAAAAAATTATAAAAATATATAAAAGAAAGTTAAAATTTTAAAAATTTTCTAAAATAATAATATTAGGACCTAAATAAGTTAATTAATTATTTGAAATATCTTATTTTTTATTATTTTGCTTTGAAAAAGTTTTAAAATATATACGGTTTCGAATTTATGTGCTTTAACATGGAATTAGTTATATTGTAATAAGATTTTAATTTGACATGTTTAAGTTTTTAATTTAACTGGAACAATTTCACTCGATTCAACTCAACTCGAATTTCATTCCACTCGATTCAATTCGAATAAATTTCAAATTAAGTGGGGATGATAAAATATGACTTGTCAATTCGATTAACTCGAAATTTTTTCACTTGATTCGATCGAATACTCAACCCTATTTTCAATATTTTTTTCTTTTCAAATTTTAAAATTTTAGCCCTATCTCAAACGTCATCCATTAGATTTGTTAAGTTAAATTCTTCCATTTACAAAATATTATATAGCAAACATATTATTAATGCGTAATGTCATGCCAGCTAGCTAATTTGCTATAATACCCACAAAAAAACCATGTAATTCATCTGCTACTGTTTTAAGCCAAGACTGAAATTTTAAAATTTGAATAGTATAAAAGCTAAAAATATCAAATTGAAGAAGAATTAAATCCACTATTTATACTTTGTACAAGACAAGAACAAAATTTGACCTAACAAATTCATCTACTATTGTCTAGATCAAGACTAAAATATCAAAAATTTAAAAATAATAAAAATTAAAATTAATCAAATGAAAAACTAACTCCTGAGATTAATATAAGAAAAAACCCCTTCCTTTCAGATTATTTATTTGGTTTCATAATTGATTCTATTTTAGTTATTATTTAATAATTAAAAACATTTTTATTTAGATCTAATAGTATTTATTCAAAAGAAATAAAAATTTGATTTCAATTTAATCTTGCCTAATACAATTCTATGGTTATTGGATTTTCGGTTGAGAAAATATAATACGGATTAATTTAAGTTTTAAAAAAATTAAATTATCTCAAGTTTTTATTCATTTCAGGATGAAATTATTTGGAATTTAAATTTATCAATCGAGTTTTTTGGATTTGGCTGTAATTCACTTAAATTTAGATATTATCTTTCCAACCATTCTAGTTTTTAGCCATTCCGTGGTTTACAATTCAGAGTTCAAATTCAGCAAGTTGTAATACTTTATTTTTTAATTCAAATTAATCAAATTATACTCATGTAACACCCCAAACCAGGCCCATGCGTTTCGACCGGATCTGGCATGTCACTGCTTGTACTTTGAAAACTTTTGCTTTGTTGGTTTTTGAAATTGTGAGTTAATTAGACAATATTTAAGTAAATAAGCGGTATTTTAAAAAATAACCTTGTATTAATTATTATTAAGTATAAATAAACCTTATCATAAAATCCATAAGTTGCTTAACATTGTAAACTCCTAAGTTGAATAAAAACTAGGGGCCTTATTACAAAAATATTCCCATAATAAAAAAAATAAAAAAATAAACTTAAAGAAACTCCAAATTAACTTGTCAAAAGAAACTTGATGGCCCCTCGAGTCTGTCTCGGCTCCCATGTCCACGATCTACTGTTCATCTGGAAGAGTAGAGAAAAGGAAAGCGTGAGTCACAAAGACTCAGTGTATAAATCTCAAAACACACATCGACCTGAGCCCACAAACACATTATAGGCCTTGGCCCATACAGGAAGGCATCAATCATAATCACATAATAACAATAAAGAATGAATAACCCAACCCATCCTAGGTTTTCATCCTCTACACACCATCCCGTACCAATCATCACACCGTGGGGATTTCTACAATCAACCCTCCATCCGCTACACACCAAAACGACAGCCGTACTGCCTATTCCTATTAAGTAGGAATCATTAAACGTGGCATAGCCACCGATCACTACGTGACCTTACATTTAAATTATGTGGGATTTCTACCACCGATCACCAAGTGACCTATCATGCACTTCCCCTTCAATTATCATCATTCCCACCCCATGCATACATACATAAAGAAACATCAAGCAGACATATATATTCTTCGATACACATAACGAGTTCTATGTTTACGTACCTGGCATCCTTGCCTAACCCTTTTTAGGGTTCCATTCGACTGTCTATTCAGCCCTATTCCGGCTTTTTAGCCCATAACATACAAAAATAAATATACATACAGGTTTATCAGTAGCGTGTTAGAGATCTACACACTTGATTAATGTTGATATCCTTGCTAAACCGATCTACAACTTTGCTCAAAAAGCCGGAAGGATGTGAAACTAAGGCCTCTCCTATATTCGGCCATGGTTAGTGTTCTACCCAATTTTTATGTATTTGAATAAACAACTCTTCTTACCTTAAAATCCCGAAGTTGAAGACTAACGATTTTCGGCTTTTAGATCTAGTCGACCAAGCTTCCTTCAAATCCCGAAAACCATTAAACTATTAGCTTTCGGCTTTTGCTTTTCAAAACCCGGGAATAGATTATGAGAACTAAACAAGAATCGACTCTTACCTTAGCTTAAAGGATTCGACTAGCACTAGAGAGAGGATTCGATAATGCCAATGGAAGATTTAAATGCCGGAAGTATAGAATAATTTCTCAAATAGGATGAATAAAAGAAAAAGCGATGGATGCTTCGGCTTTTTAGAGAAATCGGCACAAGGGAAAAGAAAGTGGGGAAAAGTTTCGGCTTTTGAAGAAATTGAAGAAATAAATTTGGAGAGGGAGAGGCTAGGGAATTTTGGCACCAAGGGAGAGGATTTTAGGGTTTTTCAATGTCAGAAACAAGGAGCTAGCCCCCCCTATTTATAGATTTTTGACACCTACTGCTAAATACCGAAAACGCCCTTAAAATTTAAGCTAGAAGAGAGGAGAATTTCGGCACCCTCTGTGCCATGCAGTAGCTGAATTTTACACTCCTCTAGGTGGTAGATTTTCGGCCAACACTTCCTTTGAAGATAAGCTCCTAACTTTTCTCCTTTTTATCTATGATATTATCACTTAAAAATCCGTATATATCTTCCTATTTTTAAGCCTTGTAGTCGTCCACCTCATTAATTCTAAATGTCGAAATTTAACTCATTTAAATTAAAAGATTTGGGCTTCATTAAACTTAAATTTAAATCCCTTAAATCCCTTGTTGTGGCGTCGCCCTTGCTCCCATTTAATTGCCGAAAATGGCCCAAAAACATGGGCTCCTTGCGACCCAAAACTTGTTCCTTTTTAATTGTTAATGATGCCACTTGAAAATAATTTAATTTGGGCCTTTGCCTAATTCTAAGCCCAAATTTAGACCCCTATCACTTAAATTAACAAATTAATTCTATCCCTACACTAAATGCATAGGCCTATAATTTTAGGATGTTACAGTTCTACCCCCCTTAAAGAAATTTCGTCCTTGAAATTTCTAACTAACTAGTAATCATACTACCTAAGTCTCACTACTATGCTTTCGCTGCGCACTCTAATTCTAAAGCCAAAATAAGCACTTAGTATACTATGGTAGGGTACGCACCGGTATTCGCATCTAGAGCGTCCTCGTCCCCTTGGCGACGTGCTGCATAGACCAAGGCAGGCTGCCTCGCCTCAACATAACCTGCACCTCCACGACCATGTCCTGTGCCATTGCCACCATTGACTTGACCACGGCCCCTTGGTGGTTGTTGACCTTCTCTTCCCGGCGGTGCATTCTCTTGACCTGTGGGCCCTTCACTGCCCCGTTGCTGTGGACAGTTTCTAACTTGGTGGTCCGTAGATCCACACCTAAAACACTTTCCAGTGCCTGCCCAACACTCACCGGTATAGAATTTACCACATCGAGCACACATTTGTTTCTGATTAGCCGCTACAGGTCTCTCATCCTGTTTCGGCCCGTCTGACCTAGGTCTTTTCTGAGTTTGCCCAACTGCCCCTGACGATTCAAAATTTCTCTTATTTCCTCCCCTATCTCTATCCTGATTCAACTTTTCAGTCCGCTTAACCTCCTCGGCTATCTTAGCCTTTTCCACTAGGACAAAAAATTCCCTTTCTTGCTGTGGGGCTATCAAAACACGCAAATCATCCCTCAAGCCATCCTCAAACCTAACACAACGTTCATGCTCTGTGGCTACCATCCCACGAGCATAACGGCTAAGACGTAAGAATTCAGCTTCATACGCAGCCACTGACCTACTCCCTTGAACCAGATTTAGAAATGCTCTGCGCTGCGCATCCACATAACTCGATCCAATGTACTTATTCTGATACGCCGTTTTAAAGAGTTCCCAAGTGATACGGTCAGACACTGTACCATCCTTAACAGTAAGCCACCATTGATATGCTTCATCCCGCAGGAGGGATACCACTCCTTTCAACTTCTCCTCCTCCACGAAATCCAAATCATCCATTATGCGTTCTACCGCCTCCAACCAATACTCAGCTGAACTTGGGGCTACACCAGAAATTCCTCTAAACACTTCTGCCCCATTGGCCCTAAGCCGCTCCGGTACAGATTTCCGGGCTCCTATGCCCATACCAGCCCCAGCAACCCTCTCTAAAACCCTTAACATTGCCTGAGATACCGCATCATCTCCGGCAGTCTGATCCTGAAATTCCTCCTCCACAGCTGGCATCTCGTTTCCAGAACCATGACCAGACCCTACTGGTTCCGACACCGTCCTCTTACCCCTACCACGACCACGTGGCGGACGTCCTCGACCCCTTGTACTCATTCTACCGATTCGCGTTTATCTGATTAGAAATTTTATGAACTATTAGTTTTCTTCCACTGTTTTAACCACGGACAGTCTTATGAATAATAGCTTTAAGAGTAGTTCTTTCGATTTCTCATTCATATCCTCTAAGAAACATATACATGAACTCACGTTCATTACAGAAAAGTGTTGTTGGTGGTGGTGTTGTTGTTGTTTTCACTACCCAGGGGTATTTTCGTAATTTTATCCTATAGGGGTATTTTTGTAATTTTTTTGAAATAAGGTTCCTTGGTGATTTTGTCAAATAAGGGTATTTTGGTAATTTTGTATTCCCAGGGGTATTTTGGTCATTTTGAAAATCGGGGGTATTTTAGTAGTTTTGGAATCCGGGGGTATTTCGGTAATTTTGAAATTCAGGGGTATTTCGGTAATTTTTGAAATCCGGGGGTATTTTAGTAATTTTGAAATCCGGGGGTATTTTGGTAATTTTGAAATTCAGGGGCATTTCGGTAATTTTTGAAATCTAGGGGTATTTCGGTAATTTTGAAATCTGAGGGTATTTCGGTAATTTTGAAACCCGGGGGTATTTCGGTATTTTTGAAATTCGGGGGCATTTCGGTAATTTTACCAAACAATGGTAATTTGGTAATTTCCTTCATGGCTGTGAACATTTTCAAATCAAGTATTTTTTTTTTTTGAAGTGTACAAAACTTAGGGGTTTTTTTTTTGTTTGCAAAATAGGGTGGTTAGTCCCTTTCGGGTTTTAATTATGGGTTCAGCCCATGAACAAGTCCTTTATAGCCAGAGTGAACAGTCACTACGCACCAGGTAGGATTCTAGCGAAGAGGAGGTGAGTCACTAGGACTGCTTAAATACCAAGCTCTTCCGGATCTACTCCTAGACATGCATATGCCTGTTGTCACACTTTAGTCTTGCGACTCATTTACAGGTTTTGTTTAGTGGAATTAAGTCTTATGGAATTGAAGAGTTGTTTGTTTAAGCCTAGAGTACATCAAGTTCTAATCTAGATAGTCTACGTCCCATAAAGCCCATTAAGCCCACATTTATATCACAATCAGGAGTTCAGAATACTTACCTGGGTGGATTGGGTGCCGGTAGACTCGAAGGCCATGTCTTCAAACCAAAAATTTTTCTTAAATACAATTTTTTTTCTAAAACACTTCTACACCATTTCACAGCCCGGGTTTTGAACTGGGCTCTGATACCAAATTGTAACACCCCAAACCCGGCCATGCGTTTCGTCCGGATCTGGCATGTCACTGCTTGTACTTTGAAAACTTTTGCTTTGTTGGTTTTTGAAATTGTGAGTTAATTAGACAATATTTAAGTAAATAAGCGGCATTTTAAAAAAATAACCTTGTATTAATTATTATTAAGTATAAATAAACCTTATCATAAAATCTATAAGTTGCTTAACATTGTAAACTCCTAAGTTGAATAAAAACTAAGGGCCTTCTTACAAAAATATTCCCATAATAAAAAAAATAAAAAATAAACTTAAAGAAACTCCAAATTAACTTGTCAAAAGAAACTTGATGGCCCATCGAGTCTGTCTCGGCTCCCATGTCCACGATCTACTGTTCATGTGGAAGAGTAGAGAAAAGGAAAGCGTGAGTCACAAAGACTCAGTGTATAAATCTCAAAACACACATCGACCTGAGCCCACAAACACATTATGGGCCCTGGCCCATACAGGAAGGCATTAATCATAATCACATAATAACAATAAAGAATGAATAACCCAACCCATCCGAGGCTTCCATCCTCTACACACCATCCCGTACCAACCATCACACCGTGGGGATTTCTACAATCAACCCTCCATCCGCTACACACCAAAACGACAGCCGTACTGCCTATTCCTATTAAGTAGGAATCATTAAACGTGGCATAGCCACCGATCACTACGTGACCTTACATTTAAATTATGTGGGATTTCTACCACCGATCACCAAGTGACCTATCATGCACTTCCCCTTCAATTATCATCATTCCCACCCCATGCATACATACATAAAGAAACATCAAGCAGACATATATATTCTTCGATACACATAGCGAGTTCTATGTTTACGTACCTGGCATCCTTGCCTAACCCTTTTTAGGGTTCCATTCGACTGTCTATACAGCCTTATTCCAGCTTTTTAGCCCATAACATACAAAAATAAATATACATACAGGTTTATCAGTAGCGTGTTAAAGATCTACACACCTGATTAATGTTGATATCCTTGCTAAACCGATCTATAACTTTGCTCAAAAAGCCGGAAGGATGTGAAACTAGGGCCTCTCCTATATTCGGCCATGGTTAGTGTTCTACCCAATTTTTATGTATTTGAATAAACAACTCTTCTTACCTTAAAATCTCGAAGTTGAAGACTAACGATTTTCGGCTTTTAGATCTAGTCGACCAAGCTTCCTTCAAATCCCGAAAACCATTAAACTATTAGCTTTCGGCTTTTTCTTTTCAAAACCCGGGAATAGATTATGAGAACTAAACAAGAATCGACTCTTACCTTAGCTTAGGAGATTCGGCTAGCACTAGAGAGAGGATTCGACAATGCCAATGGAAGATTTAAATGTCGGAAGTATAGAATAATTTCTTAAATTGGATGAATAAAAGAAAAAGCGATGGATGCTTCGGCTTTTTAGAGAAATCGGCACAAGGGAAAAGAAAGTGGGAAAAAGTTTCGGCTTTTGAAGAAATTGAAGAAATAAATTTGGAGAGGGAGAGGCTAGGGAATTTTGGCACCAAGGGAGAGGATTTTAGGGTTTTTCAATGTCAGAAACAAGGAGCTAGCCCCCCTATTTATAGATTTTTGACACCTACTGCTAAATACCAAAAACGCCCTTAAAATTTAAGCTAGAAGAGAGGAGAATTTCGGCACCCTCTATGCCATGCAGTAGCTGAATTTTACACTCCTCTAGGTGGTGGATTTTCGGCCAACACTTCCTTTGAAGATAAGCTCCTAACTTTTCTCCTTTTTATCTATGATATTATCACTTAAAAATCCGTATATATCTTCCTATTTTTAAGCCTTGTAGTCGTCCACCTCATTAATTCTAAATGCCGAAATTTAACTCATTTAAATTAAAAGATTTGGGCTTCATTAAACTTAAATTTAAATCCCTTAAATCCCTTGTTGTGGCGTCACCCTTGCTCCCATTTAATTGCCGAAAATGGCCCAAAAACATGGGCTCCTTGCGACCCAAAACTTGTTCCTTTTTAATTGTTAATGATGTCACCTTAAAATAATTTAATCTGGGCCTTTGCCTAATTCTAAGCCCAAATTTAGACCCCTATCACTTAAATTAACAAATTAATTCTATCCCTACACTAAATACATAGGCCCATAATTTTAGGATGTTACAACTCATATAAATTTTAATTCAAATTAATCAAATTAACCTTGAGTCATACATATTCGGAAAATATGGGCAAATTACAAAGGTTCCAAGTTGGGAGTTTGTAAAAATCATTACATTTTGTTTTATTTATTTAATAAATAAATAAATCAGTCACTATACATTAGATTAAAGAGCAAATTGATAATTTCTATTAAAATTTTAATAATTTTTACTATTAAAAATTAGTAAAATTGACGAAATAACTAAATAATATATATGACATGTTATGTGTACTTCATGCTGACATACATAAACTAATTTTTAAGAGTAAAAATTAATAAAATTTTTAATAGAAGAATTTAATGTATAAAAGTTAATTTACTTATTTTTAAATAAAAAGGATAAAATACAATCTAAGTTTGGCATAAAGCATGTTGTAAGGGTTAGTTTTCTCAGATCGGTAGAATTCAACAACATTTGAAAGTGGGTTATGCTAAACAGTGTGTCCAGCCACAGAATTATAATACTATATATATATATATTCAACCAGTTGATATTTAAGCTCAGCCCTTTGTGAAATGAAAGGGAACTCCTTATCCTACAGTAAGAGGGCTTTTTATGGTAGTTGGCCTTTTCATGTTCTTAAAGGGCAAAAAAAAAAAAAAAAACAAAAAGTGATGACTTTGTTGAGAAGATGCAATTAATTGGTTCATTTCATGTCACTTTTTTTTTTTTTTTTGAGTTCACCAGTGAATTAAAAGATCTTTACAGTCAAGTGGAAGTAGAAAAACATTCCACCATTTTCTTATCAAATATGAAACAGTAGGTATAGTAGCAATTCTCCTTTGATAACAACATATGCCTATTTATCTTACAATAAGTGCATTGTATTCTAGGTTTTCTTTACTATTCAATTTCAAAAATTTAAAACAAGGGTTATAAGATAATTTTCTTTTTAAGTCAAACCAATTTTTTAAATTAATTTTTCAAGTCAAATAAAAAAATTTTAACTTTTGACTTTTTAAAAATCGATTTGATGTTAAATTATAAACTTGTCCCTTATTTCTATTAGGCTTAAAAGGATATGAGATTCTTAAGAAAAATAAATCAATTAAGCCCCTCAACTTACTTCACTCCCAATTGAATTTTTGTTGTTAATTAAAAAAAATCAATTAAACCCCTCAACTTATTTCGCACTCAATTGAGCTGTTGTTAATAAAAAAATTAATTAAGCTTATCCGTTAATGGATTTCATATTTAACTATGTTGACAGTTAAAATCAATTAATAGACCTGTTAGGAATCGACCCGATTAAGCAACAAGAAAAAATAGCGGAATAAATTGAGAAATTGAACACACACAAATTTAACGTGGAAAAATCCCTCCAAAGAGGATAAAAACACGGGCAAAGATAATTTTACTATAATGGAAAAAGAACGAAGAGTACAAAAGATGGAGATAAAAACTAAACCCCGAAAACCAGAAAACAAAGAACCCTCAAAACGTAAACACAAAATTCTCTAAATGTGTTAAGAGTTCTAATATCTAATGTGTGTGTTTTCTAAGGTTGTAAAAGAGCCTATTTATAGGCTAAATTAATAGGTCAAATAATAATAAAATAATCTAAACTAATCAGTGTTTGATTGAAACAAATAAACATAGTTTAACTAGAAGATTACTTCGCAAATTTGACTGAAATAGGAGTCATAATTAACAAATCTCCACCTTGACTCATATTTCCACAATGCCATCTTTGCCAAAGCTCGCCACGAGCCTATCTTGAACCATGCATGTAATTAACTGAGTCGAATCTATGCTTAGAAACTGGAAGACTTCTAGCCTTCGACTTGTACACTGCCAAATCAAAACTAACCTGGGTTTGATTTTCACGAACACAGTGCCCTAACTTTTCAAAACCTACATCCAAAAGAGAACCTCTCTTCAACAAAACGGTCATACCTTTTTCCCTCCTATGACCAAGCTGCCTCTGCTCTAAATGAGTTGACTTCAACTCTATAACGGATGAGGGACGTCCGATTTCACTGATAACTGTAGAACCTTCCAGAATATAAAGACTACCAGTTCTTTTACCTTTTAACAAAACGAGAGCTCCACGAGATACTTTAATGTCGCTCGACTCGATGTTGATTCTGCATCCTTTCAAGTCTAAAATACTCAAGGAGATGAGATTCTTTCGTAAATCAGGTACATACCTGACATCTAAGAGTGTCCAAATCATCCCATCGTGTATCCTAATTTTAATAGTACCAATACCAATTACCTTACTAGATGAATCGTTTCCCATGCACACAACTCTACCTTCAACCGAATTGTATGTGGAGAACCATTCTCTATTGGGACACATGTGGAAAGAACATCCCGAATCTAGGACCCACTCGGACATGAGCTTGGAGTTATCGCTCGTTGACACTAACAAGAAATCATCACCGCTTTCATCGGCCAAATTAGCACCAGCTACATCTTCCTTGTTACTCTCAGCAACTCATTTCTTTTGCAGTTTATAACAATCTGCTTTGACGTGACCTTACTTTTTACAATAGCGACACCTTTTGTCTCGTTTCTTTGATGCTATCAAAACAGAAGCTTGCCTATTTGCCTTGCTATCCAAATAAAGCTCATTGTCGAGTTTGTTTCTATTCAACAAATGACCATTCACATCTTCGAACGAGAGTTTGTCTCTGCCATAAATCAGGGCTTGTATGAAGGGGGTAAAGAGCACAATAATAGCATAGCTTGATCTTCATCGTCAATATGAACCTCAACATTCTTTAAATCATTTAAAAGAGTAATGAATTGACTGATGTGATCTCTAAGAAGCTCACTTTCGTTCATGCGAAACGTAAATAGACGCTGTTTCAACACTAAACGGTTAGCCAGAGACTTAGTCGTATAAAGAGTTTCTAACCTTTTCCACAAGGCGGATGAGGTCTTCTCCATCAATATCTCCTACAATACCGTATTCGCGAGGCACAACTGGATTGCAGACAAGGCCTTTTCATCAAGCTCTTCCCATTCTGTTTTATTTAGATTCTCAGGCTTTTTTTCGGTAACAACCTTTTTCAAACCTGATTGAACTAGAATTGCCATCATTCGAACTTGCCACAGATTGAAATTTGTCTCACCATCGAACTTCTCAATTTCAAACCTTGTTGCTGCCATATCTGAATGGGCTGATCTATGAAAATTGAACTAGCTCTGATACCACTTGTTAGAAATTGACCCGATTAAGCAACAAGAAAAAATAGCGGAATAAATTGAGAAATTGAACACATACAAATTTAACGTGCAAAAACTTCTCCAAAGAGGATAAAAAATCACGGGCAAAGATAATTTTACTATAATGGCAAAAGAACGAAGAGTACAAAAGATGGAGATAAAAACTAAACTCCGAAAGCAAAGAACCCTCAAAACGTAAACACAAAATTCTCTAAATGTGTTAAGAGTTCTAATATCTAATGGGTGTGTTTTCTAAGGTTGTAAAAGAGCCTATTTATAGGCTAAATTAATAGGCCAAATAATAATAAAATAATCTAAACTAATCAATGTTTGATTAAAACAAATAAACAGAGTTTTACTAGAAGATTACTTCTCAAATTTGACTGAAATAGGAGTCATAATTAACAAGACCTAACAACATGACAACTTCTTGTTTAATCTTTTATTTTCTCCTTATAAAAAAAAATAAATAATTATAAAACTTATAAAAAATTCATAAAAGCTTATAAATAAACCATAAATAATATTAAAAATATATGAACATACAAAACTTATAAAAACTTATAAAAATTCACAAAAACCTATAAAAATGTAAAAAAAATTATAAAGATTATTTAAAAAAAGGCATTTATTGCTTTCTCATTATGGAAATTAAACCCCTAACATTAGAATGTTCGTGGCATCAAACTAATCTTTGAATAATCAGAAAAGTCGTTAGATCATTGGAGCCATTTTCATGCTGAATCAAATGTTCTCAACCTTCTACGGATGAGAAAGGAGTGTATGAAACTGTGATTCCACGTTATTCTTATCCCTTTCCAATGAGAGAATGAAAAATCAAATTTTTCCTCCTGAATTTTAGCATTTTTAGTTGGATTTGAATTTTTTCCAGAAGAAAAATCTAATTTGTCATTCTCCCATTAAAAAAGAATAAGGATGACGTGGAATCATAATTTTATACAATCATTTCTCTCCACGGATAAGACGACAATTGCATGACACTCTCTTTTTCTTGATAATTCATTATTTTATTATTTATTTTTTGTCTTTAATTTTTTTTAAGTATAGTACTTTTGACATTGAGAAGTTGAAAAGTGTTTGGTAAGTATTGTATGTTATAAAGTATTTTTGGTATGGTTAGATACTATAAAAACCAAAACTTTATAATCCAATAGTTGGTTTGATGTCACGTGTTTATTTTGATTTTAGGGGTTCAATTTCTAAAGTAACCATTAAATGACTTTTTTTATAATTTATACATATATTAATATATTACAATTTTATAATTTTTTATAATTTTATAAGTTTTATAAGTTTTTTAATGATTTTTTTATTTTTTATGATTTTTATAGTTTTATGAATATTTATGAGGAAAATGAATTATTAAACTAGGGCTACTATGTGTTGCTATCTGATTAGTCCATTAGTGGATTCTAATGATCAACGTGGTCAAAGATGAAATTCGTTAATGGAGGGACTTAATTGATTTTTTTTTAGTAGCAATGGTGCAATTGAGTATGAATTAAGTTGAAAGGCTTACTTGATTTTTTTTTTTTGTTTTTTTTTTCTTAAGAGCTTTTTATACCTATAAGCCTTTATATTAACTATAAAAGATAAATAAGATTTATATATTCAAATTAAAATTTATAAATAAATTATATTAATTATTTAAAAAGTATTTAAAAATTATATTTCATATATGCAATCTTAACGAAGGGTTTCCATAAATGATTTTATTATATCTTGTACTATAATCTAAATTAAATATTCGTTAATATCAACTTGGAATCGTGGTAATAATAATATTTAAAAGTAAGGATAATTTATATTTGAGTCTATTATTATTTTTATTATAATTTAATCTTATATATTTCATATATCATTATAATAATGATTTTGAGTTTATATCTTCCATATATCATAATATTAATTACTTAATAAATTATTTTTAATATTTTTATTATAATTTAAGTTTATATATTTCATACATTATAAAATTAATAAATTTAAATACATATTTTCTACTTTATAACATCATTTTTAACGTGAACATTATCTTTCCAAAAATACTTTTTGATAGTAATGGTAAACACTATCAAACTTTTGAAAAGCAATTTTTCACAGCACTTTTCAAAAGCAATTTCAACCTCAATGCTAAATTGACCCTTATTTAAGGACAATGGCATATTTGATACTTGAATTTTATCAAATCTTCTAATGTGGCATCTCTACTTTGAAATGGTCAATTTTAGTACATGTACTTTTACACGATTTATAAATGTGGTACATCTAACTAACTGTGTTAATTTTTTTTTCTTGTCAATACATGTGGCTCGATTAAATGGTGCCATGTGTTACTTTTGCTAGATATTTTTTAGGGTAAACTACCTTGGTCACTTTAAATTTTTTATCAGTTTAGTCATTGTTGTTAGAATAATTGCTCAAAATGGTCACTTAATCGTTAGCTCATTCAAGTGAAGCTAACTAGACCTGCCACATCAGCATTTATTTTCCACCTAATATCTACGTTTTTTCCACATAAAATAAAGGTTAAATTTTTTAAAAATAAAATGTAAAACAATAGATGCTGAGAAGGAAACAACAAATCTCACATGATAATACCTACTTTAGGGCTAACAAATTATCATATGATATCACATGATAGTTATCTCTTTTAAGGAAATCTCTTAAGTGAAATCCTGTCACATCAAAAAAAAAAAAAAATTGGACCTAAAAGAAATATGGATAAAAATTAGATTTTATTTTTTTTTAGAATAATGGGTAAGAGAATTTAGTATGCCTTAAAATTATTTTTGTTAAAAAGTTGACAAGAATGAGTTTATTGGTTTAGTGGTAAAGCTTTAGTTTACCCATAGATCCCAAGTTTGAAACCTTTATGTGCATTCTACCAAAATATTTTATTTCTTTATTTTTGCCCCACCAAAAGTGACGAATTTTAAAATAGCCCAGCCCAATTTTTTTTTTAAATTTAGTCCATGATTTAAATTATTTCTAATTCTACATGAATTTTTAAAAACCTATTTCAATTAGGGAAAGAAAATATTATAAATGGCCAACTTTAATCAAACCCTAGAATTTTTACGTAGCAATTTTTCAAGAAAAACACCCTTAAACTCTTTTCTTTCCAAAACAATTTTCAAAGCAAAAGGAGTTAAAGTTTCAAAATCATCCCTCTCCTCCTGAGAAGATCACAAATCTCCTCATCCGATTAAGGTTTTTGTGTCTTCAAATCAAGTGTGAGATCTAACCCAAATCATTATGTAGGATTAATCCATTGAGGAAGTAAGAAGTAAGGTAGTTAGTAATATGAAACCTTAATACATGTATGCGAACCCCCCTCGAGTAAGTATATTTATATGTTAACACCTAGCAATACTAGGTGAACCATAAGAGGATTGTATGTAAACCCTAGTATATATGAATTGTTATGCGAAGCACCCAATGTATGCAAAACCTTAGGTATGCGAACCCTACATGTTTTAGGTATGCAAACCCTTCATGTTTTAGGTATGCAAACCCTACATATTAAATTAGGCAAACACTTAACATTTTACGCGAACCCCATAAGTTTGATATATGCAAACCCTAGATATTGGCGAGCCCTATGTATTACATGTGAACCCTACAGGAAATATCATGCGAACTACATGTATTGTAACGCCCCAAATTTTGGGCCTAGATGAATTGGGCTTTGGGCTTTGGGTCTCATAAATTTCTAAGCAGAAAATGATAAATGACATGTTGGCTTTAAGGGTTTAATAAACTTGGAGTGTCTAGGGGTGTTGGAGAAGTGCTGGGTTCGAACTTTGAGGAGAAGGAATTTTTAATTGATTATTAAAGGAACCAGGGCGGTGAGTAGTTGGGCTTTTAAATAAAAATAGGAAAAATGGCATCAAAGAGCCTTGTGGTGGAGTGGCTAAGTGACGCCACTTAGGGTATAGGAAGGTGGCGTTATGGGCTAGCAAGGAGATCCTAGGTTCAAATCCTAGCTTAGTATTTTTTTAGAGTTTAATTTTGGCCTTCTAGAAGGTTAGAAGTGGTGTGATGATGGACTCTAAGGAGAGTGATCAGAAGAGAAAATTTAGGAAAAAGATTGGGGAGTTATCGTGGAGAAAAATTAGGAGATGAGATATGTGGAAGAGGTTGAGCCGAATTGGGAATATGGGGATAGGAAATTCGGCTATAGGCTATATATAGGTGCCGATTTGGGAATTCTAGGGAAATGCCAAAATTGGTTTTCCCTTAAGCCGAATTCCTCATTTTTGAGTTGCCAAAACACTTTTTCTCTCTAAGTACTCAGAAGCCGAATTCCTTCTTTGCTTGCCGATCTTCCATACTTTTTCTTCTCAAATTCTCTTTTGATACACCTTGGTTTTAGCCGATTCCTTCTTCTCTTCTTCTTCTTCCTATTTGTGCCGAATAACCCCTTTCACTATACTAATCTCAAAAGCCGAATACCTCTTGGGCCGATTGCTTCTTGGGTAAGTATTCTCTATTTTGGTTTAGGTGTTGGCTGAATGGTCATAGATAGGGAAAGGGGGACTTGTGTTGGATACAAGTCACCTATTATTTTGTTTTTAATGATTAAGAATGATGCAGATTTAGGAAATACGCATGATTAGTGATCAAAGAAGAGCTATTAAGGCTTCGTGTTTCAGGTAAGGTTAAGGTGAGACTTCGGCTTTTTGGTAAAGTATTCGATAAGTATATGTGATTAATTTGAGTGACATTGTTTGTAGGATCGTGGCTAAGGAGATTGCAGCATGTTTTATTATCAGGTGTGTACATACACTGCACACACATTAGATCGGCAAAAGCCGAAATGCCGAAAAGCCAAAAGTTTTGGCTACGGTAGTCTTGCGAGTGCACGAACACTCGTAAGGGGAAAATCGATATGTTATCAGAGGTCCCATGAGCGGTCTCATGGACTTGGGCCGTGTTTTGGCCAATCGGGCCAGAATGGGCAAAATGGGCCGATGGGCCATAGGCTCAAAATAGGCGAATTTGATGATTTGGTAAAAAGTGATGAACTAGTCATGCTGGTTACATAGCTTGGAATTGATTTGGGCCAGGTGGGCCATATGAATGTGATTAGGCCATATGGGCCATATGAATGTGATTTGGGCCTAGTGGGCCATAAGAATAAGATTGGGCCTAGTGGGCCATATGAGTGTATATGAATTTGTTTGGGCTTTGTAAGGGGTCTTGGGCTTAGCATTTGGTAAATTGCTTAATCATACATAAAACTTTAATAATTTATTAAGTGCGACTGTGAACAAGTCATATGGTTTAAGTGTGGCAACGGGCATATGCATGTCTAGGATTGGATCTAGGGAGAGCTTGGTACTTAAGTGGTCTTAATGACTCACCTCCTCTTCTTTAGAATCCTACCTGGTGCATAGTGTCTGTTCACTTTAGCCGCAAGGACTTGTTGACGGGTCAAGGTTCGTAATTAAGACCCATACTGTTAAGAATTACAGAAATACCCCTAAATTGCACAATTATCGAAATACCTTTAATTTGTGAAATGACTAAAATACCCCTATGTTTTGATTGTAAGATTTATGGATGTTACATGTACATTTGCTGTATTCATATGATGTTCTGTTTAGGATGCATATGGGTGGGAATTATGGAACGGAGGAAGTATATGAGGTTCACATGGTTGCTTGACAACTGTGGATCCACCGATGGCTTTTTAAGCCCATTGTATGATTAGCAGCTTTGCTGCAACGTTTGGTAGTACCACAACTAGGCTACCCTTGATGTGTATCGGATGGGTGGGTCGATTTAGAAATCCCCACAGATGTGTTTCGGTGGGACGGAGATGATGTGTACTGGATGGATTATTTGGGGAGGGTTTGCACAGCATTGCATGTATGATATTGTTATATGATATGTATGCTATTTGTTTGACGAGGGTCGTACACACTGAGTTTTCGAAAACTCACTCCCTCTTTTATTTTTTTTCTCAGGTGATCCTCAGTAGGTGGTTCGACGGATGGAGGGACTAGAGGTGGTCAACTAGCAAGACGATTAGACTTGTTTTTCTTAATATCTAAATTCTAGATTTTAAGTTATTTTATTTCGGATTATAATTATTCCATCACTTCTACTATGCATTGTAATTTTGAAACGGTACCTGGATTTATTTCTTTTAAGTGAATTTCAAGTTTTTTTTTGAAAATAATTGTGTTTGAAGAATGAGTTTCCGCTGTCAAAGGAAATTTTTACATAGTAACAAGGAAATGGTTCTTGGCTACACCTCGTTTTGAAAGCAATCTGGATTTTACTTAACTTTTCTCTAGAAGGGTTTTCAATGAAAACAAGGTTTTCATTAAAACACTTCAATGTGACACGCCAGACTTGGGCCTAACTTCTAGGACGGGTTTGGGGTGTTACATGTATAGTTGTGGTGCAAACCCATGCATGCGAACCACCTACATGTGCAAACACCCAATGTGTGAGCCCCTTAGTGAGATCCCCTTTCTACAAGCACTTTAAGCATGTACCTTTTAGCGTGAACCCTGTAACACCCCAAACCCGGCAGTGACGTTATGGTCGAATCTGGGAATGTTACAAAGTAGGGTTACGAATCCAACCTTATCAAGTTAAAAACCATGTATAATTTATTACTAAACGAATCAACTTTATATAATCATGTAATATTTTCCTTAATGAAACCTTCGTTTGTTTGCCCTTTCAAGTAAAACAATAATTTGCAGCGGAAGTTTTAAAATCGTTATGTTTTGAAAACCGAGTTTGTGATCTCATAAACGTTTGTTTTCGTAAATTGTTTTGTTGAACGTCGCAAGAAACTTAAATCAAATTCAAAACCAACAGCAAAAACAAAAAGTCCAAAGCGTCTCATATTTACAAAACTCTTAAAATAAACTAGAAATTTAAATAAACTTTTTGAACAAATGAAATTTACGGATGCGTGGACACCTCTAAGCCTCCGTTGCATCGACCCACCTAAGCCTGATGATTACTTGAATAGAACAAACAAACAGAAAGTGAGTTTTAAAAACTTAGTGTGTAACTCAACGAAAACATAATAATACTTATATTTTTCGCATACCAGAACAGATATGGACATAAATCCTTAACAGAATCAGATTAACAATAGAATCATATAGATATGCAAGGTCCTTACCCCATCCTCTAGACACCAACTCCGACCATCACAACACACCACGTGGGGTATAAAACACTCACCCAGCCCTACACACCATATAGTGTCAGTATGACACTTATTAGAATAATCGCAATCATGATGCCAGAATAATAGCGAAATATCGCGTAACAGAATACTTCCTCCACATATACATATCCCACCCCAAACACAGATACAGATATATAGAATAATAGATAATATGCATGCTTACATAACAGATACATACATACGGGTGATAGAGCAAATCATACATATCTTGTCTCATTAATCTCGTGTACACCTTATTTAAGCCATTTTCAATATAACAAAATAACAGGTTTCATGCTTAAGGGTTTGTTTTGCCCATATCGACCCTACGGAAGGTCTACAGTCGATCAGAACGATGCGTGCGACCCTAGGGAAAATTATGAAATTTGGGCCCACATGCCCGTACGGCTTGCCCATGTGGCCCATATGCCCGATTTGGCTTAGGCCGTATGACCCACACGGCCACACATCCGTCACACAGTCGTGTGTCACATACAGCCTGGCATACGCTCATATGGCGTCGACATGCCAGATTTTCTACTTTCGTCGAACATTGTTTCTCGTGCTTTCATTACACACCTGGTTCAATTCTGATGGAAACGCAACCCCAAGATGACCAGAACCTAAAATTTGTCAATAAATGCCCAAAATCAGTCTTAATTCCTCAATAACAATCAAGTCACCACTCGACTACAAAGTCACCAAATACAATTCCAACTAAAAGATTGTACTCAAAATGTTTCAAAAGCTTACCCACGTCCACGGCAGTCCCTAAATTTACTACGCAATCGGAGAGTCTCAAATTTCCTGAATATCACTTAGGAAAACGGTATACAGAATCAACTTATACATCAACAAAAACTAATACACTAACCAAGAATCCTTCCATAGTACAACAAACCCTTACCTATGAAGCCACACGAAGAAACTGGGAATTCAAACGCAACGAAAAAAAAGAATGAGAACTTCGTGATCAAAATCAGTAAAAACCGAAAAAGAGAGGAGGTACAAAACAAAAAAACATTCAAAAGGGAAGGGAATTTTGGGGAAAATAGAAATAATAAAAATAAAATAATATCAAATATTATCCCAAATACCCTACTAACACCCAAATCCCACCAAAATCGACCCCTTAATCCACACCTAACTACCTCAGAATTTCAATTCCATCCAACCTCTACTACACAACCGGCACACACTCACAATAGCAAAAATTAACCTCATTCACTCACATGGGGTTCGAACACAAGACCCTAAGGTAAGTTAACACCTTACCACTTGAACCAGTAGGCTCATTCTAATATGAGTTGACCGAAAATAAAACATAAGCCAAGCCACCAAAGATAAGGCTAGGATCAAAAATAGCATATTCTCCAAAAGTGATACTTGAACCTAGGACCTCAAACACACACCCACATCACTTAACCACTGAAGCAGATACTCATTTATGATAGAATTCATAAAAACAAGCTTAAATAAATCAAGATGTTACAACTCTACCCCCTAAAAGAAATTTCAACCTCGAAATTTACCTGATCCAAACATATGATGATACTGTTGATGAATCGAGTCCTCAGGTTCTCACGTGGCTTCCTCAGTGCCATGATTCTGTCACAGAACGTTAACTAATGGAATAGACTTCCTCAGAATTTTTGCATCTCGATCCAGAATCTGAACTGGCTTTTCCTCAAATGTCAAATCTAGTCTAACCTCGATCTCCTCAACATGAACAATATGAGATAAGTAAGACCGATACCGTTTCAATAGAGAGACGCAAAAAAAGTCATAGATACTGTCTAACTCTAGAGGTAACTTCAACTGATAAGCAACCAGTCCCACACGCTTTAGAATTCGATACGGCCTAATGAACCTAGAGATCAACTTGCCCTTACGTCCAAACCGTAAAACCTTCTTCCACGAAGACACCTTAAGAAACACGAAATCACCCACAGAGTACTAAATATTCCTCCTTTTCAAATCTGCATAGGACTTCTATCTATCAAAAGCTATCTTAAGATGATCCCGAATCAATCTGACTTTATCCTCAGTTTTGGAAACCAACTCAGGACCCAAAACCCGTCCTTCACCCAGCTCAGTCCAACACAATGGAGTACGACATTTACAACCATACAGAGCCCCATAAGGTGCCATCTGAATACTGGATTGGAAATTATTATTATAGGCAAACTCGGCTAATGGTAGAAAATCCTTCCAACTAATTCGGAAATCAATCATACAACTTTGAAGCATATTTACCAATATTTGAATCACCCTCTCAGATTGACCATCGGTCTGAGGATGGAATGTGGTGTTGAAGTCCAATCTCGAACCCAAAGCTTCATGAAGTTTCTTCCAAAACTAGGACGTGAAGCGAGGATCATTATATGAAATTATCGAAATCGAAACGCCGTGAAGTCTCACAATCTCATAAATGTAAAGCTTGGCCAACTCTTGAAGAGAATAATCTATCCTAATCGGAATGAAGTGGGCCGACTTGGTCAACCTATCTACGATGACCCATACAGAATTCTTCTTAGTAGGTGTTAAAGGCAATCTACTAACGAAGTCCATAGTCACACGTTCCCATTTCCATAAGGGAATCTTAATAGGTTGAAGCAAACCAGAACACAACTGATGCTTAGCCTTAACTTGCTGGCACATCAGACAGCGAGAAACAAAATTCGTTACCTATCGTTTCAAACCTAGCCACCAATACAATTCACGAAAATCCCGATACATTTTATCTCCACCGAGATGCATAACATAAGGACTACTATGCGCCTCTCTCAGAATAGACTGTCTCAAATCAGAGTCGTTCGGTAAACAAACCCATCCTCGAAAACACAAAACCCCATCTCGAAAACACAGAACCAGAGAATCGTCCTTTAGCTATTTATCCCAAATCTGATCAATCCAAGTCGGCTTAACTTGCAAGTCGGCTAGCAGACTCCCATCATAAAAAAGACTTAGGCGAGCAAACATCGCCCTCAAATCAGTCATTGTTCTACGATTAAAAGCGTTGGCCGCCACATTGGCATTATCGGCATGATACTCTATTGTGTAGTCATAATCCTTGAGTAGCTCAATCCATCTATGTTGCTTAAGGTTCAAATCTTTTTGAGTAAGGAGGTACTTAAGGCTCTTGTGATCAGTGGAGATGATACACCTCTCACCATACAGATTGTGCCTCTAAATCTTTAAGGAAAAAACCACGACATCCAACTCGAGATCGTGTGTTAGATAATTACCCTATTTTGATTTAAGCGATCGGGACACATAAGCCACAACCTTACCATCTTGCATCAGAATACATCCCAAACAGACATGCGACGCATCACTATAAACCACAAACTCCTTACCAGACTTAGGCTTTATCAGAATATGAGCCAGAGTCAAAACATATTTAAGCTTCTCAATGCTCGATTGCTGCTCATCAGTCCAGACGAAAGAAACATTATTACGTAAAATTTTACTCAGTGGAGCTACAATTACTAAGAACCCTTCGACAAACCTTCAATAATAACCTGCAATACCCAAAAAATTGCGGATCTCTAAAACATTTTTAAGCCATTTCCAATCAAGTACAACCTCAATATTTTTAGAATCGACTCGAATCCCCTCAGTAGAAACCACATGCCCTAGAAATGTTACTTCCCTCAACCAAAATTCACACTTACTCAACTTAGCATAAAGCTGTTTTTCTCGAAGTAACTAAAGGACTACTCTAAGATGCTCATCATTATCGTCTTTGGTCTTAGAGTACACCAGAATGTCATTGATGAAGACTACGATGAACTGATCCAAATACTACTGGAAAACCCAGTTCATTAGATTCATGAATGTAGCCGGAGCATTCGTCAAACCAAAAGGCATGACTAGGAACTCATAGTGCCCATAACGAGTCTTAAAAGTCGTCTTATGAACATCAGCTTCCTTAACATTAAGCTGATGATACCCAGAACAGAGGTCTACCTTAGAAAATACCGAAGGCCCCCAAAATTTATCAAACAGTTCATCGATCCTCGGAAATGGGTACTTATTCTTCACAGTTAGCTTATTCAACTGTCGATAGTCGATGCACATTCTCATGGTACCATTCTTTTTCTTTACAAACAAAATCGGTGCTCCCACGAAGCCACACTAGGATGGATAAATCCATGATAAAAAAGCTCTAGAAGCTGAGCATTAAACTCTACAAGCTACTTCGGTGCCATACGATAAGGAGTGATGGACACCAGAGTTGTACCCGGTAGAAGCTCAATACCGAACTCAACTTCCCAATTCGGAGGTAAACCTAAAACTCATCGAGAAAAATATTTGAAAATTCCCTAACTGTTCTGATGTTTTCAACAGAAGAGTCCACAGAAGCTAAAACACTCACAAAGTCCAGATACGCTTCGCACCCTTTTTGAACCAATTTTTTGGCCACAAGAGTGGAGATTACATTGGATAAGTAGTTCCGACGCTCGCCGATCACAACCAGTTCCACATTATTCTCAGTTTTCAGAACTACCCTCTTGGTTGCACAATCCAAACTAACTTAATGATCCACAAGCCAGTCCATACCCAGAATCAAATCAAATTCTCCGAACGGTAGCTCCATAGATTTGCTGGAAACATAACCCCTTGTACTTCCAATGGTACATTCCTATACAGTTTATTTACCTGAACAGATTGGCCCAACGGATTAGTACAGAAATCTCACCAGCAGTACTCTTAGCAAAAATCCCCAAGTTTTTAGAGACAGAACTAGCTACGCAGGAATGTGTTGACCCTATGTTTATCAGTGCAATATATGGGGCATCAAAAATAAAGAACATACCTGTAATCACATCAGTGTCGTCTCTGTCCTCAAGGCGTCGAACAACATAAACCAACGCAAGTTGCCTCACATCATTTTCATTAGCACCTCTACCCGGTGCTCTCTGTCTTCTACGCATACCATTACCACCTCTGGCCGGACCACGACCCCTAGGCAACTGCTGAACTGCCCTCTGAAGCTGAGCAAAACTCAGAACTACAGCTTGCATCTAATCAGAATGCTGTGGGCCTTTCTAATACGATGCTCCGTTGACCCATAACGCAGACATGGTCCCAACCTCATCTAACACTCTCCCGTATGACGCTTACCACAGTCATTACACGGCCTAGCCATGGTAGGAGCAACTGGGACTCCCACTCTAGAAGGCCCATCAGGTCTGGCCCTTTTTAGGCCTTTGAGTAGAACTAGAGAGCTTCAAATCCTGTTATTCTTACCCCTTTCTCGGTCCTTATTCTAGCGCTCAGCGTGCTTAACCTCTTTGGTGATCTTTGACTTGTCCACCAGAACAACGAACTCTCGCTCTCTCTGCAGAGCTATCAGAATTCTCAGACTGTCCCTCAGACTATCCTTAAAGTGAACACATTTTTCGTATTCAGATGCCACCATCCCTCGAGCGTAACGACTCAATCTCATAAATTTGGCCTCATACTCGGCCACAGTCCTATCCCCTTGCGTGAGATTCATGAACTCACATCTGCATGCATCCACATAATTCGCTGCCACATACTTCCTCTAAAAAGCAGTCTTGAAATATTCCCAGTTAACCCGATTCGGCTAAGTACCCTCCTCAACTCGTAACCACCATTGGTACCCCTCATCATGAAGCAGAGATACTGCACCCTTCAATTTTTGCTTAGGAATGCAGTCAATATCATTCATTATCCTTTCTGTAGCCTTTATCCAGTATTCAGCCACAGTCGGGGCGACTCTAGTGATGCCCCTAAACAGTTCAGCACCATTAGACCAGAGTTGTTCAGTTATCGACCTGCAGCTCCCAAAACTAGAATGGGGCCCAGTGACCTTCGCCAAAACTCTCAGCATGGCTTGGGACAAGGCGTCGTCCCTAGCCGAGCAACTTTGAGACCCGGTCTCGGTAGTAGGTGAAGCCAATGTCTCGCTTGTATCCAAATTAGGCATACTACCCAACGACGAAGACTCAGCTCGAGTCCTCCTACAGCGCCCGCCGTGCCCATGAATACCATGGCCACGCATTCCATGGGCACTCATCGTTTCAAAATTATTTACATTATGAAATTTTATGAATTAGTTTCAATTTTTATTAGCAATATTTTATGCTTCAAACCATTATCAAATATAGTTCAGAAAGTTTAGAGTTTTCAGTCCCTAGCTAACTATAGGCAATCTTAGACAGTTCAGAGTATTCTAACTACAGTATTTCTAAGTTTAGATGTACTTACAGGATCGGCGTTGAAGACTCGGTGTACCACATACTTTACTTAAAAGAAACAAACTTTGCTTAGAAACCAATTCTTTTACAAATATAAAATTGAACCCAAAATTTCACAGCCTGAGTTTTGCAACCTGGCTTTGATACACTAAATGTAATACCCCAAACTCGACCAAGACGTTATGGTCGAATCGGGAATGTTACAAAGTAGGGTTATGAATTGAACCTTATCAAGTTAAAAACAACGTATAATTTATTACTAAACAAATTCACTTTATATAATTATGTTAATATTTTCCTTAATGAAACCTTCATTTGTTTGCCCTTTCAAGTAAAATAGTAATTTGAAGCAGAGTTTTAAAATCGTTATATTTTGAAAACCGAGTTTGTGATCTCATAAACGTTTGTTTTCGTAAATTGTTTTTTTTGAACGTCGCAAGAAGCTTAAATCAAATCAAGAACCAACAACAAAACCAAAAAGTCCAGAAAGTCCCATATTTACAAAACTCTCAAAATAAACTGGAAATTTAAATAAACTTTTTAAATAAATGAAATTTATGGACGTGTGGACACCTCTGAACCTCCATTGCATTGACCCACCTAAGCCTGAGGATTACTTGAACAGAACAGAAAAACAGAAAGTGAGTTTTAAAAACTCAGTGTGTAACTCAATGGAAACATAATAATACTCATATTTTCCACATATCAGAACAGATACGGGCATAAGTCCTTAACAGAATCAGATTAACAACAGAGTCATATAATATGCAAGGTCCTACCCCCATCCTCGACACACCAAATCCGACCATCCCAACACACCACGTAAGGTATAAAACACCCACCTAGCCCTACACACCACATAGTGTCCATACGACACTTACTAGAATAATCGTAGTCATGCTGCCAGAATAATGGCGAAATATTGCTTAATAGAATACTTTCTACACAAATACATATCCCACCCCAAACACAGATACAAATATATAGAATAACATATCATATGCATGCTTCTAAATAACAAACATAATACACGCACATGCGTGACAAAGAAGATCATACATATCTTGTCTCATTAATCTCGTGTAAACATTATTTAAGCCATTTTCAATCTAAAGAATAATAGGTTTCATGATTAAAGGTTTGTTTTGCCCATATCGACCCTACGGAAAGCCTACAGTCGATCAGAACGACGCGTGCGACCCTAGGGAAAAATTCTAAAATTTGGGCCCATATGCCCGTGCGGCTTGCTAGTGTGGGACCACACGCCCGTGTGGCCTATACACCCAAATTGGCCCTACCCGTGTGACCCACACGGCCTGACCCACAGCCTACATGCCTATGTGGCTTGCCTGTGTGGGCCCACACGCTCCAATTGGCCTAGGCCATGTGACCCACACGGCCACACACACCCGTCACTTGGCCTACCACACGGCCAGACAAACGCCTGTGTGGCGTTGATAGGCCAGATTTTCAGGTTTCACTGAACATCATTTTCTAGCATTTTCGTTACACATCTGGTTCAATTCTGATGGAAACGCAACCCCGAGATGACCAGAACCTAAAATTCGTCAATAAACGCCCAAAATCAGTCTTAATTCCTCAATAACAATTGAGTCACCACTCGACTACAAAGTCACCAAATACAATTTCAACTAAAAGATTGTACTCAAAATATTTCAAAAGCTTACCCACGTCCACGGTAGTCCCTAAATTTATTACACAATCGGATAGTATCAGATATCCTGATTATCACCTAGAAAAACAATATACAGAATCAACTTATACATCAATAGAAACTAAGACACTAACCAAGACTCTTTCCAAAGCACAGCAAACCCTTACCTACGAAGCCACACGAACAAATTGGGAATTCAAATGCAATGAAAAAAATGAGAACATTGTGATCAGAATCAGCAGAAGCCGAAAAAGAGAGGAGGTACAAAACAAAAAAAGTTCAAAAAGGAAGGGAATTTTGGGGAAAACAAAAATAATAAAAATAAAATAAAATAAAATATTATTCCAACTACCCCACTAACACCCAAATCCCACAAAAATAGACCCCTTAATCCACACTTAACTTCCTCAATATTTCAATTTCATCCAACCTCTACTACACAACAGGGACACACTTACAATAACAAAAATTAACCTACTTCACTCACACAGAGGTTCAAACACTAGACCCTAAGGCAAGCTAACACCTTACCACTTGAACCAGTAGACTCATTCTGATATGAGTTGACCAAAAATAAAACATAAGAAAAACCACCAAAGATAAGGTTAGGATAAAAAATTACATATTTTCCGAAAGTGATTCTTGAACCTAAGACCTCAAACACACACCCACATCACTTAACCACTGAAGCATATACTCATTTATGACAGAATTCATAAAAAAAAGCTTAAATAAATCAGGACGTTACAAACCCCCTTGAGTGTGACCACCAAGTTATGTGACCCATATATAATGTGAACCTCGACACAAGAACACTATGTCATACCCCAAAATAAGGCCTAGAAGTTTGGAGGGTAAAATGGGGATTTTAGCTCTAGTGAGCTTGAGAATATCGTTAGCATTGTATTCGAAAATATTTTTGTCTATGCCATTTTGGAAATTAAAACAAATTTTGAAAATAATGTTCAAAAGGCTTTCAATTTTGAAATAAGGACTGATTTGTAAAAGGGTCTAAAGTATGAGTTTTAAAAGGCAATTAAACCAAAATTTAATTTATGATTTTTGAAAGAAAATTAAACCAAAATTTAATTTTCAGCCTATTTTCCCGCTTCATCTTTATAAAACCCATGTTAGTCTCTTCTCCATATTTTTGTTGTGCCGTCCATTGCATTCCAAAACTCCTCTCATTCAATTTTTATTCCCAAACTTAATTCATTAGATTTCTATCATTCTCCAAGCCATAAATCTCCATAGTATGTCAGGAAAAACATCCAAGAACACCATAGATTTCTCCATTGTTGAATTTTTAGGTTTTTGATTAAACGTTCAATTTTCATCAACTAAGGTAACGATTTAGTTCCTTATTAGTTTTTGATGTTATTTGATCATTTAAATTGAGTTTTTCGCTGTTAAATTGCATGTTTTAAATAAAAGCCAAAAATTGGGTCGGTAATCGTGCATTCCAGGATTTTGGGTAAAACATGATTTTAAAGTGTTTTTCAATTAGTTTTGATGTGATTAGAAGGTTTCTAAACTTATTTTAAAGTTTCTTTAAGATTTCCAACATTTTAATGAATCTTCGTGAAAATTACCATAAACATGTCAAAAATTTCGATACCATGAATTGGATTTTTTTAAGTAGTTTAAAGGTTGACAATCAGTTGTAGGTGAATAATTAGATGAACAAAATCAGGTTTAGGAAAAAATATTAAGTATAGACCGAGATAATTGAAATTCAAGTTTGCTATGTCGAAGGTTTCATTTACAAGAGAATTTAGCTTAGGCTTGTGTTTTGATTGTTTGAAGTAAGTCTTTGGCTAACTGTTGATTGTGTATATTGTGTGGTTATTATGTGTGTACCATTCATTGGAGCCTTCTACAAGAAAGGCGAAAGGCAAGGAAAAGCTAGTTTAAGCTTTCAATAATTAGGCAAAAGCGTGATCGGTGAGTGTTTGGAATCGCTACTTGTAGAAATAATTCATAGTGTTAATTGGGAGCTTAGGAATAGGCTAAACCCCTGTCTTAAGCTCCAAGTGTAAGCTTTCTATTTCCCTTACTTTATTTTGGAAAATTATGTGATTATGTGAATAATTGTGGATTGATTATTATGATGCGATCATGTGATATGAGACATATGTGATGACTATTGTGAATTGTGTTGTGTTGTGGGTATGATATACATACCAAATAATAGTGATAATGATATGTTAATAATGAAAATATGCAATGGAAGTAAGCGATATGTCGATAAGTATATATGTGTTGAATTGTAGAATGTGATATTATTATGACAGGTAATATGTAAGAATACTTGTATGAGATGCATTATGTACAGATTTTAATGCACACATATGTGATGGCTCAATGAGCATTATTGTAGCACTTAAAGTGCAATTAAATGTGAATCTGGTAAGCATGCATTGTGTACAATTTGTGATGTAAAATGATGAATATGAACAGAGATGATGTGCATTAAATAAGTAATTAAAAATGTGTAATTGTGGATATTTTGGCATTGTGATATCTTGAAACTGTTGGATATAGTTGGCATTCCATTGGATTGTGAGTACTCACCTATATGTTGTTACACTCCTGACACGCCTCCATCGTTAGATCAGGGTTACGGAGCATTATTGTACAAAATAAAATATTTAGCATCAAAACAGAAATAACATGCAATTTACATATTAACATTTGATAACATATTTAAATAATAGAATATTTAATTTTTTGAGCCTAAAATCAATCCTAAGAGGCCTTAAAATAGTTTGGGAATAATTAGGGACCTATTCGAAATAAATAAAAAATTTTAGGCCAAACTTGAAAATTTTCAAAATAGGGGTCACACGACCTTGTGGGCATTCGAACTGTGGGAACACGGTTATGTCCCAGCTCGTGTGTCAAATCGTGTAACTCTCTAATTTGGGTCACATTGTCGTGTCGCAGGCCTGGTGCCAGACTGTGTGAAATATGCATCTAAATTAATATGACACACAGCTGTGTGACAGTCTGTAACACCCCTTACCCGTGTTCAATGCTGGAACAGGGTATGAGACATTACCAGACTTGAACACAAATAAACATACATTTTTGAGCCCTAAATTTGTGTCCAAATTAAAACTTTTTGCATTTAATCATAAAGTCCCTTATATGAGCCTACAAGGCCCAAAACATGCTTTGGTAATAGTTGGAGACTAAACCAAAACCTTTAGGAAATTTTACAAAACGTAGAAAATTTTTCATGTTACAGGGTCACACACCCGTGTAGATTTGTGCAATACCCCTTACCCGTGTCCAATGTCGGAACCGAATACGAGGTATTACTATGCTTGACCTTGCTTGAACATGTATTAATGGGCTATTTTCACTTTGATTTAAAAACTTTTCTTTCTTAATCATAACTTACGTAACATGGGCTTACAAGGCCTTAAACATACATTCGAAAGGTTTCGGGGTTCAACTGTAAACTTTTACATACCTTGGAAATTTTTGCCTAAACAGGGGTCACATGCTCGTGTGACTTGGAACATGCCCATGTGGGCAGGCCGTGTGGTCTCACACGCCCATGTCCCTAGCCCGTGTAGAATTTATTTTTATTTCGAACCTACAAGGGTTTTCACATGGCCGGGCACACCCCCGTGTCCTCACCCGTGTGAAAAATTAGGGGTATTCTGTTTATGACGTCAGCAACCCCTTAAGGAGCACACGGCCTAGGCACACGCCCGTATGGCTAGCCCGTAGTCGTCACTGACTTAAATACACTAACATGCAGGGGACACGCGACCTCTTGCCACACCCATATGGGTTAACCGTGTGTCACACACGGCCTAGACACACGCCCGTGTGTCTACCCGTGTGGACACTTAAAGGCTATTTTCCAAGCCAATTGCCATCCTGAAATCAAATTCATTCATATTCCCAATTCAGCTACTCAAATACTTCATAATAACATGAACAATAATGCATAACTCATCAACATTGATGTATAAACATAGTAAATATTTTCCAATCTCTTTAGCCATATACAAAAAGAATAATAACCTTAATAACCAACACTTTGGCTCCTCTTAAGACATAAATCAAAATGAAATGATTCCTATACATGCCATACTTAATATAAACAACTTGGCAATACCAAAATAGTGATTGATAGTGTGTTTTGAGCTCCGACGTCTATGATCCTCGAACTCACTAGGCGAAACTACAAGGAACGAAGAAAGGAAAGAAGTAAGCATATAGCTTAGCAAGTTTGCATGAAAATCATATAGCAATATATTTTCTCAATATAATTCATCCATCAGGAAATAATGACAACATAAGTCTCAAATGCTTGGCTTACTTACTCATACTTATCCTTTCTCATCACATGTTACATAACAATTTCATACTTGCATTATAATCATGGTACCTGTATCACTTAATCATACAGATTAGTACATTTTACTGATACAAAAGTAAACTTAATCTTCATTCTTCTTAACATGAACAATGCTTTTTACCAACCTTAAATAACCTAACTTATATCTATCTTTACTTGCTTAACTTTCTTATTATCTCTTTCATACTTGGCTCTTTTGCCCGATGAACTACCCGGAATAACTGAGGTTACTCAATCTCATCAAACATGTATCTCGATGCCAATGCCATGTCCCAAACATGGTCTTACATGGGATCGCCTCATGATGCCAATTCCATATCCCAGATATGGTCTTACATGGGATCTCTTAATTCGGTGTCGATGCCATGTCCCGAATATGGTCTTACACGAGACCTTCCTTATATGTTTCTTTTGGAAACTTACCATTGCCATGTCTTAACATGGTCTTACGTGGTATCCTTCCCTTATGAATCTTATCAATTCCATGTCTTGACATGGACTTACATGACATTTTTGCCTTATGAATTCACCAATTCCAAGCCTTGGCTTGGACTTACATAGGACCTTTGCTTCATGATAAGTTTTGAATGCCATGACTTATCATGGGCTTATATGATATCCTTGCCTTAATGCCGATGCCATGTCTTAACATGGTCTTACACGGACTTTCCTTGTCAAATACTGTGATATTTGTATTCCTCATTATTCTGAGTCTTCAACCGGGACTTCCTCTTACATATTCTCATTCATTTTCTTATCAATATATCATTAATCATAACTTCATGAAAATAGTGTATATTATACAACATAATAAGCAATTTATTGAAAATACATGTGAAGCCTTAAATTCATACAAACTTACCTCGATATTCAAAATGTATGTAGAGATGTAATTTAGTCCTCGACTTTGTTCTTGCCTCGGTTTTGATCTGGGCTTCGTGTTTCTTGATCTATAATAATAATTTAGCTTGTTTAATACTCATATTGACTAAATTAACTTATAACTCATAACTCATACTTTGGCAAAATTACTATTTTGCCCTTAGACTTTGGCAAAATGACCATTTTACCCCTAGGCTCGAAAATCAATTCTAATCATATTTCTACCTTCAACAAGCCTAGGTGAACATTTAATTCTCTTATGGCTATCATCAAAAGCTAACATTTCACACATTTACTACAAACTTTATAACCTTTACAACAAGGTCCAATTAGGTCTTTTTATGGCAACACCCTTCACAAAAATTGTTCATCTAACAACCGAGACACATTTTCCTCCATAAAAATGTAGCAAATAACAATGAAAGCTCTCATGGAAAATCTCTAAACTTTTCGCCATATTGCACAATAGTCCCCTCATTTGAAAGCTTAAGTTCTAGGGGTTCTAAAAGTACAATTATCACTAAGAAAAATTATCAAAATCACTTACTAGAATGGAGGAGAGCTTGCTGAAAATTTGAGCTTTCAAAACCCTTATTTTGCTTGAAAATTTTGGTGGAAGAGTGAAGGAGAAAAGATGATATCTTTTCTTTCCTTATTTTATTAATACTAGTCAAATCAGTTACCAACTATCAACTATTGTGACCAATTTTTTGTCCATCTTTGTCTCCTATGTAGTCTATGGCCGGCCAAGCAAATATTGGAGGTCTAATTGCCTTTTTAAGACCTTCAATTATCAATCTATGGTTATTTGGTACCTTTAGCTTATAGAATGGAACTTTCGCACTTTATGCGATTTAGTCCTTTTTTGCGATTAAACATGAAATCGCTAGAATTAAAGTACCAAAATTCTCATTTACTTATACAATCATATACTAATTCATAAAATCACATGAAAATAAATTTCTCAAATCTTGGATTAGTGATCCCGAGATCACTGTTCCGACTAGCCCTTAAATTGGGCTGTTACAATTTGGGACACGCCCGTGTGACCATGGGACACGCCCGTGCTACAGGCCGTGTTCAAATTAGGGAGCTCTCTGACTTGTGTCACATGGTGGTGCCACACACACGTGTGCTAGGCCGTGTGGTTGATTTAATTTTCATAAAATAGGTGCAGACTTCACACGGCTGGAGCACATGCCCGTGTTCAAGGCCGTGTAGCACACACAGCCAAGACACACGCCCGTGTCTTTGCCCGTGTGCCATATTTTGGACATTCTATTTTGAAGCAATTAAGGTGAAGGGGACACACGGCTGAAACACATGTGTAGCATCCTGGAATTAGGGGCTTGGTTTTGTCGTATGTTGCTGTGTGTTGGCATGTTTTGTTTGTTGTTTTGATGTGTTTAGGGGTCTCGGGAAGGCTCAGGGTTAAGCTGAAACTTTGGTTAAAATTTCATTTTTAGGCACTTTAGGGGAGAGCTAGCAGAGGCAGGCCTTAAGAGTATTCAATTGTGTTTTGTGGCACAAGAAGGAGTGTGGTCTGGTGGCAAGGTGACGCCACTTAGGGAGCAAGGGAAGTGGCGTCAGCAAGGAGGAAGCTGAGGGAAGGGGTTCAAGTCGCGTGTACTGCATTTTGGGAATTCCTTTTTTTGGCATTTGAATAGAGGGGTGATGGTTTCGGCATGGACTCTTCAAGAGGGAGAGTTGAATGAGTCAAACAATTTGAATGCATGGCCATGAGGGGAGTTTGAACTGGTCAAATTATTTGAATGTGGAGTGGGGAGTGAAAGGTGGAGGAAGTTGTGGGATTTGGAGAGAGGAGGAGAGTTGGCCGAATTTAGGAAGAAGTTTGAGAGCGTGCACGGTTTAGCTTGGCTAGGTGAGGGGCCGAACCTTCCTTGGTAGTTCATAGACTTTTCAGTTGAGTAAGGTGGTCATAAGGGTGTGCCGTATCCCTCATATGGGCATTCTTGAGTGTTGTGTAGGGATAATCATCTTGAAACACTCTTATTCTCTCTTTTTGCACTTTTGGAACATTTTTCCTTCTCTTCTCATTTTCCAAAACCGAAACCACACATCGCTATTGCACTTAAGTCTTTTGCAACCAAAAACCGAAACTCTCACTCCATTGTTTTCCTTTATAGCTGAATTTACCATTACCATCCACCCTTCACATTGTTGGTTCATTTTTTCTTTTGCTACTTTCTTTACAAGTCGAAACCCTCTGGAGCCATCTCTCTTGTCGAAACTCTGCCACCTTCTTTGCCTTTCTCTTAAACACCATAGCTGAACTTTATCTTGATCATAATACCCTTCTTTTTATCTTCTTTTCCCATCTACTTTCTTTGCTTTCTTTGGCCGAAACCCTCTTTTCCCTTTTTGTTTTCATCTCATACTTGTGCCTTGTGTGCCGAACCCAATTCCTTGCTCTATTTTCTTTTCTTTTCTTTACTTCTTCTTGTGTGAAGGCCGAATCTTCATTTTGCTTTAGGAGTAGGCACCTTTTTGTTGATTTGTGCTGATAGCCGAATATTGACCCTCCATTCGGCAAACTTGTGTCATGGTAAGGAGCCTTCTTCTCTGTTCTTTCTCGCTTGCTTTCTTTTCTCTTGGTTTGGTTAAACCGAAATCCTGACGTACTTCTTAGGGCATTGACCGATTGTAGAGGAGTGCATCATCATCTCTTCTTCTTCGTGTGGCCTACTTTCGAGAAGATTTTGGTAAGTAATGGATTGGCCGAACGGGTGGTAAGGGAATTCTTTATTGATTCGATTGGTCGAAAGGTCACTTCTTTTATTCTATCTCTATGAATCGGTTCAACATGGTTCGTTTACGAGTTCAATCGGGTTCTTAAGCCAAAGTCTGCTAACATTCAGCTTCTATTAATCAAGGTAAGGGACTGCATCGTTTTGAGTTCTTATTTTCTCTGCTTTCTTTCAAAGCCTTAACCCTTTTTCCTGATCAAGTCTCTTCAAGGATCCAACTGCTAGTCAATCCAAGGAAGGGAGCGAACCCTTAGTTTTGGCTCCAAAGTTTAAGAAACGTGCTGTGTCGGTGGTTCAGGATTTTCCGCCGGGCTGTGGTAGAGAGCCGACGTCTGCGTAGGATAGACAGATAGCCGTCGTCCCTACTAACGAGAGTTTCGACATAGAAAGCATAGTATTACGTGTTATCAGGTGTGTATTACTCACACGCCTTCATTGTTATTGCTATTATGTTATTAACTGAAAAAAGGCGAAAAGCTGAAATAACTGATGCGATAGGCAAAATACCCTTATGGGTAAGGTTGGAGACGCCGGGTAAGTTCTCGATATTGATATTTTTGTTAAAATGTATATATGTATATTTTGATGTTATGCATGCATGGAATATGACTCGTTTTACACTGATATTGGTTGCATACATCTTGTGCACGATGTAAAGAGCATGGGCTCGAGATTGAATAAAAGGAGGGAGAATCAGTGACTACTGTCACGAGTGACTTTTGTCACGAGTGGTCTAAGTACCACGGTAGTTGAAACCACGAATATTCTAATCAGTGACTTATCTTAGTGGTCAGGTACCACAGTGGGTTGGCCCCACGTATGCGTAATTATCAGAGATCGTCACGATGGTCTATGACCACAGTGGGTTGGCCCCACAAGTACATTATAGTGACTTTGTCACGAGTGACTACGGTCGCGAGTGGTCTAGGACCACGGTGGTTATGAACCACAGTGGCATAATGCCACGGGTGTTTTTGATGGAGAGCTGATCTGGGATGGGCTGCATCACATGCATATAACATGAGCTATATTGAGTGGGCTAAGGCCCAATTTGCGTTACATGGGGATGTACATACTGAGTCTCGATGACTCACCCCTTTGCTAATTTTGCAGGTAATTAGTAGATGGCGGATTATGGGCCGGAACAGACTCGAGGTGGCCATACGTTACAGTTTCTTCAGTAAATTTGAACTTTATTTAAAATTTATTTCTATTTTGGGATTTCAAGTTGTAATAAGGCCGCTTTAACTTTATTTTTATTTTTGGTGGTTTATCATATGCTGATTTTATACATGTGTAGAATCATAAGAAAAAAATGGGTTTTTCTTGAAACATAAATAAAGGTTTTCCAAAAGGTTAACAAATGTATCATAAGTCGTAAGTATTTTAACTTGGTGTTTTCTCAACACTGCTAATCCTGTTTTCAAAAGATCGCCTACCTCAACATAGTTTTCAAAATGTCATCGTACAAAATCTTCAAAGTTCGGTTTCTTTTTAAGGAAGAAAAATATATAGATCTACCGGTTTTTATCATCTATCCACCCTTATCAAAAATTTAACAAGCTTTAAGTTAACCAAATCTCAAATAGTTTTCTTTTACATGGAGTCACTAAAACTAAACGTTTTTCTTATTTCTCGATACTTTGCCAATCTTTCCAAATCTTCTTACCTGTAATGTTCCAGATTCGGTCGTAACGTGTTGACCGGGTTTGGGGTGTTACAATTTGTGGCATTAGAGCCAGGTTTCAAAACTCAGCTGTGGGTATGGGGGTTCAAAAATATTTTAAAAGATGGTTAGGAAATAATTTAGAAGTGTATCTGTCTTTTGGAAGCATGGCACCCGAGTCTCCGGCACCAAATCCGCACGGTAAGTTCTCTGACTGTTGGTTGTTTTATATGAACTATGTGTGATGTGCTATGATTACCTGTACTGAGAGATGCAACTTTAGAGACTAAAACCCTAGGTATGCATGGAAATGACGAGAACTGCTCATAATGCTATTTTCATAAAACTACTCTGTAATAAACAGTGGAAGAAAACACTAACTCATAAAACTCTTAATCAGATTAAATCGCATTAGTAGTAATGAATACTAGAGGACACGAACGCGGTGTGCGAGGCCGTGGAAGAGGCCGAGATGCTGGGGCTGAGCCTTCGGAATCTGGGCATGGTCTGGAAGGTGAGGAACCCGCATCGCCAGTTACAGAAGCGAAATTTCAAGATCAAACTGGTGGAGACGATGCTGTGTCTCAGGCTATGTTACGTGTTTTGGAGAGGGTAGCTGGAGCGAGCACGGGGTAGTGGCTCGAAAATCTGTGCCTGAGTGACTTTGAGCCAACGGGGCTGAAACGTTTAGGGGCATTTCTGTAAGAGTATGCCCAAAGATCAATCATGAGATGGATGTAATAACATACTTAATTTACCATGTTTATTAATATAAAGCGTTGTCATTATTATTTCAGTTTTCTTTCTGTGTGTATAGATAAACTGTTTTATAATAATGTCCTGAGAATAATATGATTATTCTTAAAAGATCCTTAGTCGAGTATTATTGTTGACTAGGACAACAATAATGCATTAAGACTAATATGTAGTTGATTGATGATAAAGAGTTGTCATTGATATGGAGTGTCAAAATCAATGCATGAATATGTGTGTTAGAGAACAACATATTGGATTGACCCGCTATGAGTATGTTTCTTGGATTATTATGTAATTGTCACAACATTACTCATAGTGATTAATATGTATATGATCCACAGACTTGAGATCATTATTATCCCAGCATTGTGAGTTGTATATTTTGATACAGTCAAACGTACACCGTAACAGGTTGTTCTATAAAGGCTGATGTTGGATATACCACAATCTATGTAGAGGGATATGGTTGATCAATAAAGGATAAGTCCCTCCTACATAATAGGAGTAATATCTTAGGCCACTTGATTGAGTGAGACTAGAAATGCATGGCCATGCTCAAATAAGTTGATATGAGATGTCATACTAATTTGTATATCATACTACTCAAGATATCAAGAAACATGGGATGGACTATGCAAGTGTGACTATCCCATGACTTGTATCCGTTCCAGAGATAAAGGACTTAAGGTTAATGCATGAAAGGTTAATCACAAAAGGTTATGTCGAATCATGACTTCTTGTAACTTAGGTAGCAATGATGCATTGCTAGATGCCACTCATTGTTTGTGACAATAGAATCGTTCTAGTATTACTGCTAACGTTACAAGAACCTACAGGGTCACACCCTATGGTTGAAATGAACGGAATAAAATATAGTTGGTATTGTGTTTGGTTGTCACATGAATTAAATTAATTAAAGAATTAATTTAATTGGGCAATCAAATATTGAACATATTATATGTACAAGGATGTTGTACACATAATGATAATATAATTTTATTAATATATGAATTTGATTCATATATAAATTTAAATAAATATAGTTTACCGAAATCCTTATTATAATTAATGTAATTATAATTTTCGGTTAAAAACTTTATTGTATTTATTTAATCTTATAATACATTCAAGAGATACCAATTATAAAAGGCCCAATTAAAAGGCCCAATTAAAAGGATACCAGTTATAAAAGGCCCAATGAAAAAGACACCCATTATAAAAGGTATTAAAAGGAGACAAAGCTTAAGATGAAAAAAACCCTAAGTGATTGCTTGTTAGGTCTAGCAGCCGTCAAGCAAATAAACCTCCAAAAATAGTTTTGGAGATTTCTTCCGTTCATAGTCAAACCGGGTGGATTACGTAGAGGCAGACATCAGAAAAGGTTGTGGCTTGATTCGACAATAGATCAAAACTCTTGTTGCCAAGGCGTCGCTGTCTACTCTGATTGAAGTTTTGGTAATTTCGAAATCTTTATTTCACCTCGATTCGTTCCTCACACATGGATTCATGGTTTGGATCGCCGGATCTAATTTTATTTTGCTGCGTCATGGGGTACCGGCGTTCCAACAGTGGTATCAGAGCCACTTGTGTGATACGAACTCGGGTTTAAATACTTGGGTGATGCAATTGTATGAGATGCATGTTTTGATCTTATTGTATTTTCGATTGTTTAAATCGTTTAAGCATAACCTAATAACTGTTCCTTTCGGTAATTGATTAAATGTTAATCATGGTGTTGTGGCCTATTCAATTTTATGTTATTACTGTTAACTATTAACAAATCTGTAATAATGCAACGGTGGTATTTATAGTTTCCAATAAGAGTTAACTGGCTAGTGGAACAAGGGTTGTTCCGATATGAAACCTCAAGGATTAAAATCCTAAAAATACGATTCTGTTGATAAAAGTTATCAAATCGTGAGGTTTCATTTGACTGGGGTATGCGATTCGTACCGCGGGGGCTCCGCCCCCGCACCCCCGGGGATGGGGTCTGAGGTGGTCAAAGGAAGCGGCCCATCTTCTTATTATGGTAAGTTTTGTTAATAAAAGAAATTTATAAACTTGATGGGCCACAAAAGGTTGAAAGGATATTTTATAATTCACCTTAGCAAAAAATAAAATATTGAATTATGTATGCTATTTTTGACATGCATGGTGTTTGAAATGCATAGTTATAGCCCAATGACCCATTCGATAAAAGGTTGTATTTTTTTTATAAATACGGCCTGCGTGTCGTGCCTTACTACTATTCTCTTGTATTTCTCTTCTCATCTTATTCCCTCGTATGTAAAACCAGTTTCTGCATATTGTAATTTGCAAGAGTTGTTGTGGGCCAAATGAGAAGCAAGGTGGGACAATTACTGTGGATTGATAGCTTGTGAAATGGCTTACACCTTTAGGTTTCTTTTTGGTTTTCCCATTGGCTTGGGTTGAACCACCTTAGTTTATGGGCTATAACTATTGCATTTATTTATTGCTTTATTTATTCATGTATGAGATGCTATGGATGTCTAAAGCTTGCCAATTATATATATATATAATTGAAACTTGATGATAATAAACCCTATTAATTGATGAGATCGATTAGAAGACTAAATGGGCTAAAGTAGACCATAATTGGTGAGATGCAAGAACCTTAATAAAATCCCTCTATTAAAATATTAAATCAACATGGCCTTCCAATTTTGCCCTCGTTAAGGCCTCGATCAATACTATGTAGGTTCTGCCAAAGCGAAGTACTAGTATTTATCTTGGTTAAACGCGAAGAATAAACAAGTGATATTCGCTGGTCAAAAGATTGGTTAATGACTTAACTAGGTTACTCTTATAGGATTAGAAACCTAGAGGCAAGTAAATTGGATAAATCATAAGATGATTAGAACAAGAGTTGTTCACCAAATATTAGGAGTTACATATGATGTAATTAGCAAATGTTGCTTACCTAAATAACCATAATCTTAAGAGTAAAGCCAAAGCTGACTTAAGAGGTGGTGAAATATGGATCCTTAACATACTAGAAATACTTTTGAGAAAGTTTTTCCGAAATTAATATACGAGGGTTACTAATTTTGAAATAAAATAGTGGGAATATCATTTAATAAAGTCTTTTTAATGATTGATATAAAATTGGTAAATTTACTCACATGCATATTTAATTGTTGTAGATATATTATGGCTGCAAACACTAGCACACTCTCATTGCGATCGGTCCTTGAGAAAGACAAATTGAATGGTTTGAATTTTCTTGATTGGTTCCGAAACTTGAGGATTGTCCTTAAACAAGAACGAAAATTATATGTCATTGAACAACCACTTCCTAATGAACCACCCTCTAATGCCTCGAGGACTGATAGAGATGCTTACAAGAAGTATCTCGATGACATGATAGATGTTGGATGTCTTATGCTTGCCACTATGAATCCTGAACTTCAGAAGCAACATGAGGACATGGTTGCTTATGATATGATCGAGCACCTGAAAGAACTTTATCAGGGGCAAGCACGGCAAGAGAGGTTTGATATCTCTAAGGCCCTATTCCAATTTAAGTTGGCTGAAGGAAGCCCAGTAGGACCTCATGTCCTTAAGATGATTGGCTATATTGAAAGCCTGTCTAAGCTTGGGTTTCCATTGAGCCAAGAGTTGGCCACTGATGTTATTTTACAATCGTTGCCGGATAGCTACAGCCAGTTTGTCCTCAATTTCAATATGAATGAAATTGACAAGACTCTACCACAATTGCTCAGTATGTTACGAACTGCTGAAGGCAACTTGAAAAAGGTTGGACCCAAGCCCATACTGATGGTCCGTAATAACAAGGGCAAGGGGAAGGCCAAAGTTCAAACAAAGCCCAAGGGCAAAGGTAAGCCCAAATTTGGAAAGGGAAAGGCTGCACTGAAACCTAAAGGTGGGGTGTCTAGGGAAGGAAACTGTTTTCATTGTGGTGTGACTGGACATTGGAAACGGAACTGCCCTGTCTATCTTGAAGAAGTCAAGAAGGCTAAAGCAAGCGGAATGTCTGCTTCAGGTCTTTATGTTATTGATATTAATTTATCAACTACTACTTCTTGGGTATTAAATACTAGTTGTGGTTCTCATATTTGTACTTCTGTACAGGGACTACAAAGGAGTAGGACTTTGGCTAGAGGAGATGTGGACCTACGAGTTGGAAATGGAGCAAAAGTTGCTGCATTAGCTGTGGGAACATATACTTTATCTTTGCCTAGTGGACTTGCTTTATGTTTAGAGGATTGTTATTTTGTGCCCAGTTTGACTAAAAACATTATTTCAATTTCTTGTTTAGACAAAATTGGTTTTGAGATAATTATTAAGAATAATTGTTGTTCATTTTATCTCAATAATGTTTTCTATGGTTCGGCACAATTGATTAATGGCCTCTATATTTTAGATCAAACGAATCCCATTTACAACATAAATACTAAAAGATCTAAAATAAATGACTCAAATCAAACTTATCTTTGGCATTGTCGTTTGGGCCACATAAGTGAGAAACGCATATCCAAACTCCATAAAGATGGTCTCTTGAATTCATTTGTTTTTGAACAATTTGAAGTATGTGAATCTTGCTTATTGGGAAAAATGACTAAATCTCCTTTTACTTGTAAAAGTGAATGAGCTAGTGATTTATTGGACCTAATACATTCTGATGTATGTGGACCAATAAATACACAGGCCAGAGGTGGATTTCACTACTTCATTACTTTCACTGATGATTTCAGTAGATATGGGTATGTTTATCTCATGCGCCATAAGTCTGAGTCCCTTGAAAAGTTCAAGGAATTCAAAAATGAAGTACAAAATCAACTAGGCAAAACTATCAAGTCACTTCGATCTGATCGAGGTGGAGAGTATTTGAGCCTAGAGTTTGATGATCTTTTGAAAGAATGTGGGATTGTCTCACAACTTACTCCTCCTGGTACTCCTCAATGGAATGGAGTATCTGAGAGAAGAAATCAAACTTTGTTAGACATGGTTCGATCCATGATGAGTCATGCTGATCTACTGACTTCCTTTTGGGGACATGCACTTGAGACAGCTACTTTCACACTAAATAGTGTTCTATCTAAATCGGTTCAAAAGACGCATATGAGATGTGGACTGGGAAACGTCCTAGTATGTCTTTTATGAAAATTTGGGGCTGTGAAGCTTATGTTAAATGTCAGATGTCTACTAAGCTTGAACCTAGATCTAAAAGGTGTATTTTTGTGGGGTATCCAAAAGAAACCAAAGGATATTATTTCTTTAATCCCACTGAGAACAAAACGTTTGTTGCTCGGACTGGTGTCTTCCTAGAGAGAGAATTTACTTCTAGAAAAGGAAGTGGGAGAAAGATTGAACTTGAAGAAATTCGAGAATCACAAGATACCACTGAACCAGAGATTGAACAACAACAAATTCCACAAGAAATTGAGGAACAAACAACTGCTGTAGAAACACAACCACCGCGCAGATCTTTAAGAGAATGCCGTGCACCTGAGAGATATGGATTTCTCATTACAACGCATGGTGACGTTCTTCTTATAGATCAAGATGAGGACTTATCAAGAAGCGGTGACAAGCCCAGACTCTGAGAAATGGCTTGAGGCCATGAGATCTGAGATGGATTCCATGTATGAAAACCAAGTATGGACTTTGATTGACCCACCCGAAGGGGTTAAACCTATAGGGTGCAAATGGGTTTTCAAAAAGAAAACAGATATGGATGGTAATGTACAAACATACAAAAGGCGATTAGTCGCTAAAGGTTTTCGCTAAATTCATGGTGTTGACTATGATGAAACCTTTTCTCCTGTAGCTATGTTTAAATCCATCAGGATCTTGCTCGCCATAGCTACATTTCATGATTATGAAATCTGGCAGATGGACGTCAAAACGGCTTTCCTTAACGGGAAACTTGAAGAGGATGTGTATATGACACAACTTGAAGGTTTTGTAAATCCAAAGGATGCTAGAAAGATATGTAAGCTACAAAGATCCATTTATGGATTAAAGCAAGCTTCTCGAAGTTGGAATCTTCGTTTTAACGATGCAATCAAAGAGTTTGGTTTTATCAAAAATAAAGATGAACCATGTGTTTACAAGAAAGTTAGTGGGAGCACTATCACATTCTTGGTACTATATGTGGATGACATACTTATCATGGGAAACGACATACCTACCTTGCAGTCTATTAAGACTTGGTTAAGAAGTTGTTTTTCTATGAAGGACTTGGGCGAAGCCACTTATATCTTAGGAGTCAAGATCTATAGAGATAGATCAAGACGACTACTAGGTCTAAGCCAAAGTACATACATAGATAAAGTACTGAAAAGGTTCAGTGTGGAAGAATCTAAAAGAGGATTCCTACCTATGAGACATAGTATTTCACTCTCGAAGGAAATGTGTCCTTCAACTCCACAAGAGAGAGAACGTATGAGTAAAATTCCATATGCTTCTGCTATTGGGTCTATCATGTATGCTATGTTATGTACCCGTCCAGATGTCTCGTATGCCTTAAGTATGACGAGCAGGTATCAAGTAGATCCCGGTGAAGGTCACTGGACCACAGTCAAGAGTATCCTTAAGTACTTAAGAATAACTAAGGATACATTCCTATTATATGGAGGTGAGGAAGAGTTATGTGTAAAAGGTTACACTGATGCCAGCTTCCAAACCGACAAGGATGATTTTCGATCGCAATCAGGTTTTGTGTTTTGCCTTAATGGTGGTGCTGTGAGCTGGAAGAGTTCAAAGCAAAATACAGTAGCCGATTCTACAACAGAGGCTGAGTATATTGCAGCCAGTGAGGCAGCAAAGGAAGCAGTTTGGATCAAGAAGTTCATTACTGGACTAGGGGTTGTGCCTAGCATATCAGATGCTATAGAACTCCGATGTGATAACAATGGAGCTATTGTAGAAGCTAAAGAACCTAGATCTCACCAGCGATCCAAACATATACTTAGACGCTACCATCTTATTCGAGAGATTATCGATTGAGGGGATGTAGAGATATGCAGAGTACCTTCAGATGATAACATTGCTGATCCCCTGACCAAGCCTCTGACACAGCAGAAGCATGATCGTCACACTAAGTCACTTGGTATTAGATATATGAGTGATTGGTCTTAGTGCTAGTGGGAGATTGTAAGAGTATGCCCAAAGATCAATCATGAGATGGTTGTAATAACATACTTAATTTACCATGTTTATTAATATAAAGCGTCATTATTATTTCATTTTTTCTTTCTGTGTGTATAGATAAACTATTTTATAATAATGTCCTGAGAATAATATGATTATTCTTAAAAGATCCTTAGTCGAGTATTATTGTTGACTAGGACAACAATAATGCATTAAGACTAACATGTAGTTGATTGATGATAAAGAGTTGTCATTGATATGGAGTGTCAAAATCAATGCATGAATATGTGTGTTAGAGAACAACATATTGGATTGACCCGCAATGAGTATGTTTCTTGGATTATTATGTAATTGTCACAACATTACTCATAGTGATTAATGTGTATATGATCCTCAGACTTGAGATCGTTATTATCCCAGCATCGTGAGTTGTATATTTTGATACAGTCAAACGTACACCATAACAGGTTGTTCTATAAAGGCTGATGTTGGATATACCACAATCTATGTAGAGGGATATGGTTGATCAATAAAGGATAAGTCCCTCCTACATAATAGGAGTAATATCTTAGGCCACTTGATTGAGTGAGACTAGAAATGCATGGCCATGCTCAAATAAGTTGATATGAGATGTCATACTAATTTGTATATCACAGTCTACTCAAGATATCAAGAAACATGGGATGGACTATGCAAGTGTGACTATCCCATAACTTGTATCCGTTCCAGAGATAAAGGACTTAAGGATTAATGCATGAAAGGTTAATCACAAAAGGTTATGTCGAATCATGACTTCTTGTAACTTAGGTAGCAATGATGCATTGCTAGATGCCACTCATTGTTTATGACAATAGAATCGTTCTAGTATTACTACTAACGTTGCAGGAACCTACAGGGTCACACCCTATGGTTGAAATGAACGGAATAAAATATAGTTGGTATTGTGTTTGGTTGTCACATGAATTAAATTAATTAAAGAATTAATTTAATTGGGTAATTAAATATTGAACATATTATATGTACAAGGATGTTGTACACATAATGATAACATAATTTTATTAATATATGAAGTTGATTCATATATAAATTTAAATAAATATAGTTTACCGAAATCCTTATTATAATTAATGTAATTATAATTTTCGGTTAAAAACTTTATTGTATTTATTTAATCTTATAATACATTCAAGAGATACCAATTATAAAAGGCCCAATTAAAAGGCCCAGTTAAAATGATACCAATTATAAAAGGCCCAATGAAAAAGACACCTATTATAAAAGGTATTAAAAGGAGACAAAGCTTAAGATGAAAAAAACCCTAAGTGATTGCTTGTTAGGTCTAGCAGCCGTCAAGCAAATAAACCTCCAAAAACAGTTTTGGAGATTTCTTCCGTTCATAGTCAAACCGAGTGGATTACGTAGAGGCAAACATCGGAAAAGGTTGTGGCTTGATTCGACAATAGATCAAAACTCTTGTTGCTAAGGCGTCGTTGTCTACTCAGATTGAAGTTTTGGTAATTTCGAAACCTTTATTTCACCCCGATTCGTTCCTCACACATGAATTCATGGTTTGGATCGCCGGATCTAATTTTATTTTGCTGCGCCATGGGTACCGGCGTTCCAACAATTTCTAGTGTGGCTCCAAATGTAGCCGAGTATTGGTTAGAAGTAGTGGAACGGATTATGGATGACCTTGACTGCACTGCGGAGGAAAAGCTAAAAAGGGTTGTGCCGCTTCTCCGGGATGAGGCTTACCAATGGTGGCTCACGGTTAGAGATGGTACAGCTACGGACCACATTACCTGGGACTTCTTTAAGTCTGCGTTCCAGGGAAAATATATTGGGTCAAGCTATGTGGACGCTCAACGTAAGGCATTTCTATACTTGGTACAGGGGAGTAAGTCAGTGGGTGAGTATGAGGCAGAATTCTTGCGCCTAAGTCGGTATGCTCGTGGTATTGTGTCTACAGATCATGAGCGTTGTGTTCGATTTGAGGATGGCCTGAGGGATGAGTTGCGAGTACTAATAGCTCCGCAATGAGAAAGGGAATTTGCTGTTCTGGTTGAGAAGGCTAAGATAGCCGAGGAGGCAAATCGTTCGGAAAGACAGAATCAGGATAGGGACAAGGGTAGAAATAAAAGAAGTTTTGGGTCATCAAGATCTACTGGGAACTTTCAGAAGAGGCCTAGGTTGGATGGGCCGGGTCGAGCTGTGAGACCTGTTGCTACTGGTCGGCCACCACAATGTGCTACATGTAGGAAGTCCCATTCCGGGGAATGCTGGGAAAGAAGTAATGGATGCTTCAGATGTGGATCAGTGGATCATCGGGTGAAAGACTACTCGCAAGAGCCAAACAGAATGCGACCCGCAGGTCAGAACTATGTTCAGTCTGGTAGAGGTGGTCAGCAGCCGCAGAGCGGTCGTGGTCCGAGTAGAGGAGGTAATGGTTTTGGTCGTAGATGTAGAGCACCAGGCAGAGGTGCTGGGAACACATATGCAAGACAACCTGGGTTAGTCTTTGCAGCTAGACGCCGAGAGGAGGGCGATGCATCGGACGTCATAACCGATACGTTTCTTATTTATGGGCTACCTTTTTTTGCACTGATTGATATTGGATCAATGCATTCTTATGTTGCTAGTACGATATATGGAACTCTGAACATAGACTCTAAGACTGCTTCTAGGGAGATGACTGTACTTAGCCCTTTAGGACAATCTGTAGTGGTGAACAAACTCTTTAGGGATATACCTTTAGAAGTACAAGGGATAGTTTTCCTGGCTGATCTGATGGAACTGCTCTTCGAGGAGTTCGATTTAATCTTAGGTATGGACTGATTAGTGAAATATCGAGCAAAGGTGGATTGTGCTGCTAAGCGCATGATGTTAAGGACTCCTGAGGATAATGAGGTGGTGGTGATAGGTGAAAGGAGGAACTACTTGTCTAATGTAGTGTCCACTCTAAAGGCTGAATGAATGGTGAGAAAAGGATGCGAGGCTTTCTTAACTTATGTTTGTGATTTGGAGGCCAAGGAGTTGACTGTAGGGGATGTCAGAACGGTGAAGGAATTTCCCGACATTTTTCCAGAAGAGCTTCCAGGGATACCTCCGGATAGCGAGGTGGAATTCGGTATTGATCTTCTTCCGAGAATAGCACTAGTGTCTATTGCCCCATATAGAATGGCGCCAAAGGAGTTGGTGGAACTGAAAGCCCAAATTCAGGAACTGTTGGGTCGGGGTTTTATCCGACCCAGTGTGTCACCTTGGGGTGCGCCGGTGTTATTTGTTAAGAAGAAAGACGGGTCAATGCAGATGTGCATTGACTATAGGCAGTTGAACAAGTTGATGATTAAGAACAAGTATTCGCTGCCTAGGATAGACGATCTCTTCGACCAGTTGCGAGGCGCATCGGTCTTTTCAAAAATAGACTTGATACCGGGTTATCACCAGCTTAAGGTCAAGGAGTCAGATATTCATAAGATAGCTTTTCGGACTCGTTATGCGCACTACAAGTTTTTGGTGATGCTGTTTGGGTTGACCAATGCACCAGCGGCGTTTATGGACATGATGAACCGGGTATTCCAACCCTATCTGGATCGGTTTGTCGTGGTATTTATAGACGATATCCTAGTTTATTCAAGATCGGAAGAGGAGCATGATTCGCATCTTCGACTGGTTCTACAAATTCTGAGGGAGAAATAGCTATACTCCAAATTCAGTAAGTGTGAATTCTGGCTGAGGGAAGTTACCTTTCTGGGCCATGTTGTGTCTGCTGAGGGAATTAGGGTTGATCCCCGGAAAATTGAAGCCGTGCTGGATTGGAAATCGCCTAAGTCTGTGGCAGAAATTCAGAGTTTTCTTGGTCTGGCTGGGTATTACAGAAGGTTTGTTGAGGGATTCTCGGTAATAGCTACACCGTTAACCAAGCTGTTGCGGAAAAGGGTACCATTTGTTTGGTCAGATAAATAGCAGGGAAGTTTTGAGAAGCTGAAGAGGATTCTAACTGAGGCTCCTGTGTTAATTCAGCCTGAGGCTGGGAAGGAATTTGTTGTCTACTGTAATGCACATAGGGTTGGGATCTATGTTGATGCAGGAAGGGAAGGTGGTAGCATATGCGTCTCGATAGTTGAGACCACATGAAGTGAATTGTCCCACGCATGATCTGGAATTGGCTACAGTAGTGTTTGCTTTGAAGATCTGGAGACATTATCTGTATGGGGAGAAGTCTGTTATTTATATAGATCACAAGAGCCTAAAATATCTCCTTACCCAGAAGGAGTTGAATTTAAGGCAGCAGAGGTGGATCGAATTGTTAGAAGATTATGATTGCTCGATTGAGTACCACTCAGGTAAAGCTAACGTGGTGGCGGATGCATTGAGTCATAGGGTGATCTCTGACTTGAGAGCAACGTTTGCTCATCTCAGCTTATATGATGATAGAAGTTTATTAGCTGAACTTCAAGTGAAGCCTTCTTGGGTCAGTCAGATTAAAGAGAAGTAGTTGGCTGATGAGTTGTTAAGTTCGAAGTTTCAGCTAGTGGCAGGTGATGGGATAATGGATTTCAGTATGATTAGTGATGGGGTATTGTGTTTTCGAGGAAAGACTTGTATGCCAAAAGATTTTGAGTTAAGATAGAGGATCCTACAGGAAGCGCGTAGTAGCCTATACGCTATGCATCCTGGAGGAAGTAAGATGTGCCAGGATCTGCGAGAACAATTTTGGTGGCCGGGTCTGAAGTGGGAGGTAACCAAATTTGTGAGTAAATGCTTGACGTGTCAGCAGGTAAAAGCGAAGCACCAATTGCCTTCGGGGTTGCTACAGCCAGTAAAGATACCACTTTGGAAGTGGGAGAGGATAACGATGGACTTTGTGAGTGGGCTACCCCTTACGCCTACGAAGAAGGATTTAGTGTGGGTGGTTGTGGATCGGTTGACGAAGTCCGCTCATTTCATACCGGTTCGGGTTGATTACTCATTACAGAATTTAGCCAAACTTTATGTGGCGGAGGTTGTGAGGTTGCATGGAGTACCTGTGTCTATCATATCAGACAGAGACCCTAGGTTTACGTCGAGGTTCTGGAAGGCGTTGCATCAAGCGCTGGGTACGAGATTGGATTTCAGCACAGCGTTTTATCCACAGACTGATGGTTAATCGGAGAGAGTAATCCAGATCTTGGAAGATATGTTGAGAGGCTGCGTCATTGACTTCAGGGGTAGTTGGGAGGAGTTCCTACCGTCGGCAGAATTCGCGTACAACAACAGCTATCAATCCAATATTCAGATGGCAGCCTATGAAGCGTTGTATGGTCGGAAATGTCGCACTCCTACTTGCTGGACAGAGTTGGGTGAGCGACAATTATTTGGTCCAGAATTAGTTTCTAAAACAGAGGACAAGGTTAAGTTGATTCGGACTCGGTTGAAGGAAGCTTCTGATAGGTAGAAATCTTATGCAGACCTGAAATGTAAAGACATAGAATTTGCAGTAGGTGATCGAGTTTTCTTAGAGGTTTCACCATGGAAGAAAGTTCTAAGGTTTGGACGGAAGGGCAAGCTGAGCCCTAGTTTCATCGGGCCTTATCGGGTGTTGAAACGTGTGGGACCAGTAGCTTATCAGCTCAAGCTACCTTCAAAGTTAAGACAGATCCATGACGTATTTCATGTTTAAATGTTAAGGCGCTATCGTTCGGACCCATCTCACATAGTGCCGGTGGAAGAAATCGAGGTAAGACCTGATTTATCTTTTGAAGAGGAACCAGTTCAAATCCTAGACCAAGATGTTAAAGTGTTGCAGAGGAAGATGGTTCTGTTGGTTAAAGTGTTCTGGCGGAATCATGGTTCCGAGGAAGCTACATGGGAGCCAGAGGATGTGATGCGATAGCAATACCCTCATCTCTTTTGACCAGGTAAAATTTCGAGGCCGAAATTTTTTTAAGGGGGTAGAACTGTAGCATCTTGGAATTAGAGGCTTGGTTTTGTCGTATGCTGCTGTGTGTTGGCATGTTTGGTTTGTTGTTTTGATGTGTTTGAGGGTCTCGGGAAGGCTCAGGGTTAAGTTGAAGCTTTGGTGAAAATTTCATTTTTAGGCACTTTAGGGGAGAGCGAGCAGAGGCAGGCCTTAAGAGTATTCAATTATGTTTTGTGGCATAAGAAGGAGTGTGGTGTGGTGGCAAGGTGACGCCACTTAGGGAGCAAGGGAAGTGGCGTCAGCAAGGAGGCAGCTGAGGGAAGGGGTTCGAGTCGCGTGTACTGCATTTTGGGAATTTTTTTTTTGGCATTTTGAATAGAGGGATGATGGTTTCGGCATGGACTCTTCAAGAGGGAGAGTTGAATGAGTCAAACAATTTGAATGCATGGCCATGAGGGGAGTTTGAACTGGTCAAATTATTTGAATGTGGAGTGGGGAGTGAAAGGTGGAGGAAGTTGTGGGATTTGGAGAGAGGAGGAGAGTTGGCCGAATTTGGGAAGAAGTTTGAGAGGGTGCACGGTTTAGCTTGGCTAGGGAGGGTCCGAACCTTTCTTGGTAGTTCTTAGACTTTTCGGTTATGTAAGGTGGTCATAAGGGTGTGCCGTATCCCTCATATGGGCATTCTTGAGTGTTGTGTAGGGATAATTATCTTGAAACACTCTCATTCTCTCTTTTTGCACTTTTGGAACATTTCTCCTTCTCTTCTCATTTACCAAAACCGAAACCACACATCACTTTTACACTTAATTCTTTTGCAACCAAAAACTAAAACTCTCACTCCATTGTTTTCCTTCATAGCCGAATTTACCATTACCATCCACTCTTCACATTGTTGGTTCATTTTTTCTTTTGCTACTTTCTTTACAAGCCAAAACCCTCTGGTGCCATCTCTCTTGCCGAAACTCTGTCACCTTCTTTGCCCTTCTCTTAAACACCATAGCCGAACTTTATCTTGATCATAATACCCCTCTTTTTATCTTCTTTTTCCATCTACTTTCTTTGCTTTCTTTGGCCGAAACCCTCTTTTCCCTTTTTGTTTTCATCTCATACTTGTGCCTTGTGTGGCCGAACCCAATTCCTTGTTCTATTTTCTTTTCGCTTCTTTACTTCTTCTTGTGTGAAGGCCGAATCTTCATTTTGCTTCAGGTGTAGGCACCTTTTTGTTGATTTGTGCTGATAGCCGCATATTGACCCTCCATTCGGCAAACTTGTGTCATGGTAAGGAGCCTTCTTCTCTGTTCTTTCTCGCTTACTTTCTTTTCTCTTGGTTTGGTTAAACTGAAATCCTGACGTACTTCTTAGGGCATTGACCGATTGTAGAGGAGTGCATCATCATCTCTTCTTCTTCGTATGGCCTACTTTCGAGAAGATTTTGGTAAGTAATGGATTGGCCGAATGGGTGGTAAGGGAATTCTTTATTGATTCGATTGGTTGAAAGGTCACTTCTTTTATTCTATCTCTATGAATCGGTTCAACATGGTTCGTTTACGAGTTCAATCGGGTTCTTAAGCCAAAGTCTGCTAACATTCGGCTTCTATTAATCAAGGTAAGGGACTGCATCGTTTTGAGTTCTTATTTTCTCTGCTTTCTTTTAAAGCCTTAACCCTTTTTCCTGATCAAGTCTCTTCAAGGATCCAACTGCTAGTCAATCCAAGGAAGGGAGCGAACCCTTAGTTTTGGCTCCAAAGTTTAAGAAACATGCTGTGTCGGCAGTTCAGGATTTTTCGCCGGGCTGTGGTAGAGAGCCGACGTCTGCGTGGGATAGGCAGATAGTCGTCGTCCCTACTAACGAGAGTGTCGACGTAGAAAGCATAGTATTACGTGTTATTAGGTGTGAATTACTCACACGCCTTCAGTGTTATTGCTGTTATGTTATTAACTGAAAAAGGGCGAAAAGCTGAAATAACTGATGCGATAGGCAAAATACCCTTATGGGTAAGGTTAGAGATGCCGGGTAAGTTCTCGATATTGATATTTTTGTTAAAATGTATATATGTATATTTTGATGTTATGCATGCATGGAATATGACTCGTTTTACACTGATATTGGTTGCATACATATTGTGCACGATGTAAAGAGCATGGCTCGAGATTGAATGAAAGGAGGGAGAATCAGTGACTACTGTCACGAGTGACTTTTTTCACGAGTGGTCTAAGTACCACGGTGGTTGAAACCACGAATATTCTAATCAATGACTTATCTCGGTGGTCAAGTACCACAGTGGGTTGGCCCCACGTATGCGTAATTATCAGAGATCGTTACGGTGGTTTATGACCACAGTGGATTGGCCTCACGAGTACATTATAGTGACTTTGTCACGAGTGGTCTAGGACCACGGTGGTTATGAACCACAGTGGCATAATGCCACGGGTGTTTTGGATGGAGAGCTGATCTGGGATGGGCTGCATCGCATGCATATAACATGAGCTATATTGAGTGGGCTACGGCCCAATTTGCGTTACATGGGGATGTACAGACTGAGTCTCGATGACTCACTCCTTTGCTAATTTTGCAGGTAATCAGTAGATGGCGGATTATGGGCCGGAATAGACTCGAGGTGGCCATGCGTTATAGTTTCTTCAGTGAATTCGAACTTTATTTAAAATTTATTTCTATTTTTGGATTTCAAGTTGTAATAAGGCCGCTTTAACTTTATTTTTATTTTTGGGGATTTATTATATGCTGATTTTATACATGTGTAGAATCATAAGAAAAAAAATGGGCTTTTCTTGAAACGTAAATAAAGATTTTCCAAAAGGTTAACAAATGTATCATAAGTCGTAAGTAATTTAACTTGGTGTTTTCTCAACACTGCTAATCCTGTTTTCAAAAGATTGCCTACCTCAAAATAGTTTTCAAAATGTCATCATTCAAAATCTTCAAAGTTAGGTTTCTTTTTAAGGAAGAACAAAATATAGATCTACCAGTGGGGCAGACCGTGTGTCACATACGGCCTAGACATACGCCCGTGTGTCTACCCATGTGGACAAAAATAAGGCTATTTACCAAGCCTTTTTGCCACTCTTTAATGTACACACCTACACAACATAACATAGTACCCAAACCAAGCATATACATACAACCAAATCAGCCACAATCAAGACATTAACACATCATTTACATGCTACCATCTATCATACACAAACATCACATGCTTATCAACTCAAATCATGTAAATTCCCACATCTATGAAAGGCATCATCATATAAATTGCTCATACCAATCGTAACCAATTTTCAATGGCCTTATACAAAATGAAATTTCAACTAATATAAGGCAACACATTTGGCCAAATCAATTATGACACATAAAAAAATGACCAAGTCCCCTATACATGCCATAACTCAAAATGTTGAATTCATTGTTACTAAAATAATAGTTGATAGTGCAAATGGATCTCCGACGATCTCCAATCCTGATCTAGCTTGGTGACACTATGAGACAAGGGAAAGAAAAGGGGGGGGTAAGCTATATAGCTTAGTAAGTTCATATGCAAATAGTAAACAACATTAACCATGCATTTTCCATATGGATAACACAACATATATCAAACATAATGTCGTTAAAACTTCATGAACATAACATACTCAATTACATTCTTACCAATAATTTGTCATATACCGAATTCATTTCCTTTGAGTTTGTCATACATACCTATACCAACTCGTAACCTAATCACATACTTTCTCATCTTTGACATACCCATTGAATTTCTCGTTGAACCATTTGGAATACTAAGGGATACTCGGGAATCTTGTACACATAGTACCGTACTAATGCCATATCACAAATATGGTCTTACATGTAATCTCGTATCGACGCTAATAGCCCAGCTATGGTCTTACACGAAGTCTCAAATCAATGCCATATCTCAGATATGGTCTTACACGAAGTCTCATATTGATGTCATATCCCAGATATGGTCTTACACGTAATCTCAATAACCCTAATGTCATGACATTTGTATCCTATCTATTCCTAATGTTCAATCGAGATTTCTTTATTGTCGAAACTTTATCGAATATGCTCATAGAATCAATCATACATTTCATGCAATATCAAAATATTAAAATACAAATATAACATTGCATTATTTACATACGAACTTACCTCGGTACAAAAATAGTGAAAATGGACCTAATTGCCAAACACTTTGTTTTTCCCCCGATCTAGGTCCAAACTTCGTTTTTCTTGATCTATAATAACAAATTTAGATCATTTAATACACACATTATCCAATTCAGTCCAAAAATCATATTATGAAAAAATTACATTTTTGCCCCTAACTTTTTAACTTTTTACATTTTGGTCCTTAGGCTCGTAAAATGAAACGTATTCAATTTATTTAAAGCCCAATCCTAGCCGAACTTTATTCATGCTCATAACAACCCGCAATTTCCATTAAATCACACTTTTACTGCATATTTTATAACATTTACAAATAGGCCCTTTTTGACATTTTATCGAAAATCACTTAGTAAAAGTTGTTTATCCAACATCAAACTTGCATAATCTACTATTAAACATCAAAATACACAACTATTTAACATGGTTCAAACCCTAGACCTTGATTATTTCTTAAATTAGTGGTAGAAATAGATAGATATCATGTCACAAGGATTTCAAAAGCATAAGAATCATTAAAAACGGGGCTAGAACGGACTTACAATCGAGCTTGAAAGTGGCCAAACCCTAGCTATGGCTTCCTCCTCTAAATTTCGGCTACCATGAAGAAGATGGACAAGATTTTGGCTTGATTTTTGCTTTTTGATTCATTTAATTACCAAATGACCAAAATACCCCTAACTTAAAACATAAAAATTCTCTTTCTCCATGTCCATTTTTGTCCACTAACTTAAACAAATGATCTAATTACCATCTAAGGATATTCAATTTAAAATCTCATAGCAATTGGACACCTTAAAGACATAGAACTAAAAATTTGCACTTTTTGCAATTTAGTCCTTTTAACTAAATTTATTGCCCAAAAATAAAAAATTTCAAACGAAATTTTCACAAAATCATTCCATAAAACTATAGACCATAAAAATATAATAAAAATACATTTTACTTAGTCGAATTTGTGGTCTGAAACCGCTGTTCTAACTAGACCAAAAATCGGGCTGTTACACAGCCCGTGTCCCAGGCCGTGTGCAGCAAAAAGTGCCCTTGAAACATGCCATTTCAAACTAAATTACTTGTATACCAATGCACACCATATCTAACCTATTTCACATGGTTAAAAGTACATTCAAAGCATAAAAAACATGTCAAATTCTCATCCAACCTATGACTAACCAATTTGTCATCAATAGACTCTCCAATTCACACTCTAAAACCATTCATGAACTAAATTACAATGTCATATCTCAATCATATATCATGAATACCAAAATACCATTTCGTTTCAAATTATACCATCAAAACTTACCACTTTAGATAGACAAAATTAAAATGGCCATATCCATAAAAGTTCAAACATATACAAGCCAAATCAAACTATATATATACAACTAAACACAATAAGAGCCAAAATATACCATGTGATCAAACTAGATAAGCACTTATTACATGCCAAAGCACATATATCATTTAATCACTTCAATGAACCAAACACATATCAATCAACCATTTCTTTCCTAATTTCAAAAGACCATGCACAACTAGTAACAAAAGATATTAAAACATACCAAAGCTTGGCACAACCCAAAGCATACAAATTTAACATACAACCTTATACATGCCATTTATAACCATAGGTTAAAACATTCAAAAACCACCAAAACGGATTGATGCATAGTGTGATCGTGCTCCGACGATGTTCCCAACTGTTCAAGCTTTCCGATGACCTACAAAGAAATGAAATAACTAACATAAGCATTAAGCTTAGTAAGCTCGTAACATGAAACTACTCTTACCGAATATACGAAATGTAAACCTTTCAAACATGAATTTACTTATACTTCAATTGCACATCTTTAATTTCTATACACATAGTTTCAAAGGTTACCAAATAAATTAATAAAACATATAAATACAACCAATCTTGAACGTGCATCATAAGCTTTGCCTTCCAAATTCTGTTCAACACTTAATTCACTATCATCAAATCCTATACCTATTCTTCACAACAAAAATTTTCAATTTACAAATTATAACCATGTAACCTTCCATACATATATTCATATTCATTCCATTAACCTTGATTACCCAATGTATCTAATGAAATAACATCGAATACTTAGAAAATACTCATATATCCATTTTACTCTCTAAACCCACCACAAACATATAATTACAACAATGCATTTATAATCATCATCAAACTATACTAGTCAAACATTCATCTCATATTCCTACTTGTGATACATATCTCACCCGAAACATGTTACCTGAATAGTGAACGATGCAAGGATGAGATACTGACCTTTTCTTTGATATCCTCTTCGAATACATCATTTTCAACCTTCTTCAATGGATCATTTATTCATTTTTAACATGAATCAATCCATTATTGGCACCCAGTGCCTGAAGAATAAATCGTAATAAAGTTTTGCGCCCAATGTTAGTCGGGTAAAATGACAATAGGTTTGCCTTGTACTAGTCGGATAAACTAACAATGTTTTGCACCCAGCGCTAGCCGGATAAACTGACGATATCAAATGTGTGCCCAGCACTAGTCGGATAAACCGACAATGAGTTGCACCCAGTGCTAGTCGAGTAAACCGACGATATCAAATATGTGCCCTGCACTAGTTGGATGTACCAATAATGAGTTGCGCCCAGCACTAGTCACGTAAACTGATGATATCAAATGTGTGCCCAACACTAGTTTGATGTACCAACAATGAGTTGCGCCTAGCACTAGTTGGATAAACTGAAAAATATATACATAATTATATCATTTCACAATTCTTCAATTCATAATTTAAATCCTTTACATTAATCTTCTATATTGAGTTTCTATAATTCACTCCATAACCATTTTTATATATATATATTTCCATAACATTACATTTAAAATACTAATAATTCAAATACATATTATTGATTATCAAATTAACGGATAATAAAACTAATTATATAAATAAAGTTCGAATTTAAGGACTACGAACTTACCATGGCTAAACAGAAGAAACAACAAAAGTTCAGAGGCTAATCCGCAACTTTCTCTTTTACCGGTTATCAACTTGTTCATGATCTGTAAAATAATTTATTTCATTTTATCAACCTCAATTTCACATAATATTTAATTTAATACATCTTATTTCTTATTTACATATTTAAACATTAGCCCCAAAATTTCACATGTTACTTAATTTGATCCTTAAGACCTAAACATGATTATTTCTAAAATTAACCCCTTTTCCCAAAGAACTGAATTTTAACTACTCCAAACCAACCCTCACTCATGCTAAATTTCTCAAGAAAACCTAATAATTTAAACATTCTATTTATTTAATCCCTAATCTTAAAATCACTCAAACCCACATTACCAAATAGCTAAAAACCCATCATTTACTTCAATCCAAAACATAAATATCAAGAAACATCAAGAACATCAATGGACATCTTTTTTCTAAACTTCATCAATTTCATAAATTAGTCCCAACACTAGATAAATACCATTTGAACTAACTCAAAAACATACTAATCATGAAAAATAAGCTATATTGCACTTACATGCATTCAAGAATAACCAAGATCGAAGCTCCTAAGTCTTCCAACAATGGTGTTTTGACAACAATAAAGAAAGAAGACAATGACCACTTTCACTTTTTTTTTTATCTATTATATTTCATTACTTTAACATTTTATTTAATAATAATTATTTACGAAAGTCTTAGTTTATTAAACTATTACTGTCCACTAAAACTAAAATGGCTTAATTGCCATTTAGAACCATTCAATCATTCCGTAAAATCAATTTAAACCAAAACACTAATATCACTTGGCTTTTGCACCTTTTACGATTTAGTTTTTTTTTTTATAAAAAAAATTAACTAGCTAAACGATAAAATTTCTTAACCAAATTTTAATACACTTATATAATCACTCCGTAATCATTTAATAGAAATATTTCCAGGCTCGGTTTATAGAAACGAGGTCCCGATACCTCATTTTCTAAAACTACTTGACTTTAGAGATAACCCACTTGAACTTAACTAATCATTCAATTAACTAAAATTATCAATTCAAATTTTACTATAATACTATATTTGACTCGTAAATATTAAATATTAAATATTTATAGACTCTTTCATTGGATTTGTGGTCTTGAAACCACTATTTTTTATACCACTAAAAAACGGGCTATTAGAACTTTCCCCCTTTTAAGAAAATTTCGTCCTCAAAATTTCTCATCTGATAAGAATTCCAGTTACTCTATCCTAATTAATTGGTTGTCGCTCCATCTATCTAGCATACCGAGGTTCTACATCTCATTCGTGAAAAGTTTTGAATGATATCATTTTAATACAAAACTGATGGTTGTTATAAAAAATGAATTCAACCCATGGTAAATATTTCCCCAGTTGTCCTTGACCTGGATGATATATCTCTGTATCATGTTTTTGTCATTTGGATTGTTCACCTGTTTGTGCCATGACTCGTGGAATACACTTTGGAATCTAAAGATAAAATTAAGATGCACGCAACTCAATTAACTTTTCAAGTGGATAACTCGTTCTGACTAGAACAAAATGAGTCGATTTCATCAATCTAAAAGTAACAATATATTTAAAGTCTTCTTTCCTCATTGTCAAAAGTAATTCAGATTCAAAATCTACTGTGACTCACTCTTATTCCCATTCAAAAATCATAACAAATTGTAATAATTTAAATAGAATTTGATATTCAACTTTGACCCATTGACATACTAGACATCTCAATATAAACTATGAATATCACATTTTATTCCTGAACACTAGTAACTCTACCTCAAGTTATTTCATATGTTGTTGCTACCTGGTTTAATTAAATTAAATGCTACTAAGACCCTTATATAAAATATCTTGTACCATCTCTGAGTTGTTTAGCTCCTATATTCAATTTCAAGAATAGACTACTACCACAATCCACACTGAAATTGGTGATCTGATCATTTTGTACCAACTCCCATTTAACCAACAAATTCGAGTCCTTTCTTGGTATTCCACAAATCCTATGATGAACAAAGATTTAACTCTTGAGTCTATAATAATTGAGCTGACATAATTTGAGATCATTGGAGTAATGAGAACTATTATGCGATACTAAACTTGGTCTTCCACTGTATACACTCTTATCACTATTTATCCCCTTTTGAAAGCTAGAAGTCGAATACATAACAAGACTATTCCAATTATTAACAATTCGAGCAATGAACTATACTCTAATTACTATCTTCGATGATATTAATAGAATCACCTACTTCCAAGCTTCAATTGAGATCTTCAGTCAGAATGTCTCGTATCAACTCTAGATTAAGATTATTCGAAAAATATAGTCTATTTCAAAATAAAATATATCATCAATACATAATATTAATGAATCCGTCAAAATGTGACTAAAAGGAATTTAATTCACTGGATTTTCAAATGCTGAAGAGGCATTAGTTAATCCAAAAGGCATAAATGGAAGCTCATAGTGCTCTTATCAGTTTCTGGATGCTGTTTTTGGTACATCTACATCTGCGACTGACAACTGGTATTAACTAGATCCGTAGTCTATCTTCTAAAACACTATAGGGCTTTTCAATTGATTGAGTAAATTTTAATACGAAGTATGAAATGTTTATTGAAACACCCCAAACCCGACCCACGAGCCTTGACCTGATCTGGTATGTTCCTCGAAAGAAATCGGTTCAAAATTTGCTTATTACTTTGGAAAAACTATGTGTTTTGAAAGAGAAATTTTTGTTGAATTGGGCTTGAATTGAAAACGGGTTTATTTTATTAAAAATCCCTTATCTTTAGGTGACAAAACATTTAGGGTTTGATTTAAAATAATTTATTTAATCCATTAATTAATAATAGTTCGCGGTCATAACAAATAAAAGTAGAAAATAAAGAAATTCTACTATGGCCTTATTACATCAAATATTCCAAAAATTAAAATTTGTAATACTTAAAATAAAATAAGAGTCCAAATCGTAAATTTCTTGCTGTGCATGGCCATCCCTAAGCTTCTGCCGAACCCGGTCCATTACTGATCGTCACCTGAAAATAGTCCCACAACGGGGTGAGTCAAACAGACTCAATGTGTAACCAACACTAAAATTTAATAGATTTAGGCATACCATACAAATCATGTTCACATAATATTTCAAGATAATGATGCAATCCCGAACCCATACCTAGATGCCATCCGCTACACATCCCCGTACCAACCTGCACACCGTGGGGACTACTAAGTCAACCCTCCTTCCGCTACACTCCATCGAAGGCAGTCGCTGCAGTCGACGTGCTCATCGCCCATATAAAATTCGTGGCATAGCCACCAGATAATTGTGTCATGAGACACCACATTCAGATAATGTAACCGAAGTTACCACATTCAGATAATGTGACCGAAGCCACCACATTCAGATAGTGAGACCGAAGTCACCACATTCAAAATAGTCCCAATCATAAATTTCTTACTGTGCATGGCCATCCCTAAGCTTCTGCCGAACCCGGTCCATTACTGATCGTCACCTGAAAATAGTCCCACAACGAGGTGAGTCAAACAGACTCAATGTGTAACCAACACTAAAATTTAATAGATTTAGGCATACCATACAAATCATGTTCACATAATATTTCAAGATAATGATGCAATCCCGAACCCATACCTAGATGCCATACGCAACACATCCCCGTACCAACCTGCACACCGTGGGGACTACTAAGTCAACCCTCCTTCCGCTACACCCCATCAAAGGCAGCCGCTGCAGTCGACGTGCTCATCGCCCATATAAAATTCGTGGCATAGCCACCAGATAATTGTGTCATGAGACACCACATTCAGATAATGTAACCGAAGTTACCACATTCAGATACTGTGACCGAAGCCACCACATTCAGATAGTGAGACCGAAGTCACCACATTCACTTCCCCTTTCTCATATAACCCGAATGCCCTATTTTATTCATATCATGCATATCATACTTAAATTCACATTCATGTCACTTTTCACATGTTAAAATATAACATATTTCGTAATCCTAGTAGGAGTAGGAAACGTACCTGAGTACTTTGTACCACATTAGGGTACCTTAGCCATATTCACATTCTTATACATACTTATATTAAATATTGCCATAAAACGTATTAAAGATAGTGTGGGGTACACACCTGATTATCTTAGCAATTCACTGAAGTCTCGAAATCCGATCTACTGCCCTAGATCTTAATCCCTACATTCGGCCAACCTTAATATATTAGCATAAAGCCTATTCTGCTATAAAACCAAATCCTAGTAGGATTTGTATTCTTAAAACTTACCTTTGATGCTGATTTCACTATTAACCAAATCCCGAAAACTTTGTGCTATACCTTCCTTCAATCGGCCATCATTGAATCAATTAACTTGGTTAGTTTTCGGCTTTTGAACATTTAAAGAACATATCTAGATACTAATCTAGGCCTTAGCCGAATATACATATGTCTTACCTTGGTTGGCTAGATCTTGGACTATCACCCTTAAAAGTCGACACTAGCAATGTAACATCCCAAACCCGGACAAGACACCACGTCCGAATCTGGTATGCTACGGGGAAATCGTTTTTGAAAAGTTAGATTTTCCGTTTAAAAGCTGAGTGAAAACACAGTGTATTTGAAACAAATTTGAGTAGACTTGTTTGAAAAACGGTTGATGTATTTGAAACCCGGAGATTTTGAAAACTTAGCCAGAATGTGTAGTTAAAACGAGTTTATACCATTTAAAACCTCATTAGTTTCTTAGTGATACATAAAACACTTTTAAACTTAGGAGAACTACAAGTTTGAATTGGAAACCATTTGTATTTGTTTATCATAAAGACTTAGTGTGATACCCGATGGTATAGTTTAAAAACACAGTGCGTTATAGTTTTGAAATCATTATCTTTCCAAGTTTTAGTAAAATTCATACCAACTTGTTTTGTTAGGGCATATTAAAATCTAATTAAAACATCAAACAACTTAAAGCATAAATTAAAGGCCTTTTACAAAACCAAATTAAAACCCAAATAAAAGTAAATAAGCTAAAGTACCCAAAATATAGAGTCTGAGTAGAAACTTTATTCAGCATGGCATAAGCACCTCGAGTCCATCCCAGCTCCAAGTCTGCATCTACGAGTCACCTGAAATGTCAAAGGAGAGGGTGAGTCGAGTGACTCAGTGTGTAAATCCCGCTCCCGAAGAAACAACATGCTAACACACATCATACATAGCAACATAATTAATGCAACCCGATCCTACCCATCCATATCGCCTTTTCTACCCCGTGTGGTACCGAACCACTGGTGGTGCCAAACCACTGGTGACATATAGTCACAATGTGTTACCAAAACACTGGTGTCCCAAAGACACAATATCCGTCAATGTGGTACCAAACCACTGGTGTCCCAAAGACACGATTGTGCTACCAAAGCACTGGTGACCGAAGTCACAAATCCAATGATGATGGGGCCAACCCATCGTGTGATACCAAATCACTAGCAGACGATCCCATATCTCAAGTGGGGCCAACCCACAGTGGTCAAACCACAGGGACAAGTCGCAATGAGGTGCCAAACCTCTGGTGTCCCAAAGACACAATGTGCTACCAAAGCACTGGTGACCGTAGTCACAAATCTGGTGATGGGGCCAACCCATCGTGTGATACCAAATCACTGGCGTCAATCCCGTATCTCACAAGTGGGGCCAACCCACGGTGGTGTAAACCACAGGGACGAGACGCTGAGGTACCAAACCTCTGGAGGTGCCAAACCTCTGGTGACCCAAAGTCACAAAGTGTGTTACCAAAACACTGGTGCTCGTCAGCACAAAATATCACTGCTCCCTCCACTCGTATCACCCCTCAACATACCATACTCATGTAATCATGCATATCATGCTAATAAGTCAAATCTCATATCCCATGTCACACATGTATCCACAGTCATGGTAACATATAGATCATCATTAAACTCATAATAATAATACTGACTTACCCGAGTCCAGAATCATACCCATTAGGGTATCATGTCAATCATCACTGTTTCATTAATCATCACACAGGTTATCAATCATATTACTAAACAGAGGTGTGTTAGTTTACACACCTGATAAATACGAGTCTAGAATCCCAACGAAAACGATCTAAGTCCCTCGATTGCTAACTCCTACAATCGGCCAAACATTAGGGGTTAGGCATCTATGACATTCGGCCAACAACTATTAACCAAGGGATCAACATTAAGCCATTACCTTCCACTTGCGAATGGTTTGGTTTCCAACCAAACCCCGAACCAGTAGTGGTTCTCTTTGACAATCGGCCTCCACCTAGAAAAAGAACCATTAATCCCTAATTAACTTGGCTTAATGAGATAAAGGAATCAACTACTAGAACCGGCCCTTACCAATACTTACCCCACCTGGCTGATCAGAGAACGAAGGCTCCACTTGATCGCTTCAACTCCTGAATATCCCAACAAGAAATCGGTTTCAAAACTAATGATTAACTCTCAACAACAAGGCCACATTCGGCTCTTAACCAATCCAACCGATCAAGAACAGAAAAAGAAAGAAATGGCCATTCGGCCAAAAGCTTACCACCACCAACGATTAAGGCAAGGCTTCCAAACACCACTGATATTCGGCCAAGGGAGACTACTAGGGGGAAGGGAAATATTCGGCCAAAAAGATCACTAAAAGGGGGTGTATAGATTCGGCTAACACCTTGAATAAAAGAAGGAGAATTTGCTTTTTAGATGTTTAACACACCTGTGATCGGTTCTGAATGAAAGAAGAGAGAAAATAATTGTGATATGAGAGTAGAGTGGGGATGGAATTTCGGCAAGATGGTTTAAGAAAAAGAGAAAAAAATCGGCAACAAATAGAAGAAAGGTTCGGCTTAAGATTTTGGGAAGAAAAGAAATGATGGAAATATTTTGGGAGGTGACTTTCGGTTTACACAATTGAAAAGAAGAAAGAAACTAGAAGAGCATTCGGCTAGCAACCCAAAATGTAGAAAGACCAATTACACAATTCGGCAAGTAGAGTTGCTTTTGGACCTACGGCTTCAAGGAGAAAAAAAATGAAGGAATTAGCTTGAGAATTCGGCTTAGTATGACAAAAAGAAAGAAAAGAAATTTGACTCCTAATGACCGAATGTGCACAAAAATGCCCAAAAAGAATTTCGGCTACCCCAATTACCACTTACCAACCGGCCAACCTCCTCCCCAAGCATCCAAGCCGTCACTTCCCCCCACTCCAAGCCCCAAATATTCGGCCATACCCCTCAATGCACTCACATCCACCCATTTCAAAAGTGTGGACCAAGTCTTTCTCCTCAAGTTGCTCTCCACCTTTCATTTGAAAGGTAAGACTTGGTCCAAGGTAGTGTTCTAGTTGCTCTCTACCTCTACCCCCATGCCGTCCAAAATGAAGCCAAAATAGAGGAATCCTGCTGCTCGAACACTGGACCTCCACTCCTTGAAGTTGACGCCATACCAAGCTCCCCCTTGCCACTCTGCCAGCTCTTCACTTGTGCAACAATTTACCAAAGAAAACCCTTATACCCCAGCTCCAACAGCTCCCCTGACTTAACACCCAAAAACCAAAATTTTTCCATTCACTCAGGCATACACCTAGGCTACAATTAAGCCCCTAAAATACCGAAATAGCAACACAGCACACCAAACACATGCAATATCATGCAACAACAAAATAGCCCCTAACCCGGGATATTACAAGCAAAGATCCCGAAATCTCTCCTTAATATTTCGGTCAAAGAATAAAATAAGAATTAGCCTTTGAAGTTTCGACAAGTCCTTAAAGGAAAGAATAGAAATCAAGCTTGATCTTACCTTTACTGAAGAAATCGATTGCACCTTTGTTTGTAGCCCTTTAAAATTTCGGCTATGAAGACTTGGAGACTAGATGGCTATAGTCACCTATGTATTCGGCTTCAACCGAATGGAAAAGAGAGGGATATGCACTTAGAAAGAATCGGCAATGTGGACTTAGGGAGAAGAGGAATTCGGTTTGACAAAAGAAAAAGAAGAGAATAGAGGAGAGCACTAAGAAATTCGGCAGAGAGAAGAGGAGGAAGAAAAATTGATGAGTAGCCCTATTTTTTTCCTCTTATAGCCGAAATTACTACTCAGAATCCCTTACTTGGCCACCACTCTTCTATTTGATAGCTTTATCCTTTTAATTATCACAAAATAAAAAGAATTTAATCCAACCATTATCTCTTGAAAATAATGATAAATAAATCCCTTATTTATCCCCTATTTAGCCGAAATTTAAAGAGAATAAAACTCCTCTTTTAAGAGCCTTAATGCCGTCCACCTCTCTGCTTCTGGAAGCAAAAAAAAAAAACTTCTTTTATTTGCTTCCCAAGTGACTCGAACCCTGGCCCAAATACCTGCTTGTGGCGTCACCCACCTGGGCCTTAAGTGACATCTTCAGGCCACTTTTCCAAGCCTGATTGTGTGTCAAATTCCTTCTACTAATTTTCTTAAGGCCACCTTGCCTTAATTTCCTCTTTTTAAACCTTAAAACTTGACATTTCTTTACATTTCCAAGTTTCCAAAAATTTTCGTTTGCCTCCTTTAAACTTAACATTTCCTTACATTTCCAAGTTTCCAGAAATGTTCACTTTCCTCTTTTGAATCATTTCCAAATCATTTCCTTACCTTTCTTAGTTTCCAAAAATGTTCACTTTCCTCTTTTAAACTTAACATTTCCATACATTTCCAGGTTTCCAAAAATGTTCAAAATATATTCATAACACATAAGACATGTCATTTCATACAATTAAACCGAAAATGCATAGGCCCTTTTCAGGATGTTACATTTATTCTCTACCATGACTTTATTCAACTACTAATAATTTATATACAAACTCATCAACTCATCTTTCTTTTTCACAATACAATATAAGTGTAACACCCCAAACCCGGCCTAGACGGTATGACCGAATCTGGCGATGTCACATGATAGTGCTTTGGAAAACATAATTACCATAAAATCCTTTTTCGTTGTCTTATTAAACTTTCAAAACGTGTCATTTGTTTCCATCATTATCCCTTTTCAAAACGTTGTCCATTTTCCAAGATATTTACAATTCGCGGAAGCATTTAAATAAGTTTACGTAATCGGATGTTTCGATAAAACATTTGTTTATTTTGAAAACTCGCGTCTTATCCTACTGCTAGCAGTTATAAATCAAAATATAAATCCCAAATTAAAGTAAAAGGCCATTTACATTAAAACTTTCCCTGGATAAAATAAAAAAAAACATAAATAAAAATAAGAAACCGTAAAAGCCCAGAACTGTGGTCACCACCGAGTCCTCCGCTGCACTGATCCGTCTAATGTTGGGGATTGCCTAATTTGATTTTGTTGCAACTGCAATCCTGAGCACTCCTCTACCGTTAATCAAAAAACTGGACTTCCACGAAAGTAAGTCTCCAACTATTGACCACGAGTCCTCGATTCTTCCCCAAATAAACGGAATGACGATTGCACACAAAGGGACGATTTGGAAAAGAGAAAACAGAAAGAGTGGGGGGAAGAAGAAGTAGAATTTGGCTATGGAGAGAAAAAAATGGAAAAAAAGAAAATGGCAGGGGAGGGAGAGAGAGACGTCGGCTCACCTAAGAGAAATTTGGGGAAAACTAATTCAACTAAATCCCACTACTTACACAATCTCAACCACCCACTACTCAGATATTCACTACAACTCAAACTCTGGCTGGATATTGTAGCAAAAAAAAAAAACCCCTTGCCAACACATAGATTCAAACTCTATACTTCCAACAATCTCTACACTCCACTTAGCCGCCAGACCAGCAGGCCCATTCTGTTAATTTCTTACACACTTTTACTTATAAGCCTACTAACCAAAGATAGGGCTTTACTCATAAAAAAAACCAAAATTTGCCCAAGTCAAGGCTTGAGCTCAAGACTTCTTAGACACTCCCAGAACACATAACCACTAAAGCAGATCCATATTTGTGTTACAAAATTACAAAAGCTGAAATTAAAGAAAATCGGGGCGTTACAATAAGGGTGTTCCAAAGTGATACACTCCGTCAAATAAAATCTTTGTCGGTTAATCCGTATAACTAAATCTGAAATTCTTATAATTCAGTTATAAACATTCTTTACAAAACAATTGAGATTGGAGCAATTCCTGGAATTAATTTTATTATAAACAAAACCTCATACTTTGGAGATAAACCAAATTTTTTTTTGGGAAAAACCTCTGCCACTTGTAAATTGTCGGTACATAATCAACTTCCATTTCTGATACTCTGGAATCCCGATCATAAATATTAAAGAAATTGCATCACAAACTTTCTGGATCAAACTCTATACATACATCATTGAGGATATATTCAAACACAATCAGACTTATCAATTTCAACAAAAATCAATTCATCGCTTTAGCATCTTAGACAAATCTGTTTCTATAGACAATTTACAACATTATGAACAGACAACCAAATCTATTCTCAGTATAACGTCAAATTCATAAAATGGAAATAACATAAATTCAGTAAGAAAATCATAGCTCTAAATCTTTTGTGGATACTGTTGCAATTCAGGTCATTCATCAATTAATTCAACCAATACTCTTTTCTATTATTTACATTGTGCATATATATAAATGTCTCAACCCAGAAACCAATTAATTTATATACTGTAATATCAAAAATAGGAAAGGTACCAGTAATATCATCAGGAGCTGAGGCCTTCCCGTGTAATAGCCTGATTTAGGAGCTAGTCGGAATAGCGATCTCGGGATCACTAATCCGAGATTAGAGAAATTTATTTTCATGTAATTTTATGAGTCAAAGCATGATGATATATGTACATGAGAATTTTGGTACTTTAATTTTAGCGATTTCATGTTTAACCGCGAAAAAGGACTAAATCGCATAAAGTGCGAAAGTTCCATTCTATAAGCTAAAGGTACCAAATAGCCATAGATTGTTAATTTGGGGTCTTTAAAAGGCAATTTAGCCCTTTAAAAAGGCTTAGCCGGCAATAGGCTATCATGGGAGACAAAGATGGACAAAAATTTGGTCAAAGTTAGTAATAGTTAGTGACTAATTTGACTAGTTTAATATTAGAATAAAGAAAGAGAATATATCATCTTTCTTTCCATCTTTCTCCATTGAAATTTCCAAGCAAAATAGGGGTTTTGAAAGCTCAAATTTTCGGCAAGCTCTCCTTCATTCTAGTAAGTGATTTTGATGATTTTTCTTTATGATAGATGTACTTTTGAGACCCCTAATGTAACACCCCATACCCGAGTCCGAGGTGTGACCGGATATGAGACATTACTACTTTCTTAACATGCACTTACAGGCTATGAAATTTTGTTCCAAATTCAAAACTTCTTTTTATTAGCCTAATCATACATTTCATGGGCCTACGAGGCCTTAAACACGTATCTGAAAACTTTCAGAACTTAATCGAAATATCTTTCTTCATTTTCGGCCACCAATACTGTTGCTTGAAATCATTATACATCTTAGTACTAGAAGATGTACAAATAAACATCCGTTATGTGGCTCGTGCAAAATTCTCTGAATAAGCTCCTCTTTTGTAGGTACACAAACTCTATCTTTAAACATCAAGTATCCATCAGAATTAATCCGAAAGTCAGATTCAACATCTGACTCCCACTGAGCTCTCTTAACTTGCAATTCGCTATTTTCTTTTTAAGCCTCGAAGATCTCTTGAAGAAACATTGGTCTAGATCTCAACTCAGCTAGAATAGAACCATTGTCGGATAAAGTCATCCGTGAATTCATTGCCCTTCATGCAAAAAGGGACTTCCTGCTCAAAGCATTGGTGACCACATTCGCCTTTCCTGGATGGTAGTCAATGACCAACTCATAGTCTTTTATCAACTCTAACCATCTCCATTGCCTTAAGTTCAACTCTTTCTGCGTCATTAAGTACTTCAAACTTTTGTGATCAGTAAAAATCTGACATCTTTCACCATATAAATGGTGTCTCCAAATCTTCAAAGCGAAGACTATGGTAGCTAATTCTAGATCATGCGTCGGATAATTCTTCTTGAGGCTTCAACTGTCTGGAGGCATAAGCAATGACTTTGCCTTCTTGCATAAGTACACAACCTAATCCATTTAAGGATGCATCGCTGTAAATCACAAATTCTTTCCCTATCTCAGGTTGTACTAAAACTGGAGCTTCTGTCAACATTGCTTTCAATTTCTCAAAACTTTGTTGGCATCTTTCTGTCCACTCAAACTTTACATTTTTCTGTAAGAATTTAGTCATCGGGGTTGCAATCATGGAAAACCCCTTGACGAATCGTCTGTGATAGCCGACTAGGCCTAGAAAACTTCTAATCTCAAAGATGTTCCTTGGTGGTTTCCAGTCCATTATGGTCGAAATCTTACATGGATCTACTCGAACTCCATCTCTCGAGACAATTGTCCCAAAAATCTTACTTCCTTGAGCCAAAATTCACTTTTACTGAACTTGGCATACAACTGATTTTCTTGAAGAGTTTGTAAAACTGTCCGAAGATGCTCAACATGCTCATTCTCATCTCGGGAATAAATCAGTATGTCATCAATGAAAACGACTACAAACTTGTCGAGGTATGGTCTAAAGATGCGGTTCATTAAGTCCATGAATATCGTAGGAGCATTGGTCAACCCAAAGGGCATGACTAAAAATTCATAATGCCCATACCTTGTTCGAAAAGTAGTCTTGGATACATCTGAATCTTTTACTCTCAATTGGTAGTACCCTGATCTCAAGTCTATTTTGGAGAACACAGTGGCTCCTTTCAATTGATCAAACAAATCATCGATCCTAGGCAATGGGTACTTGTTCTTTACTGTCACTTTATTAAGCTAACGGTAATCTACGCACAGTCTCATGGTGCCATCTTTCTTTTTCACAAATAAAATCGGAGCACCCCATGGTGAACAACTTGATCTTGCAAAGCCTTTATCAGTCAATTCTTGCAACTGTGACTTCAACTCTTTCAACTCTGTTGGACCCATTCTGTAAGGAGTAATAGATATCGGTACAGTACGGGGAGCTAGCTCAATATTGAACTCAACCTCTCTAATTGGTAGTAGTCCTGGTAATTGCTCAGGAAAAATATTCACGTACTCACATACTATCGGTACTGACTCAATCTTTAGCTCTATTTGTTTATCATTCATCACAAAGGCCAGATATGCCTCATACCCTTTTCTTATGTATCTCTGTGCCATCATATGAGAAATCATTACCGACGATCTTCCTTGTTCATTTGATTCTACATGGAGAATGTCCCCATTCTCACATCTCATCTCAATGTACTTCTTTCCACAATTAACTAATACATCATGGTCTGTCAACCAGTCCATTCCAAGAATGAGGTCAAACTCATCAAATGGTAGCAACAACCTCTAATCATTAATGGACAATCTTTACATACTTTATCAACTAAAACACTTTTGCCTAAAGGATTGGACAACTTAATCACAAATTCTGTAAACTCTATAGGCATACTCATACTGAATACTAGTTTCAAACATATGTAAGAGTGTGTTGATCCAGGATCTACCAAAGCAATAACTTTGATATCAAAAAGAGAAAAGGTACCCGTGATAACATAATGGGAAGATGCCTCTTCGTGAGAGCGAATGGCATAAGTCCTTGCAGGCGCTCTACCCTCGGGCCTCGCGGCCTGCTCTCTAGGGTTACCTCTTCCACTTGCCCCACTTCCCGGGTTCCTTTGCGGTCTTCCTCGGACTATACTCCCGGATCTCGGGTTCTGAGTTCTCTCTTCTTTCATTATCTCTGGACAATCTTTTATATAGTGGTCTTGAGAACCACATCTAAAACATGCGTTTTCATGCGCTCGGCATTCTCCAAGATGATGTCTGCCACATTGGGGGCATTCGGGTCTATCAGATCGAATATTCCCTACACTTGCAATTGAAGTAGTCTGTGCTTTATTCCCTCCGAATACTGTTTACTCTTGTCCTTCCTTAAAAACCCATTGGAAGTAGCCAATCGGGTAGGGAAATCTCTTGACTTCTTGGATGAAGATTGGAATGACTTATTCCACAGTCTCTTTCTAGAGTCACGAGACTCCATTTCTGACTTTCTCTTCTCTTTTACTAATTCTTCGACTTTACAAGCCCTCTATACTAGCACAACGAATTCCTTTAGTTTTAGGACAGTAACAAATAATTTGATGTCTTCATTTAACTCGTCTTCAAATCTTTTGCTCATGATGGCCTCAGTGGATACGCATTCTCGAGTGCATTTGCTGAGTCGTACAAACTCATGCTCATAATCAGTCACTGACATCTTGCCTTGCTTCAGTTTTAGGAATTCCTTCCTTTTCTGGTCCACAAACCTTTGACTGATATACTTTTTCTTTAACTATTCTTGGATAAATTCCCATGTGACCTTTTCCCTCGGTACTACCGACACAAGGTTGTTCCACCATTGTTAAGCAGAATCTCTTAAAAGAGAGACTACACACTTTATGCATTCTTCAGGGGTGCATGACAACTCATTGAATACCCTGATGGTATTTTCTATCCAGAACTCAGCCTTTTCCAGATCATCATCTTTTCTAGCCCGGAATTCTTCTGCCCCATGTTTCCTGATCATATCAACTGAAGGTTTGTCTCCTCTTACCACCTCTACTACTTGAGGGACGGTAGGGATAGGTTGTGGAATTGGCGGGGGTGGAGGGGGTTGTGCATTTGGGTTCGTTCGAACGAACTCCATATACCAAATGTTCATCATATGGAGGAAGGCTTCTCTAGCCTCTTCTCCTCCTCCTTGACTCACCGTAGTGGGTCTATTCTCATTCTCATTCGGCACCGTCCCTTCTGCAGGAGCCGGCGCGTTACTTTCTACATCATCCACCACAGCTCTTTCGGGATCCATTTACTATATGTATAAACATAATTTAAGTCGTCAGGAGTCGTCACACTATCATTATAAAAACATTCTTACGTATGGCATGTATAGCTTGACTTATGCTCGTGCTACGTTAGTCCTAGAACTGACTAAATAGTAACTCTTATACCACTAAATGTAACACCCCATACCCGAGTCCGAGGCTGTGACCGGATATGAGACATTACTGTACTTGAACTTTCTTAATATGCACTTGCGGGCTGTAAAATTTTGTTTCGAATTCAAAACTTCTCTTTATTAGCCTAATCATACATTTCATGGGCCTACGAGGCCTTAGACACGTATCTAGAAACTTTCGGAACTTAATTGAAAACTTTTTTTTTAAAGCAGGGGTCACACGCCCATGTGGCTTGGGACACGCCCGTGTACCCCTTTGACACGCCCATGTCTTCCAACCTTGGTCGACACTGACTAAATTCACAAGGACTTGACACGCCAGTGGAATTAAACCATGTGCTATTCCTTGATATACTGACTTCAATTATAAATGTGCAGGGTACGCACGGCCTAGACACATGCCCGTGTGTCTAACCGTGTGGGCACTTAGAGGCTATTTACCAAGCCAATTGCCACCCTGAAATCAAGATCAACTCATGCTCAATTCAATACATTTCATCGACAAAACTACATGTTTCATTGATCTTAATAAACATACATACTTAGTCAAATTTTGGCCAATCACTTAGCCATATACAAAAGAATAATGATAAACCGTAATTATAACATATTTTAATCCCACATTTAGCTTGTTTTTGGATGACTTATCCCCAATTTATGTAAAAAGGTGATCTTAATCCTTTCTTTTCATGTTTTATACTCAGGAAAGCACCCAAGGATGAAAAGAACGAGAAAAGGCTTAAAATGGACCAAATTGGGCCAAGAGAGAAATCGACATGGCCTGGCCCAAAGCTAACACGGCGGTGCCTCATTAACAGTCTGAGCACGACCTAGCCATGATCCACACGGGCGTGTGCCATGGCCGTGTCCCTATCGCTTGAAAGAATAATTCCATTCGGGAAAGGATACTTGGAGGAAAAGAATCACATTCCGAAGCCTATTCAAACACCCTAGTAGGAATTCTACTTAAATTAGGATACTTAGGGGCCAAGCAAGGCATCACAAAGCCTATATAAACACCCAAGGGGGCAACTTGAGAAGGGAGTTCGACAGAAGCTGAAACGGGCATCAAAGCTAGGCCAAAGAGCCAAGCCGAGAAGGTCATCGTTGAGGGAATCACTCGAAGATAGCCAGTTGATCCATCCCAAGAAGCCAGAATTATACTCAAGACGACGGACCTCTCCTTCAATTCCTTCATGGGGTTTAAGGTATTTCTTATTTTTTGTTTTATCTTTTCTCTTGAGATGTTTGTCTTTATTTGTCATGTACTAAACCCTTCAGATACCTGAAGGGGATGAAACCTAGATGAATCTTGTCATTTGATTTCTGAATTATATGATAATTACTTAGTTTGTTCTTAATTATGTTGCTTAATCCAAATCTGATGTGCTTAGGTGGAGGAGGAATAGACCCTGCCTAAGAGTAGGTCTAGCATAATTAAGCAGAGTTGATCGAATGCCTAGAGATAGGGTTACGAGATTTTGTCGGATTAGGGTGAAACCTAATATGGGAATCCACAGATCGATTTACTGCTATTCTAGGGGGTTATTATAAGCAAACGAGAGTTTCACTAATTAACCTAGGGTTAGACGTTATTCGCCTCGAGAGGGGGTTTAAGATAGGTTAGAGAGTCCTACGGATCAGGCTAAGTAGAGAAATCATATGGTTCCGTGTTAGATAACAAGTGAAGTCTAGGTGGATTCTTGCTGAGGGTATCCTCGTGATCAACTGAGTTTTCCTTCAAGTTATTTCCCAATTCGTTCTTTTTTTCTTGTGTCTTTAGTTTAGTAATCGTTAATTTAGATTAAAGCAACTTCACTATATTTTTAAGGCTAAATAATAAAAAGAAAGTTAGTATTAGTACTTTTAGTTCCTTTGGGTTCGACAATCCGGTCTTGCCTAAGCTATACTACTGTTCGATAGGTACACTTGCCTTTAATCATTGTCAGATTTAGTTTCCAAGTTTGATCATTCGTTTTATAAATTTTAAAGCTTTGATTTCAGCGATCAAGTTTTTGGCACCGTTGCCGGGGAACTAAAATACTAAGAAAGCTCTATTTTTATTACTTTAGCCATTATTTTTTATCTTCTGCAATTTACTTTTAATTTTTCTTTTTTTTAGTTAAATTTTTTTTTTTGCAAAAAAAAAATTTACTTTGCTAATTTTTCTTTTATTTGCTTTGACAGGTAATTTTAGTCTATAAAGGAGATGACACTAAATAACTACCAGTGGCAAGTTACGAGGACAACGCCAACAGAAGCCACCAGTGTCTTTAACCTCGATGTGGTCACCAGGTTATCTAACCAGCTAGAGGTGATGAATAAAAAGGTTGATGGTCTCTCGCAGGTACACCCAGTAATGCAATATGACTCGAATCTAGGAGGTGTGGCGAATCCTGAGTACCCACCCTACAGATATGACATGGAGAACGAACAAGTCCACTATATGGGTAACTATCCTAAACTTCAAAATAATTTTTATGGTAACACTTATAATGCAGGTTGGAGGTACCATCCCAATTTCTCGTGGGATGATCAAAATAGCCAAAGACAGGAACTTCGTCCAAATTTTCAACAACCACCTTACCAACAGGAAGAGGAGTCGATCCTCGAAGAGATGCTGACAAAATTTATGGCAAACACGGAAAACCGTTTCCAAGAAACTGAGAGAACACTTAAATATCGACAAGCGTCGATGGAAAAACTTACTAAGTCAGTTGGGGAAGTCACTAATGCAGTCAGTCAACTTGCAAAGTTAATGGCAGAACGACCGCAAGGACGTCTACCAAGCAACACAGAGATTAACCCGAAGGAGCAATTCCAAGCCATAACAGCTCAGGAGAGTATAGGGTTAGATGAACCCAATTCAATGCAAGAAAACAAGGTAGACAAAGGTAAAGTTGAGGTAACACAAGAAAAGCCAAAACCAGTAATCAAAGAGTACCAACCCCGCATACCTTATCCCGAAGCAATGAAGAGAGACGATATAGAGGAACAGTCCGGTAAGTTTCTTAAACTTTTAAAGAAATTACATATTAACTTACCGTTTCTCGAAGCTCTTTCGCAGATATCCGATTATAGAAAATTTTTAAAAGAGCTGTAGACAAACAAACGGAAACTAGACGAGGCATCGCATGTGGAGCTAAACGCAATGTGCTCAGCAATTCTACAAAATAAACTGCCACAGAAATTAAAAGATCCAGGGAGTTTTACAATTCCATGTTTAATTGGAAGTTTATCTATTGATAATGCTTTAGCTGATTTAGGGGCAAGCATCAATATTATGCCTTATAAAATGTTTAAACAACTAGGTCTAGGGAAACCCAGACAAACTAGGATGAGCATTCAGTTAACTGATAAAACTATCAGAATTCCTAGGGGTATAATAGAAAATGTTCTAATCAAAATTGATAAATTCATATTCCCAGTAGATTTTGTTGTCTTAGACATGAATGAGGACAATTCGATTCCTTTAATTTTAGGAAGACCCTTTCTAGCAACTGCCAAGACTAAAATTGATGTTGGTACAGGAGAACTCATTCTTCGTGTAGGTGACGAATCAATCGGTCTACAAACTCTTGACTCGGCCAGGACATCAAGTAATGAAGGTGAGAAAGTAAATTCAGTTGATAATCAAATTGTTCATCTTTCACCACAGGAAACACCACAAGGCTACAAACCTGAGCCGAATCATGGGCCTCAAGCCAACCAAGCTCATAACAATGAATTGTTAGTGGAATCTGACCCAAGACAAGAACCTGTGGTAAGTGAAGTAAAGAAAGATCATACAGAGGAAGAATTCGGTGAACTCACACTTCGTGTAGACAGCGAAACAATCACTCTTCAAGCTCTTAACTCAGCTAGGACATTGAGTAATAATGGTACGACCATTAATTCTATTGATAACCATTTGGTTAACCTTCTTTACAGGAAGCTTCACGAAATCACCTAGCTGAGCTAGATCTTAGACCTCGTGCCATCAAAGAAGAATTGTATGAGGAATGAAGCCTTAGGGTCGACAAATTAGAAGAGTGGAAAACACAACTTAAAAAAGAATCGGAACCACACGAAGTGAAATCGAAGGAGTCCCCAGCCGAGCTGATAGGAACAACGAATCACTTAAAAGTAGGAGATCAGGAATTGTTCAATAAGGAAGACCCTCGAATCACCAATTCAGACCTCAAGACAAATGAAGAAATCCCTTTTGAGTTACTTAATGTCTTCCTATACGACACAGTCGAGGTAAGCAATCCTAAATTTGACACTTTTGAGGTAAACATTACTCGACTAAAACTATATATCCATAACCGAAGTGATCTCATGAGAAAGGATTTTCACCTCTTCAAACCACCATGACCATACGAATGAGAGGTAAAGTCTAGCTTAAGACTATAAACGAGCGCTTCTCGGGAGGCAACCCTAGCACTAACCCCATTTTTACATTATTTATTTTTATTTATTTTTATTTTTTATTTTTTTCTTTTCCTTTTCATTTTAGCACCTAACCATAAACTAACAAAGAGCAGATTTCTAGGCCACACGGCCCTACACACGAGCGTGCCCATGGCCGTGTGGAAGCCATGGGATGAACCATGGGCGTGCCAGTAGCCGTGCACGACATAGAAAAATTTCTTTTCCCAACACGGGTGGCGATAATAGTCTACGCCCGTGCCGACGCCCCGTGCGAGGTTACTGACTTGTTAAGTGCGAGCTAAACACGGCCATGCCTTCCAACCGTGCCAACATTCTGACATATCGAACACGGGAGGAGCACGCCCGTATTAAATGACCGTGTGAAGAAAGACACGGGCGTGCCACTACACCTACGGCCGTGCCCGAACACCCTGAGCGTGCCCAAAATTCAAAATCCCAAAACACGGGCTATATCTCTATTTAAACCTCATTTTCCTTTTTTCTAGTTGTTTTTCATTTTCCATTATTTATTTTTATTTTTTATTTCATTTCATTATTTTTTTACTTTATTTTATTTTATTTTCTTCTTCCTATTCTTTATGATATTTAGATTTAGCTTAGGATACAATAAAATCAGACCGGCTGCCTCGAGGATTCAATTTCAAACGGTTCGAGAAGCTTCCCCACGTTCACCTCCAATCCTATCCGATCTCTTTTCATTGACTTCATCCAAAATTCAGGAAGTTTCACTTCTCTCCCCATCTTATGATTTTTATGATTATTTTGCTTTTATCTATCTTTGTACATTGAGGGCAATGTACATCTTAAGTGTGGGGGGTTAACTATAGTATTATTTGAAAATATTTGAATTATGCCTTGTTCAAAAGTAAAGTCTTTCATACTATGATTAGAATGAAATTTCCTTTGATTTATGATTTTTATTGATATGTTTTGGATTAAGTCATTGATAATTGTGCATTGATGATTAAATTTGGAGGATATTAGAGAATCAAGCATGATAAGTCTATTTTTCAGAAATTAAAAAAATTTTCTAGGTTGTCTACCTGAATTTGAATATTACTTTGAAGTTTGAAATTTACGAGGTTGACATCAAAAACCCATAATTTTTTGTGAGATTTTGAGTCTTATAGAGCATATATTCTTTTTCTTGCTCACTTTACTAATTATGAGTGTGTCAACATGGATTTGTTATTCTAGAACTTGTATTGATTATACATGTCTAGACCACACTTTTGATTTGATATACAGAGATGATAAAGGCACTTAGGTTTTAACCCACTTACTCCACTAAACAGCCTACCTCCATAATTAACCCCTAGTGAACCCCGTTGATCCTAACAACCCTTTTTATTGACTCACCCACCAATATTAACCCAAAACCCCTTTGTATTTGTTATCACCATTCCTTGACTACCCTTATATCGAAATTTGACTTGATTAGTTACCTAGTTTCAGTAAGTTGAATATTACTTGATTTGTTCTTAAAAAAAATGACGAAGTATATTCATTATTAGTTCTATGTTAGGTGAGCTTATGCATGTAAATTTCAAGTCTTGAAGAAAAAGCTCGTATTAGAGTATTAGTATTACAAATTTTCATTTGATGCAAGTACTTATCATCAGTTCGTGTTTCTAGTTAGGTAATTTGTCAGGTCAATCTCGGTTCTAACCTTCTAATTCAGCCTTTATCCATACCCTTAATCTAAGCCTCGTTACAACCATGCTAAAGACCTTTTGATTTGTGTATCATCTCATTTTATAGTGGTGGAGATTTGATTTTCATGCAAGCCCATGGGATTTACTTTTCATGTTTGACTTATTGAGTGCTTAATTTTGAACCTTAAACACTTTGAGTGATTTGAGTGAATCTTAAGTGAGGATGTCAACTCTTGTCGATTTTGAATAAGAGATAACTATTCAGGTAAAGGGAAACGCCTATGTTTTCATGCTATAAATGTATGACTTTGATTGTTTGAATCTTTAGGACTCTTTGAATTGAATTATCCATATAAAAATTATCTATGAATTGTGATGAGGCATTGTTGATAGGAATTATGAATTATGGAAAGTTCGTTTTAATTATAAGTTGAAAATTTTGCTTGAGGACAAGCAAAAGCTTAAGTGTGGGGGTATTTGATAAACCGTAATTATAACATATTTTAATCTCACATTTAGCTTGTTTTTAGATGACTTATCCCCAATATATGTAAAAAGGTGCTCTTAATCCTTTCTTTTCATGTTTTATACTCACGAAAGCACCTAAGGATGAAAAGAAGAGAAATGGGCTTAATACGGACCAAATTGGGCCAAGAGAGAAATCGACACGGCCTGGCCCAAAGCTAACACGACCGTGCCTCATTAAAAGTCCGAGCACGGCCTGGCCACGATCCACACGGTCGTGTGCCTTGGCCGTGTCCCTGTCACTTGAAAGAGCAATTCCATTCGGGAAAGGATACCTGGAGGCAAAGAAACACATTCTGAAGCCTATTCAAACACCCTAGTAGGAATTCTACTTAAATTAGGATACTTAGGGGCCAAGCAAGGCATCACAAAGTCTAAATAAACACCCAAGGGGGCAACTTGAGAGGGGAGTTCGGCAGAAGCCGAAACGGGCGTCCAAGCTAGGCCAAAGAGCCAAGCCGAGAAGGTCAGAGTTGAGGGAATTACTCGAAGATAGCCAGTTGATCCATCCCAAGAAGCCAAAATTATACTTAAGACGGCAGATCTCTCCTTCAATTCCTTCAAGGGGTTTTAGGGATTTCTTATGTTTTGTTTTATCTTTTCTCTTGAGTTGTTTTCTTTATTTGTCATGAACTAAACCCTTCAGATACCTGAAGGGGATGAAACCTAGATGAATCTTGTCATTTGATTTCTGAATTATATGATAATTACTTAGTTTGTTCTTAATTATATTGCTTAATCCAAATCTAATGTGCTTAGGTGGAGGAGGAATAGATCCTGCCTAAGAGTAGGTCTAGCATAATTAAGCGGAGTTGATCGAAAGCCTAGAGATAGGGTTACGAGATTTTTCCGGATTAGGGTGAAACCTAATATGGGAATCCACATATCGATTTACTGCTATTCTAGGGGGTTATTATATGCAAATGAGAGTTCCACTAATTAACCTAGGGTTAGACGTTATTCGCCTCGAGAGAAGGTTTAATATAGGTTAGGGAGTCCTACGGATCAGGCTAAGTAGAGAAATCTTATGGTTCAGTGTTAGATAACAAGTGAAGTCTAGGTGGATTCTTCCTGAGGGTATCATCGTGATCAACTGAGTTTTCCTCCAAGTTATTTCCCGATTCATTCTTTTTGTCTTGTGTCTTTAGTTTAGTAATCGTTAATTTAGATTAAAGCAACTTCACTATATTTTTAAGGCTAAATAATGAAAAGAAAGTTAGTATTAGTACTTTTAGTTCCTTTGGGTTTGACAATCCGGCCTTGCCTAAGCTATACTACTATTCGATAGGTACACTTGCCTTTAATTGTTGTCAGAGTTAGTTTCCAGGTTTGATCATTCGTTTTATAAATTTTAAAGCTCTGATTTCAGCGATCAAATAATAAACTTAATAGCCAATACTTTGGCTCTTCTTAAAACATGTTCTCAAAATGAAATGTTTCCTATACATGCCATACTTAATATAATCAACTTGACTATACCAAAATAGAGATTGATAGTGTGCTCCGAGCTCCAATGACGATGATCCACAAGATTAGCTTGGCGGGACTACATGAAAAGAAAGAAAAGGATGTAAGCATTTAGCTTAGGAAGTTTGCATATTATGCACATAACAACATACTTGATTAATATAAACCATTTTACATAAACAATGGTATCATAAATTTTAGCTATAAAGCTTACTTACTCATACTGATTCTTACATATCTCATGATACTTACTAGTCTCATACTCATGAGGTAAACAAGGTACCTGTATCACTTGATCACATAGATCAGCATACTCTACAATAATAATCATAATCTCTAGTTCATCATTCATAATTTGAATAATACTCATTTCGAGCTTGATAATAGCTTTGCTTACTTATCTGTCTGGTTATCTCATTTTAACTTTACTCATTTGCCCGATGAATTTTTACGAATAACCGAGGATACTGAATCTCATTCTGTAACACCCCTTAACCCGTACTTGTCGCCGAATTAGGGTTATGAGGCGTTACCGGACTAGACACAGTTTAACAAAGTCTTATATGAAATAAATCCATTTCACATATTTAAATTTCAATAATAACAAATGATGATCAATTCATCAACTCACAGTTCTCAACACATACATTACTATCCAATCGTATTTACACAACCAATTCATCTGTCATGTCAAGTATACTAATTCACATTGTATTCAAAAACATATATTCATTCCAAAATTAAACATACACATTCGGCTATCTCATGTTATTTACTCAAACTAACCACATAATTTGATTTCATACATTTTTAATTATCAACTTAACGAGCTTTAACTTAAGAACTTACCTCGACTACCGACGAACCGCGTATACCGACTATTCGACAACTTTCGACTTCCCCCGATCTAAATCCGTTTTTCTTTGTTCGTGATCTAAACATATCAAAAATAATCTCATTCAAGTACATTTCATTTCAATTTAGTCCTAAAACACATAAATGGGCAAATTACTATTTTACTAAACATAATGTTTTACATTTTTACAATTTAGTCCTATTTGCATAAAACACAAAATACACATAATTTGCACATAATGCTTTAGGGCTGAATCTTCTATACATTCATACCAAGGCATACATTTCATTTATTTTGCAAATAAGCCCCTCAAAAATTTTATTTTTGCAAATTAGCCCTAATTGTTCAATTTCACCAAAACTTTCAATACAAAACATGCTAATCTTTTTCATATCTATAATTTAAAATCATCAAACACCAAAAATCATATGAACACTACAATGGCCGAATATCAAGCATGCTTATTTTCAAAAATTATAACATGGGTTAGCTACGGTTCGAAGCAACGATCTCAAAAACGTAAAAATTAACAAGAACCGAAATCAAATTAACCTTGATTTTGAACTTCTAATTGCCGAGACTCAAAGTTCCCTAACCCTTATTCTTTTCTCCATGTTCGGCCAAGAAAGAAATGAAAGAGAATGGCTTATTTTTTTATGATATTTTAACAAATAATATGTTATTAAACTAATTACTAACCTAACCTTATAATATAAAATTCCATAATATAAAACTCAAGGTTATTCTTGGCATAAGCCACCCACTAAATAAAAAATGGGTTATTTACCCTTTTAATACCTCATATTAAAAAGCCATAATCAATTTGGCACTTTTCACTATAGTTTGCAACTTTTACCTTTTACGCGATTAAGTCCTTTTTCTAAATTAAACACACAAACGATAAAATTTTTCTACGAGACTCTCACACACATTAATTCACATATAATAAACACAAAATATAATATTAAAATATTTCTCGGACTCGGATTCGTGGTCCCGAAACCACCGTTCCGATTAGGGTCAAATTCGGTCTGTTACAACTCTCCCCCCTAAGGATTTTCGTCCCCGAAAATCTTACCGTTAAACAACGTCAGATATTGTTGCCTCATTGAATCTTTAGGCTCCCACGTAGCCTCTTCAACTCCGTGCCGATTCCATAATACTTTCACTAATGGTATTCTCTTGTTTCTTAACTCTTTTATTTCACGAGCTAAAATACGAATCGGTTCTTCCTCATATGTCATATCGGGTCGGATTTCAATCTCAGATGGAGCAATCACATGTGTCGGATTTGATCTGTATTTACGAAGCATCAAAACGTGAAATACATCGTGCATCTTTTCTAATTCAGAGGGCAACTTCAATCTATAAGAAACAGGCCCGATACGTTCGATGATTTCATACGGTCCGATAAATCTCGGACTCAGTTTGCCTTTTTGACCAAATCGAAGTACTTTCTTCCACGGAGATACTTTCAAGAATACTCGATCTCCGACTTGAAATTCAATATCTTTACGTTTCAAATCAGCGTAAGACTTTTGACGATCTGATGCAGCTTTCAAACTATCTCTGATAACAGCCACTTTCCGTTCAGTCTCTTTAATCAAATCAACCCCTTGTATCTTATTCTCACTGAGCTCGGTCCAGTACAGGGGTGTATGACACTTGCGGCCATAAAGAGCTTCGTAGGGTGCCATTTTGATACTTGATTGAAAACTGTTATTATAAGCGAATTCAATCAAAGGTAAGTACTTTTCCCATGTACCTTCAAACTCGAGAACGCAACATCTTAACATGTCCTCAAGTGTCTGAATAGTTTGCTCAAACTGACCGTCTGTCTGCGGGTGAAAAGCTGTACTAAAATGAAGTTTAGTACCTAAAGCATCCTGTAGCTTCTGCCAAAATCGCAATGTAAATCTCGGGTCTCTGTCTGAAATAATAGAACTCGGCACACCATGTAATCTCACAATTTGAGATATATACAACTCAGTAAGTTTATCAAGTGAAAAGTCCGTACGAACCGGTACAAAGTGAGCCGATTTGGTCAGTCTATCTACTATAACCCAAACTGCATCTTTCTTGCTCGGTGTTATAGGCAAACCAGACACAAAATCCATAGTGATTCTATCCCACTTCCATTCAGGAATCATGATCGGTTGAAGCAACCCAGAAGGCACTTGATGCTCGGCTTTTACTTGTTGACAAATTAAGCACTTTAATACAAATTCTGATATATCCCGCTTCATGCCAGGCCACCAATAGAACTGTTTCAAATCGTTATACATTTTCGTGCTACCCGGATGTATCGATAATCGGCCACTATGAGCCTCACTCAGAATCATCTGAGTCAAATCTAAGTTCTTCGGCACACACATTCGGCTTTTAAAGTTCAAACAGTTATTTGCATCAATTTGAAACTCTGATTCCGCATCTTTTTTGCACTGAATTCGCCTAGCAATCAAATCTTTGTCAACTTTCTGTGCATCACAAATTTGCTGAATAAACATCGGTCTTACTTTTAACTCGGCTATGATCGAACCATCACCAGACATAGCCATTTGTGCGTTCATCGCACGAAGAGCAAACAATGATTTTCGACTTAACGCATCTGCAACAACATTAGCTTTCCCCGGATGGTAGTCAATCACCAACTCATAGTCTTTCAACAGTTCTAACCACCTACGTTGTCTCAAGTTCAGATCTTTCTGAGTCATCAAATACTTTAGACTTTTATGATCCGTATAAACGTGACATTTCTCGCCGAATAAGTAATGACGCCAAATTTTTAATGCGAAAACAATGGCTACTAATTCTAGATCATGGGTCGGATAATTTCTTTCATGCGGCTTCAATTGTCTCGAAGCGTAGGCTATAACTTTGCCTTCTTGCATCAAAACACAACCCAACCCATTCAAAGAAGCATCACTAAAAACAACAAATTCTTTACCGGATTTAGGCTGAGATAACACTGGAGCTTCGATCAAATAGGCTTTCAGCTGCTCAAAACTTTTCTGGCACCTTTTCGACCACTCAAACTTGACATCTTTCTGTAGTAGCTTTGTCAAAGGTGTAGCTATCACAGAAAATCCTTTTACAAACCGTCTGTAGTATCCCGCAAGGCCAAGGAAGCTTCGAACCTCGGAAACATTCTTTGGCGGTTTCCAATCGAGTATAACCGCTATTTTGTTTGGATCCACCCGAATACCTGATGCTGATACAACATGACCCAAGAAACTGACTTCATTCATCCAGAACTCACATTTACTAAACTTTGCATACAGCTGATGATCTCGTAAAGTTTGTAGCACTAATCTCAAATGCTCGGCATGCTCAGTTTCATCTTTGGAGTAGATCAGTATATCATCAATAAACACTACTACAAACCGATCTAAAAACTGTCTGAAGACCCGATTCATTAGATCCATAAATACAGCAGGTGCATTAGTGAGTCCAAAAGGCATAACCAGAAATTCAAAATGTCCGTACCTCGTCCGGAATGCAGTCTTTGGTACATCTGTATCTCTGACTCTCCACTGATAATAACCCGATCTCAAATCTATCTTCGAAAATACTGAAGCCCCTTTCAACTGATCAAACAATTCATCAATCCGAGGTAACGGGTACTTATTCTTTATAGTTACCTTATTCAGTTGTCGATAATCAATACACATTCGCATCGTTCCATCTTTCTTTTTCACAAAAAGAACTGGTGCACCCCAAGGAGAAAAGATCGGTCGTGCAAAGCCCCTAACTGTTAACTCTTGCAACTGTGCTTTCAACTCTTTTAACTCAGCAGGTGCCATTCGATACGGAGCTATCGAGATCGGAGTCGTCCCCGGTACCAATTCAATGCCAAACTCAACCTCTCGTACTAGTGGTAAACCCGGTAATTCTTCAGGAAACACATCTGGGTATTCACACACAACCGGTACAGATTCAATTTGTTTTTCAGACACTTTATTATCCAATACATAAGCCAAATAAGCTTCACACCCTTTTCTCACATACTTCCAGGCTAACATCGAGGATATTACTGTAGGTAACCCACTTAAATCACTGGATTCAACTCTGATGATCTCACCGTTCTGACATCTCAAATCAGTAAGCTTTCTTTTGCAATTCACCATGGCATCATGCGAAGTTAACCAGTCCATTCCCAAGATTATATCAAACTCATCGAAAGGCAACAACATTAAATCGGCTGGAAAGCAAGAATCTCGAATCATCAACGGGCAACCTCTACACACTTTATCAACAAGTACACATCTACCCAAAGGGTTGGACACACGAATCACAAGCTCAGTAGACTCAACTGGTAGAGTCTTACTGAATACTAGAGTTTCACACACATATGAATGAGTCGAACCAGGATCAATCAATGCAATCACAGTAGTATCATAAAGGGTGAAAGTACCGGTAATGACATCTGGGGAAGAAGCATCCTCTCTAGCTCGTGTAGCATAAGCTCTAGCTGGAGCTCTTGCCTCTGATCGCACTGCAGTGTCCTTCGTCCCTCTCTGACTGCCACCTACATTTCCTGAATGTCTGGGTGGTCTGCCCCGTGCTGGTGCGCTGTTCGGTCTAGTGTTCTGTGCCATATTCTGTTCAGCTAACATCGAGCACTCTCGAATAAAATGATCCGACGATCCACATTTAAAGCAGGATCGATCGCGAACTCTACAACTCCCAGGATACCATTTCCCACAATGTCTACACTTGGCCCGGTTCTGTGGAATATTACCAACACTAGCTACCGAAGTGGCTCGGGAACTCATTGGAGGTCCATCACGTCTAGGTAAGTTTGAAGTGGCTTTATGTCGACTGGGATCATCTCTGAACTTCTTATGCACGGAATGGAAAATCTTACTCGATGATCTCTTCCGAGTATCTCTGGCTTCTACCTTAGCTTTTCTTTTCTCCTTTCCAAGCTCTTCGACTTTACAAGCTCGCTCGACTAATGTCACGAACTCTTTGATTTCTAGAATGCCAACAAGTAACTTTATGTCTTCATTCAGGCCGTCTTCAAATCTTTTACACATAATGGCTTCAGTAGATATACACTCTCGAGCGTAACGGCTCAATCTGACAAACTTCCGCTCATACTCCGTCACAGTCATGCGACCCTGTTTTAATTCCAGAAATTCTTTTCGTTTCTGATCGATGAATCTCTGACTGATATATTTCTTACGGAACTCAATTTGGAAGAAGTCGCAAGTTACTTTTTCTTTCGGGACCACTGATACCAGTGTGTTCCACCAGTGATAGGCAGTGTCCCGAACTAGAGATATAGCACACTTTAGGCATTCTTCTGGAGTACAAGATAGCTCGTCAAGTACCCTAATAGTGTTATCAAGCCACATCTCGGCTCGTTCTGCGTCGTCATCATCATTAGCCTTGAATTCTTCGGCCCCATATTTCCTGATTTTATCAACGGGAGGCTTGCTAGATCTCGTCGGATCTATCATAGGGGGTGCTGAAGGTGCCGGAGTTGGATTATTCGGGGGTGGAGGATGTTGTACAGTAGGATTATTCTGAACAAACTGGGTAAACCACTCATTCGTTATCTGGTAGAAGGCTTGTTTAGCCTCCCCCTCGTGGCTACCCGTAACTGGTCGAGAATCTACTGGCACTAATCCGCGTGCACGGTCAGGCGCTACACTCTCTACGTCATCAGCTACGACTCTGTCGGGATCAGGATCCATTTACTATATATAAAACACAGTTTGAAATGTCAGAAGTCACCACACTATCAAAAATACAATTAAAGGCATGTATGGCTAGACCCTCACGCGTACGGTAGTCCTAGAATCGACTAAACCGTAAGCTCTGATACCAATCAAATGTAACACCCCTTAACCCGTACCCGTCGCCGAATTAGGGTTATGAGGCGTTACCGAACTAGACACAGTTTAACACAGTCTTATATGAAATAAATCCATTTCGCATATTTAAATTTCAATAATAACAAATGATGATCAAGACTTACATTACAAATAACCATGTTTCAAAAATTTCAAAACATCATAATTCATTATCTGTATAGGTTTCGAATCAAGCTTTCACATAACAACACCAAATTTCATATAAGAACATATAAAAATACATCTATTGCATTAGTCGGAAATCAACATATAATTTTATACCTTCTACAATATGCATATTAAAACAAATAGGCCCGTGTACTCTATTAGTTCTTTTATTATTTAATGCACACAAGATTTTTGAAAAACCTACCAAACACACACATGATATGTGACTAGTCCAAGATACTAAAATACAACCAACTCATTAACCATATATTCGGTCCTCATTTAAAACTCTAATAATCAACTCAAAACATAAGTATAAACATTTTCATGATCAACTTGGTGTTATAACCGAGCACATAATAATCTAAGTAGAAAATTCATACGACCAAATAGGCATACTTATATACATATATATATATATATATATATGTATATATATATAATACATATAAATGATTAAATCTATGTAACCACATTTAACTTCTAAGCATGATACGCACACATCTTATATAAAAGATTTAAACAAACCATTATATCAAACATATAAACCATACTTAACCGAAAGTAATAGCCTTATTCGCAAGGCCATATATATACATTTATACAACCGGACATCATTCATTCAAGTCATCATTCAGCCTATACATGCCTTTGATTCAAAGGTAAACATTTATACCAAAACGAGTGATAGTGTGGTTGACTTTCTTGATGATCCTCCGAGTCCGTAGCTGAGTCAACGATCTATAAAACAGAAAGACCACATATAAGAAGTAAGCACATTAGATTAGTAAGTTTTAAGTTAATGATAATACAGTGTCCAAACACTAATACATATATAATAGTTACCATTAACAGTGAAAAGTAAGCATGTCAAATACACAATTTCATGTAAGGCCGAATACCATAGTTCATCTACCTAATTGTTTCACTTATTGCCCTTAAACGTATATTATAACAAAACACAAGGTATATGTTTTACATAAATCACATTACTACAAATCATATACATCCTCCATTCACATCGTCTATGTTATCCCAATCAAAGTCACATTTCAATGAACATTTCTATTCATACTCAAGTATACCAAAGTATTGTATTCAATCTCAATTTCAGTCACGTACTACTCATACTTTTGATCATAAGTTCAATTTCACATAATACCATTTCTACCGTATCATTCAAATTCAGTTAATATTAGACATATCTTACCTTGCTTTCGGTGAATGAAAAAGGGACTTACGTTTACTCGAGCGTTTACTTGGTACTTTAACTGCGTTTCACCTTGAATAATTTAAGGTTTCTTCATTTAAAACACATCACCGGCATCAAGCCTGCTAGGCATCAAAGCCCGAAATGTAACACCGGTACAAAGCCTGCTAGGCACAGAGCCTGATTTACAACACCGGCACAAGGCCTGCTAGGCACAGAGCCTGATTTACAACACCGGCACAAGGCCTGCTAGGCACAGAGCCTGATATACAACACTGGCACAAGGCCTGCTAGGCACAGAGCCTGATATATTTATCAACTCAATTCATCAACTCACAGTTCTCAACACATACATTACTATCCAATCGTATTTACACAACCAATTCATCTGTCATGTCAAGTATACTAATTCACATTGTATTCAAAAACATATATTCATTCCAAAATTAAACATACACATTCAGCTATCTTATGCTATTTACTCAAACTAACCACATAATTTGATTTCATACATTTTTAATTATCAACTTAACGAGCCCCTAAAAAATCTTCTATACATTCATACCAAGGCATACATTTCATTTATTTTGCAAATAAGCCCCTAAAAAATTTTATTTTTGCAAATTAGCCCTAATTGTTCAATTTCACTAAAACTTTCAATACAAAACATGCTAATCTTTTTCATATCTATAATTTAAAATCATCAAACACCAAAAATCATATGAACACTACAATGGCCGAATATCAAGCATGCTTATTTTCAAAAATTATAACATGGGTTAGCTACGGTTCGAAGCAACGATCTCAAAAACGTAAAAATTAACAAGAACCGAAATCAAACTAACCTTGATTTTGAACTTCTAATTGCCGAAACTCAAAGTTCCCTAACCCTTATTCTTTTCTCCATGTTCGGCCAAGAAAGAAATGAAAGAGAATGGCTTATTTTTTTATGATATTTTAACAAATAATATGTTATTAAACTAATTACTAACCTAACCTTGTAATATAAAATTCCATAATATAAAACTCAAGGTTATTCTCGGCATAAGCCACCCACTAACTCAAAAATGGGTTATTTACCCTTTTAATACCTCATATTAAAAAGCCATAATCAATTTGGCACTTTTCACTATAGTTTGCAACTTTTACCTTTTACGCGATTAAGTCCTTTTTCTAAATTAAACACACAAACGATAAAATTTTTCTACGAGACTTTCACACACATTAATTCACATATAATAAACACAAAATATAATATTAAAATATTTCTCGGACTCGGATTCATGGTCTCAAAACCACCGTTCTGATTAGGGTCAAATTCGGTCTGTTACACATTCCACACATAACTTGATGCCAAAGCCATATCCTAGATAGGGTTTTACATGGAATATCTCATCTTGGTTTCGAGGCCATGTCTTGACATGGACTTATACGAAGTCTTTCTCGTGTGCTCCCTTGGGAACTTACCATTGCCATGTCTTGACATGGTCTTACTTGGTATCTTTTCTCATGAACTGGTCAATGCCGAGCCTTGGCTTGGACTTACATGAAATCTTTCTTGTTCTCACCAATGCCATGCCTTGGCTTGGACTTACATAGGATCTTTATCTCTTGCTAGCTTTTCAATGCCAAGACTTGTCTTGGACTTATATGATAACTTTTCAATGCCAAGACTTGTCTTGGACTTACATGATAACTTGCTTGATTTCCGATGCCATGCCTTGGCTTGGGCTTATACGGATTTTCTCATTTCATGTGGTAGATCGAGTATCCTGAGTAATTCATCTTCAATCAGAACTTTCTCTTGTTTAATCTCATTGATTTCTTTATTTAACATAGAATTAAACATTCCATGGTAATAGTGTACATTATACTAAGCAATTCAATGATAGAAATCATAAAGCTTAGAAATCATACAAACTTACCTCAATATACAAAATGTATGTAGATATGCAATTTAGTCCTCGACTTTGTTCTTGCTTCAGTTTTGATTCGAGCTTCATTTTTCTTGATCTATAATAATAATTAGATCGTTTAATACTCACATTGACTAAATTGACTCTTAACTCATACTTTGGTAAAATTACAATTTTGCCCCTAAACTTTCTCATATTTGCACTTTTGCCCCTAGGCTCGTAAAATGATTCTCATTCAACTTTCGTAAACTTCATGCTTAGCTGATTAATAGTCTCAACTATAGCAATATCAAAATCCCTCTATTTCTACCATGTATGATCAATCTTATAGCTTTTACAAACTAGTCCTTATATTCATTTTTCATGAAATTCACCTAGAAAAAGATGTTTATCTAACATCAAACTTTCATAAACATCCATAAAACATCATTTAACAAGCATATCATTCATGGGTAGATTTTTGAACATGCATCTTTGCTCATTTTATACCTAAAAATAGCTAATTCATAATACAAGAACTTCAAAAATACGAAGAATATTAAAAACGGGGCTAAGATGCACTTACTAGCAAGCTTGAAAGATGAAAAAACCCTAGCTATGGGTTCTTTGAAAATTTCGGCAATGTGGGGAAGAAGATGAACATAATTTTGACTTATTTCATCCTTTTTAATCATTTATTTGTCAAATGACCAAAATGCCCTTCTCTAAAAAAATCACCATTTACTAATTCATGTCCATTTTTGTCCAAAAATTATAATTTTGGAAAATTGCTATTTAAGGACTTCTAATTGATATTCTAAAGCTATTTCATACAAAAAGCTTCTAGAAACTCATATTTTGCAACTTTTACAATTTAGTCCTTTTTGGACCATTCAACCTTAATTTAACAAAATTGCTTCATGAAACTTTCATACTAGCATGCAAACATGGCATAAACCTTAAAAACTCATAAATTCACCTCGGATTCGTGGCCTCGCACCACTATTCTGACTAGGCCCTAAATCGGGCTGTTACACCTAAATCTTAAGCTTTCAAATGAGGGGACTATTGTGCAATATGGTGAAGGGTTTTGAGTTTTTCCATGAGAGCTATCATTGTTATTTGCTGCATTTTTATGGAAGAAATTAAGTCTTAGTTGTTAGATGAACAACTTTTGAGAAAGGTGTTGTCTTGAAAACACGAAATTGGACCTTAATGAAAAGGTTACAAATTTGTAGAACTATGTGAAATGTTGTGGTTTGATGATAGCTATAAGATTATTAAATGTTCACCTAGACTTGTTGAATGTAGAAATGTGATTAGAATTAATTTTCGAGCCTAGGGGAAAAATGGTCATTTTGCCAAAGTCTAGGGGAAAAATAGTAATTTTGCCTAAACATATATATTAAAATGCTTTTATTAATGTGAGGATTAAAATGAGCTAAATTGCTATTATAGAGCAAGAAGAATCGAGAATCCACCTCAATCGGGGAAAGAACAAAGTCTTGGACTAAACCGATGAGCTAGCTCATTTTGGAATCGAGGTAAGTTTGTATGTGATAGATTCAACATTTATGTTAGCATGTTTGAGAATGATTGGCATTATATTGATGCATGATGCTCTACTAAATTGAGTAGTTAATGTTGAATGAGATGTTGAAGTCCCAGTGGACCATGTTGAATATGAAAATGCTAACATCGAGATGAAAAATGGGTAGGGTCCTATATAAGACCATGTCGAGGCATGGCCTCGGTACCGAGTTGAAATCCCGTATAAGACCATATCCGAGATATGGCTTCGGAAATGAATATGAAAATTGTATAAAACCATATCCGGGATATGGCATCGATACTTGATGTGAAAGTCCATATAAGACCATATCCGGGATATGGCATTGGCATTTAGAGGTGACCCCATGTAAGACCACCTCAGGGATGTGGCATTGGCTTCGTACCTACATGAATGACGATGAATATGTGTCTTTGACTATCCCTAGTGATTAAAGGGATAAGTAGATGAGTTTAGAAGTAGAAATGAGATTTGTACTAAAGTCATGTGAATGAATGAATACAGATACTCGTGAATGAGTCACGAAGAAATGATTGCGATGTGTGTCACGGTATGTGCTAAAGAAGGGAAATTGTAAGTAAGTATGGTAAGAAGCCTATGACTTGTGTATGGTTAGTTAATGCCATGGATGGATTATATTGTAAGCTTATTATTGCTATTTATTTCCATGCAAACTTACTAAGCTTTATGCTTACCCTTTTCATTGCCCTTTCTCCCTGTAGTATTGCCAAGATAACTCAAGGAACGTGGACGTAGGAGTTCGGATATCACACTATCGACATCACTTTGGTATAAAAATTTAGACTTGTTTGAGTATGGCATGTATAGGACTCAAGTATTTTGTTAAGTTGTAATTGTTAGCCAAAGAGTTGGCTATGTATGCAACTAAAGTCAGTTTTGTAAATGGTCTTAAGTTAGGCCAATACTTGGCAAATTCTTTTGCTTAATGAAGATGACTTTCATGAAGTGTATGCCTTTGTGTATGTCTTGATGTTTTGAATTGAGTTCTTGAATGTGCCTTTGGGTTTTAAGTTATGTTGACTTGAATTGGAGTATATATGTGTGCAACCTAGGGTGGCAAAGGGCTTGGCTAATAGCCATTTAATTGTTCACACGGGTAGACACACGGGCATGTGTCTAGGTCGTGTGGGACACACGGTCAGCCCTGTAGGCGTGTGGATCGATCGTGTGTCCCTTGTATGCTTGAATTTCAAGTCAGTATGCCTTGTAGTAAGCACACGGGCAGAGACATGACCGTGTGCCTCAGCCGTGTGAGAGACATGGCCTAGGACATGGGCGTGTGCCCAGGCCATATGAAGTCTGCACATTAATTGTGGAATTTAATTCGACACATGGGCTAAGGACACGGGTGCGTGCCTTGGCTGTGTGACCATAGTGAGATGATGACGTCATAGTCAGAATGCCAAGGTTTTGGCACACGGGCTAAAACACGGGCGTGTAAAGGCCATGTGGGGGACACGGGCCAGGGATACGAGTGTGTGTCTAGCCGTGTGAAATTGGTCAGGATCGACCAAGGGTGGAAGACACAGGCATGTCTTAGGGGCACACGGGCGTGTCCCTAGACCAACACGAGCGTGTGGCCCCTGTTTTAAAGAAAAGTTTTTCGAGCTTGTAAAAGTTTCTAGATAGATTCTGAAACCTCTCAGAGGTATGTTTAGAGCCTCGTGGGCCAAGAATGAGATAGTGATGGGTTTAAATGAAACTTTATAGCCCTGTTTTAGACATTTAAGCGAGATAAGTTAGGTAAGGGGTGTTACACCCCGCCTACATAAATAAATCATTTAAGTTCTCTCAAGAGCTTGAGCTTCAAATCGAACTGCTATGTTTTTTATTCCACTTCTACTAACTCTAATTGTATTTCAAATTCCTGGCCACTAGCCTCTTGTAGAAATAGTTGTAGGTCTTACATTCAAATCTGTAACAACCCGGATTTCCATTAATTTCAGCTTTTGTAATTTCAAGAAACAAATACCTATCTACTTTAGTGGTTGAGTGATTTGGGTGTGTTTGGGTGTGTGTGGGAGGTCCTAAGTTCAAGTCTCAACTTGGGTGAATTTTGGTATTTTTATGATTAAAGCCCAAACTTTGGTTAGTAGGCTTATAAGTATTTAATTGTAAGAACATGTTAGAATGGGCCTGCTGTTCTGGTGGTTAAGAGGACTGTTGGGATGGAAAAGGTCTTGTGTTCGAGTTGCGACATGAGCATTACTTTTGTCTACCATGATTCAGAGAGTTTAAATTTTAGTTAAACGCTGCTGATGGAGTGTTTGAAGGAGAAAATTAAGGAGTTGGAAGGGGGCAGTTATCAGAATCTGATAAGCGTTTCAATTAGGAAATTTTCGGTTCTCTTCCTCTCTCTTTTTCTCTTCAATCTGATGAGCATTACGTTTGTCGTTTCTCGTTCAATCAGGTTCTGTTCTGCAGCTGCCACTGCCCCTATTCTGTAAGTGGTTTACTTTAAGTTCTAGCGTTATTTTGATTAAGTGACTAACGGAGGAATCGTTTTACTCACCTAGGTACTGCTCAAGGGTTGTAATCGGGTTCTCGTGTTTCTTAAGCACTATTACCTATTCGAAGGTGAGGTTTTTGAAAGATATCAGGCTTAGCGTCTCAGTTTAGTTCTATTTTAAATACTGATTTTTGGGCGTTGGAATATCAATTATCGGTTCGGGACTGCTCGAGATTGTGTGAGCATCGATTCGATACCAGGTGTGTACCCGAAAACACAGAAAATGAGGTTTCAGCGAAAGCTAAAAACCTTTTTGTCGACGCCACACGGGCATGTGGTCGCCCGTGTGGTAGGCCATGTGCAAGACTGTTAGTTACCACACGGCCATGTGATCGACGAGCCAAGCAGTGCGCGAGCGACACGGCCGTGTGACGGCTGGGTGAGGCCCTATGCAAGACACGAGCTTGACCAATTGGGCCGTGTGGGCCATACAGGCGTGTGGGAGTCTGGGCCAGGCCATGTATTCCACACGGCAAAGGCCAATTTGGGCCGTGTGGACCCACATGCACGAGTCGCCTAAGTCGACTGTGGACCTACCGTAGGGTCGGTAAGCAATACTTAGACCCCTAACTGAATGATTTGTCTATCTGGTTTCTGTACTAAGCATGTATGCTGATTTGAATATATGAGTTTTATTTGCATAATAATATGTCATTCTTGTATGTTGCATTGCATTGGGGTGGGTGGATTATGATTGGAGGAAGTATTTGAAAGGCTCTTAAGCTTGTTATCTGGCAGCTCAGCTGCAAATTTCTGATTATGTGCCGTATTCGGTACACCATGGTGTTGTAGGGCTGGGTGGGTTGATTTTATCCCCACATGGTGTGTAGGGTTGGACGGAGTTGGTGTATAGAGGCTGGGGGGTAGGACTCTGTTTTCAGCATATTCTGTCTGAAATGGGCTAAGGCCTTGTAATATATCTGATTTTGTATCTGAGTGGGCTAAGGTCCACACCGTTTTTATAATGGGTTCAGACCCGAACTATGAACATCATGTCTGTTATTTGATATTTCTGTTTGTATGATTTCTGTGGGGATTACACATTGAGTTTGCAAAAACTTACCCTTTTCTATTTAATCTATTCAGGTAATCCCCAGCAGTAGACGGATCGGTGCAGCGAAGGACTCGGCGGTGACCACGATTCTAGATTCCTATTTTATGGTTTCATTTTTATTTATGGTTTGATTATATCTGGGTAAATGTTATGTAATAAGGCCATTCGGAGTTTTGCTTAAAATTTGGGATTTTTATTTATAAACTGCTAGCAGTAGAACAAGACGCGAATTTTCAAAATAAACAAAGGTTTTATCAAATACACACGAACTTGCAAATTATTTTAAAAGCTTCCACAACATATAATATTTTGAAAATGGATAATGAATAATTAAATGACACGTTTTGATGAAAGCCTAAGATATGTACAAATGGTTTAACGTAGTTAAGTTTTCCAAAGCACTATCATGTGATGCCACCAGATTCGACCATAACGTCTAGGTCGGGTTTGGGGTGTTACAAAATCTCTACTCAATTTAGCTCTAATTGGGTCACCTTTCTTAAGATGATTAGAAAATCCACAACTAATATGTTTCCCAACTTCAATTCAAGAACCTCTTATTTCTTTTTCTTTTTTTTCTAAATATCATTGGTTGACATAATTTTTTAGGAAATAAATTTAGGAGAAATCCCAGTTAATCTGTTCTTTCGATACCATAGTAGTTAAAGTCGCTTACTAGTGAATAACCTCCTCTTTTAACAGTATTACTGCACATTTCAGATAATCTTCGGAAAAATATAACTCTATGTGTTTGCTATTCAATATTAGGCTCTGACTGAATCATTATTCACTTTACTTCTAAACTCTTCAGTTCTGCCCTTGAAAATTTAATTGGTAGAAATCTTGTGAATATTCTGTTATATAGAACATTGAAGACGATGGGGTAGATGTCCTAGAGCCACAAAAACTCATTCACACATAGTAAACATATCATTCATTATTAATAAGAATACAATGGACTTTTCTCTATATTTATTAAATCTCAGCACATTAAGAGTAACATTTTAATCGGAGACTTGAGTATCGTTTTCAGCATCATCAAAATTTGCTCGGTTGGAATACATCTCTTATCTATAAAAGGAACAAAATCATATTAAGTTAAGAGACATCACATTATCAGTGGTTATAAAATGACATTTATTTCTAGAATCCACACATGTTACGTTAAGTCCGAGAATTGACTAATCCTATAGCTCTGATACCACTAAATATAACGCCCCTAAGCCGTCTCCATCGTCGAATCAGGGTTACGGAGCATTACTGTACAGAACAAAATATTTAGCATCGAAACAGAAATAAAATGCAATTTATATATTAACATTTGATAACATAATTAAATAATAGAAAAATTACTTTTTGGAGCCTAAAATCGAGCCTCAAAAGCCTTAAAAATAGCTTAAGAATAATCATTGGCTTATTTGAAATAAAATAAGAAATTTTAGGCCAAACTTGAAAATTTTAAAAATAGGGGTCACACAGCTGTGTAGGCAATCGAACTATGGGACACACGGTCGTGTCCTAGCCTGTGTGTCAAACCGTGTAACTCACTGACTTGGGTCACATGGTCGTGTCATAAGTCATGTGAAAGTTGCATCTAAATTAATATGACACACGGTCGTGTGACAGCCCGTGTCCCAGGTCGTGTGCAGCAAAAAGTGCTCTGTGGAACAAGCCATTTCCAACTTAATTACTTGTATACCAATGCACACCATATCTAACCTATTTCACATGGTTAAAAGTACATTCAAAGCATCAAAAATATGTCAAATTCTCATCCAACCTATGATTAACCAATATGTCATCAATAGACTCTCCAAGTCACATTCCAAAACCATTCATGAACTAAATTACAATATCATATCTCAATCATATATCATTAATACCAAAAGACCGTTTCTTTTCAAATTATACCATCAAAACTTACCACTTTAGATAGGAAAAATTAAAATGACCATATCCATAAAATTTCAAACATATATAAGCCAAATCAAACTATATATATACAACTAGACACAAGAAGAGCCAAAATATACCATGTGATCAAACTAGATAAGCACCTATTACATGCAAAAGTACATATATCATTTAATCTCTTTAATGAACCAAACACATATCAACCAACCATTTATTTCCTAATTTAGAAAAACCATGCACAACTAGTAAAAAAAGATATTAAAACATAGCAAAGCATACAAATTTAACATACAACCCTATACATGCCATTTATAACCATAGGTTAAAACATTCAAAAACCACCAAAACAGATCAATTGATAGTGTGATCGTGCTCCAATGATGTTCCCAACTGATCGAGCTTTCTGATGACCTTCAAAGAAATGAAATAACTAACATAAGTATTAAGCTTCGTAAGCTCGTATAATATGAAACTAGTCTTACCGGATATACGAAATTTAAACCATTCAAACATGAATTTATGTATATGTTATACCCATATGTTTCAAAGGTTAGCAAATGAATTAATAAAACATATAAATATAGTCAATCTTGAACGTGCATAATAAGTTTTGCCTTCCATATTCCATTCAACACATAATTCACTATCATCAAATCCTATACCTATTCTTCAAAACATAAATTTTCAATTTACAAATTATAACCATGTAACCTTCCATACATATATTCATATTCATTCCAATAACCTTGATTACCCGATGTACCTAATGAAATAACATCGAATACGTAGAACATATTTGTATATCCATTTTACTCTCTAAACCCACCACAAACATAACTAATTAACATATTTAAAGACTCATGAAACATATTGTAACATCCTAAATTTATGGGCCTATGCATTTAGTGTAGGGATAACTTTAATAGGTTAATTTAAGTGATAGGGGTCCAAATTGGGCTCAGGATTAGGCTAAGGCCTTGATTAAATTATTAGCTTGGGCATTAAGGAATTAAAAAGGTGGTAATTAGGTTTAAAATGCCAAACATGGGCTTGTGGCCCAACAATAAGTGGCACTATAAGGGAATTAGAAGTGACGCCACACACAAGGGATTTAGGGGCCCAAAATTTAAGTTTAATGAGGCCCAGATCTTTTAATTTAAGTGAGTTAAATTTGGCATTAGGGTTAGTAAGAGGTGGACGGCTACAAGGCTATAAAATAGGAAAATTTATGTGGATTTTTAAGTGATAATATCATAGATAAAAAGGAGAAAAGTTAAGAGCTTATCTTCAAAGGAAGTGTTGGCCGAAAATCCACCACCTAGAGGAGTGTAAAATTCGGCTATTTCATGGCATAGAGGGTGCCGAAATTCTCCTCTCTTCTAGCTTAAATTTTAAGGGCGTTTTCGGTATTTAGCAATAGGTGTCAAAAATCTATAAATAGGGGGGCTAGCTCCTTCTTTCTGACATTAAAAACCCTAAAATCCTCTCCCTTAGTGCAGAAATTTCCTAGCCTCTCCCTCTCCAAATTTCTTTCTTCAATTACTTCAAAAGCCGAAACTTCTCCCCCCTTTCTTTTCCCTTGTGCCGATTTCTCTAAAAAGTCGAAGCATCCATCGCTTTTTCTTTTATTCATCCTATTTGAGGAATTTTTCTATACTTCCGGCATTTAAATCTTCCATTGGCATTGCCGAATCCTCTCCCTAGTGCTAGACGAATCTCCTAAGCTAAGGTAAGAGTCGATTTTCGATTAGTTCTCATAATCTATTTTAGAAAGGCAAAAGCCGAAAGCTAATAGTTAATGGTTTTATGATGGGCGGTAATTCGGGATTCGAAGGAAGCTTAGTCGACTAGATCTAAAAGCCGAAAATCATAAGACTCCAATTTCGGGATTTTAAGGTAAGAAGATTATCCCTTGATTTTTATTAAACTCGTTCAATATATATATGATTTTAACTCTATAAGGAGGATTAACGATTAAATATTGTTATAGTAGCTCTGATAAGGATTTGATGCAATTAAATATGGATCAGGCAAAAGAAAGAATCCCTAAGTTTAATAAACGAGCAGTATCTGCTGTTCGGGATTGGCCAATTGGTTGTGGACCAGCTTCTGAACAACACCTTAGGCAGATAGCAGTTGTGTCGACTAAGGATAGCGTCGATATAGAAAGCCTCGTTTTATCGGTAATCAGGTGTGTAGATCTCTAACACACTACTAATAAACCTGTATGTATTTCTATTTATGTATATTATGGGTTAAAAGCCAAAATGTGGCTGTATAGACAGTCGAATGGAACCCTAAAAGGGTTAGGCAAAGATACCAGGTACGTAAACATAGAACTCCCTATGTGTATCGAAAAATATACAAGTTTGCATGATGTTTTCTTTATGTATGTATGCATGGGGTGGGAATGATGATATTAAAGGGGAAGTGTATATAGGTCACTTGGTGATCGGTGGTAGAAATCCCACTTAATTTAAATGTAAGGTCACATAGTGATCGGTGGCTATGCCACATTTAATGATTCCTACTTAATAGGAATAGGCAGTACGGCTGTCGTTTTGGTGTGTAGCGGATGGAGGGTTGATTGTAGAAATCCCCAAGGTGTGATGGTTGGTACGGGTTGGTGTGTAGAGGATGGAAACCTAGGATGGGTTGGGTTATTCATTCTTTATTGTTTATTATGTGATTATGATTCATGCATTCCTGTATGGGCCAGGGCCCATAATGTGTTTGTGGGCTCAGGTCGATGTGTGTTTTGAGATTTATACACTGAGTCTTTGTGACTCACGCTTTCCTTTTCTCTACTCTTCCAGATGAACAGTAGATCGTGGACATGGGAGCCGAGAGGGACTCGAGGGGCCATCAAGTTCTATTTCTACAAGTTATTTTCTTTTGGAATTTCTTTAAGTTTACTTTATTTCATTGTTATTTCGAGAATATTTATGTAATAAGGCCCCTAGTTTTCATTCAACTAAGTCGTTTTCAATGTTAAGCAACTTATGGATTTATGATAAGGTTTGTTTATACTTTTAATAATAATAATACAAAGGATTCTATATTTTTAAAATGCCACCTATCTATCCAAATAATGTTCAAATGAATTATGATTTCCATAACATACAAAGCAAAAGTTTTCAAAGTACAAGCCGTGACATGCCAAATCCGGTCGAAACGCATGGGCCGGGTTTGGGGTGTTACAATTTGGTATCAGAGCCCAGTTCAAAACTTGTAACACCCTGGTTTAGGGGCTGTGCATTTTGGGTTAATCAAGTGTTAGTGGGTTTTTGGAGTGCTTGGATGAGTTTTAGAGGTTCTAAGAATGTTGGGATTAAAAGGGAAGACCTTGGAAAATTTTAGATTTTTAGTGTGAAAAGGGAATCGGGCCAAGGGAGGCCTTAAGAATTATTTTTGGTAATCTATGGCACAAGTAAGGCTTTGGCAAAGTGGTTGTACGCGCAGCTTAAGGGACTGGAGGTAGCGCCTTTGAGGGTCCTAGGTTCGATCCAAGAAGGCAGCAGTTGGATTTTAATTTTTGGATTATGGCGCTACAGGGATGGAGGCTTTAAAAAGAGCTGGGGCGACTTTAAGACACAAAGAACTCGTTGGTCAAGTGGCTAGCGCGCGTCACTTAGGCGCTGGAGGGAGGAGAGAGCACGGGTTCGAGGGCTGGAGCAGCAGTTTTTGGCGTTTTATTTTGTTGTGCGGTTATGGGGCTGGAGTAAGAAGGGTTTAACATAAATTGATGGGGGTTTTTGGCATAAAAATCAAAGTGGCCGAGTGGCCTGGGGCTTTGAAGGAGAGGTGTGCAGCGGTTCGAATCCAGGGAGTGTCATTTTGGGGTTTGTTTTTTTATTCTTTTTTTTGGCAGCAGTTTTGAAGCAATTGGACGGCACATGGTATTTGAATTGAAAGGGATTAAGCTTTTATCCTTTTAATTTCGGCTGGAGTAAGGATAATTATTATGTTTTTATTCTTTTTAAATTGAAGGGGGGATATAGGATAAAGGTGGGTTTTATTTTGTTTTTTTAATTTGAATTGATTGGCTGGGAGTGAATTAAGAGATTTGATTAATTCAAATCAATTTGAATTAAATGGCCAGGAAGGTGGTAGCCGAGTTTGGGGAGCTTGGGGGGGCATTTTCGCTGTTGTTGCATGTGAGAAGGTGAGTCGAATTTTGTTCTATAAATGGGGAAGTGCTCACCTTTTTGGTCCCTTTTTCCATCATTTGATCTCCTTGCCGAAATTGCTTCACTATTTCCTTTGGCCGAAGCTTCAAGGTCATTTAGCTATTTTTTTTTTCTCCCCATTTCATTTGAGCCAAAACCACTCCATTTCATCCCTCCCTTTTCCTTCATTTTACTAAATCGAAAGTACACCCTACACTTCTTCTTTCCCTCTTTTCAAACCTCTTTGGCCGAAATTGCTATTCCCTCTCCTTGATTTTCTTGTTAGCCGAATCCACACCACCTTGGTACCGAATTTTCTTTCCCTCAGTTGGTAGTGCTATTGGCCGAATATTAGTTTAGACCTCTTCGGGTTTTGTTGCAAGCGTGGTTGAAGGTATTCTGGGATTTTAAGGCGTTCGGTCTAGTCTCAGTGGTTAGCAGTCGGCTTGGTAAGTGGTGGTAAGGCTTTTTGGTAAGCTATGTATGTGATATTTCGATTAAGTTTAAGGTTGTTAAGTATATGATGCTAAGGCCGATTGTAGGGGGAGAAGAGCCTAACGCAGGAGATCTTTCGAGAGGCGATTAGTCAACGGTTGCAGAGGCATAGAGTAGCGTTTCGGGATTTGATCGTTTGTGCTATTAAGGTGCGTAAGCATCGCACTATTTCTGTGGTTTGGTTTGCTAACATGTTTATATGTGTATTATGTGTAATAGCCGTTTATAATGGCATAAGTGATGAGTAACTGGTGATGGTAAGTTAATCTTGATATACATTTATATATGTACAATGTGGTAGTGATAAGTGATAAATACTCACTCTATATGATATTCTTGCATGATTTATTGACACATGGGCATGGGATTGGATTGAAGAAGGAAGAAGTGTACACAGGATGTACGTGGTCTAATGATAGCTCAGGCTACATTAGCGCTTGAAGGCTAGCTTTGTGCTACCTCAAGGGAGGTGTGGCTCGGTGCCCATCTCAGCGGTTGATGGCTATGTGCATCACCGTAGACGGATTTTGATATCAGGATCACGATTGGTTGATCGGTGGCTCAGCCACGACCTTGAGCAGTGAGTTGCCGAGGTAAGGATTTTGGATCACGATGTGATCAGTGGTGGTTTATCCACGGCCTTAGGCAGGGAGTCTGCTAAGGTTGGCGTATGGTTGGATAGTGGGTTGGGCTGAGATGCATACGTGCATGACTTGCAATGTGAATTGTTTGGTATTGGGCCAAGCCCATACGTATGGAAATATGTAAGGTGATTATGCACTGAGTCAGTGGACTCACCCTATTCTTATTAACCATTTCAGGTGATGCGTAGAGTTGGACCGGGATCGGAGAGGCTGCAAGGTGGCCCATGCAGAAGGAAAAGTTTAAATATTTTAAGTTATTAAGTACTTGATCTTTTAAATATTGATGTAATAAGGGCCTTTTTGTTTTTTTTATTTACTTTGGGAATTATTTTATTGTTATTTTAAATTGTGACTGGATTATATTAAATTACTAGCTAGTGAAAATGATTTTACTCTAATCTACTTATTTAAAGTATTCATAAGATAATAAAGTGTTTTAATATGGACATTTTTATAATATCAAGTCTAAAGTATATTTTTTTTCAAAAGAACATGGTTTCCAAGATAAAATAAATTTTTACTATTTTATTCTAAGTCAGAAATATTTTCACTAACATAACCAGATTCGGTCGTAGTGAATGGGCCGGGTTTGGGGATGTTACAAAACTCGGGCTGTGAAATGGGTCTAGAAGTGTTTTAGAGAAAAATTGAATTTAAGAAAAAATTTTGGTTTGAAGACATGGCCTTCGAGTCTACCGGCATCCAATCCACCCAGGAAAGTACTCTAAACTCCTGATTGTGATATAAATGTGGGCTTAGTGGGCTTTATGGGACGTAGACTATCTAGATTAGAACTTGATGGACTCTAGGCTTAGACAAACAACTCTTCAATTCCATAAGACTTAATTTTTACTAAACAAAACCTGTAAACGAGTCGCAAGACTAAGGTGTGGTAACAGGCATATGCATGTCTAGGAGTAGATCCGGAAGAGCTTGGTATTTAAGCAGTCCAAGTGACTCACCTCCTCTTCGCTGGAACCTTACCTGGTGCATAGTGACTGTTCACTTTAGCCATGACAGGGTGTGGCAATAGGCATACGCATGTCTAGGAGTGGATTCAGGGAGAGCTTGGTATTTAAGCAGTCCTAGTGACTCACCTCCTCTTCGTTGGAATCTTACCTGGTGCGTAGTGACTGTTCACTCTAGCTATAAGGACTTGTTCATGGGCTGAACCCATAATTAAAACCCGAAAGAGACCAACCACCCTATTTTGCAAACAAAAACCCCTAAGTTTTGTACACTTCAAAAAAAAATACTTGATTTGAAAATGTTCACAGCTATGAAGGAAATTACAAAATTACCCTTGTTTTGCAAAATGACCAAAATAACCCTGGTTTGTAGAGTTACCAAATTACCCTTGTTTGGTAAAATTACCGAAATGCCCCCGAATTTCAAAATTACCGAAACACCCCCAGATTTTAAAATTATCGAAATGCCCCCGAAATTCAAAATTACCGAAATACCCTCAAATTTCAAAAATTATCAAAATGCCCCCGAATTTCAAAATTATCGAAATACCCCCAGTTTTCAAAATTACCAAAATACCCCCAGTAATGCAAAATTACCAAAATACCCTTATTTGACAAAATCACCATGGAACCTTATTTTGGAAAATTACAAAAAAACCCCTGTAGGATAAAATTATGAAAATACCCCTAGGTAGTAAAAACAACAACAACAACAACACCACTTTTCTGTAATGAACGTGAGTTCATGATTGAATGTATGTGTTTCTTAGAGGATATGAACTTGAGACTGTATGGTGAATGCGAATTCGAAAGAATTACTCTTAAAGCTGTTATTCATAAGACTGTTCATGGTTAAAACAGTGGAAGAAAACTAATAGTTCATAAAATTTCTAATCAGATAAACGCGAATTGGTAGAATGAGTACAAGGGGTTGAGGACGTCCGCCACGTGGTCGTGGTAGGGGTAGGATGACGGTGTCGGAACCAGTAGGATCTGGTCATGGTTCTAGAAATGAGATGCCAGTCGCGGAGGAGGAATTTCAGGATCAGACTACCGGAGATGACGCGGTATCTCAGGCAATGCTAAGGGTTTTAGAGAGGGTTGCTGGGGCTGGTATGGGCATAGGAGCCCGAAAATCTGTGCCAGAACGGCTTAGAGCCAATGGAGCAGAAGTGTTTAGGGGAATTTCTAATGTAGCCCCGAGTTCAGCTGAGTATTGGTTGGAGGCGGTGGAACGCATAATGGATGATTTGGATTTCACGGAGGAGGAAAAGTTGAAGGGAGTTGTATCCCTCTTGAGGGATGAAGCCTATCAATGGTGGCTTACAGTAAAGGATGGTGCTGTGGCTGACCGTATCAACTGGGATTTCTTTAAAATGGCGTTTCAGAATAAGTACATTGGATCAAGTTATGTGGATGCACAGCGTAGAGCATTTCTGAATCTGATGCAAGGGAGTAGGTCAGTTGCTGCGTATGAAGCTGAGTTCTTACGTTTTAGCCGATATGCTCGTGGGATGGTAGCCACGGAGCATGAACGTTGTGTTAAGTTTGAAGATGGCCTGAGGGATGACTTGCGTGTTTTGATAGCCCCGCAGCGGGAGAGGGAATTTACTGTTCTATGGAAAAGGCTAAGATAGCTGAGGAGGTAAAACGGACTGAGAAATTAAATCGAGATAGAGATAGAGGGGGAAATAAGAGGAATCTTGGATCGTCAAGCGGACGTACTCAGAAAAGGTCCAGGCCTGATGGACCAAAACGAGAAGAAAAACCTGCTGCTACCAACCAGACACCCAAGTGTGCTCGATGTGGCAAATTTCATGCCGGTGAGTGTTGGGCAGGCAGTGGAAAGTGTTTTAGGTGTGGATCTACGGACCACCAAGTTAGGAACTGTCCGCAGCAAAAAGACAATGAAGGGACCATGGGTCGAGGGAATGCTCAGCCTGGCAGAGGAGGTCAGCAACCACAAAGAGGTCATGGTGCAGGCCGAGGTGGTAATGGTGTTGGTCGGGGTCGTGAAGCTTCAGGCCAAGGGGCAGGAAACACTGAGGCGAGACAGCCGGAGTTGGTCTATGCTGTCAGACGTCGAGAGGAGGCTGATGCACCGGATGTCATAACCGGTACGTTCTTAATTTTTGGTTTGCCTTACACTGCATTGATTGACATTGGGTCGACACATTCGTACGTAGCTAGTAGCGTATCGGGAACTTTAAGGCTAGAATCTGAAATTACCCCTAAGGCAATGGCTGTAGTTAGCCCGTTAGGACAATCGGTAGTAGTGGATAAACTTTATCGGGAAGTACCTCTAGAAGTTCAGGGGACAATTTTCCGAACGGATTTGATGGAATTACCGTTCGGAGAGTTTGATTTAATTTTAGGCATGGATTGGCTTTTGAAGTATCAAGCTAATCTAGATTGTGCAGCCAAGCGTATGGTATTAAAAACCCCCGAGGGTGATGAAGTGTTGGTGATAGGAGAAAGGGGGAACTACTTGTCGAATGTGGTGACTGCCCTAAGAGCAGAAAGGATGGTGAGGAAAGGGTGCGAAGCAGTTTTATTGTTTGTTCGGGCTCTAGAAGCCAAGGATCTGACTGTTGGGGACGTCAGGACGGTAAAGGAATTTCCTGATGTTTTCCCTGAAGAGCTTCCGGGATTACCCCCAGATCGTGAAGTGGAGTTTGGTATCGATCTTCTCCCGGGAACAGCACCGGTATCTATCGCTCCATATAGGATGGCACCGAAGGAGTTGGTAGAGCTGAAAGCGCAGATACAGGAGTTGTTGGATAAAGGATTTATTCGACCGAGTGTGTCGCCGTGCGGAGCGCCGGTGTTATTTGTTAAGAAGAAGGATGGATCAATGCGTATGTGCATTGATTATCGCCAGTTGAATAAGCTAATAATCAAGAACAAGTACCCGTTGCCAAGGATCGATGACTTGTTCGATCAGTTGAAGGGAGCCTCAATCTTTTCTAAGATAGATCTGAGGTCAGGGTACCATCAGCTTAGGGTCAAGGAGGTAGATGTACATAAGACAGCTTTTAGGACTCGCTATGGTCACTATGAGTTTATAGTGATGCCGTTTGGATTAACCAACACGCCAGTAGCGTTCATGGACATGATGAACTGAGTATTCCAACCTTACTTAGATCGGTGTGTCGTGGTGTTTATCGATGATATCTTAGTTTATTCGAAGTCAGAGGAGGAGCATGATGCTCATCTGCGAATAGTTTTGCAGATCCTAAGCGAGAAGCAGTTGTATGCCAAATTCAGTAAGTGTGAATTTTGGCTGAGGGAAGTAACGTTTCTAAGGCACGTTGTGTCAGCAGAAGGGATTAGGGTTGACCCTCGAAAGATTGAAGCAGTGTTGGATTGGAAGCCACCTAGGTCTGTGGCTGAGATTAGGAGTTTTCTTGGTCTAGCAGGGTATTACCGAAGGTTTGTTGAAGGATTTTCTTCAGTCGCGACACCGTTGACCAAGCTACTACGAAAAGGAGTTCCGGTTGTTTGGTCTGATAAGCAGTAGGAGAGTTTTGAAAAGTTGAAAAGGTTTCTGACGGAGGCTCCAGTGTTGATTCAGCCGGAGGCGGGGAGGGAGTTCGTAATTTACTGTGATGCGTCACACGCTGGATTAGGGTGTGTGTTGATGCAAGATGGAAAGGTGGTTGCATATGCATCTCGACAGTTAAGACCGCATGAATTGAATTACCCCACCCATGATTTGGAATTGGCGGCAGTGGTGTTTGCCTTAAAAATTTGGAGGCATTATCTATACGGGGAGAAATCTGTCATTTACACAGATCATAAGAGCTTGAAGTATCTTTTGACTCAGAAGGAGTTGAACCTAAGGCAGAGAAGGTGGATCGAGTTACTAAAGGATTACGATTGCTCGATCGAATATCATCAGGGTAATGTAGTAGCGGATGCTCTAAGTCGTAAAGTAGTCTTTGACCTAAGGGCAATGTTTACTCACCTTAGTTTGTATGAGGATGGAAGCTTATTAGCTGAACTTCAAGTGAAACCTACTTGGATTAGTCAAGTGAAGAAGAGGCAACAGACCGATGAGTTGCTAAAAGGGAAATTGCAGTTAATCTCAAAGGATGGGCCAGCAGAATTCAGTGTGAATGAGGAAGGATTGTTATGCTTTCAAGGGAAGGTATGCATGCCGAAAGATCTGGAGTTAAGGCAAAGAATTTTGAATGAGGTGCATGGTAGGCATACGCTATGCACCCTGGAGGAAGTAAGATGTTTCGGGATTTGAGAGATCAGTTTTGGTGGCCGGGTTTGAAGCAAGAGGTAACTGAATTGGTGGGTAAGTGTTTGACCTGTCAGCAGGTCAAGGCAGAACATCAGTTACCATTAGGATTATTACAGCCAGTGAAGATTCCACAATGGAAGTGGGAAAGAATCACCATGGATTTTGTTAGTGGGCTTCCCCTCTCACCCACTAAGAAAGATGCGATTTGGGTAGTTGTTGATCGCTTGACGAAGTCTACACACTTCATCCCAGTACGTGTTGACTACTCCTTGCAGAAGTTAGCTAAGTTATACATAGCAGAGGTGGTAAGGTTGCATGGAATACCGGTCTCGATCATATCAGATAGGGACCCTAGGTTCACCTCACGATTTTGGAAGGCGTTGTATCAAGCGTTGGGTACGAAGTTGGACTTCAGTACAGCGTTTCATCCTCAGACCGATGGACAATCTGAGCGAGTGATCCAGATCTTAGAGGACATGTTGAGAGGATGTGTCGTAGATTTCAAAGGTAGTTGGGAAGAGTTTTTACCGTTAGCAGAATTTGCTTACAACAACAACTACCAGTCAAGTATTCAGATGGCGCCCTACGAAGCTTTGTACGGGCGAAAGTGTCGTACTCCTACATGCTGGACAGAACTAGGAGAACGCCGGATTTTGGGTCCGGAGTTGGTGACCGAGACCGAAGAGAAGGTTGAATTGATTCGGGTTCGAATGAAGGAGGCATCGGACAGACAGAAGTCTTATGCTGATTTAAAGCGTAAGGACATAGAGTTTGCAGTGGGTGATAAAGTATTTTTAAAGGTGTCACAGTGAAAGAAGGTACTAAGGGTTGGTCGAAAGGGTAAATTAAGTCCTAGATTTATCAGACCATATCGGGTGTTGAAGCGAGTAGGACCAGTAGCCTATCAACTAGAGTTACCTCCGGAACTAAGTCAAATTCACGATGTATTTCACGTCTCTATGTTAAGGCGATATCGTTCGGATCCGTCCCATATTGTGCATGTGGAGGAAATCGAGGTAAGACCTGATCTATCCTTCGAAGAGGAACCAGTAGAAATTTTGGATCGTGATGTCAAGGTGTTGAGAAGAAAAACGGTTCCATTGGTTAAAGTGCTGTGGCGGAATCATGGTTCTAAGGAGGCTACGTGGGAACCCGAGGAAGCAATAAGGCAGCAATACCCTCATCTTTTCTGATCAGGTAATTTCGAGGATGAAATTTCTTTAAGGGGGTAGAACTGTAACATCCTAAATTTATGGGCCTACGCATTTAGTGTAGGGATAACTTTAATAGGTTAATTTAAGTGATAGGGGTCCAAATTGGGCTCAGGATTAGGCTAAGGCCTTGATTAAATTATTAGCTTGGGCATTAAGGAATTAAAAAGGTGGTAATTATGTTTAAAATGCCAAACATGGGCTTATGGCCCAACAATAAGTGGCACTATAAGGGAATTAGAAGTGACGCCACACACAAGGGATTTAGGGGCCCAAAATTTAAGTTTAATGAGGCCCAGATCTTTTAATTTAAATGAGTTAAATTTGGCATTAGGGTTAGTAAGAGGTGGACGGCTACAAGGCTATAAAATAGGAAAATTTATGTGGATTTTTAAGTGATAATATCATAGATAGAAAGGAGAAAAGTTAAGAGCTTATCTTCAAAGGAAGTGTTGGCCGAAAATCCACCACCTAGAGGAGTGTAAAATTCGGCTACTGCATGGCATAGAGGGTGCCGAAATTCTCCTCTCTTCTAGCTTAAATTTTAAGGGCATTTTCGGTATTTAGCAGTAGGTGTCAAAAATCTATAAATAGGGGGGCTAGCTCCTTGTTTCTGACGTTGAAAACCCTAAAATCTCCTCCCTTAGTGCAGAAATTTCCTAGCCTCTCCCTCTCCAAATTTCTTTCTTCAATTACTTCAAAAGCCGAAACTTCTCCCCACTTTCTTTTCCCTTGTGCCGATTTCTCTAAAAAGCCGAAGCATCCATCGCTTTTTCTTTTATTCATCCTATTTGAGGAATTGTTCTAAACTTCCGGCATTTAAATCTTCCATTGGCATTGCCGAATCCTCTCCCTAGTGTTAGCCGAATCTCCTAAGCTAAGGTAAGAGACGATTTTCGATTAGTTCTCATAATCTATTTTAGAAAGGCGAAAGCCTAAAGCTAATAGTTAATGGTTTTATGATGGACGGCAATTCAAGATTCGAAGGAAGCTTAGTCGACTAGATCTAAAAGCCGAAAATCATAAGTCTCCAATTTCGGGATTTTAAGGTAAGAAGATTATCCCTAGATTTTTATTAAATTCGTTCAATATATATATGATTTTAACTCTATAAGGAGGTCTAACGATTAAATATTGTTATAGTAGCTCTGATAAGGATTTGATGGAATTAAATATGGATCAGGCAAAAGAAAGAATCCCTAAGTTTAAGAAACGAGCAGTATCTGCTGCTCGGGATTGGCCAATTGGTTATGGACCGGCTTCTGAAGAACACCTTAGGCAGATAGCAGTTGTGTCGACTAAGGATAGCGTCGATATAGAAAACCTCATTTTATCGGTAATCAGGTGTGTAGATCTCTAACACACTACTAATAAACCTGTATGTATTTCTATTTATGTATGTTATGGGCTAAAAGCCGGAATGTGGCTGTATAGACAGTCGAATGGAACCCTAAAAGGGTTAGGCAAAGATACCAGGTACATAAACATAGAACTCCCTATGTGTATCGAAAAATATATAAGTCTGCATGATGTTTTCTTTATGTATGTATGCATGGGGTGGGAATGATGATATTGAAGGGGAAGTGTACGATAGGTCACTTGGTGATCGGTGGTAGAAATCCCACATAAGTTAAATGTAAGGTCACATAGTGATCGGTGGCTATGCCACGTTTAATGATTCCTACTTAATAGGAATAGGCAGTACGGCTGTCGCTTTGGTGTGTAGCTGATGGAGGGTTGATTGTAGAAATCCCCAATGTGTGATGGTTGGTACGGGTTGGTGTGTAGAGGATGGAAACCTAGGATGGGTTGGGTTATTCATTCTTTATTGTTTATTATGTGATTATGTTTCATGCATTCCTGTATGGGCCAGGGCCCATAATGTGTTTGTGGGCTCAGGTCGATGTATGTTTTGTGATTTATACACTGAGTCTTTGTGACTCACGCTTTCCTTTTCTCTACTCTTCCAGATGAACAGTAGATCGTGGACATGGGAGCCGAGAGGGACTCGAGGGGCCATCAAGTTCTATTTCTACAAGTTATTTTCTTTTGGAATTTATTTAAGTTTACTTTATTTCATTGTTATTTCGAGAATATTTATGTAATAAGGCCCCTAGTTTTCATTCAACTAAGTCGTTTTCAATGTTAAGCAACTTATGGATTTATGATAAGGTTTGTTTATACTTTTAATAATAATAATACAAAGGATTCCATATTTTTAAAATGCCACCTATCAATCCAAATAATGTTCAATTGACTTATGATTTCCATAACATACAAAGCAAAAGTTTTCAAAGTACAAGCCGTGACATGCCAGATCCGGTCGAAACGTATGGGACGGGTTTGGGGTGTTACACATATAATTACAACAATGCATTCATAATCATCATTAAACTATACTAATCAAATATTCATCTCTTATTCCTACTTATAATACATATCTCACTCGAAACATGTTACCTGAATAGCGAATGATGGAAGGATGAGATACTGACCTTTTCATTGACATCCTCCTCGAATACATTCTTTCAACCTTCTTCAATGGACCATTTATACATCATTAACATGAATCAATCTGTTATTGGCATCTAGTGCCTGATGACTAAACCGTAATAAATTTTGCGCCCAACGCTTGCCGGATAAACCGACAATAGCTATGCCTTCCACTAGTCAAATAAACTGACAGTGGTTTACGCTTAGCACTAGTCAGATAAACCGACAATAGGTTGCGCCCAGTGCTAGTCAGATAAAACGACGATATCATATGTGTGTCGAGCAATAGTTGGATGTACCAACAATGAGTTGCGCCTAGTGCTAGTTGGGTAAATTGACGATATCAAATGTGTGCCCAGCACTAGTTGGATGTACCAACAATGAGTTGCACCCAGCGCTTGTCGGATAAACTGACAAATACATACATAATTATATCATTTCACAATTCTTCAATTCATAATTTAAATCCTTTACATTAATCTTTTATATTGAATTTCTATAATCCACTCCATAACCATTTTCATATATATGTATATATTTCCATAAGATTACATTTAAAATACTAATAATTCAAGTAAATATTTTTTATTAGCAAGTTAATGAATAATCAAACTAATTAAATAAATAAAGTTCGAATTTAAGGACTACGAACTTACTAGGGCTAAACTGCAGAAACAACAAAAGTTCAGAGGCTAATCTGCAACTTTCTCTTTTCCCGGTTATCAACTTGTTCATGATCTATAAAATAATTTATTTCATTTTATCAACCCCAATTTCACATAATATTTAATTTAATACATCTTATTTCTTATTTACATATTTAAAAATTAGCCCCAAACTTTCACATGTTACTCAATTTGATCCCTAAGACCTAAACATGGTTATTTCTAAAATTAACCCTTTTCCCCAACAAACCGAATTTTAACTACTCCAAACCAACCCTCACTCATGCTAAATTTCTCAAGAAAACCTAATAATTTCAACATTTAATTTTTTAATCCCTAATCTTAAAATCACTCAAACCCACATTACCAAATAGCTAAAAACCCATCATTTACTTCAATCCAAAACATGAATATCAAGAAACATCAAGAACATCAATGAACCTTTTTTTTTTTTTTCTAAACTTAATCATAAATTAGTCCCAATACTAGATAAATACCATTTTAACTAACTCAAAAACATACTAATCATGAAAATTAAGCTAAATTACACTTACATGCATCCAAGAATAGTCAAGACCGAAGCTCCCAAGTCTTCCAACCATGGTGTTTTGGCAATAATAAAGAAAGAAGACAATGACCACTTTCACTTTTTTTTATCTATTATATTTCATTACTTTAACATTTTATTTAATAATAATTATTTAAGAAAGTCTTAGTTTATTAAACTATTACTGTCCTCTAAAACTAAAATGGCTTAATTGCCATTTAGAACCACTCAATCATTTCGTAAAATCAATTTAAACCAAAACACTAATATCACTTGACTTTTGCACCTTTTACTATTTAGTTTTTTTTTTTAAATTAACTAACTAAACGATAAATTTTTTTAACCAAATTTTAATACACCTATATAATCACTCCGTAAACATTTAATAGAAATATTTACGGGATCAGTTTATAAAAAAATGTCTGGATACCTCATTCTCTAAAACCACTTGACTTTAGAGATAACCCACTTGAACTTAACTAATCATTCAATTAACTAAAATTATTAATTCAAATTTTACTATAATATTATATTTGACTCGTAAATATTTAAAATTTTAATATTTATAGAATCTTTCGTCGGATTTGTGGTCCCGAAACCATTATTTTCTATACCACTGAAAAATGGGTTGTTACATATGTATTATGTTTTTGGGCATTGAGGCACTGGGACAGGTTGGAAAGATAAGGGAATGTGAGCTAAGTTCCATTCAATAGGACATGTTTGGTGTGTTGGAGAGTGTTAACTTTATGCTTCACTTTTTGGGATATGTTCGACTCTATGAGTCAATTGGTCTGTTGGAGATCCGTGGATCCGATGTGTGGTAATAGGGCCCACTTTTATGTTTCATATCCTCAAGTGCCCCATTATCGTGTAAATGTGATCTTATATATTGTAATAATAAGATGTGAGATGGATGCATAAACATGTGAATAATATGCTAAAGGAGTTTATTTAAGTTTTATAAAAATGTTAGTATGTTTGTAACACCCCTAAACCCGGCCCAAAAGTTAGGCCCGAATCTGGTGTGTCATATTGAAGTATTTTTCGAGAACCAGGTTTTCATTGAAAACCCTCCTTAATATTTAAAAACTAAAGTCTCAGTTTGTGTTCGTTCAATTTCAAAACGTGGTTCATTGAAAAGTTAATCGCTTTTAAAATATGTTATGAACTTTGTTAAAAATCTCTTTTAGTTGCGAAAGCTAATTTAAGGTAAAGAAGTTTAAAACGTATGTTTTTTTAAAAACTGTAATTGGGTTGAAAACTCATCTACGTCTAACAGATATAAAACGCAAAAAAATCCCAATCTCATAATTAAATCCAGAGAGGCCTTATTATAGAAATAAAAAACCCAAAACAAAATTTAAAACATATATAAAATTCAAAGCATAACAGCCGCAGTCGTGTGGTCACCTCTGAGTCCTTCGCAGCACCGATCCTCCTAACGTGGGGGATTACCTGCACAGTTAAAAATGGGGTGAGTTTACGAAAACTCAGTGTGTAATCCCCTTACTAGAGTAATAGTCAGTATTCAAAAACCAAAGCAGTCTAGGCCAAAGCCCTTTAACAGTAACAGTACAGTCCAGTCCAGTTCAGAGCATACGTGGGCCAAAGCCCACTACAATATCATTTGGGTCACAGCCCATAACATAATCAATTGGGCCTAGCCCATAACAAAATCAATTGGGCCTAGCCCAACCCAATAACAGAACAAGTGGGCTTATGCCTAGTACAGTGACAGATCTCATAAACAGATATGCAACAGTATGAGGATGCATCCCACCCCGATCCAGCCAGCACACCACCTGTACCAACCCTACACTTAAGTGGGGATAGAATCGACCCACCCAGCCAACACACCAAGCTTAGCACTGGTTGCGGCACTAAGTCAAAACGGCTAAAAGCCATAAATATCGCAGCAACGCTTCCAGTTAACAAAATGACTAAAAGCCATAAATAGAATGGTTATAAACCATAATCAGGATGGCACAAAGCTATCGGTAACTGTAATAAGTTTGGCACATAGCCATCAGTGATGGTAATATGATCGAAGTACAGCCACGGGTAATTATGATCGACACAGAGTCATCAGTATATATGTTAGGCACATAGCCACGGGTAAATACGATTGGCACAAAGCCATAATCAAGATGGCACAGAGCCATAGTTAGGTTGGCACAGAGCCAAAATCAGATTACGCGGCTTTAAGCTGTCTGTCAGTCCATAGTCGTCTCATGTGACCCGTGCGACCTTAATTGATCAATACTGGATCCACAATCGTCTCATACGACCTATGCGACCCTATCAGAACTTCCTCCGTATCAATTTCCCAACCCCATGCAATATGTCGTGTATGTCATGCTCAGTCACTACATGTGTATGCAAAATGGCCATACCTAGAAACAGTCATTTATACATATATTAAAAGCATATCAGTCATACAACCACAGTCAAGTCAGTTAAAACACAGTCATACAATCCGAGTCAAATCAGTCAAATCATAGCACAAGTAAATCATTTACCTACAATGGCAAAACAGTCATTTTACCCTATAAAGGTATTTTGGTAATCCTACCCTTCAGGGGTATTCCGATAATTCTACCCTACAGGGGTATTTTGATAATTTCACAAATCGGGGTATTTTAGTAATTTCACAAATCGAGGGTATTTTGATAATTTCAAAAATTGGGGGTATTTCGATAATTTCACAAATCGAGGGTATTTAGATAATTTTACAAATCGGGGGTATTTCGGTAATTTCACAAATCGAAGGTATTTCGGTAATTTCACAAATCGAGAGTATTTCAGTAATTTTACAAACTAGGGGTATTTCAGTAATTTCATAAATCGAGGGTATTTTGGTAATTTCAAAATCGAGGGTATTTTGATAATTTCACAAATCGATGGTATCTCAAAAATTTCACAAATCGAGGGTATTTTAGTAATTTTACTAATCGGGGTCTAAGCAACCCAACAGAAGGTCCACCGTCGCCTCGAGCGACTTAAGTAACCTAAACAGTCACAACGGTGTAAATGGGCCTAAGGCCCATTACTCGGCCTACACACTTGTGTGACCCATTTAGCTCAGAAACAGCCACATTTATGCAAACGTCACAGTCCAAACAACACTTACCACATCACATACATTTTATCCGTGTGGGCCCACAATCGCACTGGGCCCACACAGCCCTTTTCGGCCCAACGAGGCCCAAAATAGCCCAAGACCACGAGAACGCTCGTGGTGGCCTCTACAGACTAGTGCCCATGTTCGTGGGCTCGGTTCACCACATGCACGATCGCACGCTCGTGTGGTGTCATACGCCATATTTCTAACTTTTTGGCATTTTACCGATCTACAGCCATAGCAGTGTAAACAACACATACTTTCGGCTTTTTAGCCAGTTATCAAACATAGCATACAATTACACACACTCTATCGGCTTTCTCGCCGACTATCGAATACAGGGTACTGTTACACACCTGATCACGTAGAGTACTAAAAATTCATGATCACCAGAACCTATATTCAAACATAACATTCAGTTAATCACTTATTAAATAGTGTCAGAAAAACTCTTAACAACCACTTAACCGAGAGGTCGACTACCACTTGCCTTAACTAGATCGGTCGACTATGATTAGCCGACTCGAACTAGAGTTTGGTGCAGCCACCCTTCCGCATCCTGGCGGAAAGTCCCTAATATTCGACACCGCACGCCTCTTAAACTTGGGAGTAGAGGCTACGTGCTCAATCTCAGCCGGCAGATTTGCCATCACTTTATCACTAGCTCTCTCTTTATAGCATCTAATTCCAAAATGGTACTAACTGCCTACCTTGAATAGCAACCGGTTCCTCTCTTTAACCACCGATCAAAGCTGCCTTCCAAAACTTGACAAAATCTGTATAGCATTACCACCTTGTTAACTAAAATCGTGAATGACAAAGATTGGAACCAAAAGAACAACAACTTACCACCACTTAGGAGTATTCAGCCTCCTAAGGTACACTCTAGGCTTGAGTCCCATGAAGAACAGTCACACTCCTATCAGAAATGGTGGATAAAAATAGTGTTAAGGAGGAAGCTTATATCAATAAAGAGAGAAAGAGGGAGAAGAGACCAAAAGGTATTCTGTCACGCAAAACAAATGAGAGAGGCAGAGGGTGGAGAAGTTCAGTTCAGAGATGAAAGAAAAGAATAGCCACAAACATGAAAGAACCACTCCTTTATTCGGCCTTTCAATTCTATACTAGAAAGGCAAGGAGGTAGAAAGGTTGCATAAACGGTAAAATTCTAGAATATGCACGGCAATACAGAGAAAAGAGGAAAAGAAACTGAAAACAAAGAAAACCCGAAATGGGACAAAAGGATTCGGCACTATGGGAAAAAGGTCCTATGACCAAGTTTGCACAATGGGGAGTTCAAATTTTTGCAAACAACCCTTCCCATTTCAAATTCCCTATTTTTCTCCTTGAATTTAGCCACCAACCGAGTTTGAATTACAATCAAACTCCTTCATCCAATCTTCTTCCCTTGAAACACTCCCTTAAATCACTCAACCTTCAATTCAAATTTCCTTGAAACACTCATGAACAAGTCATCCACAGAGTCTCAGTCCAACTCCACCTCCTTCCATGGCCATCTGTAAAAAAAATAATCCCTATTTGCACAAGTGGGGATTCGAACGTCCGACCATTAGCTTACTTGTAACGCCACCTCCACTAGACCGTATCGCTCCTTGTGATATAAATTCATCCAAAAATATTCTTAAAGTCACTAACATCAATGCTTTAAGAGAAAACATGAATTTTTGCTAAAGCCCAGGTTTGAACCCAGGAAATCTCCAACACTCCCAAACACTCCTAATCACTTAACCATTAAAGCAACAACCAATTTGTGATATTTCTTACACACATAAACTTTTATGTGCAGTCTCCTAGCGGCTCCCACGCACAAGGCCCAATCCTACTAGGCCCAAATTCAGGGCGTTACAATGTTCTCATAGTAAATTGCGTATGTAATTGTGGTTTAGGTCATTTCCATTTAACTTGTGAATGTATGTGAATATATTAGTAGGACTTGTGAGTTATTAAAGCGTGTATATGTTATTTAGTTTTGATGAACTATTGTTAAATGAATTATATATATAAGTGAGTTTAGTGTAATTGCATTTAGGAGTATATGTTAGTTTTATGATTTAATGAAATGTGAAAAATGTTATTTTGACTTGATTAGAATATGGTTGTGAACGTGTTGCAGTATGCTCTTGTTTAACCTTTAATATTATGTATACTTTGTGGTTACTTCAGCATTCACTGAGCTTGTTTAAGCTTACCCACTCTCACTAACCATTGTAGATATTTAGCGTTTGCGATGTGAGCGGTGCGGGGTTGCCAAAGAAGTGATCCATGTTAGGCTTTAGTGTTTACGTCGGTGGTATTAATATTATTCTTTGAACTATGGGGATAAAACAATGTAGATAGATTGTGATTGATTATTTTTATGGTCTTCATGATATTTTATGGGTTTATCTTTCTATCACTTTTGATGGATGTCATAATTATTTCATTGGTATTGTTTTGGTTTGAATATTTGCTATGTTGAAGTGCCATGAACTGTATGTATAATCAATGGACGTTAAATAATGTGGTAGAACTGTTGCATGATATTGCCATGATGTTCTGGATATTTTATAGCTTAATTATTCCTAGGAACTACAGGCTTGGACCTTGGTATGTTGATTCTTGCTCGGACATGTTTTTGATGTTTTGAGTTGTTATTTTGGTCGTTTTGGCATTGGTTTAAAGAGGTAAGTGATGCATGTTGATTAGATATTTGTTGGTATAGATTAAATGCTTAGATGTGTTGTATTTTTGTGGTTTGGAGTAGAGGTATCGATATTCAAGTTATAAAAATGATACCTCTGTGATATTCCAATGTGCAGGAAGTTAAATTGTAATTTGGTATCGATACCTTATCACGGGTATCAATACTCGGGGTAAAATAATCGATAATTTAATAAAGTCTAGGTGGATTCTTCCTAAGGGTATCGTCTAAATCAACTGAGTTTTTCCAACAGTATTTCCCCAATTCATTCTTTTTGTCTTTGCGTCTTTAGCTTAGTAGTTAGTTAAATTTAGATTAAACAACAACTTCACTTATTTTAGGCTAGATAATAAAAAGAAAGTTAGTATTAGTACTTTTAGTTCCTTTTAGTTCCTTAACTATACTACTGTTCGATAGGTGCGCTTGCCTCAAATCATTGTCATAGTTAGTTTATAGGTTTGATCATTCTCATTATAAATTTTAAGACTCTGAATCAACGATCAAGTTTTTGGCACCGTTGCCGGGGAACTAAAATATTAAGAACGCTTAATTTTTATTACTCTAGCCATATTTTATTTTTGCAATTAAATTTTATTTTTTTATTTTTTTATTTTTCTTTTATTTGCTTTTGATAGGTATTTTTAGTTTATAGAGGGGATGGCATTGAATAACTATCAGTGGAACGTTATGAGGACAAAGCCAATAAAAGCAGCCGATATCTACAACCTTGACCTAGTAACCATGCTATCAAACCAGATAGAGCTTTTAGGTAAGAAAATTGACGGTTTGTATAGTCTCTCGCAGGTACACCCAGTAATGCAATATGACTCGAATCTAGGAGGCGTGGCGAATCCTGAGTACCCACCCTACGGATATGGCATGGAGAACGAACAAGTCCACTATATGGGTAACTATTCTAGACCTCAAAATAATTTTTATGATAACACCTATAATGCAGGTTGGAGGTACCATCCAAATTTCTCGTGGGATGATCAACGTAGCAAAAGACCGAAACTTCCTCCAGATTTTCAACAACCACCTCACCAACAGGAAGAGGAGTCGAACCTTGAGAAGATGCTGACAAAATTCATGGCAACCACAGCAAATCCAGATTTTCAACAACCACCTCATGAACATGAAAATGAGTCGAACCTTGAAGAGATGCTGGCAAAATTCATAGCAAACACAAAAACACGTTTCCAAAATATAGAAACGAAACAAGAAGCATCGATTCAAGGGATCGAGGATCAGTTAGGTCAGCATGCTAAGCTGATCTTAGAATAACCATAAAAAAGCTTGCCAAGCAACACTGAAACTAACCCAAAAGAGAAAATTCAAGCTGTAACGGCTCATGACAGTGAAAGGTTAGTGGAATCTGACCCGAGGCAAGAGCCTGTGGTAAGTAAAGGTAAGGTTGAGGAAAGCCATGATTTACCAAACCCGGTGATTACTGAGTACGAACCCCATGTGTCATACCTCGATGCGACAAAGAAAGACCAACAGAGGAACAACTCAGTAATTCTCTTAAACTTTCAAAGAAATTTCATATTAACTTGCCGATTCTAGAAGCTCTTTCACAAATGTCAGATCCTAGACCTCGTTTCAATAAAGAAGAAATTCATGAGGAACGGAGGCTTTGGATCGATGAACTAGACAAATGGAAGACACACTTCAAGGAGAGACTAAAAACACACGAAGAAAAAATGAGGCAACTACACGACAAACTTAATAATGGGACAACCCAGCTTAAGATAGGAGATCAGGTACTCAAAATCTTCCCAGATGGAACGGTCGAGGTAACACATTCTAATTTCGACACTTTTGAGGAAAACATTACTCGACTTAAATTTTATATCAATAACCGAATTGATCGCATGAGAAAGGATTTTCACCTCCTCAAACCACCATGACAATACGAATGAGAGGTAAAGTCTAGCTTAAGATTATAAACGAGCACTTCTCGGGAGGCAACCCGAGCACTAACCCCATTAATTTTTACATTTTTTATTTTTTACTTTTATTTTTCCTTTTAGCACCTAACCATAAACTAACCAAAGTACAGATTTCCATACCACACGGCCTTGCACACGGCCGTGGCCGTGTGGCCACCACAGGAAGGTACAAGGGCGGGGCCAACTACCAGATCCATAATTTCTATTTAACCCCTTCTTCCCTTCCTTTTTCCCGTTATCTTTCTTCTTTCATTTTCCATTATTTACTTTTATTTTTATTTTTATTTTTATTTTTATTTTTATTATCTTATTCTTATTCTTCGTACCATTTAGATTTAGCTTAGGACACAATAAAATCATGCCTGTTGCTTCGAGGATTCAAATTCGAACGATTCAAGGCGCTCCTCCACGTTCACCTCTGTCAATCCTATCCAGTTTCTTTTCAAATGACTCCATCCGAAATTCAGGAAGTTTCACTTCTCTCCCTATCTTTTGATTTTATTATTATATTGCTATTATTTATCTTTGTACATTGAGGACAATGTACAACTTAAGTGTGGGGGGTTAACTATAGTATTATTTGAAAATCCCTGAATTATGCTTTGTTCGAAAGTAAGTTTCTCATATTATGATTAAGATGAAATTTCTGATGATTTATGGTTTTTATTAATATGTTTTTGAAGTAAGCCATAGTTAATTCTGCATTGATGATTTAAATTTTAAGATACTAGAGAATCAAGCATGATAAGTCTATTTTTCAGAATCAAAATTGTTTTTAGGTTGTCTACCTGAATCTGAATGTTATTTTAAAGTTTGAAATTTACGAGGTTGACATCAATTTCCCATAATTTTTGTGAGATTTTGAGCCTTATAGAGCATATATTTTTTTCATGCTCACTTTTTGATTATGAGTGTGCCAACATTGAACTGTTATTCTAGAACTTGCTTCGATTATACTTGTCGAGACCATACCTATGATTTGATATACCGAGATGATAAAGGCACCTAGGATTTAACCCACTTACTCCATAAAAAGCCTAACCCCTAGTGAAGCCCATTTAATCCTAACAACCCTTTTTATTAACTCACCCACTAATATTAACCCAAAACCCTTTGTATTTGTTATCACCATTCCTTTTTGACTACCCTTATATCGAGATTTGATTTGATTAGTTACCTAATTATATTATTTCAGTAGTTGAATTTATCCTTTATTATTTGATTTGTTCTTAAAAAAAATTGAAGTATATTCAGTATTAGTATTATGAAAAGTGAGCTTATACAGTTAAAGTCTATTTATCAAAAGGAAAGCTCGTATTATTAAGGTTATTATCGTCATAGTATTTCTAGATAGATAACTTGTTAATTCAATCTCGATTCTAACCTTCTAATTTAGCCTTTATCCACACCTTTAACCCTAGCCCCGTTATAACCCTGTTAAAGACCTTTTGATCTATTTATCATCTCATTTTACAGTGGTGGAGATTTGATTTTCAGGCAAACCTATGAGATTAACTTTTCAGGTTCGACTTTTGAGTGCTCTTTTCCTGAACCTTAAACACTTCGAGTGATTTGAGTGAATCTTTTGTAAGGATGTCAATCCTTGTCAGTTTTGAATTAAAGGTAATTATTTAAATAAGGGTAGACACCTACGTTTTCGTGATGCAAATGTATGACTTATATTGTTTGAATCTTTAGGACTCTTTGAGTTAAATTATCCATGTATAAATTATCTATGAATTATGATGAGACATTGTTGATAGGAATTATGAATTATGGAAAGTTCGTTTTAATTGTAAGTTGAGAATTTTACTTGAGGACAAGCAAAAGCTTAAGTGTGGGGGTATGTGATAAACCATAAAAGTAACATATTTTAATCCCACATTTAACATACTCTTGGATGATTTATCCCTTAATTTATGTAAAAAGGTGTTCTTAATCCTTTTTTTTCATGTCTTATACTCAGGAAAGCACCGGAGGATAGAAAGAACAAGAAACGGGCCTAAAACGGACCAAATTGGGCCAAAGTGGAAATCGACACGGCCTGGACTTAAGCCCACACAGCTGTGCCTCCCTGACAAACTAGAACACGGCCTGATCCCAATTCACACGGCCGTGCCTCATTAAAGAAATTCGAACACGGCCTAAAGATGATTCATACAGGCGTGTGCCATGGCTGTGTCCTTGTCATGGCGAAGAACAATTTCACTCGGAAAAGGATACTTAGGGGCAAAGAAACCTATTTCAAAAGCCTATATAAACCCCTGAAGTGTAACCTAAAAAGGTGGCGGTCAGCTAGGCCAAGGAGCCGAGCCAAAAACGTCAGATTTGTGGGAATCACTCTAAGATAGCCAGTTGATAAATCTCAAGAAGCCAGAATTCTACTCATGACGGCAGATCTCTCCTTAAATTCCTTCAGGGGGTTTTAGGGATTTCTTATGTTTTGTTTTATCTTTTCTTTTGAGATGTTTTCTTTTATTATTATGAACTAAACCCTTCGAATACCTGAAGGGGATGAAACCTAAGATGGATCTTGTTATTGTTTTCTGAACTATATGATAAATACTTGATTTGTTTTTAATTATGTGTGCTTAATTCTTGTGTTAATATTTCTGGGATATTGATTCAAGTTGAATGTGCTTAGGTGGAGGAGCAAAAGTCCCTACTTAAGAGTAGATCTAGCATAATTAAGCGGAGTTGATCACGCGCCTAGAGATAGGGTGATGAGATTTTGCCAGATTAGGGTGAAACCTAATATGGGAGTCCATAGATCGAGTTAATGCGATTCTAGTGGTTTTAATTAGAAAGAGATTTCAATTAATCAATCTAGGGTTAGACGTTATTCGCCTCAAGAGAGGGTTTAATATAACTTAGGGAAGCTTACGGATCAAGTCAAGTGAATAAATCGTCTGGTTCAGTGTTAGTTAACAAGTGAAGTCTAGGTGGATTCTTCCTAAGGGTATCGTCTAAATCAACTGAGTTTTTCCAACAGTATTTCCCTAATTCATTCTTTTTGTCTTTGCATCTTTAGCTTAGTAGTTAGTTAAACTTAGATTAAACAACAACTTCACTTATTTTAGGATAGATAATAAAAAAAAAAGTCAATATTAGTACTTCTAGTTCCTTTGGGTTCGACAATCCGGTCTTACCTTAACTATACTACTGTTCGATAGGTGCGCTTGCCTCAAATCGTTGTCATAGTTAGTTTCTAGGTTCGATCATTCTCATTATAAATTTTAAGACTCTGAATCAACGATCAATGTCATTTCGTAAAAACCTTAACTTGTTTTCCAAAATCCTCACATTAATAATATTGTTATCAAATTGTTAAGTAAAGTCAATTTAAATTTATGAATTTTCTTCCTAAAAACAAAAGAGTATTTTCCATATAAATCAACACTTTGAAACGAATGGCTTTACAAGATCACCTCGGTGAACAAATGTACGCTTCCGACTTAGCTGAAACTCCCAGGCCGGGTCATGGGTGTTACAAATCCACATGACAATACCTACGTTAGGACCTGCAAATTGTCATGTCATCACAAAAGACCATAGACAAAGGTTGTAGGTCTTATTTAGGGACCTTCTCTCACTCAATCCTTTAGAAAACATGTAAGATTTTTATTTCCAATTTCAATCATGAATGATTAAAATGTCAAGACAAATATATGTGGCATTCTTTTCCCTAAACTATATGACATGCCTATAATACATATGCATGAATATACTTTCGAGTCAATTTAAAAATTCATCATGCTATAACATAAAAAGTATAAATTAAATTGACTCTAACTAGCCAAAGTTTCCGTGATTTCATCCTAGAAAAAAACAAATTTACATTTATTATCCAAAAGCATACTTTTGGTCTTCTTGGTGAAATTCAAATATCCTACTTTTGGGTTTCCTAGAACCCAAAACTTTGAAAATGTCACTGAAGGGATTTATCGCTAAACTATCATCACCATTGGCGCCTTCATCGACGACCCCACCATCGGTTGTCCAACCACTATCGGCCACCTGTCGATCACCGCTGGTCGGCCCCTTGTCAACTTTTATTGGTCAGATCACTGTCAATCTTTTGTCGATTGATTGAGTCGGGTTTACGTCATTTCGATCAATTTTGGATGTATCTCGATTTTCTCGAATTCTTTGAAAAATTAGGTTACAAAAATTTTAACTCCATTTCCTACTCATATAGATTATTCTAAAAATTAAAATAAAGCCTATGTGGAGATGATATTCCACGATCTAATTAAATATCCTAAAATTTAATAAAACCTAAAATTACACCCAATTTAATTTTTAAGAACAACTTTGGAAAATTGATTTTATCATATATAAAAATAACTAAAATATATTCCTTCACGTACATAACCCAAAACATGCATATAATTAAAAGAATGTCACATCTTATCTAACCAAACATGAAAAAGGTAGAAAATTTGATATTGGTTTATACCATAAACAAAGCACAATCTCACTCTAGTACCAATTGTTGAAAAAATCCTTTTAATTAAATGGATTTTAGTTACAACGAAAGTTTAAAAAGTTTGAAAATCGAGCCAATTTATGATATTTATAACAATAAACCTTTTTTCGAAAAGTATCTGTGTTTTGTACAATATGAATTTGAAACGTTCTCGACTTTCAATGAATGTTTTTCTCGGCTATCCTTCTAACCTGAATTGCGTCAAATGTGGGCTTGAATAACAATAACCAAACATAGAACAGAAAATAATTTATTACTTTTTAGTAGGAAAGTAATTCTCTCAATAGAAACTAGTAGAAATTATTATTTCCAAAAAATATAAATTCTCACTACTTTAAGGTAGAATAATAATATATAAAACTTATGTTTTAAAACTTTTGTAAATAGCTCTACTAGTTCCATCTATTTATAGGGAGAGATAGGAAAATCCTAGTTGAATAAGTATAACACAAAAATAATATTTATTTAATAAAAAAATGTTCTCCTATTCTAACTTGAAGGGGGAGCAACACACCCTAATTAAAAACACTAGGGTTGCTGTCCCACACATGTAAAATGAGGGGAATTGGGGCTCTCATGTATTGGGTTCAATTATATGTGCTTCCTAAACTTTTGGCACAACACTTCATTATTTAATCTAATCTAATATTTGATTTCTATTCTCAAAATAAATATTAATTAATTTAATTAACTAAATAAATTTCTCAATTAAATAAATTTCTCAATCAAATTTTAATTCTGTTAAAGTCATTACGACTTTACCATAAAAGAATCTGTGAGGAAATAATTTAATGGATTCATAATGTTTAATTAATTTAATTCCATTTTCGAACCTCAATTATTTAATTATAATTAATTAAAACATAATTTGAAAACCTTAAATTAATTCACAAGTCATTTATATAATCAATGAGATAATGCATTCATTTGTGAATGCGACCTATTTCTCTAACTTCATTATTTCCATTCATTTCTGATCATTTGGTTATACAAACAATTTATTTCTAGTTTCAACAAGTTAGCAGAGAGACCAATTGGACATATAATTAGGACTCAAATAATTTATAATTAAGTTCCAGCTCTTTGCCTATTAATTATAAACTTATTTAGTCATGAAGTCACTCTCCTATAGTATTGTGACTGAGCTCTCCCTAATTATATACAATTACTAAAGCTACAAATAAGTGCTCGTCCATTGACCTTGTCATAAATGTGTTTCCCTTATAGGATATCTTTAATGTCTTTGGGATAAATCTGTTCTCCCAATATGATCCTATTCTAACTCATGGTAACCATTATATCTTCCTTTATGAAAAGTCAATTACTGTAACAGCCCGTTTTTGGTCAAAACAGAACAATGGTTTCGGGACCACAAATCCAAAGTCAAAATATTTATTTTATTATTATTTTATTTTACAGCATGATTGAATGATTGTGTGAATTTTTTTTAAGAAGTTTTATCATTTAATTGGTCAATTTGAGAAAAAAGACTAAATTGCGTAAAGTGCAAAAGTATTATTCTATTAGCTAATGGTGTGAAATAGTTATAGAACCCTAAAGTTAAGGTCCTTATGTGATTATTAACCCATTTATAAGATAGTGGAAGTTAGTGACATGGCATTTGGAGTAGTTATTAAAGTTTTTAAAGGTTAATGTTGTAAATTTGTAAATAAGGTTAATTAAATTAAAACAAAACAATTTCTGTTTCATTCATCTTCGTCTAGCCAATTTTTACAAAGGGAAAAAGCCATTTCTTTAGCTCCAATATTCAGCCATGCTATCTATGCTCAATTAGGTACGATTTTTGTCCCGTTTTTAATGATTTATATGTTTTTGAGATCGTTGCAGCTAGTACTAGCTAGCCCAGGGACTAATTTTAAAACTATTAAAGATTTTGAATGTTTCCATTGATGAATATATGAATATTTTGATGTTTAATGATAGATTATGAATATTTGATGTTAGTTAAACAAGTTTTGTTAAGTGATTTATGGTGAAAATGCAAATTAGGGGCAAAATTGAGAAATGTTGAAAATATGTGGTTAAATATGTGAATAAATGAAAAATGTGAGTTAATATGTGTATTAGGGAAATTCGGCTAGCATTTGATTGGATGAAATTGCATCAATTTGTGATATTGTGTAATAAGGACTAAATTGTGAAAATGTGAAAGTTTAGGGGCAAATGTGTAAATAGCCATAATGTATGTTTTTGGATTGAATTGAATAAATAGAAGAATAAATAAGTTGATTTTGATTATTTATAGACCAAGAAAAGAGGAATTCAGACTTAGATCGGGGAAAAAGCAAAGTAATTGAATAGTCGGTCCGTTTCTTCATATCCGTACACGAGGTAAGTTCATATAATTGAACTTGAATGTGTAATTATTCAATTGATGGATGGTATTGTGATTTTATTTATTCTATGGCTAAAAGTGATGAATTTGATTTAAATGTACGGTTTAAGTCGACGAGATACTGAATAAGACCATAGCTAGGCTATGGCAATTGGATAATAAGACCATAACCAAGTTATGGAATGTGAATGTAAGACCACGGCAGGGCCTTGGAAATGTATGTGTAAGACCATAGTTGGACTATGGCATCGAAAAATCGACGTACTTGTATTGTAAGCATTTATAAATTCGAAGTGATTCGATAAGCGAATTGGTGAGAATAGATATGCATCAGTACAGGTATGTACAGAAAACTGTTCGAATGATGGATTAAAAGAAGATGAGAACTTATGAGTTGCTTTGTAGTTATGTTATATCATTGATTGAGGTTTTAATTGCAAATTATGTATCTAGTTGGAATTGTTAATGAATGATGTTGATTATTTCATATATACATATGAACTTACTAAGCTTTATAGCTTAGTTTGTTTATTTTATTCTATGTTTTATAGTATATCAAAGCTAGCTCAGAAGCAGGGATCGTCAGGAACTTCATTGCATTATCGGACATATATTTTGGTACTTTTGAGTTTTGTATATATGGTATATGACATGTATAAGCTTTAGTCATTTTGGTATGTTTGATGAATATGTATTTTGGGCCATTTAAGTTGGCTTGTGTTGATGATTTTGTTAATGTATAAATATGTGTAAATGGCTTTGTTTTGAGTTAGGTAATTGACCTATAATGAATGAATGAGATGGAATTGATAATGCATATTTGGAATGTTTTATTAAATGAATCATATATGTGAATTATGTCTAGTAAAGCAAGTTGAGTTGATAGGTATTTGAAAAGGTAAATGGCATTGAATTGAGTATTGAAATGGTTGAAATGGATATAGCATCATTGTGTACTGGTTGATGACTTTTGGCTGCATATTTCTGTCTTAAATTGGTACCAATTGAGCTTGTATAGGTATGTGCAAAATCGGTGGCAAAATGGGTGGCAAAATGGCTTGGTAAATAGCCTATTTTTGACTACACGGGCAAAGACACGGGCGTGTGTCTCAGCCGTGTGTGACACACGGTCATGTTAAACGGTCGTGTATTGTAACACCCCAAAACCATGCCCACGAGCCAGGACCGAATTCAGAATGCCACTGCGAAAAACGTTTGAAAAATATTTTTGACTCATAAACTAAATCATGAAAGTTTGTTGTTGTTGATAAATCATTTCATATTTAAAACTTTAAGTAAAACTTTGATGTTACAAATTCTTCGGTTCAAAAAAAAACTTTATCATATATTTTAAAGGAAAGTTACTAAAGATAAAACATTTTCAGATACTAATATAATTGATAGTCCAACTTATAACATAATAAAAATCCTTAAATACTTTAGGAGGCCCTTATTACAATAAATAAATTGTAACACCCCAAACCCGGACAAGACACCACGTCCGAATCTGGTATGTTACGGGGAAAAACGTTTTTGAAAGATCAGGTAGGCTTGTTTGCAATTAAAGGGTGTACTCGAAACCCGGATAATTTGAAAACTTAGCCAGAATGTGTAGTTAAAACGAGTTTATACGATTTAAACCTCATTAGTTTCTTAGTGATACATAAAACACTTTTAAGCTTAGGAGAACTACAAGTTTGAATTGAAAACCATTTGTATTTGTTTATCATAAAGACTTAGTGAGATACCCGATGGTATAGTTTAAAACACATTGCGCTATAGTTTTGGAAACACTATCTTTCCAAATTTTAGTAAAATTTATACCAACTTATTTTGTTAAGGCATATTAAAATTTAATTAAAACATAAACAACTTAAACCATAAATTAAAGGCCTTTTACAAAACTAAATTAAAACCCAAATAAAAGTAAATAAACTAGAGTACCCAAATTATAGAGTCTAAGTAAAAACTTTATTCAGCATGGCATAAGCACCTCGAGTCCATCCCGGCTCCAAGTCCGCATCTACGAGTCACCTGAAATGTCAAAGGAGAGGGTGAGTCGAGTGACTCAGTGTGTAAATCCCGCTCCCGAGGAAACAACATGCTAACACACATCATACATAGCAACATAATTAATGCAACCCGATCCTAACCATCCATATCGCCTTTCCTACCCCGTGTGGTACCAAACCACTGGTGGTGCCAAACCACTGGTGACATATAGTCAGAATGTGTTACCAAAACACTGGTGTCCCAAAGACACAATATCCGTCAATGTGGTACCAAACCACTGGTGTCCCAAAGACACAATTGTGCTACCAAAGCACTGGTGACCGAAGTCACGAATCCAACGATGATGGGGCCAACCCATCGTGTGATACCAAATCACTAGCAGACGATCCCATATCTCAAGTGGGGCCAACCCACGGTGGTCAAACCACAGGGACAAGTCGCAATGAGGTGCCAAACCTCTGGTGTCCCAAAGACACAATGTGCTACCAAAGCACTGGTGACCGTAGTCACAAATCTGGTGATGGGGCCAACCCATCGTGTGATACCAAATCACTGGCGTCAATCCCGTATCTCATAAGTGGGGCCAACCCACGGTTGTGTTAACCACAGGGACAAGACGCTGAGGTACCAAACCTCTGGAGGTGCCAAACCTCTGGTGACCCAAAGTCACAAGGTGTGTTACCAAAACACTGGTGCTCGTCAGCACAAAATATCACTGCTCCCTCCACTCATATCACCCATCAACTCACCATACTCATGTAATCATGCATCTCGTACAAATCATGCATATTATGCCAACATACCAAGCATTACCTCTCATAGCATACATACATAACATAGATCATGATATCATACTTCATTAATAGTACTCATAATAGAACAGACTTACCCGAATCGTACACATACCCCATTTGGGTATCCATTTGTCCATCATACTGTTATAATTTTTTTTTTTACAGGCAAACAGGTTTATTAATAATATTACTAAATATCAGTGTGTTAGTTTACACACCTGATAATACGAGTCTAAAGATCCCAACGAATCGATCTAAGTCCCCCAATTGACTTGCTCCTAAAATCGGCCAAACATCGGAGTTAGTACACATAAACCATTCGGTCATAACCATTTAGACCAAGAAGGGTTTATCGAATAGTCCTTACCTTCTCCTGGTTTGGTTTCCTACCAATCCTGAACCACAATGGTTCTCTTGACAAACGGCCACCTCCTAAAAGAAAACCATCAATACTTAGCAGTTTGACTAAATAAAAACTAAACGAACAGGCTAATAGAATGCCCTCTTACCACCACTTACCAAACACCCAATATCGATCAACGAAACAAGATCACCCTTCACCAAAATTCGGCCAAGAGAGAGCTATAGAAGGGAGAAAATATTCGGCCAACACCTTAAAAGAAAGAAAAGATAATTACCCTCAGATGAGATATTAAAACGAATGGTTAACCTCTTCAAAACCCAAAACAACATAACAATTGAGAGATAAGGGGAATGGCTATTCGGCCAAAAGCTTACCAATACCCAAAATTCGGCCAAAAGAGGACTCCTAGGAGAGAAGAGATTCGGCCTAAGTGTCTAACACCTCCAACGTTCGGCTTGAGTGGAAGAGAAAGAAAAGAAGTGTGAGACAAAAGTTGGTTTCGGCAATGGCAATTGAGAAAAAGAGAAGTGAATGGAATGCAGGTAGTTTCGGGTTGTCAAAGAAAGAAAAAGAAGATGTGCTTTTAGTGCTTGAGTTTCGGCTAGTCAGAGAAGAAATGAGAGAAAGAAGAATTATGTTTTGGAGGGATGGGGTTTCGGCTTACTCAAGTGAAGGAAAAAGAAAAAATGCAATCATGCATTCGGCTACACACCAACCAAATGAAGCAAAACAATTTCGGCAACTAAGGGACTAGGTATTTCGGTTTCTTGCTTTTGACAAAATGAAAAGAACTTTGTTTGACACCCAAAAAGTGACCGAAAATCCCCCACAAAGCCAATTGAATTTCGGCACACCCTTTCCCCCACACCAAGCCGTCACTCCCCCTCCAACTCCCCCCTAAAATCGGCCAAAATCCCCCCATTCACTCCACTCCTCCCATTTCAAAAGTGATGACCAAGTCCTCCTCCTAAACTTCCTCTCCACCCTCCATTTGAAAGTGAAGACTTGGTCCAAGGTAGTGTTCTAGTTGCTCTCTACCTCTACCCCCATGCCGTCCAAAATAGGTGCCAAAAAGGGGACTCTGCTGCTTGAACTTTGGACCTCCCTCACATGCAGATGACGCCACACCAAGCTCCCCCTTGTAGCGCATGCTTGCCACTAAGCTAGCTCCTTATTTGTGCAATGAAACCACAAATAAAATTCTTAAACCCCAGCTTCCTCAGCTCCCTTCACCTAACACCCAAAACCAAAATTTTCCCCTTCACTCAGGCACACTCCTAGCCTACACTAAAGCCCCTAAAACACCGAAATAACAACACAGCACACTAAACACATGCAATATCATGCAGCAACAAAATAGCCCCTAACCCGGGATATTACAGTTCTACCCCCCTTAAAAATAATTTCGGCCTCGAAATTACCTGGTCAAAAGAGTTGCGGGTATTGCTGTCTCATCATATCCTCGGGTTCCCACGTCGCTTCTTCTACGCCATGATTCCGCCAAAGTACCTTAACCAAAGGCACAGACTTCCTACGCAGAACCTTCACTTCCCGATCAAGAATCTGCACAGGTTCCTCCTCCATAGTCAAATCTGGATTTACCTCGATCTCCTCCACTGCTACCACATGTGACGGATCTGAACGATACCTCCGAAGCATTGAAACGTGAAAGACGTCATGAATCTGACTAAGCTCTGCTGGCAACTCAAGTTGATACGCCACTGGTCCAACTCGTCTCAAAACCCTATACGGCCCAATGAACCTCGGACTTAGCTTGCCTTTCTTTCCGAACCTCAATACCTTCTTCCAAGGCGAGACCTTCAGAAAAACTCGATCCCCTACAGCAAACTCTATATCTCTCCGCTTAAGATCGGCATAAGACTTTTGCCGGTCTGAAGCTTCCTTTAATCGAGCCTGAATCAACTTCACTTTGTCTTCTGTCTCAGCAACCAACTCGGTTCCCAACAACTGACGTTCACCCAACTCCGTCCAACACGTAGGTGAGCGACAGTTCCTACCATACAATGCCTCATATGGTGCCATCTTAATGCTCGCTTGGTAACTGTTGTTGTAGGCAAACTCAGCTAATGGTAGAAACTCCTCCCAACTACCTCTGAAATCCAGGACACAACCTCTCAGCATATCTTCTAAGATCTGAATAACCCTTTCTGATTGACCGTCAGACTGCGGGTGAAAAGCCGTGCTGAAATCCAAACGAGTACCCAGAGCCTGATGCAATGCTTTCTAGAACCTTGACGTAAACCTAGGATCCCTATCCGAGATTATTGAAACTGGCACACCGTGCAACCTCACTATCTCTGACACATACAGCTTCGCTAACTTCTGAAGTGAGTAGTCAACCCTCACCGGAATAAAGTGAGCTGATTTAGTCAGACGATCCACCACAACCCAAACTGAATCCTTCTTGCTTGGCGTAAGCGGTAACCCACTGACAAAATCCATGGTTATCCTTTCCCACTTCCACTGAAGAATCTTTACAGGCTGAAGCAAACCCGACGGCAACTGATGCTCAGCCTTGACCTGCTGACAAGTCAGACACTTCCCAACAAACTCTGTCACCTCTTTCTTCAAACCAGGCCACCAAAACTGCTCTCTAAGATCCTTATACATCTTGCTACCTCCAGGATGCATAGCATAAGGACTGCTATGTGCGTCCTAAAGAATCTTCTGCCTCAGCTCAGCATCTTTAGGCATGCAAGCCTTACCTTGAAAACACAGAACCTCATCACTAGACAAGCTGTAACCCTCCAAACCACCATTCTGCACTTGCAACCTTCGCGCACTTAGAACCTCATCCTCTAACTGTTTCTCTCTTATCTGCTCAACCCAAGTAGGCTTAACCTGCAGCTCTGCCAAAATACTCCCGTCGTCATACAAACTTAAATGGGCAAACAATGCTCTTAAGTCCGAAACAACCTTACGGCTCAACGCGTCTGCTACCACGTTAGCCTTGCCCGGATGATACTCGATTGAACAGTCGTAATCTTTCAGCAATTCGACCCATCTACGCTGCCTCAAATTCAAATCCTTCTGAGTCAGGAGATACTTCAAACTCTTGTGATCTGTGTAGACTATCGATCTCTCTCCATATAAGTAGTGCCTATACCGAGTCCGAAACGCTGTTTTATGGATATCAGCCTCCTTAACCTTTAACTGATGGTACCCAGACCTCAGATCAATCTTCAAAAATACCGCTGCACCCTTCAGCTGATCAAACAAGTCATCTATCCGTGGCAACGGATACTTGTTTTTAATCGTCAGCTTGTTCAACTGGCGGTAGTCTATGCACATCCGCATCGTACCATCCTTCTTCTTAACGAAAAGTACCGGCGCACCCCACGGCGAAACACTTGGCCTAATAAAACCCCGATCCAATAACTCCTGGATCTGAGCCTTAAGCTCCACCAATTCCTTTGGTGCCATCCTATACGGAGCAATAGACACTGGCGCAGTCCTGGGTAACAGATCAATCCCGAACTCTACCTCTCGATCTGGCGGCAAACCCGGAAGCTCTTCAGGAAACACATCAGCAAATTCCTTAACAGTACGAACCTTCTCAACAGCAGACTCTTTAGCCTCCAAGGCATACACACGAACCACATACGCTTCACAGCCCTTCCTGACCATCTTCTCCGCTTTCAGAGCAGATACCACATTTGATAAGTAATCTCTCCTATTACCTATCATAGCCACCTCATCACCATCAACCGTCTTAAGAACCATGCGCTTGGCCACGCAATCCAACCTCGCCTGGTACTTAACTAGCCAATCCATCCCAAAAATCAGATCGAACTCCCCAAACGGCAGTTCCATCAGATCAGCAGCAAATTCTACCCCTTGGAGTTCTAGAGGTACATCTCTAAACAGCTTATCTACCACTACAGAGTGACCTAAAGGACTAATCACAGTCATCTGCCTAGAAGATATCTCAGAGTCTAAATCCATGGTCTCTACTATACTACTGGCAACATAAGAGTGCGTAGAACCCACATCAATTAAAGCAGTATAAGGAGTACCAAAAATCAAAAACGTACCGGTTATGACGTCCGGTGCCTCGCCCTCCTCTCGGCGCCTTGCAGCATATACCAATCCAGGCTGTCTGGCATCAGAACTACCCGCACCTCTGCCCGGTGCTCCACGGCCCCGACCAGAACCATTACCACCTCTGCCATTACCACGGCCCCTCTGCGGTGGCGGTCCATTACCTCTGAACTAATTACGGCCTTGACTCTCAGACTGAATCCTGGCCATCCTACGCGGACAGTCCCTTATGCGATGCTCCAGAGAACCACACTCGAAGCAACCTTTCCCACCAGTCCAGCAGCCACCCCAATGAGATTTCCCACACTGATTACACTGCGGCGGTCCCTGCCTAGCAGCAACAAACCTAGCAGACTGATTCTGCCCACTCGGTCTAGCCCTCTTCTGCGGATTACCCGACGATCCAGAAGACCCAAAACTCCTCTTAAGCCTACTCCTGTCCATGCTCTGTCTTACCGACTCTTTAACACCCTCGGTTACCTTAGCCTTCTCAACTAAGACAGCAAACTCGCGCTCCTGCTGAGGAGCAATCAGCAGCCTCAACTCGTCTCGCAGACCATCCTCGAAACGAACACACCTCTCATGCTCAGTGGCTACAATGCCCCTGGCATACCTACTCAGCTTCAGGAACTCAGCCTCGTACTCAGCAACAGATTTACTCCCCTGAACAAGCCTCAGAAATGCCTTTCTCTGGGAGTCGATGTAACTAGCCCCGATGTACTTCTTTTGATATGCAGCTCTGAAGTAATCCCATGTCAAATCCTCTGCGGCCACACTATCCCGAACCGTGAGCCACCACTGATATGACTCATCCCGAAGAAGCGATACGATACCCTTCAGCTTCTCTTCAGCCGTCAAGTCCAGATCGTCCATGATCCGCTCAGTTGCCTCCAGCCAATATTCAGCAGTGCTAGGAGCAACACCCGATACACCTCGGAAGAATTCGGCCCCATTAGCCCGGAGTCGCTCAGGAACAGATTTCCTCACTCCTGCACCACCACCTGCCCCAGCTACCCTTTCCAACACTCGCAGCATCGCCTGTGACACCGCGTCATCTCCAGTCTGATCTTGGAACTCACCACCTCCAGCTGGTAGCGGAACCGGTATCTCATTTTCTGAACCCTGACCAGATCCTACGGGCTCAGAAACCGTCATCCTACCCCTACCTCTACCACGAGTATTACGACCACGTCCGCCTCGAGTGCTCATGTCTAATCTTTCTACGTATCTGATTAAAGAATTTTATGCATCAGTATTTATTCCACTTGTTTTTAAAAGCAAGTCTTATGAATATTAAAGAGGATTTGTTCTCGCAAGTTCACAGAATCCTATCAGTCTCAATCTCTAAGGTAGCATACTATTGCTAGTCATCAAATCATATCCAATCAAATCACAAGTAATAGTACGGGGTACTTACCTGGGCGAACTGGTGCCGGAGACTCAGTGCCATGCCTTTCAAACCATATATTTAAACCTAAAACACTAAAAACAAACTTTTGAAACCATTTTGGGCCTCAGGCCCACAGCCGAGCTTTTGAACTTGGCTCTGATACCACAATTGTAACACCCCAAACCCGGACAAGACACCACGTCCGAATCTGGTATGTTACGGGGAAAAACGTTTTTGAAAGATCAGGTAGGCTTGTTTGCAATTAAAGGGTGTACTCGAAACCCGGATAATTTGAAAACTTAGCCAGAATGTGTAGTTAAAACGAGTTTATACGATTTAAACCTCATTAGTTTCTTAGTGATACATAAAACACTTTTAAGCTTAGGAGAACTACAAGTTTGAATTGAAAACCATTTGTATTTGTTTATCATAAAGACTTAGTGAGATACCCGATGGTATAGTTTAAAACACATTGCGCTATAGTTTTGGAAACACTATCTTTCCAAATTTTAGTAAAATTTATACCAACTTATTTTGTTAAGGCATATTAAAATTTAATTAAAACATAAACAACTTAAACCATAAATTAAAGGCCTTTTACAAAACTAAATTAAAACCTAAATAAAAGTAAATAAACTAGAGTACCCAAATTATAGAGTCTGAGTAAAAACTTTATTCAGCATGGCATAAGCACCTCGAGTCCATCCCGGCTCCAAGTCCGCATCTACGAGTCACCTGAAATGTCAAAGGAGAGGGTGAGTCGAGTGACTCAGTGTGTAAATCCCGCTTCCGAGGAAACAACATGCTAACACACATCATACATAGCAACATAATTAATGCAACCCGATCCTAACCATCCATATCGCCTTTCCTACCCCGTGTGGTACCAAACCACTGGTGGTGCCAAACCACTGGTGACATATAGTCAGAATGTGTTACCAAAACACTGGTGTCCCAAAGACACAATATCCGTCAATGTGGTACCAAACCACTGGTGTCCCAAAGACACAATTGTGCTACCAAAGCACTGGTGACCGAAGTCACGAATCCAACGATGATGGGGCCAACCCATCGTGTGATACCAAATCACTAGCAGACGATCCCATATCTCAAGTGGGGCCAACCCACGGTGGTCAAACCACAGGGACAAGTCACAATGAGGTGCCAAACCTCTGGTGTCCCAAAGACACAATGTGCTACCAAAGCACTGGTGACCGTAGTCACAAATCTGGTGATGGGGCCAACCCATCGTGTGATACCAAATCACTGGCGTCAATCCCGTATCTCATAAGTGGGGCCAACCCACGGTGGTGTTAACCACAGGGACAAGACGCTGAGGTACCAAACCTCTGGAGGTGCCAAACCTCTGGTGACCCAAAGTCACAAGGTGTGTTACCAAAACACTGGTGCTCGTCAGCACAAAATATCACTGCTCCCTCCACTCATATCACCCATCAACTCACCATACTCATGTAATCATGCATCTCGTACAAATCATGCATATTATGCCAACATACCAAGCATTACCTCTCATAGCATACATACATAACATAGATCATGATATCATACTTCATTAATAGTACTCATAATAGAACAGACTTACCCGAATCGTACACATACCCCATTTGGGTATCCATTTGTCCATCATACTGTTATAATTTTTTTTTTACAGGCAAAACAGGTTTATTAATAATATTACTAAATATCAGTGTGTTAGTTTACACACCTGATAATACGAGTCTAAAGATCCCAACGAATTGATCTAAGTCCCCCAATTGACTTGCTCCTAAAATCGGCCAAACATCGGAGTTAGTACACATAAACCATTCGGTCATAACCATTTAGACCAAGAAGGGTTTATCGAATAGTCCTTACCTTCTCCTGGTTTGGTTTCCTACCAATCCTGAACCACAATGGTTCTCTTGACAAACGGCCACCTCCTAAAAGAAAACCATCAATACTTAGCAGTTTGACTAAATAAAAACTAAACGAATAGGCTAATAGAATGCCCTCTTACCACCACTTACCAAACACCCAAGATCGATCAACAAAACAAGATCACCCTTCACCAAAATTCGGCCAAGAGAGAGCTATAGAAGGGAGAAAATATTCGGCCAACACCTTAAAAGAAAGAAAAGATAATTACCCTCAGATGAGATATTAAAACGAATGGTTAACCTCTTCAAAACCCAAAACAACATAACAATTGAGAGATAAGGGGAATGGCTATTCGGCCAAAAGCTTACCAACACCCAAAATTCGGCCAAAAGAGGACTCCTAGGAGAGAAGAGATTCGGCCTAAGTGTCTAACACCTCCAACGTTCGGCTTGAGTGGAAGAGAAAGAAAAGAAGTGTGAGACAAAAGTTGGTTTCGGCAATGGCAATTGAGAAAAAGAGAAGTGAATGGAATGCAGGTAGTTTCGGGTTGTCAAAGAAAGAAAAAGAAGATGTGCTTTTAGTGCTTGAGTTTCGGCTAGTCAGAGAAGAAATGAGAGAAAGAAGAATTATGTTTTGGAGGGATGGGGTTTCGGCTTACTCAAGTGAAGGAAAAAGAAAAAATGCAATCATGCATTCGGCTACACACCAACCAAATGAAGCAAAACAATTTCGGCAACTAAGGGACTAGGTATTTCGGTTTCTTGCTTTTGACAAAATGAAAAGAACTTTGTTTGACACCCAAAAAGTGACCGAAAATCCCCCCACAAAGCCAATTGAATTTCGGCACACCCTTTCCCCCACACCAAGCCGTCACTCCCCCTCCAACTCCCCCCTAAAATCGGCCAAAATCCCCCCATTCACTCCACTCCTCCCATTTCAAAAGTGATGACCAAGTCCTCCTCCTAAACTTCCTCTCCACCCTCCATTTGAAAGTGAAGACTTGGTCCAAGGTAGTGTTCTAGTTGCTCTCTACCTCTACCCCCATGCCGTCCAAAATAGGTGCCAAAAAGGGGACTCTGCTGCTTGAACTCTGGACCTCCCTCACATGCAGATGACGCCACACCAAGCTCCCCCTTGTAGCGCATGCTTGCCACTAAGCTAGCTCCTTATTTGTGCAATGAAACCACAAATAAAATTCTTAAACCCCAGCTTCCTCAGCTCCCTTCACCTAACACCCAAAACCAAAATTTTCCCCTTCACTCAGGCACACTCCTAGCCTACACTAAAGCCCCTAAAACACCGAAATAACAACACAGCACACTAAACACATGCAATATCATGCAGCAACAAAATAGCCCCTAACCCGGGATATTACATAAATACTTAAAATACTGAAACATAAATTGTATAAAGAAAATCCTCTTTTGCATGGGCCACCTCGTATCCACTCCAACCCGGTCCAAGCTTTATGCATCACCTGTAAGGTTTGAGAAAAATTGGGTGAGTCACACAGACTCAGTGTGTAATTATTTCACATGCCTCCACACATGGGCTTGGCCCACATCCACAAATCAATCACAAATCAGATGGTAAGACAATTCATCCACATAATTTCACATATTGGGCTTGGACCATATCCACATTGATCCACATAATCAGTCATGCAAAAATGCATCCCAACCCAACCTAGAGTCCATCCATTACACCTACCTTGGCAGACCTACTGCCCAAGGCCGTGGCTAAGCCACCGATCACCTAAGTGACCCCACATGTCAATATCCACGAGGTGACTCGAGGTCATCCTCAATCCACGGTGATGCACACAGCTATCATCCGCCAGGAGGTGGCACATAGCCAACACCCCACCTTGATGAAGCACATAGCTAACATCAAGCACCAATGTAGCTGTAACACCCCAAACCTGGCCCAAACATTACGGCCGAATTCGGTATGTCACAGAGAAAAAGTTTTGAAAACCATTTATTTTGCCGATTTAGTTTTTGAGAAAACATTTATTTTTGATAAAGTATTGTCTTGTTTAAGTTTGATTGAGGTGCTTGAAGAAAACATCATTTAGCTTTGTTGTTAAAATTTCATTAGGGTACCCGATGGCACAAGAAAACATTTACGTTAAGTTCAAGAAAATTTGTGTAATCATTTTAAAATCATTGAGCAGTTAAAACTATTCATCCAAAACATGTAAAATAATCAAACGAAATATTAGGAGGCCTTATTACATTTTGAACAATAAAAACCGAAAATAAGATGAACATAACTCAAGTTTATTTAAACCAAAATTTCACTGCATGGCCACCTCGAGTCCATCCGGCTCCTTATCCGCAAGCTACGAGTCACCTGAAAATGTTAAAGGAAAAAAAAAAGTGAGTCATCAAGACCCAATGTGTAACCCTTTTTCCCGGTTTAATGTAACATCATACACAAATCATAATTAATTTAATATGCACAAGTTTAATATGCACCCAACCTAGCCATCCAAACGCCTTTCTCTACCCCGTGTGGTACCAAACCACTGGTGGTGCCAAACCACTGGTGACTTAAAGTCACAATATCCATCAATACTGTGGTGCCAAACCACTGGTGACTTAAAGTCACAAATCAAATGATGGGGCCAACCCATCGTGTGATACCAAATCACTGGCGTCAATCCCATAACGTCATCTGTGGGGCCAACCCACTGTGGTGCTAAGCCACGGGGACGAGACGCTATGAGGTGCCAAACCTCTGGAGGTGCCAAACCTCTGGTGACCGTAGTCACGATATGTGGTACCAAACCACTGGTGTCCGTCGACACGAATATCACTTCCCCCTCCTCTCATCAACCCACATCAATCAATGATATGCATATAATAGAAATCATGCCAACATGTTTATTATCTAACAACATACACTGAATTTATCATCAGCCACATGTTATAAGCCACATATACCACATATGTCATGCTTCCCAAAAGCATCATAACAACAAGGACTTACCTGAATCCTTGCGTATACCATGATGGTATTAAATCCAAATCTACACAAATCAGATTTAGCATACACGAACACTTAGCACATTAAATAGTTACAAAGTGTGTATGTACACACCTGTCACCAACGATAGCTTTGAAAACCCAAAGAGTCAATCGACCACACTAGATCTCCTTGCTCCTATATTCGGCCAACACAAGAGTAGTCCCCTTGAACATTCGGGCAAACCAAAACAAACTCAAGGGGTTATCACTTGAACCCGAAACCTTACCTAACGCCTTTTGATTATCAACCACCACACACTATGTGTGAATCAACTTCACTTCCCTACAATCGGCACTTATCCAAATTAATAGCCTTCGGCTTTTGAACACTACATAAAATATTAAAATAGATCCTTACCACCTTACCAAAACCGATTGACAGAGAATGGAGGCTTGGATCGACTACCTCAAGATCCCGGGCACCTAAACAGAATCAGTTTCAACACTGATTAGCCACCAAAATAATTCAGCTTTTCCCATTCAACCAAGTCGACAGAGAGAAGGAATATGGGAGAAGATTTTCGGCACACTTACCTTCCTTTATGACCGATTGGGAAACACTGAAAAGGGATCACCCTTGCTTTGATATTCGACCAAGACTACACAAAATAGGAGAAAGAAAATTCGGCACACCAAGGAAGTAGATTCGGCTATAGCAGAAGAAAGAAAATAATGGAAAAAGGGGGATAGGAGTTTCGGCCAAGGGGTTAAGAAATCTAAGGGAGAGTGTTTTCGGTCTTTGAAGAAAGGTTGAAGAAGAAGGAAAAAGATGGAATATTGGGAAGAAGGTAATTCGACTATTGCAAAAAGGAAAAAGAGAAAGGAAACAAATGAAGAAATTCGACACTCTCCCTCCCTATACTTGCCGTCCACTCCTATCAACAAGGAGTTCAACTTTGGTCACTTCCTAAAAATTCTCTTGGCCACTAATTTAAACATATTTGAATTAGTCAAATGCCTATTTTCTCTCTGCCAACTATTATAAATTAATCCAACAAAATCCAAATAAAAATCCTAATAATATCATCATTATCCTGAAGTTTAAAATTGAGCAATTCTCTCTCCCTCTTGCCGTCCAAATAAAGAGCAAAAGAAGAGAATTCTGTGGCTCGAACATAGCTCCCCTTGCTCCCTTGATGGCGTCAACACTAGCCCTTAAGTGGCCTTCCTCTTGCCACCTTTCCAAGGCCCTTTTTGTGTCAAATAATCCTTCATTTAACCTTGTAACCCCTACTTACTAAGGCTCCCTAACTTTAAAGCTTACAAATACAAATTTCCTACTATACAAGCCTACTCAAAGTTCACAATTAAGTCCTACAACACCACGAACAACATCACAGCAATCCAAACATAAGCAAAACAATTCAATCACAAATAACCCCAATTTTAGGATGTTACAGTTCTACCCCCCTTAAAATAATTTCGGCCTCGAAATTACCTGATCAGAAGAGATGGGGGTATTGCTGCCGCATCACATCCTCGGGTTCCCACGTAGCTTCCTCTGAACCATGGTTTCACCATAGTACTTTCACCAAGGGTACTGACTTCCTGTGAAGAACTTTGATATTTCGATCTAAGATCCGAACTGGTTCTTCCTCGAAAGATAAGTCTGAGTTAACCTCAATTTCTGCCACTGGCACAACGTGTGATGTGTCTGACCGATATCGCCTAAGCATTGACACATGGAAGACGTCATGAATTTGACTCAACTCTGCCGGCAGCTCGAGCTGATAAGCTACCGGTCCCACTTGCTTCAACACTGTGTATGGGCCAATGAACCTAGGGCTTAGCTTCCCTTTTCGCCCAAAACGCAACACCTTCTTCCAAGGTGACACCTTCAGAAAGACTTTATTTCCAACCTCATATTCCATTTCTTTGCGCTTGAGATCGGCATAAGACTTTTGCCTATCTACTGCTTCCTTGAGACGAGCCCGAATCATCTTAACTTTCTCTTCAGTTTCTGCTACCAACTCCAGACCCAAAACATGACGCTCATTTAATTCCGTCTAACACGTAGGAGTACGGCACTTCCGTCCATACAGTGCCTCAAACGGTGCCATCCGAATGCTCGCTTGATAACTATTGTTATAAGCGAATTCTGCCAACGGTAGATACTCTTCCCAACTACCACTGAAATCCAAAACGCATCCTCTTAGCATATCTTCTAAAATCTGTATAACCCTTTCCGACTGTCCGTCAGTTTGCGGGTGAAAAGCTGTGCTGAAATCCAATCTTGTTCCCAAAGCTTGATGTAAAGCTCTCCAAAACCTTGACGTAAACCTCGGATCCCTATCCGAGATAATCGATACTGGCACACTATGCAATCTTACTATCTCGGCTACATATAACTTTGCTAGCTTCTGAAGCGAATAATCTACCCTTATTGGTATGAAATGCGCCGACTTGGTTAGTCGATCCACAATTACCCAAACCGAGTTCTTTTTACTAGGCGTGAGGGGTAGTCCGTTGACAAAATCCATCGGCGTTGCCTCAAGTTCAAGTCCTTCTGTGTCAAAAGATACCTCAGACTTTTGTGATCCGTGTAGACTATCAACTTCTCCCCATACAAGTAATGCCTCCATATTTTCAAAGCGAAGACTACTGCCGCTAACTTCAAGTCGTGAGTCGGATAGTTAACCTCATGCGGTCTTAGCTGACGGGATGCGTAGGCCACTACCTTCCCTTCCTGCATCAGCACACACCCCAAACCAGTATGGGATGCATCACAATAAACCGTAAACAACTTCCCTGCCTCAGGCTGTACCAAAACTGGAGCTTCCGTCAGAATCTTCCTTAGCTTGTCAAAACTTTCTTGTTGTTTCTCCGACCATACAAATGGAACTCCTTTTCTTAATAACTTAGTCAACGGCGCTGCAATTAAGGAGATCCCTTCCACAAACCTTCGATAGTACCCTGCCAGACCCAGAAAGCTTCAGATTTCAGCCACTGACCTAGGCGGTTTCCAATCCAACACTGCTTCAACCTTGCGAGGGTCCACTCTAATCCCTTCAGCTGATACTACGTGACCTAAGAAAGCCACCTCACTAAGCCAAAATTCGCACTTACTGAATTTGGCGAATAACTTCTTTTCCCTCAGTACTTGTAGAACTATTCGCAAATGCCTATCATGCTCCTCCTCCGTCTTCGAATAAACCAATATGTCGTCTATAAACACCACGACAAATTGATCCAGGTACTGCTGAAACACCCTATTCATTAAGTCCATGAACGCTGTAGGTGTATTAGTCAACCCAAATGGCATCACCAGAAACTCGTAATGCCCATACCTTGTACGGATTGCCGTCTTGTGCACATCCACCTCCTTCACCTTAAGTTGATGATAACCCGACCTAAGATCTATCTTCGAGAAAACCGATGCACCCTTCAGTTGGTCAAACAAGTCATCAATCCGAGGCAACGGATACTTGTTTTTGATCGTTAACTTGTTTAGCTGACGGTAGTCGATACACATCCGCATTGAACCGTCCTTTTTCTTGACAAACAACACAGGTGCTCCCCACGGAGATATACTTGGTTGGATAAACCCTCAATCCAAGAGTTCCTGAATTTAAGCCTTCAGCTCCACCAATTCCTTTGGTGCCATTCGGTAGGGTGCTATAGACACAGGTGTCGTTCTGGGTAACAAGTCTATACCGAATTCAACTTCCCGATCTGGAGGCAGACCCGGAAGTTCTTCTGGAAACACATCAGCGAATTCCCCTACGGTTCAGACCCTCTCAACTGCTGACTCCTTAGCCTCCAAAGCACAAATTCGAACCAAAAACGCCTCACAACCTTTCTTGACCACCTTCTCAGCCTTCAAAGCAGACACTACGCTGGATAGGTAATCCCTTCTATTACCTATCATGACCACTTCATCACCCTTAGCCATCTTAAGAACCATACGCTTAGCAGCGCAGTCCAACCTTGCCTGGTACTTCACCAGCCAATCCATTCCAAGGATCAAATCGAACTCCCCAACCGGCAGTTCCATCAGACCAGCCACAAACATGACCCCTTGGAGTTCTAGGGGTACATCCCTATACAGCTTGTTTACAACTACAGAGTGTCCTAAGGGGCTAGGTACTGTCATCTCCCTAGCAGTAGTCTCAAAGTCTAAGTTCATAGTCTCTACCACACTACTAGCAACGTATGAATGCGTCGAACCCACATCAATTAATGCAACATATAGAAGACCAAAAATTAGGAACGTACCGGTTATGACGTCCGGTGCGTCACCCTCCTCGCGACGCCTCGCTGCGTAGACTAAACCAGGTTGCCTCGCTTCTGTGTTGCCTGCACCTCTTCCTGGAATTTCGCGACCTCGATTAGAACCATTGCCTCCTCTACCATTACCATGACCCCTCTGTGGTGGTCCTACATTTCTAGCCTGAGCACGGTTCTGACCCTCTGGCTGATTCTTGGCTAACTTCCGAGGACAATCCCTTACACGGTGATCCAAAGACCCACATTCAAAGCATCCTCTTTCACCGGTCCAACAACCTCCCTAATGTGACTTCCCACAGCGATTACACTGAGCCAGTCTCTGGTTAGTAGCCATGGGCCTTCCTGCCTGATTTGGCCCACTCTGCCTAGCCCTTTTCTGAACATTACCACCTGACCCAGACGACCCAAAGCCTCTTTTCTGCTTGTTCCTGTCATAGTTCTGCCTCACTGACTCCTTGACCCCTTCGGCTACCTTAGCCTTTTCTACCAAGACAGCAAACTCACGCTCCTGCTGTGGAGCAATCAACAACCTTAGTTCATCCCTAAGCCCGTCTTCAAAGCGGACGCAACGATCATGCTCCGTTGACATGATTCCTCGAGCATAGCGGCTCAGCCTCAAGAATTTCGCTTCATACTCTGACACAGATTTATTTCCTTGTACCAACCCTAGAAAAGCTTTCCTCTACGCATCAGTGTAGCTGGTGCCCACATACTTCTTCTGATAAGCAGCTTTGAAGTACTCCCAAGTAAGGTCATCTGCCGTAGCACCATCCCGAACCGTGAGCCACCATTGATATGACTCATCCTTTAGAAGCGACACCACTCCCTTCAGCTTCTCCTCATTTGTCAGGTCGAGATCATCCATAATCCTTTTTGTCGATTCCAACCAGTATTCCGCCGTACTGGGTGCCACACCCGATACACCCTGGAACACCTCAGCTCCGTTAGCTCGAAGTCTTTCAGGTACCGACTTCCGAGCTCCTCCACCTCCACCCATTCAAGCTACCCTCTCCAGAACCCGCAGCATCGCTTGTGACACTGAGTCATCACCCGTCTGATCCTACTCCTCGGCTCCAAAAGTTGGGGGTGGTGGTGGCAGTGGTATCTCGTTCTCAGATCCCTGACCCGACCCTACGGGTTCTGACACGGTCATCCTGCCCCTACCGCATCCACGACGGCCACGTCCTCTAGAACTCATTTCTAACTACGGCGCTTTACTCTGATTAAGAAATTTTTATGGATTAGTAACTGTTTCACTTGGTTACTCGCAAAGAAATTTTATGAAAAGAGTTTAATAGAGATTCTTTCGAGCAATCAAGTTTTAAGTCCTCTATCCTAATTCAGACAGAAAAGCACATCCATTCCCTAATACCTTTCATACCTATTCACTCTTCGGGCATTTCTATCCGTTTCTATCCCAGGGGTATTTTCGTCATTTTCCTACAGGGTATTTTTATCATAAACCGAAGAAATTTTGAAAACTTTAGTAAATCAAGACATTTTGTAATTTCTAGAACTGAAGAGTATTTTCGAAAAATTCTCAATCTGAAGGTATGGCAGAATTTTGAAAACCAGGGGTATTTTGGTAATTTTGTCAATCAGGGGTAATTTTATAAATTTCCAAAGTCAGGATATTATTTTGAAATACATAATTTCGGATATTTTTACAAAGTATGAGAATTTTATTGAAATCGGGGTAATACAGAAATTTTAGAAATCAAGGGCGTTTTCGTAATTTTGCCACTAGGGGCATTTTCGTAATTTTGGTAAGTCGAAAAATATTTGAAAATTTTCCAAAAATCAATTTTCGCTATTACCAAGAAGAGATGCTCTAATGATTTTAAAACTAGAGTTTTCATCAAAACATGGCTAATCCCTTTCGGGTTTTATTTAGTGTGTTTAGCCTATGACCGAGTCCTCTTGGTTAGGGTGAACCGAAGCTACGCACCAAGTAGGATTCCTGCGAAGAGGAGGTGAGTCACAAGGACTGCTTAAATACCAAGCTCTTCCGGATCCAATCCTAGACATGCGCACCAAGGTTACCACACCCTAACTCGGCGACTTAGTCGTAGGGTTGTTTGATTAGGCATTTAAAATCTTATGTCTTTTGTTGGAGTAGACTAGTCCTAGGGTTTAAACACTTAGCATCCTATCTACGTTCCATACCTACCCTTCTACAGACAATTAATTCACACAAAAGTCAGAGGTACTTACCTGGGCGGATCGGTGCCGGAGACTCGGTGCCATGCTTGTTCAAAACCCAAAATATTTAAAAAGGCGTACCAAAACATTTTGGGCCTTGGGCCCCCACAGCAAAGCTTTGAACTGGGCTCTGATACCAATTTTGTAACACCCCAAACCCGGCCCAAACATTACGGCTGAATTCGGTATGACACAGAGGAAAAGTTTTGAAAACCATTTATTTTGCCGATTTAGTTTTTGAGAAAACATTTATTTTTGATAAAGTATTGTCTTGTTTAAGTTTGATTGAGGTGCTTGAAGAAAACATCATTTAGCTTTGTTGTTAAAATTTCATTAGGGTACCCGATGGCACAAGAAAACATTTACGTTAAGTTCAAGAAAATTTGTGTAATCATTTTAAAATCATTGAGCAGTTAAAACTATTCATCCAAAACATGTAAAATAATCAAACGAAATATTAGGAGGCCTTATTACATTTTTAACAATAAAAACCGAAAATAAGATGAACATAACTCAAGTTTATTTAAACCAAAATTTCACTGCATGGCCACCTCGAGTCCATCCGGCTCCTTATCCGCAAGCTACGAGTCACCTGAAAATGTTAAAGGAAAAAAAAGGTGAGTCATCAAGACCCAATGTGTAACCCTTTTTCCCGGTTTAATGTAACATCATACACAAATCATAATTAATTTAATATGCACAAGTTTAATATGCACCCAACCTAGCCATCCAAACGCCTTTCTCTACCCCGTGTGGTACCAAACCACTGGTAGTGCCAAACCACTGGTGACTTAAAGTCACAAATCAAATGATGGGGCCAACCCATCGTGTGATACCAAATCACTGGCGTCAATCCCATAATGTCATCTGTGGGGCCAACCCACTGTGGTGCTAAGCCACGGGGACGAGACGCTATGAGGTGCCAAACCTCTGGAGGTGCCAAACCTCTGGTGACCGTAGTCACGATATGTGGTACCAAACTACTGGTGTCCGTCGACACGAATATCACTTCCCCCTCCTCTCATCAACCCACATCAATCAATGATACGCATATAATAGAAATCATGCCAACATGTTTATTATCTAACAACATACAATGAATTTATCATCAGCCACATGTTATAAGCCACATATACCACATATGTCATGCTTCCCAAAAGCATCATAACAACAAGGACTTACCTGAATCCTTGCGTATACCATGATGGTATTAAATCCAAATATACACAAATCAGATTTAGCATACACGAACACTTAGCACATTAAATAGTTACAAAGTGTGTATGTACACACCTGTCACCAACGATAACTTTAAAAACCCAAAGACTCAATCGGCCACACTAGATCTCCTTGCTCCTATATTCGGCCAACACAAGATTAGTCCCCTTGAACATTCGGCCAAACCAAAACAAACTCAAGGGGTTATCACTTGAACCCGAAACCTTACCTAACGCCTTTTGATTATCATCCACCACACACTATGTGTGAATCAACTTCACTTCCCTACAATCGGCACTTATCCAAATTAATAGCCTTCGGCTTTTGAACACTACATAAAATATTAAAATAGATCCTTACCACCTTACCAAAACCGATTGACAGAGAATGGAGGCTTGGATCGACTACCTCAAGATCCCGGGCACCTAAACAGAATCAGTTTCAACACTGATTAGCCACCAAAATAATTCGGCTTTTCCCATTCAACCAAGTCGACAGAGAGAAGGAATATGGGAGAAGAGTTTCGGCACACTTACCTTCCTTTATGACCGATTGGGAAACACTAAAAAGGGATCACCCTTGCTTTGATATTCGACCAAGACTACACAAAATAGGAGAAAGAAAATTCGGCACACCAAGGAAGTAGATTCGGCTATAGCAGAAGAAAGAAAATAATGGAAAAAGGGGGGATAGGAGTTTCGGCCAAGGGGTTAAGAAATCTAAGGGAGAGTGTTTTCGGTCTTTGAAGAAAGGTTGAAGAAGAAGGAAAAAGATGGAATATTGGGAAGATGGTAATTCGGCTATTGCAAAAAGGAAAAAGAGAAAGGAATCAAATGAAGAAATTCGGCACTCTCCCCCCTATACTTGCCGTCCACTCCTATCAACAAGGAGTTCAGCTTTGGTCACTTCCTAAAAATTCTCTTGGCCACTAATTCAAACATATTTGAATTAATCAAATGCCTATTTTCTCTCTGCCAACTATTATAAATTAATCCAACAAAATCCAAATAAAAATCCTAATAATATTATCATTATCCTGAAGTTTAAAATTGAGCAATTCTCTCTCCCTCTTGCCGTCCAAATAAAGAGCAAAAGAAGAGAATTCTGTGGCTCAAACATAGGCTCCCCTTGTTCCCTTGATGGCGTCAATACTAGCCCTTAAGTGGCCTTCCTCTTGCCACCTTTCCAAGGCCCTTTTTGTGTCAAATAATCCTTCATTTAACCTTGTAACCCCTACTTACTAAGGCTCCCTAACTTTAAAGCTTACAAATACAAATTTCCTACTATACAAGCCTACTCAAAGTTCATAATTAAGTCCTACAACACCACGAACAACATCACAGCAATCCAAACATAAGCAAAACAATTCAATCACAAATAACCCTAATTTTAGGATGTTACAGTAGCACAAGGCTAACATCAGACCACGTACATAGTGTACACCCAGTCCTTCAATATTCATGTCCCAAATTCCCATGCATATATATAACATGACAAAAATATCAATTAATAGAGTATATAACACACGCTCATCACCATTTCACATATTCATCAGTGATCATTTAATATCATAAAGTACTGACCTGATTATTCGATCACCCACCATGGGTATCCACCATCTTAGCCCTTATTTCGGCTACCATTCACATCATATCACACATATAACAACATACACACATAAACAATCAAGAGAACAGTGCAATAACTACACACCTTTTTGGTACAGTCTACTAAATCCCGAAACTCTCTTATTCCTGTCGATTTGCTCCTAAGAACCAAAGTCAGAAATCGGTCATCACTTAAACTCATAAAATGGCCTATGGTCGAATACTACAAACCACCTACTTTGCTTAACTAAATCCCGAATCACCACATAACACTTACCTTGATGAATCGAATCCTTACAATCCTCCTTAAGGCTCCTTACCGTTGGCTACACAAAAGAAACACAATATTATGACTCTACATACATTCAGCCATCCCTTAGAAACCAAGGCCAACCATTGGTTTCGGCATACTAAATGAAGAAGAAGAGAATTTGATTGCTAAGAAAATACTTACTATACTCGAAACCGATTGGAAGATTGATGAAAAGGAATGTCGATACCCCCTCCTCTAAAGGCTTTAATAGATTCGGCAAAAACTCCCAAATGGAGAAGGGATATTCGGATAACACAAAATAGGTATAGCCCCGAGGTTGAGAAGAAGAAAATTTTGGCTTTTGGTCAAGAAATAGGGTGCAAATTTCGGTAATGGCAAGGGTGAAAATAAAGTTTCGAAAGAGAATACTAAAGAAAGAAAAGAGAACTGAAAAAGAACTTCTAGACCTCTTATAGGAAATTCGGCTATTCCCACCCACTCATGACCGAAAATTATCACCCAAAAGAGACCCACATTCGGCCAGCACACTCAAAATTCTTCTTGCCATCAATTCAAACTAATTTTGAATTAAACTCACTCCTAAATTTCTCCTTATTTCCTCCTAATCACATTCAAAATTAAGCCAACCCCCCTAGTCCACTATACCGTCTACATTCATGGTCAAATGGCCATAGAAAAGTTTCCAAAACAACACTCCATACTTCAAGCCTTATGTCCCCTTATCCTACCAAAATTCCTTGATACCATACCATAAATAAGCACTTGCCTTATTCCTTAGTCTACTAACCATAAAAGACAATAGTCCAACCTTACCTTAATTAGAGTTTGACCAATACATGCCATATAAATGCAAAAATAAAAGTCACCTTAAGTCCATCCATGGGATTCTAACCTAAGCCCCCTTTCAATGCTTGTGGCGTCACCTTCCAAAGCCCTAAGTGGTGCCTCCTTGCCACTTTGCCAACTGGTTACTTGTGTTAAAATTCCCCACGAATTACTCTTAACCCCTAGCTCCTTCAACTTCCTTTAACTAAAGCTTAAAAATAAAATTTTTCCTACAGCTCGAGCCTACCCTTGGCTTATTCCTAAGCCCTAGAACATCTCACTTAACAACACAACAATCCGAACTCATGCAAAACAATACAATCACAAATAACCCCTAATTCAGGATATTATATGCATCCCCTAGTGTTGAATTTGAAATGAAGTCAGTATGCTCCACACAGTCTCACACACAGGTGCATGTGATCGACCCTGTGGCACAAGTCAGTATACCCCTTAATTGGCACACGACCTAGCATACGGGCGTGTGTGGCCACTTTGAAGGGCACACGGGCTAGACACACGGGCGTGTGGTTGGCCATGTGACCAAAGTATGTACCCCTTGTTTTTACACAGCCTGTGACACAGGCGTGTCTGGTGGTCGTGTGAGACACATGGCCTGGTCACACGGGCGTGTGTCCTCTGTTTGAAGCAAAAAATTCTAAGTATGGAAAAAATTTTCGAGCTATCAGTTTAGTCCCAAACCATTTCTAATGTATGTTTAAGGCATCGTAGGCTCGATTAAGGGACACTATCATTGGTTGTGATTGATTTGTATTTGATATGATAAATTGAATATGAAATGTATGTTTATAAGTGTTGTAAGTATGGTAATGCTCCGTAACCCTATTTCAGCGTTGAATACGAGTGAAGGATGTTACATTTATTGGTATCAGAGCTACAATTTAGTCGATTCTAGGACTAACTTAGCATGTGTGAGAATCTAGCTATACATGCCATATATAACCTGTGATAGTGTGATAAATCCTGACATTATTAACTATGTTTTCGTACAGTAATGGATCCCTAACGAGCTGCAGCAGATGACGTTGAGAATAATGCGCCAGCTCCCTCTCAAGGGATAGCGCCTTCCGAATCTAGACCCGTGTCTAGTAGTCATGGAGGTAGCTAAAGAATCCTTTTTCCAAATGATGAATGAGTGGTTCACTCAATATGTCCGGACAAATTCGACTGCTCCACAACCTCCATCCCTTCCTATTCCCCAAAATGTACCTGTAGCTCCTCAAGGAGTCAAGCTTTTAAGATTGAATAAGCCTCTAGTTGATACGATCCGTAAACACGGGGCTGAAGAGTTCAGGTTAATGTTGATGATGACCCTAAAAGAGCCGAGTTCTGGCTTGAAAATACTATCCGAGTGTTTGATGAACTTTCTTGTACGCCAGCTGAATGTTTAAAGTGTGCTATTTCTCTTCTGAGAGACTCTGCGTATCAATGGTGGAATACTTTAGTGTCGATAGTGCCGAGAGAGCGAGTGACCTTGGAATTCTTTCAGACCGGGTTCCGGAAGAAATACATCAGTCAACAGTTCCTTGATCAAAAGCATAAGAAATTTCTAGAATTGAAACAGGGCTGAAGAGATAATGTACAAGCGGTTTGTTGATGGGCTGAACGAAGACATTAAACTTCTGATTGGGATATAGTATTTAAAAGAATTTGTTGTGTTAGTTGAGCATGCTTGTAAAGCTGAAGAATTGGGCGAAGAAAAGAGAAATGCTGATTCGGAAGCTAGAGATTCGAGAAAGAGATTGATGAATAAACCTTATCACTCTTCATCAAAAAAATCCTGAGATTCATATAGTCGATCAAAGGCACCAGTGGAGTACTCTAATAGAGATCATGGGAAGCAATTTACGGGTTCAAAAGCTCCAGCTATGTTAGTGGCAAGTGTGGACTGTTTTAGATGTGGTTCGCATCAACACTTCATTTGAGATTGTCCTGAGTTAGATGAGAAAAATAAATCTCAGAGTATAAGACAAAGCAACACGACTACGAGAGGAAGACCATTTCGTAATGCTGGAAATGCGATTGGTGGTAGAGGTGCGACACGAGATACTGCTGTGAGATCTGAGGCTAGAGCACCTGCCAAAACTTCTTCTATTCACAATCGGGAAGAAGCGTCATTTCCAGATGTTATTACCGATACATTCTCTCTTTATAACACTAATGTAGTTGCATTGATAGATCCTAGATCAACTCATTCATATATATGTGTGAACTTAGTGTCTAGTAAGAATTTACTTGTTGATTCTATTAAATTTGTTATAAAACTGTCGAACCCCTTAGGCAAATATGTCCTGGTTGACAAAGTTTGCAAGAATTGTCCGTCAATGTCTCGGGATTACTGTTTTATGGCTGATGTGATGTTGTTGCCATTTGATGAGTTTGATGTTATTCTGGGTATGGACTGGTTGATGATGCATGATGCCATTGTGAATTGTAGATGAAAAACAATTGAACTGAAATGTCAGAATCATGAGACTATTAGAATTGAATCTAATGATCTGAATAGTTTGCCAGTTGTGATCTCGTCTATGTTAGCTAAGAGATTTATGAGAAAGGGTGTGAAACTTATCTTGCTTATGTAACACCCTAAACCCGGCCTAGACGTTATGGCTGAATCTGGCGATGTCACATGGTAGCCTTTCTCGAAATAAATAAGCTGTCGTAAAAACCTCTTTTCTATTTAACCTCTTTACAAAATCCTGTGTTAATTCTAGGATGTGTCGTTGAGTTAAAAATGTAGCTCATTATCACAAAATTATTTTTTTTTAAAACGTTGTAAATTTTCAAAACGTTACTTATTGCGGAAGCTTTTAAAATCAGTTTGCGTATTTGAGTGTATTTGTTAAAGCATTTGATTTGTTTTGAAAACTCGAATAATCCTACTGCTAGCAGTTGTAAATGAAAACAATAAAAATCCCAATTTAACCATGAAAATCCGAAAAGGTCATTATTACAGTAATATACCCCAAAAATAAAATAAAAAATCATTATTAGGTACTAAATCAAACAATTTAGGTCGTGTAGCCACCTCTGAGTCCTTCGCCACACCGATCCGCCTATGTCTGGGGATTACCTGTACAGTCAAATCAGAAGGGTGAGTTGACGAAAACTCAGTGTGTAGTCCCATATATAGCAAACAGACAGAAAGCAATCACAGTCTGGGCGTAAGCCCTTTTTAGTATCAGTGACAACATCAGTTTGGGCTTTAGCCCATCTTGGTACAGAAGCAGTCATGTGTTTGGGCCTTGGCCCATTACAGTAACAATAATCAATACAGTAACAGATTATATAGTACACAAGTCCTACCCAGCTAGCCTCTACACTCCATCTCCGTCCAACCCTACACTCCATGTGGGGATATAACCAACTCACCCATCCCTACACTCCAACAAGTACTGAATGCGGCACTAGACAGTAGTTTGTAGCTGAGCTGCCAGTAAGTTAGGCTCAAAGCCTTTCAGTACACTTCCTCCAATCCATATAAACCCATCCCCGTGCAATGCATCATACAATCATGCCATGCCAAATCATGGTATTATATGTATTCAGTACAGGTTTAACAGCATGCTCAAAATATAGTCGTACATATATATATAAAGTACATGGATATAACAGTCATTTAGTCAATTAGGGATCTAGGTAATCTTACCGACCCTACAGTAGGTCTGCAGTCGACTCGGGTGACCCGTACAACCTTGCAGTCAAAACAGTGAAAATGGGCCCACAAGCCCATGCAATTTGCCCATGTGGGCCCACACGTTTGTATGGCCCACAAGGCCCAAAATGGCTTTATCCGTGAGGATCACACGGCCTGGCATTAATCCTACACGCCCGTGTACTTTAACCGTGTGGGGCCCACACGCCCGTGTGGGGCCAACGACCCAATTCGGCCCGACCCATGAATCGCACATGGCCAGCCTCGACGATTGCACGCCCCTGTTAGATCACACAGCCTACCACACGGGCGGTCGCACGCTCGTTTGGCATCGACTTTTCACGTTTTTCAGCTTTTCACCGATTTCCATTTTCAGTGTCGTATTTATACACCTGTTATGGATTCATAGCAAAACACTTCCGAGCTCGGTAATACCTAAAAACAATTGATCAACACACTCCCCATTAATCACCTTAATAGTCTAATCAAACCAACCCAACCACTTACTCAATTTATGAGCGATCTGAACTTACCCCTAATGCCTTAACTCGGTTTGCTTATGAAGAAGTGTGGGAATGGTCTCGATCCACACGATCTGCTGCTGAAAACAAAGCGTAATCACTAACGAAAACACAAGAAATAAAAAGAAACGATTTTTCACTAAGCAACGACTACCCCAAATCATCATAACCTACCCCTTACTTACTGACGTATAACCAGCGAAGGAGGAATGCACTCCTTGTCTTGAATGATCGAAAAGGATGCACAAAGATGAGAAAGATTCAAGGGCCAATTCGGCAGCACCGATAAAAAGGGAGAAAAGAACAGTAGGGATAAAGAAAAGCGTTAGAAAGAGAGAGCATAAAGCCGAAATTCGACTAAGAGAGCAAAGAAGGTGTGTGCGGTAGCAAAATTGGAAAAGAAAGAAACTATGCTAAAGCACCGAATTTAGAAGACTGAGAGGAGAGAAACGACAGCACGTGGGAAAAATGCAGAAATCGCAGAGAAAGACCAAAAGCTAAAAAACAGAAAAACTGACAGAATGAGTTGAAAAGCTGAATTTGCCACCACCTATTTTGGTCACCTTCAAACTCTTCTATCTTTATTTCTCCCCAAATCCCTCAATCCACTCCCCAAAAACCTTCCACCTGCCCCTCAACCACCTAATTCAAATTCCACTCCAACTCTTCAGTAGTTTGGTTAGACTAAAACACCCACATGACACTAGCAGCAAATAAAACACTCCTCTGTGCATACCAGGACTCAAACCCAAGACCACCAGCACTTTGCCACTCTACTTAACCACCAGACCAGTAGGCCCATTCTGACATGTTTTTCCAATATTTATTTATAAGCCTACTGACTAAAGATAATGGTTTACTCAATAAAAAATAATTTTTTCCCAAGCTAAAGCTTGAACCCAAGACTTCTTAGGCACTCCTAGAACATTTAACCACTGAAGTAGACAGATATTTGTGTCACAAACATACGAGAATAATTATAAAGGATTTTTGGGGTGTTACAACTCCACCCCCTTAAAGAAAATTTTGGCCTCGAAATTATACCTGATCAGAACAGATGAGGATACTGCTGTCGCATCGCATCATCAGGCTCCCACATGGCCTCTTCAGAACTATGACTACACCAAAGAACTTTAACCAGTGGGATGGACTTTCTTCTTAGAACCTTTATATTGCGGTCCAATATCTAGACTGGCTCCTACTCAAAGGTCAGATCTGGCCTAACCTCGATCTCCACAATAGGAACAATATACGTGGGATCAAAGCGGTAGTGCCTCAACATAGAGACGTGGAACACATAGTGAATCTGATCTAACTCTGGAGGTAACTCCAACTGGTAGACAATCGGTCCCATACGTTTTCAGTATACAGTATGGCCCAATAAACCTAGGGCTCAACTTGCCCTTACGTTCAAACCTCAATACCATCTTCCATGGCGAGACCTTGAGGAAAACAAAGTCTCCCACAGAATACTCAATTTCACGTCGCTTTAGGTCTGCGTAGGACTTCTGCCTATCAGTTGCCGCTTTCAGTCGGTCTCGAATCAGTCTAACTTTATCCTCGGTATCAGAAACCAGTTCAGTGCCCAGAACATGCCACTCGCCCAACTCAGTCCAACATGAAGGTGTGCGAGACCTATGACCATATAATGCCTCACACGGTGCCATCTGAGTGCTAGATTGATAGCTATTGTTATAAGCAAATACTAGCGGCAGGTAATCCTCCCAGCTGCCTTGGAAATCAATCATGCAACTCCTCAACATATCCTCCAGTATCTGAATCACCTTCTCAGATTGACCATCTATCTGAGAACGAAACGCAGTAGTGATGTCCAACCTTTTACTAGAGCTTCATGTAGCTTCTTCCAGAATTGAGGCGTGAAGCGAGAATCCCCATCGGATATTATCAAAATCGGTACCCCATGCAGTCTCACCATCTCAGACACACATAGTTTAGTCAGCTTCTGCAATGAGTAGTTAGCACGAACCGATATGAAGTGGGCAGATTTGGTCAATCGATCCACGATGACCCATACAGAATCCTTCTTAGTGGGTGTGAGGGGTAACCCACTAACGAAGTCCATAATCACTGGATCTCACTTCCTAAATGGAATCTTGACTAGCTACAATAATTCCGAAGGTAACTGATGCTCAGCCTTAACTTGCTGACATGTCAAACATTTGGCCACAAATTTAATAATCTCTCGTTTAAAACCCGGCCATCAGTATAACTCACGTAGGTCACAATACATCTTATTTCCGCCAGAATGCATAGTATAAGGGCTACTATGCGCCTTTCGCAATATAGACTGCCTCAACTCGATATTATTCGGTACACAGATTCTTCCACGGAAATAGAGTACCCCTTCACTATTCAGTCCAAAATCCATAGTATTCCCATTCTCAATCTATCAAAAGCGAAGACTCAAAGACTCGTTCTCCAACTTTTACCCTTAATCTGCTTTATAGACGTTGGTTTAACTTGAAGTTCGGCCAACAAACTACCATCATCAAATAAACTGAGGCGAGCAAACATTACCCTCAGATCAGTCATAGCCGTACGGCTCAGCGCGATGGTATTCAATTGTACAGCCGTAATCCTTAAGTAATTCAATCCATCTACGCTGCCTATGATTCAGCTCCTTCTAAGTGGCGAGGTACTTGAGGCTCTTGCGATCGGTGTAAATGATACACTTCTCACCATACAGATAATGCCTCTAGATTTTCAGTGCAAATATCACAGCGGCCAACTCCAAGTCATACATCGGATAATTCGAGTCATGAGTCTTAAGCTGACGAGACGTATACGCTACCACCTTACCCTCCTGTATCAACACACATCTTAAACTGACATGTGATGCATCCCTGTAGACAGTAAACTCTTTTCTAGACTCTGACTGTATCAAACAGAGACCTCAATCAATACAGTCTTAAGCTTCTCAGAGCTCTCTTGTTGCGCAACAGTCTAATTGAACGGCACACCCTTGCGTAGCAGCTTAGTCAAAGGTGCTGCAATCAGTGAAAACCACTCTACAAATCATCGATAATACCCTGCCAGTCTAAGAAAGTTGCGGATCTCAGATACAGTCTTAGGCTGCTTCCAATCCAAGACAGCCTCAATCTTTCGAGGATCGGTTCTAATCCTCTCAACAGAAACCACATGTCCCAAAAATGTTACATCACGTAACCAGAACTCACATTTATTGAACTTAGCGTGCAGTTGATTCTCTTGCAGAATCTGTAGAACCACTCTAAGGTGTTCATCGTGCTCATCCTCAGTCTTCGAATACACCAATATATTATCAACAAATACCACCACGAACTGATCCAAATAGGGCTGGAACACTCGCCTCATCAGATCCATAAAAGCTGCTGGAGCATTCATCAGTCCAAATGACATCACTAGGAACTCGTAATGACTGTAGCGAGTCCTAAATGCCATCTTATGCACGTCGGCTTCCTTAACTCTCAACTGGTGATACCCTGATTGAAGGTCAATCTTAGAGAAAATCGAAGCCCCTCAAAACTGGTCAAACATATCGTCAATCCTTGGTAGGGGGTACTTATTCTGTATAGTCAGCTTATTCAGTTGACAATAATCAATACACATACGCATGGATCCATCCTTCTTCTTCACAAATAGTACTGGTGCTCCCCACGGAGACACGCTAGGGCAAATGAACCCATGATCCAATAACTCTTGAATCTGGGCCTTAAGCTCCACAAGCTCTTTCGGTGCCATTCTATAAGGGGTGATGGACACCGAAGCTGTACCAGGAAGGAGATCAATCCTAAACTCTACTTTACGATTCAGAGGTAACCTAGGTAGCTCCTCAGGAAAAACATCTAGACAGACCTTAACCATCCTTATATCCTTAACCGAAGAATACCTAGAATCTGAAACACTGATGTAGGCCAGATACACCTCACATCCTTTACGAACCAACTTTCCGACCCTCAATGCAGAAATCACATTCGATAAGTAGTTCTGACGTTCCCTAATTATGACTACCTCGCTGTCCCCCTCAGTTCTCAGTACAACCCTTTTTGTGGCATAATATATGCTCACTCGGTGTTTGACTAACCAGCCCATTCCCAGTATTAGATCAAATTCTCCAAAAGACAATTCCATGAGATCAGCCAAAAAGATAGCTCCTTGAACCTCTAGAGGAAAATCTCTAAACAGTTTGTTAACTCTCACTGATTATCCCAGCGGACTAAGTACAGTGACCCACTCGTAGTGCTCTCGACTAGTAAACCCAAGTTTTCAGATACGGTACATGCTATATAGGAGTGAGTGGATCCTATATCTATCAGTGTAGTATAAGGTACATTATAAATAAAGAACGTACCCGTAATTAAGTCCAGAGCATCACTCTCCTCTCAGTGATATGCAGCATAAACTAAAGCCGATACCTCGCCTCAGTATGACAAGCACCTCTGCAGTGCTCTCTGACCACGACCCAGACCATTCCCACTTCTGGCTTGACCACGGCATCTCAGTGGCTGCTAAACTACCCTCGGTGGTGGTGCAGTACCCATGCTAGAAGCTTGCATCTGATCGGACCTCCGCGGATACTCTCTAATACAGTACTCTAATGAACCGCACTTCAAACAAGCCCCAATTCTTTTCCAACACTCGCCCTGATGGTGTCTACCACAGTTAGTACACGACGGCTGTCCGGTAGCAGCAATAGGAGTCCCAACTCTGATCAGCCCATCAACTCTGGCCTTTTTCTTAGGCCTCTGAACGGAACTCGAGGGCTACGAATCCCTCTTATTCCTACCTCACTCTCTATTTTGGAGCTCAGCATGCTTCACCTCCTCGCAATCTTCGCCTTATTGACCAGAGCAGCAAAGTCTCACTCTCTCTATGGAGCTATTAGTACACTAAGATTATCCTAGAGGCCATCCTCGAAGCGAACGCATCTCTCATACTCAGTCACCCCCATACCACGAGTATCGTGACTTAGTCGCAGAAATTCGGCATCATACTCGGCCACTGATCTATCACTCTAGGTCAAATTGAGGAACTCTCTCCTACGGGCATCCACATAACTAGCCCCCACATACTTCCCCTGGAAGGCGGTCTTAAAGAACTCCCAAGTCAGTCGGCCGGGCTGGGTGCCCTCCTTAACAGTGAGCCACCACTGATACGCCTCATCTCGTAGCATTGATACAACACCCTTTAATTTTTGCTCAGGGGTGCAGTCCAAGTCATCCATAATTCTCTCTATGGCCTCTACCCAGTACTCAGCCACATTAGAGGTGTAACACCCCAAACCCGGCCTGGACGTTATGGCCGAATCTGGCGATGTCACATGGTAGTGTGATAGAAAACCGTAGCTTTGCTTAAAACATTCTCCGTTTAAAAATCCTCATTATATTTTATTACTATAAAATCGTGATTCTAATTCAGTCGTTAGTTTTCAAAACATTAAACGCTGCAGAAGCTTTTTAAACAGTTTGTATTCTTGTGGGTATTTTGCTAAAACACATGCACTTCTTTTAAAAACCCGTGTTTTACCTACTTCTAGCTGATATAACAGAAAACAAAATAAAATCCAAATTTTAGGTAAAAATCCATAGAGGCCATTATTATAGAAAAATACCACAAATAAAGGAGTCGTGTGGTCACCTCTAAGTCCTTCGCTGCACCGATCCACCTAAGTCTAGGGATTACCTATACAGATCAAACAGGAGGGGTGAGTTTACGTAAACTCAATGTGTAATTCCCATGCAAACAAACAGACAATAACGGATAATCTCAGTTCGGCCGTAAGACCTTTCAATTTCAATATCAGTATCAGGTTAGGCTTTAGCCCATTTCAGTAATAGTGACAGTAACAGTAACAGATATGCAATCAGAAAATCCTACCCAACCAGACTCTACACTCCATCTCTGTCCAACCCAACACTCCATGTGGGGATATAATCAACCCATCCATCCCTACACTCCAAGTAGTACCGGTTGTAGCACTAAATAGTAGTTTGCAGCTGAGCTACCAGTAAGTTAGGCTAGAAGCCTTTCAGAACACTTCCTCCAATCAAGGTAAATCCCCAACCCAATGCAATGCATCATACAGTTATGTCATGCCCAATCATGGTATATCACATTTATATAGTACAGTACAAACAGCATGCTCAATATACAGTCATTCAGTTAGGAGTCTAGGTAATCTTACCGACCCTACAGTAGGTTCACAGTAGGTAATCTTACTTGTCCAACCTTAGCAATAAATTAGTGAAAATAGGCTCACACGCCCACGTTGTCTGCCATTGTGGGCCCATATGCTCGTGTGGCCCACACGACACAAATTGGCCTTGGCCGTGTGGATCTCATGGCCTAGCCCAAAATCCCACACGCCCATGTGGCCCACACGGCCTAAATGGTCGAGCCTGTGTCTCGCACACGACCTTGCTCGGCAGTCACACGGCCGTGTCGCCTGCGCATGCCCAGGCTCGTCGATCACACGGCCGGGTTGTGGCTTACATCCTTGCACATGGCCTACCACACGGGTTACCACACGCCTGTGTGGCATCGACAGAGAGCTTTTTCGGCTTTTCGTCGATATGCGTTTTCAGTGGTTCGGGTACACACCTGGTTCAATTTCAATGTCGAAACACTCCCTATGCCTGAAAACCTATTAGAGAAGCATTCAAAAACAATTTAGCAGACTAACTAACGAGTTTTCCAAAAATAACTTATCAACGGTAACTCGACTCACCACCGATGAAGACTTCCCATCAACACCGTTTAAACAAGAAATACGGAATTCACTAATTAGAGCCTCCTCTTACGCCATTACAAGTAGAAGAGAATATTAGTACTTAATCGTTAAGAAATTCATGCCAGAAGAGAATGGGAACTTACTGAAATCGCGTAGGACCGATTATCAATGCCAAAAATAAAGGAATATTTACGGAAAATGAATAGGAAAAAGGGAGAAGGGTGATTCAAAGGGAATTTTGGCAGAGAGAATGGAAAGGGAAAACGTGCAAATTTTTAGGAAAAAGATGAGACTAACAGAATATACGATAACCACCCTCAATCCCTTGTTTTTCTCTTAAAAATTGTCCACTACACTCCCACTACCTCTCAAAAACTCAACATTTTACTACACTTCAAACTCTTCCGTACAATCACACAAATATAAAGCCAAAGCAGGGAACCGAACACAGGACCTCCAACACTCCAACACTCCACTTAACCACCAGACCAGTAGGCCCATTCTGATATATTTTTACCAACATTTAACTAGGAGCCTACTGTCTAAACATATGGCTTTGTTCAAAGAAAAACAAAAATTTCGCCCAAGCCAAGGCTTGAACCCAACATTTCTTAGACACTCCCAGAACACATAACCATTGAAGCAGATACAAATATTTTTGTAACAAACTTTCAAAAGCCGGAATTAAGAAAAATTGGGGTATTACAACTCTACCTCCCTAAAAGAAAATTTCGGCCTCGAAATTTTACTTGATCAGAAAAGATGGGGATATTGCTGCTGCATTGCATCCTCCGGCTCCCACGCGGCCTCCTTCGAACCATGATTACGCTAAAGAACTTTAACTAGTGGGATGGACTTCCTTCTCAAAAATTTTGCATCACGATCCAATATCCGAACTGGATCCTCCTCGAAAGTCATATCTGGTCTAACCTCAATCTCCTCCACTGGAACAAAATGCGTGGGATCAGAGCGGTAGCATCCCAACATAGAGACGTGGAACACATCGTGAATCTGCTGTAACTCCGAGGTAGCTCCAACTAGTAGGCAACTGGTCCCACACGCCTCAGTATGAGATAAGGTCCAATGAATCTGGGGCTTAACTTGCCTTTACAACCAAATCTTAGTACTTTCTTCCACGACGAGACCTTGAGAAAAATGAAGTCCCCCACAGAATACTCAATCTCTTGACGCTTTAGATCCGCATACGAGTTTTGCTTATCAGAGGCCTTTTTTAGTCGATCTCAAATCAAACTGACCTTATCCTGAGTATCAGAAACCAGTTCAGGACCCAGAATCCGTCGTTCGCCCAACTTAGTCCAACACGAAGGTGTGCGACACCTACGACCATATAATGCCTCGTACGGTGCCATCTGAATGCTACACTAATAACTGTTATTATAAGCAAACTTTGCTAGTGACAAGTAATCCTCCCAACTGCCTCGAAAATCAATCACGCAACCCTTTAACATGTCCTTCAGTATCTGAATCACCTTCTCTGACGGACCGTCCGTCTAAGGATGGATCGCAGTACTGAAGTCCAATCAAGTACCCAGAGCTTTATGTAACTTCTAAAACCGAGATGTGAAGCGAGGATCCCTATCAGATATTATCGAGACTGGTACCCCATGCAGTCTCACTATCTCAGACACATACAGTTTAGCTAGCTTCTGCAGGGAGTAGTCAGTACGAACCGGTATGAAATGGGCGGACTTGGTCAATCGATATACGATGACCCATACCGAATCCTTCTTAGTGGGTGTGAGGGGTAACCCACTAATGAAGTCCATTGTCACTCGCTCCCACTTCCATAGTGGAATCTTAACTGGCTGAAGCAACCCCGAAGGTAACTAATGCTCAGCCTTAACTTGCTGACATGTTAGGCATTTACCCACAAAGTCTGTAACCTCTCATTTAAGACTTGGCCACCAGTATAACTCATGAAGGTCTCGGTATCTCTTGTTTCAGCTAGGATGCATAGCATAAGGGCTACTATGCACCTATCGCAGTATAGGCTGCCTCAACTCAGTATCCTTCGGTACACGAAAATAGAGTACCCCTTCGCTATTCAATCCAAAATCCACAGTATTCCCACTCTCAATCTGTTGGAAGCGAAGACCCAAAGACTCGTCCTCCAACCATTTTCCCTTCACGACGGTTTAACCTGAAGTTTGGCCAATAGACTACCAACATCAAATAAACTGAGACGAGCAAACATTGCCCTCAGATCAGTCACAACCCTATGGCTCAGTGCATCGACTACCACATTGGCCTTGCCAGAGTGGTATTCAATCGTACAGTCATAGTCTTTAAGCAACTTAATCCACCTACGCTGCCTAAGGTTCAGCTCCTTCTGAGTGGGGAGGTACTTGAGGCTCTTATGATCAGTGTAAACGATACACTTCTCACCGTACAGATAATGCCTCTAGATTTTCAGTGCGAACACCACTGCGGCCAACAACAAGTCATGCATTGGATAATTCGCGTCATGAGTCTTAAGCTGACAAGACGCATACGCTACCACCTTACCCTCTTGTGTCAACACACATCCTAAACTGACATGTGATGCATCGTTGTAGACAGTAAACTCTTTTCTAGACTCTGGCTGTATCAAAACAAGAGCCTCAGTCAGTACAGTCTTGAGCTTCTCAAAGCTCTTTTCCTGTAAATTAGACCAGTTAAACAGTACACCCTTACGTAATAGCTTAGTCAAGGGTACGGCGATCAGTGAAAACCCCTCTACAGATTATCAATAATACCCTGCCAATCCCAGAAAACTATGGATTTTCGATACAGTCCTAGGATACTTCCAATCTAAAACAGCCTCAATCTTTCGAGGATCGACCCTTATCCCCTCAGTAGATACCACATGGCCCAGAATTGTTACTTCTTTTAACCAAAACTTATACTTACTGAACTTGGCGTACAGTTGTTTCTCTCGTAGAATCCGTAGAACCACTCTTACGTGTTCATCGTGCTCATCCTCCGTCTTCGAATAGACCGCTATGTCATCAATAAATACCACTACAAACCAATCCAGATAGGACTGGAACACTCGATTCATCAGATCCATAAAAGCTACTGGTGCATTCGTTAGTCCAAATAGCATCACTAGGAACTCGTAGAGGCCGTAGCGAGTCCTAAAGGTCGTCTTATGCACGTCCGCCTCTTTAACTCTCAACTGGTGATACCCTGATCGTAGATCAATCTTAGAGAAAATTGAAGCTCCTTGGAACTGGTCAAACATATCATCAGTCCTCGGTAGGTGGTACTTATTCTTGATGGCCAGCTTGTTCAATTGACGGTAGTCGATACACATATGCATGGATCCGTCCTTCTTTTTCACAAACAACACAGGTGCTCCCCACGGAGACACACTAGGGCGGATGAACCCATGATCCAGTAACTCTTGAATCTGAGCCTTAAGCTCCACAAGCTCCTTCGGTGCTATTCTATAAGGGGCGATAGACACCGGAGCTGTACCAGGAAGGAGCTCAATCCCAAACTCTACGTCACGATCCGGAGGTAACCCAGATAGCTCTTCAGGAAAAATATCCAAAAAGTCCTTAACCGTCCTTATATCCTTAACTGAAGAATCCCTAGAATCTGAAACACTGATGTAGGCCAAATACGCCTCACATCCCTTACGAACCAACTTTTCAGCCCTCAATGTAGAAATCACATTCGATAAGTATTCCGGCATTTCCCAATTACAACTACCTCGCTGATCTCCTCAGATCTCAGTACAACCCGTTTACTGGCACAATCCAAACTCACTCGGTGTTTGACCAACCAATCCATCCCCAGTATCAGATCAAATTTTCCAAAAGGGAGTTCCATTAGATCGGCCAGAAAAATAACTCCTTGTACCTCTAAAGGGACGTCTCTAAATAACTTATTAACCTGGACGGACTGCCCCAATAGACTTAATACCATAATTTCACTCAGAGTACTCTCAACCGGAATCCCCAAGTTTTTAGTAACAAAGCAAGCATTATAGGAATGAGTGGATCCTATATTTATCAATGCAGTATAAGGTACATTAAAAATTAAGAACGTACCTGTGATGACACCCAGAGCATCTCCTTCCTCTCGGTGACGTGTAGCATATACCAGAGCCGGCTGTCACACCTCAGTATGACCAGCATCTCTGCCCAGTGCTTTCTAACCACGGCCTAAACCATTACCACCCCTGGCCTGATCACGGCCTCTCGGTGGCTACTAAGCTACCCTCGGTGGTAGTGCAGTAGCAATACCTGGAGCTTGCATCTAATCGGCCCTACATGGACAATCCCTAATATAATGCTCCAAAGAACCGCACCTCAAGCATGCCCCAGTTCTTTTCCAACACTATCCCAGATGGCGTCTACCACAATCAGTGCACGAAGGCTATCTAGTAGCAATAATAGGGGTCTCAACTCTAACCGGTCCATCAACTCTAGCCTTTTTCCTAGGCCTCTGAACGGAACTGAGGGCTCCAAATCCCTCTTGTTCCTACCCCTCTCTTTCTCACAGTTCCGGCGCTCAGTGCGCTTAACCTCTTTGGCGATCTTCGTCTTATCAACCAATGCAGCAAAGGCTCGCTCCCTCTGTGGAGCTATCAGTACCCTCAGACTATCCCTGAGGCCATCCTCGAAATGAACACATCGCTCGTACTCAGTTGACACCATACCTCGCGCCTAGTGGCTCAATCTTAGAAATTCGGCCTCATGCTCGGCCACCGATCTATCTCCCTGAGTTAGATTTAAGAGCTCTCTCCTACGGGTATCCACATAACTGGCACCGACATACTTTCCCTGGAATGTGGTTTTGAAGAACTCCCAAGTCAATCGATCGGGTTGAGTGCCCTCATTAATAGTGAGCCACCACTGATATACCTCATCTCATAGCAGCGATACCGCACCCTTTAATTTCTGCTCGACGGTGCAATCCAAGTCATCCATAATCCTTTTCTGTGGCCTCGATCTAGTATTCAGCCACATTAGGGGCAGCTCTAGCAATACCCTTGAAAATCTCAGCTCTATTAGACCGAAGTCGTTCCGTAATCGACCCTCAGCCTCCAGCTCCAGTATTGGGCCCAACGACCCTCTCTAAAATCCTTAACATGACTTGGGACAGTACGTCGTCCCTAGTCGCTCGGTCATGAGACCCAGTCTCAGTCACAAGTGAAGCCGGTGTCTGACTTGTATCCAAATTAGGCAGGTTGCCAGAAGATGAGGACCCAGCTCGGGCCCCTCTACGGCCTCTACCACGGCCTCTTGTACCCCGTCCGCGAGTACCTCTCGTGTTCATTGTCTAAGCGTAATTATCTTTATTAACAGTTTTATGCATCAGTTCATAGTTTCAGTATTTTATTAACATATGTTTTATGCAAAACCGTATCAGTAATTTCGAAGTTCATTTTCATAAATCGCAGTCTCACTACAGTTTTTAGTTCCTCTATAATTTCTCAGTATACACTAACTTAGAGTGTTTTTAGTGCAGTATACTACCTATAGTAGTTTCAGTTTCAGTTTAAACACATAACAGTTTCCGAGAACTTACGGGATCGGCACCGGAGACTCAGTGTACTACACGTTTGGTAAAAACATTTCAAATCATCAGAAAATGTTTCTTAGAAAACCAAATCTTAAAATCCCAATCCACAGCCAAGTTTTGCAAGCTGGCTCTGATACCACTAAATGTAACACCCCAAACCTGGCCTGGACGTTATAACTAAATCTGGCAATGTCACATGGTAGTGTGATAGAAAACCGTAACTTTGCTTAAAACATTATTCTTTTAGAAATCCTCATTATCTTTTATTACTCTAAAATCGTGATTCTAATTCAGTCGTTAGTTTTCAAAATATTATACGCTGCGGAAGGTTTTTAAACAGTTTGTATTCTCGTGGGTATTTTGCTAGAATACATGCATTTCTTTTAAAAACCCGTGTTTTACCTACTTCTAGTTGATATAACAGAGAACAAAATAAAATCCAAATTTTAGATAAAAATCCATAGAGGCCATTATTACAGAAAAATACCACAAATAAAACTAAAAATCGTAAATAAGTAGTAAATGGCAAAGAAGTTATGTGGCCACCTCTAAGTCCTCCACTGTACCAATCCACCTAAGTCTGGGGAATCCATGTACAGATTAAACAGAAGGGGTGAGTTTACGTAAACTCAGTGTGTAATCCCCATGCAAACAAACATACAATAATGGATAATCTCAGTTTGGGCGTAAGCCCTTTCAATTTCAGTATCAGTATCAGGTTAGGCCTTAGCCCATTTTAGTAACAGTAACAGTAACAGTAACAGATATGCAATCAGAAAATCCTACCCAACCAGCCTCTACACTCCATCTCCGTCCAACCCAACACTCCATGTGGGGATATAATCAACCCACCCACCCCTACACTCCAAATAGTACTGGTTGCGGCACTAAACAGTAGTTTACAGCCGAGCTGCCAGTAAGTTAGGCTCGAAGCCTTTCAGTACACTTCCTCCAATCAATGTCAATCCCCAACCCAATGCAATGCATCATACAATTATGTCATGCCCAATCATGGTATATCACATTTATATAGTACAGTGCAAACAACACGCTCAATATACAGTCATTCAGTTAGGAGTCTAGGTAATCTTATCGACCCTACAGTATGTTCACAGTCGCCTCGAGCAACCCGTGCAACCTTAGAAATAAATCAGTGAAAATGGGCTCCTACGCCCACGTTGTCTGCCTGTGTGGCCTACACGGCCCAAATTGGCCTTGGCCGTGTGGATCAAACGGCGTGGCCTAAAATCCCACACACCCATATTGTCCACACGGCCCAAATGGTCGAGCCTATGTCTCGCATACGGCCTTGCTTGGCCGTGTAGACAGCCAGGCTCGTCGATCACACGGCCCTGTTGTGGCTTATAGCCTTGCACATGGCCTACCACACTGGCTACCATATGCCCGTGTGGCATCGATAGACAGCTTTTTTGGCTTTTCACCAAGATGCATTTTCAGTGGTTCGAGTGCACACCTGGTTCGATTTTGATGTCGAAACACTCCCTAAGCCTGAAAACCTATCAAAGAAGAATTCAAAATCGATTTAGTAGACTAATTAATGAGTTTTCCAAAAATAACTTATCAACAGTAACTCAACTCACCGCCGACGAAGACTTCCCGTCAGCACCGTTTAAACGAGAAATACAAAACTCACTGATCAGAGCCTCCTCCTACGCCATTACCATCAGAAGAGAACATTAGTACTCAATTGTTAAGAAATTCATGGCAGAAGAGAATGGGAACTTACCGAAACCGCGCAGGGCTGACTATCAATGCCAAAAAGAAAGGAAGATTTACGGAAAACGAACAGGAAAAAGGGATAGAGGTGATTCAAAGGGAATTTCGGCAGGGAGAATGAAAAGGAAAAACGTGCAGATTTTTGGGAAAAAGAGAAGACTGACAAAATATACGATAACCACCACCAATCACTTGTTTTTCTCCTAAAAACCGTCCACTACACTCCCACTACCCCTTTAAAACTCAGCATTTTACTACACTTCAAACTCTTCCCCACAATCACACAAAAATAAAGCCAAAGCAGGGAATCGAACATAGGACCTCCAACACTCCACTTAACCACCAGATCAGCAGGACCATTCTGATATATTTTTACCAACATTTAACTAAGAGCCTACTGTCTAAATATAGGGATTTATTTAAAGAAAAACAAAAATTTTGCCCAAGCCAAGGCTTGAACCTAAGACTTCTCAGACACTCCCAGAACACATAACCACTGAAGCAGATACAGATATTTGTGTAACAAATTTTCAAAAGCCGGAATTAAGAAAAATTGGGGCGTTACAAGGGGTAACTCCAGCAATACCCCTAAAAATCTCGGCTCCATTGGATCGGAGCCGTTTTGTAATCGACCCTCGGCCACCAGCTCCAATATTGGGCCCAAAGACCCTCTCCAGAATCCTTAACATGGCTTGGGCCATGCGTCGTACCCAACCGCTCAATCATGAGACCCAATCTCAGTCACAAGTAAAGTCGGCGTCTCACTAGTTTCCAAATTAGGTATGTGGCGAGATGACGAAGACCCAGCTCGAGCACCTCTACGGCCCCTACCACGGCCTCTTGTACCTCGTCCACGAGTACCTCTTGCACTCATTGTCTTATTACGATTTATCTGTATTAACAGTTTTATGCATCAATTTACAGTTCGAGTTATCTATTAATAGATATTTTATGAAATCAGTATAAAAAAGTTTAAGGTTTGTTTTCGTACGATGCAGTGTTTATCAATGTCTATCGATTTTACCACAGTATCAGTATACACTATCCTGAGTGTCTTTAGTGCAGTCTATCTATAGTAGTTGTAGTATATACTATCTATAGCAGTTTCAATTTAGAACATATAATAGTTTCAGTGAACTTACGAGATCAACGCTGGAGACTCGGTGTACCATACATACTGTGAAAGATATTTCAATCATCCGAAAATCAGTTCTTTAAAAGGAAACCCAATTTAAAAACCCAAATCCACAGCCAAGTTTTGTAACCTGGTTCTGATACCACTAAATGTAACACCCAAAACCCGGCTTAGACGTTATGGCTAAATCTGGCGATGTCACATGGTAGCGTTTCTCAAAATAAATGAGTTGCCGTAAAAACCTCTTTTCTATTTAACCTGTTTACAAAATCTTGTGTTAATTCTAGGATGTGTCGTTCAGTTAAAAAGCGTAGTTCGTTATCAAAAAATTATTCTTTTTCAAAATGTTGTAAATTTTCAAAACGTTACTTATTGTGAAAGCTTTTAAAATCAGTTTGCATATTTGAGTGTATTTGTTGAAGCATTTGATTCGTTTTGAAAACTCGAAAAATTCTACTGCTAGCAGTTGTAAATCAAAATAATAGAAATCCCAATTGAACCATGAAAATCCAAAAAGGCCATTATTACAGTAATATACCCCAAAATAAATTTAAAAATCATTATTAGGTACTAAATCAAACAATTTATGTCGTGTGGCCATCTCTGAGTCCTCCGCCGCACTGATCCGCCTAAGTCGGGGATTACTTGTACAGTCAAATCAGAAGGATGAGTTTACAAAAACTCAGTGTGTAATCCCATATATAGCAAACAGACAGAAAGCAATCACAGTCTGGGCCTAAGCACTTTTCAGTATTAGTGATAATATCATTTTGGGCTTTAGCCCATCTCAGTACAAAAACAGTCATGTGTTTGGGCCTTGGACCATTACAGTAACAATAATCAATACAGTAACAGATTATATAGTACACAAGTCCTACCCAGTTAGCCTTTACACTCTATCTCTATCCATCCTTACACTCCATGTGGGGATATAATCAACCCACCCATCCCTACACTCCAACAAGTATCGAATGCGGCATTAAATAGTAGTTTGCAGCTGAGCTGTCAGTAAGTTAGGCTCGAAGCCTTTCAGAACACTTCCTCCGATCCATATAAACCCATCCCCGTGCAATGCATCATACAATCATGCCATGCCAAATCATGGTATCATATGAGTATTCAGTACAGGTTTAACAACATGCTCAAAATACAGTCGTACACATATATATATAAAGTACATGGATATAACAATCATTCAGTCAATTAGGGATCTAGGTAATCTTACCGATCCTACAGTAGGTCCATAGTCGACTCAGGCGACCCGTGCAACTTTAGCAGTCAAAACAGTAAAAAGGGGCCCACAAGCCCATGTAGGCCCACACACCCGTGTGGCCCACAAGGCCCAAAATGGCTTTAGCCGTGTGGATCACACAGCCTGGCCCAATAATCCCACATGCCCGTGTGGGACCTACACGGCCCAATTCGGCCCAACCCATGAATCGCACATGGCCAGCCGCGATGATCACACACATGTGTTCGGTTACACGGCCAACCACACTAGCGGCTGCACGCCCGTGTGGCGTCGACTTTTAACGTTTTTTAGCTTTTTTTCAATTTCCATTTTCAGAGTCGTGTTTACACACTTGTTATGAATTCCCAACAAAACAGTTCCGAGCTCAGTAATACCTAAAAAAAAATTGATCAACACACTCCCCATTAATCACCTTAATAGCCGAATTAAACCAACCCAACCACTTACTCAATTTAAGAGCGATCGAAACTTACCCCTAATGCCTCAACTCAGTTTGCTTACGAAGAAGTATGGGAAGGGTCTCGATCCACACGATTTGCTGCTAAAAACAAAGCGTAATCACTAACGAAAACACAAGAAATAAAAAGAAACAGTTTTTCAGCAAGCAATGACTACCCCAAATCATCATAACCTACCCCTTACTTACTGATGTATAACTAGCGAAGGAGGAATGCACTCCTTGTCTTGAACGATCGAAAAGGATGCACAAAGATGAGAAATATTCAAGGGCCAATACGGAAGCACCAAGGAAAAGGGGGAAAAGAACAGTAGGGATAAAGAAAAGTGTTAGAAAGGGAGAGCATAAAGCCGAAATTTGGCTAAGAGAGCATAGAAGGTGTGTGCGGCAGAAAAATTGAAAAAGAAAGAAAGAAACTATGCCAAAGCACCGAATTTAGAAGAGTGAAAGGAGAGAAACGGCAGCACGTGGGTAAAAATACAGAAAACGGTAGAGAAAGACCAAAAGCAGAAAAAAAAGAAAAACTGAGAGAATGAGTTGAGTAGCTGAATTTGCCACCACCTATTTTGGTTACCTTCAAACTCTTCTATCCTTATTTTTCTCCTCAAATCCCTCAATCCACTCCCTAAAAACCGTCCACCCCTCCCTCAACCACCTAATTCAAATTCCACTTCAACTTTTCAGTAGTTCGGTTAGACTGAAACACCCACACGACACTAGCAGCAAAATAAAACACTCACTTGTGCATACCAAGACTCGAACTCAAGACCACCATCACTTTGCCACTCTACTTAACCACCAGCCTAGCAGGCCCATTCTGACATGTTTTTACAATATTTATTTATAAGCCTATTGGCTAATGGTAGGGGTTTACTCAATAAAAAACAAAATTTTGCCCAAGCTAAGGCTTGAACCCAAGACTTCTCATACACTCCCAGAACACTTAACCACTAAAGCAGACAGATATTTGTGTCACAAATACGAGAATAATTATAAAGGATTTTTGGGGCGTTACAGGAATTTAGGGCATAAATTGTAAAATATAAGTAAATAGATAAATACAAAAATAAATAAAATAGAAATGATAAAAGATTGAAATTAAATGAACTAAAGACTAAATCGTGATAGAGTGAACTTAAAAGCATAAATTTAAATAAAATAAGTAAATAAAATACTAATATAAAAATACAAAAGTATTAAAAATAAAAAAAAAATTAAAAATAGGGACTAAATGGGCGATTATTCCAAAATTCATTATGCGCACCATTTTCGCGAGACTAAATGGTCAAATGACCAAAATAAAAAAGAAATAAAATTAAATGGATGAATTAAAAAAGAAAAAGGCTGGAATTAGGACCAAAATAAAACACGCGTAAATGAGGAGGGACTAACAGATGAATTAATCCCTGTCCCAAAACGCGTCGTTCCTTAAGGGACCAAATCGAAGCAAAACCAAAATCATAGGGTAGAAGTTAAAATTGAAAAGAACTGGATTAAAATGCCATTAAAAAGCGGAAGGACCGAAAGAATAAATATCCCCTCTAGCGAAAACACGCGGATCCTAAGGGATGGGTCGGGTCAAACCGCGGGTTGTGTTAAAACAATGCCGTTTTAGGGCTAAAGGAAATAGCCCAAAACGACGCCATTTCTAGGCCCTATTTAGACCAAAATTTTCCAAAAAAATCATTTCATCCTGGTTTCTAAATTTTTTTTTCTAAAATACTCTCCTTTCTCTCCAAGCCACCTTTTGGGTCCGGCCAAGGGAGCCACCATGCTCCGCCGATAGCCACCGGTCGCGACGACGGGCTCTACCGTTCCCAGTGGTCGAAAAACGTAAAAAAGGCCCATTTTTTAGCCTTTTGACTCCCATAAACCCAAATCCAAAGGCGAATGCCTTTAAAAATAAAAAAGGATAAAAAACTTTGGTTTTCCTTCCTCTCGTCACACGCCCTTCACATCCCTTTTCACCGAAGCCTAGACAAAACCTTAATGGGTTCGGCAGCTTTCGGGATCGGGAAAGCCCCTCGACAACGGTGCGAAAGGATAGACAGGTAAACAGTTTTGTATTACTTTTTTATTTTCTTTTGAATCTGAAAATAAAAATAAATCACCGTATTTTTCTTTGTTTCAAGTTTGTATCCGGTTTTTGATTGCTTTCATATATTTTTTTCGTGTCGATTACAAGCTATTTTCGTGGCCTTTATAGCCGAATAGTACATTTGATTTTATATTTTCTACTGTTTATGCTTTCGTTTCTGCTACTGTTTCTCTGCTCTATTTTTGTGTTCTTTTTGGTCCTCTTTTGCAAGTTCGGCGCTCAATCAACGAAGGAGAGAAGCGAACCTCTTGCTACTTTAGCGAAACGACGGCAGAAAAGATGTCAGGCCTCGGGACGAGGCGCGCTGACGTGGCACGGGAGCAACGACTCCAGAAACCCTAGGTTTTTTCATAGGTCATGTTAAAATCAAATTTGTATTTTATGATTAAAGCGGCATATAACTTAGTTTGGTAAAAAAATTTAAAAAAATATTGACAATAAATAAATTAATTACATTTGACAAATGAGAAAATGAGTTATCTTAGCTTAAGAATAACACATATATTAATTAATGGGATAAACATTGAGAATAATTATATTGCAAATATTAACTAAGTGGATAAACCTACGGTTTAAGTGTAAAGTGATAAGAATTGAAGGATAAAATTGATATAAAACTAACATTTCTTTAAAAATATTACTTTACCTAAGGAAGAGGTGATATGGATTAGATAACCCTATATATTTTGAAATCTTGATACTATTAGAAATGTAAAATCAATGACTCAAAGTGTAACGCCCCAAGTTTTAAATTTATGTTCTGTTAAATTATGACACAAATATCTGTCTGCTTCAGTGGTAAAGTGTTCTGGGTATGTGTGGGAGGTCCTAAGTTCAAGCCACAACTTAGGAAGATTTTGATACTTTTATGATTAAAACCTTATCTCTAGTCAGTGGGCTTATATTTTATTGTTTGTGAGAATATATCAGAATGGGCCTATTAGTTTGGTGGTTAGGTGGAGTGTTGGTTATGTTTAAGGTCCTGAGTTCGAATCTCTGTGTAAACAAGGGATTTATTTTGCTACTTGTGCCGTGTGAAGAGTTTGAGATGGACTAAAATTCTAATAGTGGAGAGGTTGATGGAGATAATTAAGGAGACTTGGATAGGGGAGTTATCAGAATTTTTGCCAATCTGATTACTTTTCTCTTTTTCGGTTTTTCACATTTGTTTCCCAAAAATTTTTGCTGCCATTTTCGTCCCTTTCCCCCTTTACTGCTGCCTTTTCCCTCAGATTTTCCCTTTCTTCTTTTATGTCGAAATCCACTTTTCCTCTCCTTTGTGTTCCTCGTTCAATTAGTTTCTGTCGTGCAACGATTGTTTCCCTTGTTTCGGTAAGTGGTTCTTTGTTAGTTCTAGCATTATTTTTTTTGATTAAGCAATTAACGAAGGAAATGTTTTGCCCACGTTTAGGTACTGCTCAAAGGCCTTAATCGGGTTCTCGTGTTTCAAAAAACACTACTTCCTGCTCGAAGGTTAGTTTGGTCGCTCGTTGGATGAGCATTCCGTTTCGGGTTTGGTTTGATTCAATCGTTTAAAAGATTAACTGAGTAAAACGTTGTTCAAATATAGGTGCTGGTGATCTTAGGATTGTATAATTAGCGAAAGCGAACCAGGTGTGTACCAGGAAATGCAGAAAACGAGGTTTTAACGAAAGCCAAAAGCCTCACTGTCGATGCCACACGGGCGTGTGGTCGCCCGTGTGGTAGGCCATGTGTAAGGCTGTGAGCCACAACATGGCCGTGTGATCAAATGAGCCAGGCCATACGCAGACGACACGGCCGTGTGATGGCCAAGTGAGGCTGTATGCGAAACACAATCTCGACCAATTGGGTCGTGTGGGCCCACACGGGTGAACCACACGGGCGTGTGGGATTCTGGGCCAGGCCGTGTGATCCACACAGCTAAGGCCAATTTGGGCTGTGTGGGCCACACGGGCTTGTAGATCCACATGGGCCTGTGGGCCCATATTTCTGAAATGATCTGTAAGGTTGCATGGGTCGCCCAAGACGACTGTGGACCTATCGTAGGGTCGGTAAGCAATACTTAGACCCTATATGAGTGATCTGTCTGTTTGATTTCTGTACCAAGCATGAATTATGATGTCTGAATGTATGTACTTTTAGTTGCATAATAGCATGACATTCTTTGTATGTTGCATTGCATCAGGGTGGGTGGTTGATATTTGGAGGAAGTATCTGAAAGGCTCTTAAGCCTGTTATCTGACAGCTCAACTGCGATTATCTGATTATGTGCCGCATTTCGGTACAGCGTGGTGTGCAGGGATGGGTGGGTTGATTTTACCCCCACATGATGTGTAGGGTTGGACGGAGTTGATATGTAGAGGCTGGTGGGTAGGACTCTGTTATTTTGTTCTGTTTTGCATATTATATCTGAGATGGGCTAAAGCCCTAGAGTGTATCCGCTTATGTATATGAGTGGGCTAAGTTTCACATCGATTCTGTAATAGGCTTAGACCCGAACTGTGAATATGTGACTGTTTTCTGATATTATGATGTGTACATGTTTTCTGTGGGGATAACACACTGAGTTGCGAAAACTAACCCTTTCTGTTTAATCTGTTCAGGTAATCCCCAGCTGTAGACGGATCGGTGTAGCGGAGGACTCGACGATGACCACTGCTTCTGCCTCATGGTTTTATACTTATTTTATGGTTTTGCTTATATCTGGGAAGTTTTATGTAATATAGCCTTTACATATTTTGTTTAATTGGGATTTTGCATCGCTTATGGTTTTACAGTTAGCAATAGGAAAGCTCAAGTTCTCAAAATAAACAAATGTCTTACCAAGACACCACGATTACGCAAACTGATTTAAATGCTTCTGCGAAATATAAATATTTTAGAAAATGGACATCGTTTTGAAAATGGATAATGATTGAAACAAACGACGCGTTATTGGAGATAGCATAAAATAACGAAAAATGTGTTTTATCGTAACTTTGTTTTCTAAAGCACTATCATGTGACATCGCCAGATTCGGCCATAACGTCTAGGCCGTGATTGGGGTGTTACACAAAGTAATCTTCAAAATTCAAATGGGAGAATGCCATTTAAGAATTTTACATTACTCGTGAGAATGTGAGATTCCTTGAACCAAACGGTCCTTTAGGATAAACTACACTAATGGCCACTAAACTATTAGTAAATTTTTTGTTTTGGTCAACAAATTATGAATAATTACAAAATGATCACTAAATTTATCAATTTGTAAGAAATCGGTCACTCTTTCTTAAATTGCCATTAACTTGAAGAAATTATGATATGGCTCGTTTTATATGGGGTTAATACTTAATTTGGTCATAGGACTATACCTAAAATATTAATATGGTCCTTTTATAGTTTTTTAACAATAAATCCAAAAATATTCTTAAAATATAATATAATTCTAAAACAATATGAAAATTCAAATTTATTTTCTAAAATTATAAATATTATAATTATGGAAAAAATTAAAACTTTTAATAATTTACAAAATTCTAGAAGAACCAAAAATCCCAAAATAATATAAAAAAAAGAGATTATTTTTAAATAAAAATCATTATTTTTAAATTATAGAAATGAAAAAAAATTAAATATCTAGAATTCTAAAAAATCCTTAAAATTTAAAAAACAATCTAATTTTTTAACAAACTTTAGAAAGTTGTAAAAAATATTAAGAATAACTTAAGACTAAGCTAAAACTCAAATTAAATCATAAATAATCTTTGTTTTAATTGTTTCTTAAGCAGTGTTGTTTGAAATTTTATTTTTCAAGGATTAAGTTATATTTAGTTACCCCTAGGATTTCATCTATGACATACGAGATCATTCCTCTAAAATGCCTAAATTAGTTGGTGCTCCAGAGTTGTTTAAGATGTGGTATAGATGTTGATGGTGTGATAAATCTTCAAGAGTTTGGGGATAAATTATATGCAATTTTGTTTTAGCGGTTGGAATGCAGGCAATGAGGATCTAATATTTGGTAAATAATAATGTGTCAAAGATGGAAAAACCTTATTTATGATCCATCCTAACTACTTCAAGTCACTACCTTTATTTTCTTCCTAGTATATTAAAAGACGTAATTGCTATTTCATTTCCTCTATTTCCTTGGAAAATGTTACGAATGTTTCTTGTGGTCATAGTGCATGATTGATTTTTGCTCTATTTTTAGATTCTTTTATACTTTCTATAAATTTCTAAATTTTTGCTTAATGCATGATTCAACATCTAATAGTCTATTTGGAATGTTTGAAGTAAACGAGAGTTTTTTTTAAAAAAAAAAATTAGATGAAATATGGATATTATTATATAAAAGTGTTTGGTTATTAAAAATTGTTATTTTATGTATGTTTACGAGGGGATAAAATATAAATGTTATTTATAAATCTACAATTATATTCTTAAAATATGCACATATCATTTTTTTTTATAATACAAGGTTATTATTATTTTTTCTTTTTTATTGAATATTTTATATTTCATGTTTTTTTATTTTTATTAAATAATATATTATAATATGTGATATGACAAAGTTGCTTGTTGATAATTTTTTATTTATTAAACCATTGAAATTATTAAATATTAATTTATAATTTACATATTTTTATTGATCAAAGTTCGCTACAAATTTCATGAAGCTACAAGTATAATTTCAAAGCAACTATCATGGCAATGACAATATTTTCTAAAATATCACATATTTGATATTAAAAGTAACACCCAAACCAGATCCGGTCATCAGATCTAAATGCGTGATGTCACATTACATTATCGAAATAACTCAAGCTAACTTACTTCTTTAATCATATCATTTAAAGCATAATTATCAACCATAACAAAACAATCTTCCATTTCATTCACAATCTTACATTCATAGAGTGTAATAATTTAATGTATCTAGTCACAGGATGACACTAAGTCAAATTAGGAGTTTGGACTCGAATCCAAACTTAATTATCAAATTTCAATGGTGTGTTTTGAGACAGAGGTCTTCTTGTCTCGAAACAAGCTTACATTTAATTTAGTTATTTTTGCTTTGAAATTAAACTGTCATGAGACATAAGAAATTTTGTCTCGAGGCAAGGTCTCTTATGTCTCGACATTGGATCTTGAGACCAGCCTCGCCTGTTTTCTTTTTCTAGCTTTGTTGTTAAAATACCGGAAACGATAGTTTCAGAACCCCGTATTTTGATAATTGAGTTGGTAAATATTATTTATTACTATTTACTAGTCTATTATGATATTATATTAGATTTTGGTCTAATTTTGGTAATTGAACGATTAAGTAGGGTAAAGAGACTAAATTATAAAAATCGTAAAAGTTAATTTTTATTGATTTATATTAATTAAAAGGCTTAAATGGTAAAAATGTGAAGACTTATATTGAAAATAGACCAAAATGGAAAAACATGTACGGTTAATGCTTGTTTCTTTTCATTATTTTATGTTAAATTTATTAAAATAAGGGAAAATAGAAATGAAAGAAAAAAAACATCATCATCATCTTTTTGAATTTTTTCTCTACCACTGAAAATTCACCATTTTTAAGGAAAGAAAAGCTTCAATCTTACAAATAGATTCGACCCTTTGCATGTGAGCATTCTTAAGTCTGTTTTTAATAATTTTTATGTTTTTGATATCATTATAGCTTAATCTAGCTATCCTGGTGATTAAATTGTAAAAATGTTATAGTTTGAAAAGTTACCATTGGTTTTTAATGCTTTAATGTTAAATGATAGATTTGTAAACTTGGAAATGAAATAGGACTAATTTGTAAAGTGATTTTTGTTAGTTTTGCATTTAGGGACTAAAATAAAAAGTTGATTAAATTGTCATGAATTTTTGTTAAATATGGATATTAGAGAATCTTAGAAAGGTCTTAAAAGTTTATTAAATTGTCATACTGTAGCTGTTCAGACTGATTATGGAGGACTAGCTCATGCTTATGCAGCTAGGGAGCTATGGGATCACGAGTCGACTGACGTGATTCAGGTACTTTTACATTGCAATCCATTTCTTTATTTTCGCTAGTTGATTCAGGTTATACTCATTCATATATCATGAGTGATTTGGTTGGTGAGTTGGGGATTCCAATAGAGACTATTAGGTTGGGTATGATAGTTACAAGCTTTTTGGGCGAGAGTGTCATAGTTGATAGAGTGTACCGAAGGTGTCCACTGATGGTTCAGTGATGTGTCTTCCCTATGGATTTGATGGAGACGTCATTTCATGGGTTTGATGTTATTATTGGCATGGATTGACTAACTGAGCACAAGGCAAATGTGGACTTCGAGACTAAGCAGATTACCTCGCGAGGTATAGACGGCCTAGAGATTGTGGTCGTTGGGGAGAGACCCGAATTTCTCTCTAATGTGATTTCAGCAGCTAAAGCCGAGAAGATGATGGGTAAAGGCTATAAGACGTCCTTGGCCTATGTACTAGATTCTAGGAGTAAGGAACTGAAAGTTCAATATATCCACACCATAAGGGATTTTTCTGGTGTGTTTTCAGAGGATTTTCCTGGTTTGCCACAAGATAAAGAGGTAGAGTTTGGTATTGACGTTTTATCGGGAACTACATTTGTGTCCACTGCACCTTATCACATGGCATTGAAGGAACTCAAGGAGATGAAGGTTCAATTAAAAGAGTTATTAGATCAAAGGTTCATCTGGCCGAGTGTATCTCCTTGGGGAGCACCAGTATTGTTTGTGAAGTAGAATGATGTTACCTTGAGGCTGTGTATTGACTACCAATAGCTGAACAAGTTAACCATCAAGAACAAGTACTTGCTTTGGATTGGTGACCTATTTGATCAGGTCAGAGGAGCGACGGTGTTCTCAAAGATTAATTTGAGGTCCAGATATTATCAGCTCAAGGTGAAGGAGTCTGATATTCTCAAGACTATGTTCAAGACCCGATATGGTCACTACAAGTTCTTGGTTATGCCATTTGGGTTGACTAACGCGCCTGTAGCATTCATGGATCTAATAAATCAAGTCATTCACTCATATCCGAATCAATTCATAGTTTTTTTATAGATGTCATTCTTGTGTATTCTCAAATCGAGAATGATCATGATGCACATCTACGAATTGTTCTTCATATTTTGCGAGAGAAGTAGTTGTTTGTTAAGTTGAGAAAGTGCAAGTTTTGGTTAAAAGAGGTGATGTTTTTGGGGCATGTGGAGTCTTCTGATGAGATCTGAGTTGACCCAAATAAGATTGATGCTATTCTAAAGTGGAAGCAATCGAAGAGCATCATTGAGGTTTGGAGCTTTTTGGGGTTTGCTAGTTACTATTATTCATTGAGGGGTTATCCATCATAGTTGCACCCTTAACGAAGCTACTTCAAAAGAATGTGATGTTTGAGTGGACAGATGAGAGACAAAAGAGTTTCGAGAAGCTTAAGGTAGCTTTGATTGAGGTGCCAGTGTTGATTCAGCCAGAGTCTGGGAAGAAGTATGTGGTATACAGTGATGCATCGTATACAAGTCTTGGAGGTGCTCTGATTCAATATGGTAAGATTGTTCCATATGCCTCGAGATAGTTGAAGCCACACGAGCGTAATTACCTAACCCATGATTTGGAGTTAGCTGCAATATTTTTTGCGCTCAAGATTTGGCAACATTAACTATATGGTGAGAGGTGTGTCATTTACACTAATCACAAGAGTTTTAAATATCTCCTCACCCATAAGGAGTTGAACTTGAGACAGAGACATTGGATTGAGCTGTTACGATTGTGTGATTAAGTATCATTTAGACAAAGTAAATGTTGTTGCTGATTGTTTGAGTTGAAAATCGATGGTTGAGCTACGAGCAATGTTTACACATCTCAGTGTGACTGGTGATAGTGGTTTATTGGCTAAACTTCAAGTAAAGCCGACTTTGTCACAGCAGGTCAAGAAAAGACAGTTGATTAATGATAGTTTGGGGAAGAAGATTCGATAGGTTGAGGAAGGTAGTGGTGGAGACTTCGAGCTGAATTTCGATGGTATTTTGAGTTTCTAAGGAGACTTTGTGTGCCTGTGGATATAGAGCTTAGGCATGCGATTCTTACCGAGGTGCATAGTAGCCCATATGCTATGCATCCTGATAGTAATAAGATGTATCAGGATCTTCAAGAGCTGTATTGGTGGCCCAGATTAAAGCATGATATGACATACTTCGTATCTAAATGTTTAGTTTGTTAAAGGGTGAAGGCGAAGCATCAACATACTTCAAGTTGAATTCAGTCATTAAGATTCTAAAGTGGAAATGGGATAGGATCACGATGAATTTTGTCACGGGTTTTCCTTTGACCTTGAAAAAGAAGGATTTGGTATGGGTTATTGTCAATTGATTCTTGAAGAATGCACATTTTCTGGTAGTGTGTACTAATTATTTGATGCAAAAGTTGGCAGAGTTGTATATAGTTGAGATTGTCCGGCTACATGGTGTGTTGATTTCTATTATTTCTGATAGATATTCACGTTTCACTTCGAGATTTTGGAGGAGTCTTCATAAGGTTTTTGGTTCGAAGCTTAACTTCAGTATGGCTTATTATCCTCACACAAATGGTCAATCAGAAAGGGTGATTCAAATTCTCGAAGACATGTTCGTAGCTGTGTTATTGAGTTCAATGTAAGTCGGGGGAGATATCTGCCTTTAGCAACTTTTGTCTACAACAACTATTTTAATTCCTATTATTATTCCTAGCAATTTATTTATTTTAATTTCACTTAATGATTCAATCCTACTATTTTCGTATTCAACATGTGACCATTAAATTATAATTTATTTAATACTTTAGTTCATTAAATTTGGTTCAAACCTTAATTTTTCAACACCATTGAAAATTGGGTAGTTACAATAAATTACTGTAACACCCCAAACCCGGCCTAGACGTTATGGCCGTATCTGGCAATGTCACACGATAGTGTTTTTGAAACCTCGTTGTTACGATGAAAACATTTCATGTTATTATCTTTAGTAAACTTTTGTTAGAACTTAGGAAGTCGTCTTTATTCATTTAAAACACTTGTTTGGAAACATCCTTCGTTACGGAAGCTTTAATAAAACAGTCTAGGTGATCATGCATTTAGGAAATACTTTAACCTTTTGAAAACTGAATTTCCTACAACCAGTAGGTATAAATCCATAAGGTAAAATAAATAAATAAAAACCCAAATTTAAAACCAAAGTCCTAGAGGGTCCTTAAATTACAACCCAAATAATCAATAATAATCAAATCATAAACTGTAAATTGAAAATCATGAAGTCCAAAAATTATTGTGGTCACCGCTAAGTCCTCTGTCGCACCGATTCGTCTAAGTCTGGGGATTACCTGTGCACATTAAACAAAAAGGGTGAGTTTAGGTAAACTCAGTGTGTAATCTCGCAGAAACAAACAAACAATCAGTATTCACAGAGCACAGTTGAACAGTCTTGGGCCTAAGCCCTTTTCAGTATCAGTGACAGTTTAGGCCTTAGCCCATCTTAGTACAGTGTTAAAAATTTAGTAGGGCCTTAGCCGATCAAAGTATCAATAGTAACAGTTATGTAGTAGCAAAATCCTACCCAACCAGCCTCTACACACCATCTCCGTCCAACCCTACACACCATGTGGGGATATAATCAACCCACCCATCCCTACACTCCAAGCAGTACCGAATGTGGCACAAAACAGTAGTTTGCAGCTGAGCTGCCAGTAAATTAGGTTTAAAGACTTTCAGTACACTTCCTCTGTAACACCCCAAACCCGACTTAGAAGTTAGGCCCGAATCTGGCGTGCCACATGGAAGTGTTTTTTCAAAACCATCTTTGCAATTGTTAAAAACTTGTTTGAGAATTACAGCCTCTTTGTTAAAACCCAAAACACTTAAGCAATTGTGTCTATGTGAAAACATAATTATCTTTAATAAACCTTTTTTGTTGCGAAAGCATATTTGAAATAAACGATTTATGAAAATGTGACGTTTGAAATAGAGTTGCGAAAGCATCTTCAAACATTGCGGAAATGTTGATAAAATACAAGTATTTTTGAAAGATTGATTGATGAATCACAAATCAAGGAATTGAACTTTAAATCCGTGACTTTTGAAAATGTCCTTAATAATTTGAAAGAAAGTTCGAGTTAAATCATATTTGTAAAAGTTTATTTTGAAATCCATTTGTTAATCAATTTTGGAAAACATTTATTTACTTTTTTAGAAAAATTCTCATTTTAAACAATTTAAGCAAAATAATAAGTATAACAACCATAAAGCAAATAAAATACTCCAGAGGCCCTATTACAACTTAAACCAAAATAGCAAAATAATAAAATAAACGGAAATAGAAAATTTAAAATTCGATAACACCATTTCGGAAGTATAGCCTCCATCGAGTCATCCATGGGCCCAAGTCCTCACTACGGAGCATTACCTACAAGGGTTAAGAGAAAGGGGTGAGTTACAAGAACTCAGTGTGTAACCCACTTACCGTTGTCCATTGGGCCCAAAATCCAATTAAGCATTTATTGGGCCAAAGCCCATATAAAATTATAACATAATAACATGTATATAATATGCATGTGATATGCAATTCCCAAACCAAACCTAGTTTCCATTCGCTACACACCACCCGTACCAATCAGCACACCTGTGGGGAGCTTTAGTCACCCACCCCGCCAACACACCAAAATAGGCATTAAGCCGTTTATATCAATTTGTGGACAAGCCACCAGATTCACAGAGTTTACATGGCATTGCCATTTTTCAGATTTGTGGCAGAGCCACCAGAATTATGTAGTAAAGCTACCAGAACTTCTCTTCATCAATATCCCATCCCATGCAATTCGTGTATATAAAACATATTCATTTACAACAATTCATTCAATTATTTATTACGAACAATATGGCCCATTATAACAATTATCACAATCTGGCCCATATCACATTTTGGCCCATATAGCACATATCACACTTGGCCCATATATCAAATATCACATTTGGCCCATATATCAAATATCACATTTGGCCCATATAGTAAATATCACATTTGGCCCATATATCAAATATCACATTTGGCCCATATAGCAACATATTTCAATTTGGCCCATAAAGAGTATTTTCGTAATTTACGTAATTTTACTCACTAAGGGTAATTCGGTAACCTCGCAACTCAGGGGTATTTCGGTAATTTACACTCTAAGGGTATTATGGTAATTTCACAACCTAGGCTTAACTACTAATTTGGAGCATAAAATCGAAACTGTCCATCTGCATCATACTGACTAAATTGACCATAACTTGAGTTAGGAATCTCGAAACCTGAATCCATAAATTTTCCTTGAAACTAGACTCATAAATCTTCTTACTATAATTTTTCCAGAATTTTTGACTTAACCATTTAGTACAGTTTATTCCTTAAAGTTTCCCTTGTTTCACTATCCAACGATTCTGACCTCTTTTACCTTAATTTCAAATATCTCACTGTACAGTTTTCATATATTGCTGCCACTTCTTTCTATTGAAAATAGGCTCACTAAGGAATCCATACATATAAATTATAACCCATAATTCACTTTGTACAATTTTATATGATTTTTCCAAAACAGATCAGGGAACCACGACGTCAATCAGAACCAGTCCTACTAAAATTGACATATCTCAGTATATAAAATTCCTTTTCCTTCTCCATTTCTTCCATATTAAAGTAGACACAGTAAGCTTTAATTTAATATCTTATTCACTTTCTAATTCCCTTTCTCCTATGTTTCGTGAATTTTCAAAAACACGTTACTGCTTCTAACTGAAACTATTTTATTACAAAATACGATTACCACTACGATCATACGCACGCCCGAGTGATCACGGATGCCAGTTTTCGGTTTTCTTCGGTATTTCGACCGGTTCACAGAATATTTCATACAAACTTTCAGAGAAGTGTGAGATTACACACCATTTCAAATATGTATACAGAAGGTACGGGATTACACACCTTGATTACGAGTTGTGCTTTCTACCGATTTCAACACCTATAATGATAGTTGATAGAAGGTTAGTCTCAACTTCGATAATCGTAACTAGAAACACTTTATTAGGCTAACTCCACTTACCACGACTGTGATCTCCCTCGATGCACCAAGAATCGATCCTACCAACAATATCAATTAGCCAACCTTCAATCCGATTAACTCAATAACCAAATGGAGATATCGAATGGACTATGAAAGATCTTCCTTACCTTAATCGATTATAATCCCGTTTCTCACGATCGTCCTATGACTAGAAATGATTAGGTGATGTTGTGGTATTCGGCCTCCCTTTAAATCACTACGAAGAAGAAAACGATCTTGTATGAGAGAAAGTAAGGTGATGGTCTCGGTCAAAATGACCATCCAAAAACCAAAGTATGGATTCGATCATAAGAGAAGAAAATAAAACATTGGAAAGAATACTTACCGATTTTTTAAGGAATGAGAAAGAAAGAACGATGAAAAGGTTTCAGTTATGGAGGAGAATGAACAATGATATTCAGCTATCAAGGAAATTAGACAAAAGATGAATGTGACCAATTCAAGAGAAGAGAAAATTGCACTATTGTGCTAGAAAATTTCGGCAAAGAAAGTAGCAAAAAAAGAGAAGATGACACAAAGGTTGCAATAGGATTTTTGGCCAAAACAAAACCAAGACCTTACCAAATGCCAAGGAAAAATTCGGCTATCACTCTAGCCCCAAACCGTCCACATTCATCCCCCCAAGGATAAAAGTTTGGCCACCCAAACTTTCCAAAACACCATCCACAAAATAAGCCCCTTGTCCCCCTTACTTACCTATTTCTCTTGATTCCTTTCCAAACTTCAACCTTGCCTTATTATTTTAGCCACCTTACCAAAATAATGAAGTCCATCCTTGCCATAAATACTCCTTGACCGACACTATAAGGAAGGGAAGCAAAAATAAAAGCCAAAATGCACACAAAGGGATTCGAACCTCTTCCCTCAAGTCCATCACTTGATGCCATAACCTCTTTACTAATTGCTCATTTATGCAAGCTATTTACTCATAAATTTCCATATGTTTTAAGGTCACTTACTCCATCCCCTTTAGAGTGCTAAATGCCAAAAATTTTACTAAGGCCCAACTTGAATCCGGGACTTCTTAGGACCCCGTAACTTTCCAAAATTACCTTCTTAATAAGTCCAACTTGAATTAATGTCATTCTCTTGTTCTCAATAATTTTAAACACACCTACGCCCAAGGCCCAATCATACTAGGCCCAATTTTGGGATGTTACATCCTCCGAATAACAACTCCCAACCCAATGCAATGCAACATATAATGGATGACATGCTATTATGCAATTTCAGTACATATATCCAGTTCAGATATTAACATGTCAAGTACAGATATCATTCAGTGAATTTCACACATTTAGGGGTCTAAGTAGTGCTTACCGACCTTACAGTAGGTTCACAGTCGACTTGGCGACCCATGCAACCCTAAAAATATTTCGGTAAAAATGGGTCCACACACCCATGTGACCTACCCATGTGGGCCCACACGCCCATGTGGCCCACTCGACCCAAATTGGCCTTGGCCGTGTGATCCATTTTTTAAAGGAACCCATGTTAGCTGAATACTCATATATGTTTTCACTATTTACTTATATGTTCATTCAAAGTTGTCTACTTGAGTCATTATCACTAAATTATTTATATATTGAGCTAAAGAATTCCAAATTAAGATCCTCTTGATGTTTTTGAAACTAGACTCAAATACATTTCTACCATAAAATTTTCAGAATTTATAGTTTATTAAATAAGTACAGTAAAATCTTTAAAATTATCCCTATTCTGCTGTTTGACAGCTTCGACCTTTCCTTACTAAAAATTATTTATCTCTTAGTACAGAATTTAGATGATGTTTTTGTTTATTTCTCTTGAAAATAAACTCATTGAAAATTTAAAAATATAAATTTAAGCCCCTAATTATTTTTTTTACAATTTTTGATGATTTTCTAAAGTCAGAACAGGGGAACCCGAACTCATTCTGACCTTGTCTCACAAAATTTATTATAACTCATGATTTACAATTCCGTTGCTTAAACTGTTTCTTCCATGAAAGACTAGACTCAATAAAATTTAATTTCATATTTTATTCAACCTCTAACTCAATTTACACTATTTTTGATGATTTTTCAAACTTAGACTACTGCTGCTGTCTAAAACTGATTTAGTGCAAAATGTTGATTTCCTAGTTTTTAACACCCTTATTTCCTTTCTCTACAATTTTCTGCATCATTTTCTCTTATTTCTCTTATTTCTCAACAGCAAGCAATTTTAGCTTTTTGCTTAACCCCGTTTTCTGCATTTCGGGTACACACCTGGTATTATTTTGATGCCTAATCACTCCCGAGCACTTCAAGGCTTAAAATCTAGATACTCAACATCAATTTAACGGATTTACAAGCGAATTGACAACCAAGAACGAACAGAAACCCAAGTTACCACCAACGATAACCCTCCGTTTAACTATTTTTAAGACAAGAACACTGAATTCACCAGTCCGAGCCTCCCCTACACCCAAATCGAAGAGAAAAAAATATTACTACTTCAGTCGCTAAGAGATTCATGAAGAAACGAAGAGAAATGCTTATCGAAACTAAGCGAGCACTACCCACGTGCGAAAACGAAGGAAAATAAATGGATTAGGGAAAAATCAAGAAGAAGAAAAATAAAAGAAAGATGGAAACACTCAGAGAATTTAGGCAAGAGGAGAGGGAGAAAAATAGACGGCAGAAATTTTTTTTGGAAAAGGGAGCCAAAATTCGATTATGGGAAAAAAAATCCCGATAACCTCCAAAATCCCTTAATCTTCTCCCTTAATTCCCACTTCACATCCACTACTCAGAATCCCTCTATTACACAACTCTATCTCAAAATCTGAGCAAAAAAATACCTTTGCCTGCGCAGGGATTCGAACACAAGACCTCCACCATAATAACACACCACTTAACCACCAGACTAGCAGGCCCATTCTCATGTAATTTACCCAACATTTAAACCTAAGCCTTTTACACAAGGTTAAGACTATTTATAAAAATACCAAAATTTTCCCAAGTAAGGCTTGAACTTGGGACCTCTCACACACACCTAGAACACTTCACCACAAAGCAGATAGACATTGTGTGTCACACATACACGAAATCAAAAATTAAAATTTTGGGGTGTTATAATTCTACCCCCCAAAAGAAATTTTTGTCCTCGAAATTTACCAAGTCATAACATATGAGGATATTGCCGACGCATCGTATCCTCAGGCTCCCACGTAGCCTCCTCAGTGCTATGATTACGCCAAAGAACCTTAACTAGTGGAATAGATTTCCTCCTTAGTACTTTTACATCTTGATCCAGAATCTGAATCGTTACCTCCTCAAAAGTCAAGTCTAGCCTAACCTCAATCTCCTCAACGGAAATGATGTGAGTAGGGTCAGAGCAGTAGCGCCTCAACATCGAGGCGTGGAACACGTTATGGATACGATCCAACTCGGGAGGTAACTCTAACGGATAAGCGACTGGTCCCACTCGCTTCAAAATACGGTAAGGTCCAATAAACCTAGGGCTCAACTTGCCCTTACGACTAAACCTCAGTACCTTCTTCCATGGCGAGACCTTAAGGAATACAAAGTACCTCACCAAATACTCAATCTCACGTCGCTTCAGGCCCGCATAGGATTTCTGTCTGTCAGAAGCCGCTTTCAATCGATCTCGAATCAGTCTAACATTATCCTCTGTCTTAGAAACCAACTAAGGACCCAAAACACGTCGCTCGCCCAACTCAGTCCAACATAAAGGAGTGCAACTCTTACGACCTTACAGTGCCTCGTAAGGTACCATCTGGATGCTAGACTAGAAACTGTTATTATAGGCAAACTCTGCTAACGGCAAATACTCCTCCCAACTACCACGGAAATCAAAACTCGCACTTGCTAAACTTAGCATAGAGCTGCCTTTCCCTCAAAGTCTGAAGGACAACTCTAAGGTGCTCATCATGTTCGTCCTCAATCTTCGAATAAACCAGTATGTCGTTGATGAACACCACCATAAACCGATCCAGATAGGGCTAGAATACTAGGTTCATCAGGTCCATAAAAGCTGCCGGTGCATTCGTCAGTCCAAAAGGCATCACTAGGAACTCGTAGTATCCGTAACGAGTCCTAAATGTCGTCTTAAATACAACAGCCTCCTTAACCCTCAACTGATGATATCCAGAATGCAGATCAATCTTGGAGAACACATAAGCCCCTCGGAACTGGTCAAACAAATCATCAATCCTCGGAAGTAGGTACTTATTCTTAATCGTTAGCTTACTCAGCTGCTGATAGTCTATACACATCCTCATCGTCCCATCCTTCTTTTCACAAACAGAACAAGTGCTCCCCATGGAGACACAGTGGGACGAATGAACCCACGATCCAATAACTCCTAAATCTGAGCCTTAAGTTCCATAAGCTCCTTCGATGCCATTCGGTAGGGGGCGATAGACACTGAATTTGTACCAAGAAGAAGCTCAATCCCAAACTCCACTTCACGATTCGGAGGTAAACCTGGTAGCTCTTCAAGAAAAACGTTCAGAAAATCCTTTACTGTCCTTGACGGTAGAGTCCCCAAAAACAGAAACACTCACATAGGCCAAAAATGCCTCACATCCTTTACGAACCAATTTCTCAGCCACCAGTGTAAAGATCACATTAGTCGGATGATTCCATCATTCCCCAATCATGACTACCTCAGTATCCTCCTCGGCAATCTTCGCCTTCTCCACCAATACAGTAAAATCTCGTTCCCTTTCCTAAGCTATCAGAACCCTCAGATTATCCTTAAGACCATCCTCGAAGCGGATACATCGCTTATATTCGGTTGCCACCGTACCTCGCACATAGCGGCTCAGTCGCAAAAATTCGGCCTCATACTCGGCCACTGATCTATCTCCCTGAGTCAGATTCAGAAACTCTCTCCTACGGGCATCCACTTAACTGGCCCCCACAAATTTCCCTTGGAAGGCGATCTTAAAATACTCCCAAGTCAGTCTTTCGGGCTAAGTGCCCTCCTTAACAGTGAACCACCACTGATAAGCCTCATCACGTAGCAGCGACACTGCACCCTTTAATTTATACTCGGGGGTACAGTTCAGATCATCCATGATCCTCTCTGTGCCCTAAATCCAGTACTCGGACATATTAGGGGCGACCTCAGCGACGTCTCTGAAAAGCTCAGCTCCATTGGACCAAAGTCGTTTCGTAACTGACCCTCGGCCTCCAGATCCAATATTGGGCCTAGCGACCCTCTCCAATATCCTTAGCATAGCCTGGGACAATGCGTCGTCCCCAGCCATGCAATCTTGAGACCCATTCTTAGTAGCAGGCGACATTGGCGTCTCACTCGTGTACAAATTCGGTATGCTACCCAGTGAAGAGGACTCAGCTCAAGCCCCTCTACGGCCTCTACCTCAGCGTCTAGTACCCCGTCCGCAGATACCTCGTGCGCTCATTGTCTAATCACGTTTATCTGTAGTAACAATTGTATGAATCAGTTACAGTTCTAGTGTTTATTAACAAATGTTTTACGTAAAAAGTATCGACTATTCAGAGTTTGGTTTCGTAAATCGCAGTCTCACTACAATTTTTAGTTTCTCTACAATTTTTAGTATACACTAACTAGAGTGTTTTTAGTATAGTTTACTACCTATAGTAGTTTAAGAATATACTATCCATCACAGTTTCAGTTTAAAACAAGTCACAGTTCAAAATACTTACAGGACCGGCGCCGGAGACTCGATGTACCACTTGCTTAGTAAAAACATTTCAAATCATTTGGAAATCAATCAATTTTTCAAAAGCCCATTTTTATAAAACCCATAATCCATAATCGAGTTTTGTAACCTGGCTCTGATACCAAAAAATGTAACACCCCAAACCGGCCTAGACGTTATGGCCGTATCTAGCAATGTCACACGATAGTGTTTTTGAAACCTTGTTGTTACGATGAAAACATTCCATGTTATTATCTTTAGTAAATCTTTGTTAGAACTTAGTAAGCCGTCTTTATTCATTTAAAACACTTGTTTTGAAACATCCCTCGTTGTTGAAGCTTTAATAAAATAGTCTAGGTGATCATGCGTTTAGGAAATACTTTAACATTTTAAAAACCGAATTTCCTACGACCAGCAGGTATAAATCCATAAAGTAAAATAAATAACTAAAAGCCCAAATTTAAAACCAAAGTCCTAGAGGGTCCTTAAATTACAACCCAAAGAATCAATAATAATCAAATCATAAACTGTAAATTGAAAACCATGAAGTCCAAAAATTACTGTGGTCACCGCTGAGTCCTCCATCGTACCGATCCGTCTAAGTCTGGGGTTTACCTGTGCACATTAAACAAAAAGGGTGAGTTTATGTAAACTCAGTGTGCAATCTCGCAGAAACAAACAAACAATCAGTATTCACAGTGCACAATTGAACAGTCTTGGGCCTAAGCCCTTTTCAGTATCAGTGACAGTTTGGGTCTTAGCCCATTTCAGTACAGTGTTAAAAATGCAGTAGGGCATTAGCCCATCACAGTATCAGTAGCAGTAACAATTATGCAGTAGCAAAATCCTACCCAACCAGCCTTTACACACCATCTTCGTCCAACCCAACACTCCATGTTGGGATATAGTCAACCCACCCATCCCTACACTCTAAGTAGTACCGAATGCGGCACAAAACAGTAGTTTACATGTAACACCCCAAACCCTGTCAATACGCCATGACCGAATCTGGCATGCCATGAAGGAAAACGTTTTGAAGAAAAACGAGTTATCGATTAAAATTTTCTGAAAAACTCTTTGTTGAACTTTGTTTGTAGAAATCAAGTGTATAATAAATTGAAAGCTGATAATTTGCTTTTGAAATCTCAAAAATAAGTCTTTAAAACTTAGTTGCAAATCCATAGATTAGTAAACTATTTAATATTTTAAAGAAACCAAAGTGATTAGGTTGAAAACTGTATCTAAAAGAAATTTGGAAAAGTTGAGTTTTATGAAAATAGTATGAGTTATCGAAAATACTTAAGATGTTAAAATTATCAAATGATTTATGTTACCCAATGGTAACGTTTTAAAAACCATCGCATTTTGTAATTTAGAAAACTTTATGCTCAAATTATTATATCAAGCATGTAAATTTGTAAGCCAAATTTAAGTTAAATCCAAAACATATAAATAATCCAAAACATAAATAAACAGGCCTTATTACAAATTCATAAAAATATGAAAACCAAATTTAAATAAAGTACCCAAATGGAAGTTCATGTAAAACCAAATTTTATTGCATGGCCTCCTCGAGTTCATGCGGCTTCTTATCCGCGCTCTCACGAATCACCTGATAACGGTTTGCTATTGTGAATTGGATGTCTGGTTGTGGGAAAAAGGATTCAAGATTTTGTTAAAAAAGTACATTGTGGTTTTATTAAGATCAGAGTGCGCAGCAAGAGCGTAGTGTGCCGAGATAGGAGGTATGACTGTTAGCTAGTTGGAAATTTCGAGGACGAAATTTCTTTAAGGAGGGTAGATCTGTAACATCCTGAAATTGGGCCTAGTAGGATTGGGCTAATTGGACCTTGGGCTTTAGGAAAAATTTGAGTATTATTTTTATTACTTGTGTTAGCTCGGGTAGTATTGTTTGTGTGTTAGCATAGTCTTGTGAAGGTTTGATTTTGTTTAGGAAGCTAGAATAATTTTTAGTATGGTTTATTTAATGAAGTGGATTAAGTGAACTTGACACTTAAGTTAATTTAAGTGTTAAATTAAAGCATAAGAGGAGTAAGTGGCAAGATGGTTAAGGAGCTTGAAAGGTTGCTTAAGGTTAGAGGTTCGAGTAGCATGTTTAGCATTTTGATGACTTTATTTTTGTGTTCTAGCATTGATGGACGGTCAACCTTATTCATGATAGGTTGGACTATTAATTTTGGTAAGTTGAATATATGTTTAAGGAAAGCATGAATTTGGGGATAAGAATCTTAAGGTTATGGTATGATGAGGGGACAAAAGGCATGGAATATGGAAGCTGTTTTGAAAAGTAATCCTAGGCCTTTAGTGCATGTATGTGGATGGCATGGGTGTCTAGGGGGTGGCCGAATGTTGTTAGGTGTTTTGGGGGGGATAGTTGGTCAACCTTTGCTTTTTGTCCATCTTTGGTATTGTTTTCTTTCTCTCCAAAAAAAAAAAAACTCCCCTCCTTGGCCGAATGTGTGCTATGCTTTTAGTGCAAAATTCCTTTTGGTTTTAGCCTTATTTTGTTGGAACCAAATCCTACTTTTTCTTTCTTTTCATTCATCCATTTGAAACCGAAACAACATTTGATTTTTGGGCATTTTGTGCACATTTCTTTTAGGCAAAATAGGTGTTGGCCGAACCTCATTTCTCCCATCTCTCTCTTTTCTTCATTTGACTTTTGTTCAACCACATTTTCTTTCTCTTCCTTTTTGGCCGAACCATTCTCTTCTTCAAACTCTCTTTTTTCTTTTGTTGATTAAACCGAATTCACTCTCACTTCAATTCTCTTTTCTACTCACATATTTTTCATCTTCCATAACCTTATAGCCGAAACTCTCATATTTTTTTGATTTATTTTTGGCCAAATATTCAAGGGTAGGACTTCATTTGATTTCTTCGATCGGTTTTGGAATATAGACTCTTCGGGACGTTGGAAGCAATCAATCTAAGCCTCGTATCTTTGTCTCTCGTTTTGGGTAAGCTTTTAAGATTGGTATTTCGAAGCGATAACTCATTTGGATTAAGGTGTTAATGGCCGAATGGCCTTTGTTTATAATTTTAGTATTGACCGATTGTAGGACAAGGTGATCTAGTGCGATAGATCGGATCTTTGGAAGATAGTTCTTGCATTGGTGAAAGGTGTGTATCTTACACACTTTATAACTTAGTTCATATTTGTATATATGTGTGTTAAATAACTTTTCATGTTGTTAAAGCCGAAATGATGAGATTTTGGTATGATACCATGATGGTATGAATGAGGATTCGGGTAAGTCCATTTCGATATGTTGTTAATACATGAGGATTGAAATCATGATCTACGATTTATGAGATTTTGTTATATGATTCATATCAAAGTATACTGACATGATTTGTTTATATATTGCATTGGTATGGGCAACATGAGAGGAGGGGGAAGATTGTGACTTCGGTCACCAATGATTTGGTATCACATTTGTGTCTTCGGACACCAGAGATTTGGTATCTCCAGTGATTTGGTATCACATTTGTGTCTTCGGACACCAGAGGTTTGGCACCTCATAGCGTCTCGTCCCTGTGGTTTTACACCACCGTGGGTTGGCCCCACTTTTGAGATATGGGATCGACACCAGTGATTTGGTATCACACGTGGGTTGGCCCCACAACTTGATGATTTGTGACTTCGGTCACCAGTGGTTTGGCACCACCAGTGATTTGATATCACATTGTGTCTTCGGACACCAGAGGTTTGGCACCTCATAGCATCTCGTCCCTGTGGTTAACACCACCGTGGATTGGCCCCACTTTTGAGATACGGGATCGACGCCAGTGATTTGGTATCACACGTGGGTTGGCCCCACAGATGGATTATTCGTGACTACGGTCACCAGTGATTTGGTATCACAATTGTGTCTTTGGACACCAGTGGTTTGGCACCACCAGTGGTTTGGTACCACACGGGGTAGAAAAGGAGATATGGATGGCTAGGTTGGGTGCATTATACATATATGTTGCTTTGTTATAATTTGTGTAAGTATGTGGTATTTACCGGGAGAGGGAATATGCACTGAGTCTTGGTGACTCACCTTCTCCCTTATCTTTTCAGGAGATTCGTGAGATCGCGGATTGAGGAGCCAGATGAACTCGAGGAGGCCATGCAATAAAATTTGGTTTTACATGAACTTCCATTTGAGTACTTTATTTAAATTTGGTTTTCATATTTTTATGGATTTGTAATAAGGCCTGTTTATTTATGTTTGGATTATTTATATGTTTTGGATTTGACTTAAATTTGGCTTACAAATTTACATGTTTGATATAATAATTTGAGCATAAAGTTTTCTTAATTACAAAATGCGATGGTTTTTAAAACGTTACCATCGGGTAACATAAATCATTTGATAATTTTATCATCTTAAGTATTTCCGATAACTCATACAATTTTTATAAAACTAAACCTTTCCAAATTTCTTTTAGATACAGTTTTCAACCTAATCACTTTGGTTTCTTTAAAATATTAAAAGGTTTTCTAAACTATGGATTTGCACTAAGTTTTTAAGACTTATTTTGAGGTTATCAAAAGTAAATTAACAGCTTTCAATTTATTATACACTTGTTTTCTACAAACAAAGTTCAACAAAGAGTTTTTCACAAAAAATTAATCGTTAACTCGTTTTTCTTCAAAACGTTTTCCTTCGTGGCATGCCAGATTCGGTCATGGCGTATTGACCGGGTTTGGGGTGTTACAAATTGGTATCAGAACTAAGTTCAAAAGCTCGGCTGTGGGCCTGAGGCCCAAAATGATTTAAAGAATGGTTTTTAAAACGTTACCATCGGGTAACATAAATCATTTGATAATTTTAACATCTTAAGTATCTTCGATAACTTATACTATTTTCATAAAACTCAACTTTTCCAAATTTCTCTTAAATACAGTTTTCAACCTAATCATTTTGTTTTCTTTAAAATATTAAAAGGTTTTCTAATCTATGGATTTGCAACTAAGTTTTTAAGACTTATTTTGAGGATTTTCAAAAGTAAATTATCAGCTTCAATTTATTATATACTTGTTTTCTACAAACAAAGTTCAACAAAGAGTTTTTCACAAAAATTTCATCGTTAACTCGTTTTTCTTCAAAACGTTTTCCTTCGTGGCATGCCAGATTCGGTCATGGCGTATTGACCGGGTTTGGGGTGTTACAAATTTGTAACACCCCAAACCCGGTCAATACGCCATGACCGAATCTGGCATGCCACGAAGGAAAACGTTTTGAAGAAAAACGAGTTAACGATTAATTTTTTGTGAAAAACTCTTTGTTAAACTTTGTTTGTAGAGAACATGTGTATAATATATTGAAAGCTGATAATTTGCCTTTGAAATCAAAGGAAATAAGTCTTTAAAACATAATTTCAATACCATAGATTAGAAAACTTTTTAATATTTTAAAGAAAACAAAATGATTAGGTTGAAAACTGTATTTAAGAGAAATTTGGAAAAGTTGAGTTTTTGAAAATAGTATAAGTTATCGAAAATACTTAAGATGTTAAAATTATCAAATGAATTATGTTACACGATGGTAACATTTTAAAAACTATCGCATTTTGTAATTTAGAAAACTTTATGCTCAAATTATTATTTCAAACATGTAATTTGTAATCCAAATTTAAAACAAATCCAAAACATATAAATAATCCAAAACATAATTAAACAGGCCTTATTACAAATCCATAAAAATATGAAAAACCAAATTAAAATAAAGTACCCAAATGGTAGTTCATGTAAAACCAAATTTTATTGCATGGCCTCCTCGAGTTCATCCGGCTCCTCATCCGCGAATTTTACGCATCACCTGAAAAAGCAAGGGAGAAGGTGAGTCACCAAGACTCAGTGCATATTCCCTCTCCCGGGTAAATACCACATACTTACACAAATTATAACAAAGCAACATATATGTATAATGCACCAACCTAACCATCTATAACTCCTTTTCTACCCCGTGTGGTACCAAACCACTGGTGGTGCCAAACCACTGGTGTCCAAAGACACAATTGTGATACCAAATCACTGGTGACTGTAGTCACGAATAATCCATCTGTGGGGCCAACCCACGTGTGATACCAAATCACTGGCGTCGATCCCATATCTCAGAAGTGGGGCCAACCCACGGTGGTGTTAACCACAGGGACGAGACGCTATGAGGTGCCAAACCTCTGGTGTCCGAAAACACGAATGTGATACCAAATCACTGGTGGTGCCAAACCACTGGTGGTGCCAAACCACTGGTGACCGAAGTCACAAATCATCAAGTTGTGGGGCCAACCCACGTGTGATACCAAATCACTGGCGTCGATCCCATATCTCAAAAGTGGGGCCAACCCACGGTGGTGTAAAACCACAGGGACAAGACGCTATGAGGTGCCAAACCTCTGGTGTCCGAAGACACAAATGTGATACCAAATCACTGGTGACCGAAGTCACAATCTTCCCCCTCCTCTCATGTTGCCCATACCAATGCAATATATAAACAAATCATGTCAATATACTTTGATATGAATCATATAACAAAATCTCATAAATTGTAGATCATGATTTCAATCCTCATGTATTAACAACATATCGAAACGGACTTACCCGAATCCTCATTAATACCATCATGGTATCATCTCAAAATCTCATCATTTTGGCTTTAACAACACGAATAGTTATTTAACACACATATATACATATATATGAACCAAGTTATAAAGTGTGTAAGATACACACCTTTCACCAACGCAAGAACTATCTTCCAAAGATTTGATCTACCGCACTAGATCACTTTGTCCTACAATCGGCCAATACTAAGATTATTAACAAAGGCCATTCGGCCAAACCACAACACTTTAATCCCAAAAACTTTAGTCTTTTCAAAAGAATGATGAATCGACAAGAATTCTTACTCCTTGACTTACCAACCCTTGATTGCTAGAGATAGCGCTTAAATCGATTGCTTCCGAAATCCCAGTGAGCCTAATTGAATAATCGAATCCTAAAAATGGTTAGAACCTTGCAACAAATGCCCATAGGTTCGACCTTTATCCACAAGAAAATAACATAGAGAGGAGAAAAGAATAGAAGGAAAAACGGCCAAGAATACTTACTTAATAACCAAAACCGATCGAAGAAATCAAATGAAGTCCTACCATTGAATATTCGGTCAAAAATAAATCAAAAGAATATGAGAGTTTCGGCTATATGGTTATGGAAGATGAAAAATATGTGAGTAGAAAAGAGAATTGAAATGAGAGAGAATTCGGTTTAATCACAAGAACAGTTGTGGTGCAGTGGCAGGGGGCGTGTGTTGGTGCTGAAGGTTTGGATTTGGGACAACCAAGGATGTGATAGCGGGTAAGTTCCTTGTTTCGCTTTAGAGATAGCTCATTCTTGTGTTGCTAGTGAAGTGCTTGAAACCTTGGATGCGAACTTAGGAACTGTGCCTAGAAGATAAGATAGTTTTATTAAGATCAGAGCGCGCAGCATAAGCGTAGTGTGATGAGTAGGATTGCACGACTGCTAGTTAGTAAGTAATTTCGAGGACGAAATTTCTTTAAGGAGGGTAGAATTGTAATATCCCGAAATTGGGTCTAGTAGAATTGGACCTTGGGCTTTAGGAAAAATTTGTGTATCATTTTGTTACTTGTGTTAGCTCGGGTATAATTTTTATTGTGGGCTTAGTATGGTTATGTGAAGGTTTGGATTTAGTTATGAAGTTAGAATAATTCTTAGTATTGAATATTTAGTGAAGTGGATTAGGTGAACTTGACACTTAAGTTAATTTAAGTGTTAAATCTAGCACATGAGGAGTTAGTGGCATAGTGGATAAAGAGCTTGAAAGGTTGCTTGAGGGAAGTGGTTCGAGTAGCTTGGAAAGCATATTGAGGATTTTATTTTTGTACATTCTAGCATTGATGGACGGTCAAATCTTATTTATGATAGGTTAGACTCTTAACTTTTGGTAAGTTGAATATTGGTTTATGGAAAGCTTGAAATTGGGGATAAGAATCTTAAGGATATGGTATGATGAGGGGACAAAAGGCTTGGCTTAAGGAAGATGTTTTGGAAACTTTGTCATGGCTTTAGTGCATGTATATGGACGGCATGGGTGTCTAGGGGGGTGGCCGAATGTTGTTAGGTAGCTTGGGGGGATAGTTGGCCAATTTTTCTCTTGTGCATCTTTTTGCATTTTTGTTTTTCCTCTCCAAAAACTCTTTCTTTTGGCCGAATGTGTCTTATGCATTTTGTGCAAATTTTGCTTTGTAATTTAGCCTTCATTTTGTTTGAACCAAATTCTACTTTTTCTTTCTTTCATTTATCCTTTTGAAACCGAAACAACATTGGACTTTTGTGCACTTTTCTTTTAGGAAAAATAGGTGTTGGCCGAACCTTATTTCTCCCATCTCTCTCTTTTATTTTCTTTTTTTTTTTTGATTTTCGATTAACCACATTTTCTTTCTCTCTCTCTTTTGGCCGAACCATTCTCTTCTTCAAACTCTCTCTTTTCTTTCTTCCATTATTGATTAAACCGAATTCTCTCTCATTTCAATTCTCTTTTCTACTCACATATTTTTCTTCTTCCATAACCATATAGCCGAAACTCTCATATTCTTTTGATTTATTTTTGACCGAATATTCAAGGGTAGGACTTCATTTGATTTCTTCGATCGGTTTTGGTTATTAAGTAAGTATTCTTGGCCGATTTTCCTATTATATCTTTTCTCCTCTCTATGTTATTTTCTTGTGGACAAAAGTCGATCCATGGGCATTTGGTGCAAGGTTTTAATCATTCTAGGAACCGATTTCTTTTAGGCTCCTCGGGACGTTGGAAGCAATCAACCTAAGCCTCGTATCGTTGTCAATCGTTTTGGGTAAGTATAGGTAAGACTTGGTTTTACAAGTGAAACTCTTTGGGATTTTGTGGTATGGCCGAATGGCCTTTGTTCATAATCTTAGTATTGGCCGATTGTAGGACAAGGATCTAGTGCGGTAGATCGGATCTTCGGAAGTTAGTATTTGCATTGGTGAAAGGTGTGTATCTTACACACTTTATAACTTGGTTCATATTTGTATATATGTGTGTTAAATAACTTTTCATGTTGTTAAAGCCGAAATGATGAGATTTTGATATGATACCATGATGGTATGAATGAGGATTCGAGTAAGTCCGTTTCGATATGTTGTTAATACATGAGGATTGAAATCATGATCTACAATTTATGAGATTTTGTTATATGATTCATATCAAAGTATATTGACATGATTTGTTTATATATTGCATTGGTATGGGCAACATGAGAGGAGGGGGAAGATTGTGACTTCGGTCACCAGTGATTTGGTATCACATTTGTGTCTTCGGACACCAGAGATTTGGTATCTCCAGTGATTTGGTATCACATTTGTGTCTTCGGACACCAGAGGTTTGGCACCTCATAGTGTCTTGTCCCTGTGGTTTTACACCACCGTGGGTTGGCCCCACTTTTGAGATATGGGATTGACGCCAGTGATTTGGTATCACACATGGGTTGGCCCCACAACTTGATGATTTGTGACTTCGATCACCAGTGGTTTGGCACCACCAGTGGTTTGGCACCACCAGTGATTTGGTATCACATTCGTGTCTTCGGACACCAGAGGTTTGGCACCTCATAGCGTCTCGTCCCTGTGGTTAACACCACCGTGGGTTGGCCCTACTTTTGAGATATGGGATCGACGCCAGTGATTTGGTATCACACGTGGGTTGGCCCCACAGATGGATTATTCGTGACTACGGTCACCAGTGATTTGGTATCACAATTGTGTCTTTGGACACCAGTGGTTTGGCACCACCAGTGGTTTGGTACCACACGGGGTAGAAAAGGAGTTATGGATGGTTAGGTTGGGTGCATTATACATATATGTTGCTTTGTTATAATTTGTGTAAGTATGTGGTATTTACCCGGGAGAGGGAATATGCACTGAGTCTTGGTGACTCACCTTCTCCCTTATCATTTCAGGTGATTCGTGAGATTGCGGATGAGGAGCCGGATGAACTCGAGGAGGCCATGCAATAAATTTCGGTTCTACGTGAACTTTGGTTTGAGAACTTTACTTTATTTAAATTTGGTTTTATATTTTTATGGGTTTGTAATAAGGCCTCTTAAATTATGATTTTGGATTATATTTATGCTTTGGAATTGTTTTAAAATATGGCTTATAAATTTCTTGATTATTATAATATTTGAGCCCAAAGTTTTCTAAACTACACAACGCGATGGTTTTTAAAACGTTACCATCGGGTAACATAAATCATTTGATAATTTTAACAACTTAAGTGTTTTCGATAATTTAAATGATTTTCAAATGTTAAGTTTCTACATTCAAATGCAAATGGTTTTCAAAGTAATAATTTGAGTTTTCTTAAAATGATATAAATGTTTTCTAACCTATGATTTATTCACTTATTTTAAAGTTCTACGTAATTTCAAAGTAAATTATTAGTTTTAACTTATTATACACCTGATTTCTACAAATATAGAATTTCAAAGGGTTTTTCTCAAAATTTTAATCATTGATTCGATTCTTTTCAAAATATTTTCCTCAGTGACGCACCAGATTCGGTCGTGGCGTATTGACCGGGTTTGGGGTGTTACAAATTGGTATCAGAGCTAAGTTCAAAAGCTCGGCTGTTGGCCCGAGGCCCAAAATGATTTAAAGAATGGTTTTTAAAATGTTATTGTTGAAAATTATATGGTTGGAAAGGCATGGCCCCGAGTCTCCGGCATCAATCCGCCCTGGTAAGTACATCAAAACTGTTGATTTTGATGATATGATTATAGTGATGTTGATATGACTATATAGTAGTAGGAACTACTTTAGAGACCCAAAACTATAGGTTTGGTGTACTCGCGAAATCTCTTATTAAAACTTTTCATAAAACTGTGCTTTAAAGAAAGTGGAATATTGATTAATTCATAAAACTTTTAAATCAGATAAGTCGAGACGTTAGACATGAGTATTCGTGGTCGAGGTCGTGTTACTCGTGGACGTGGTCGAGGTAGGATGGCTGTGTCTGAGCCAGTGAGGTCAGGTCAAGGATCCGAGAATGAAGTACCACCAGTCCAACCACCAGCGGTTGGAGTTGAGCATCAGGATCAAACGGGGGATGACGTAGTGTCTCAGGCGATGCTGCGAGTTCTTGAGAGGGTAGCTGGAGTAGGTGGAGGCGCGGGAGCTCGGAAGTCAGTACCTGAGTGACTCCGAGCCAACGGAACCGAGGTATTTCAAGGTGTTTCGGGTGTAGCTCCCAGCTCAGCTGAATATTGGTTAGAGGCAACGGAGCGAATCATGGATGACCTGGATCTGAATACCGAGGAAAAGCTGAAAGGAATTGTATCGCTTCTTCGTGATGAGTCATATCAGTGGTGGCTCACGGTTCGGAATGGTGCTGCGGCGGAAGATCTCACTTGGGACTACTTTAAGGCAGCGTATCTGAAGAAGTATATCGGGTCTAGTTACGTTGATGCGCAGCGTAAGGCATTCCTGAGTTTGGTCCAAGGGAGTAAATCCGTATCAGAATATGAGGCTGAGTTCTTAAGATTGAGCCGGTATGCTGGAGGTATTGTGGCTTCGGAGCACGAGCGATGTGTTCGATTCGAGGATGGTTTGAAGGACGAGCTGAGACTGTTGATTGCTCCACATCAAGAGCGAGAGTTTGCTGCTTTGGTTGAAAAGGCTAAGATAGCCAAAGGAATAAAGGAATCTAGAAGACAGAGTTACAACCGGAATAAGTATAAGAGAGGATATGGATCATCTGGGTCAGCTGGTAGTGCTCAGAAGAGGGTTAGGCAGAGTGGGCCGAATCAGTCTGGGAGGCCTGCTACTGCTAATCAGGGTCCAGCACGGTGTAACCAATGTGGGAAGTTTCATTGGGGTGAATGTTGGACCGGAGGAAAAGGATATTTCGAGTGTGGTTCGCTGGATCATCGTGTGAGAGACTGTCCACATAAGCAAGCCAGGAATCAGTCTGAAGGTCAAGGTCGTGCTCAGTTCAGAAAGGAGGGACCAGCACCGCAGAGAGGTCGTGGTAATGGTAGAGGAGGTAATGGCTCTGGTCGAGGCCGCGGAGCATCTGGCAGAGGTGCAAGCAACACTGAGGCAAGGCAGCCTGGTTTGGTGTATGCAGCGAGACGTCGAGAGGAGGGCGACGCATCGGATGTCATAACCGGTACGTTCTTAATCTTTGGTGTTCCATATACTGCTTTGATAGATGTGGGTTCGACGAACTCGTATGTTGCTAGTAGCATAGTAAAGACCATGAGTTTAGTTTCTGAGACTGTTTCTAGGGGGATGACAGTACTTAGTCCTCTAGGTCACTCTGTAGAAGTAGACAAGCTGTATAGAGACGTACCCCTAGAACTCCAAGGGGTAGTGTTCGTAGCTGATCTGATGGAACTGCCATTTGAGGAGTTCGATCTGATTCTTGGGATGGACTGGTTGGTCAAGTACCAAGCAAGTTTGGATTGCGCTGCTAAGCGCATGGTTTTGAAGACAGCGGATGGCGAAGAGGTGGTCATGATAGGTAATAGGAGAGATTATCTATCCAACGTGGTATCTGCGTTGAAAGCTGTGAAGATGGTCAGGAAGGGCTGTGAGGCATTTGTAGTCCATGTGTGTGCTTTGGAAGCTAAAGAGTCTTCTGTGGGGAATGTTCGAACTGTAAAGGAATATGCTGACTATTTCCTGAAGAACTTCCGGGACTGCCTCCGGATCGTGAAGTCGAATTCGGTATAGATCTGTTACACGGAACGGCGCCAGTGTCTATAGCTCCGTATAGGATGGCACCGAAGGAATTGATGGAATTGAAGGCTCGGATTCTGGAGTTGTTGGATCGAGGTTTCATTCGACCAAGTGTTTCGCCTTGGGGAGCGCCGGTACTTTTTGTCAAGAAGAAGGATGGTACGATGCGGATGTGTATTGATTACCGCCAGTTGAATAAGCTGACGATCAAAAACAAGTATCCTTTGCCAAGGATAGATGACTTGTTTGACCAGCTTAAAGGGGTAGCGGTTTTCTCCAATATTGATTTAAGGTCTGGATATCATCAGCTAAAGGTGGAAGAGGCTGATATCCATAAGACGGCATTTCGTACTCGATATGGACACTACGAGTTTCTGGTGATGCCGTTTGGATTGACTAACGCGCCGGAAGCATTCATGGACATGATGAATCGGGTTTTTCAGCAGTTTTTGGATCAGTTTGTTGTGGTATTTATAGACGATATTTTGGTATACTCAAAGTCAGAGGAGGAGCATGATGCGCATTTGCGAGTAGTGTTGCAGATTCTAAGGGAAAAGCAGCTGTATGCCAAGTTTAGTAAGTGCGAGTTCTGGCTTAGAGAGGTGACTTTCTTGGGTCACGTTGTATCAGCCGAGGGGATTAGAGTGGATTCTCGGAAGATTGAGGCAGTGTTGGATTGGAAGCCACCTAAGTCAGTGGCTGAGATTCGGAGTTTCCTAGGATTGGCGGGATATTACCGAAGATTTGTGGAAGGATTTTCTTTGATCGCCGCACCGATGACTAAGTTGTTGAGGAAAGGAGTTCCATTTGTGTGGACCGAGAAGCAGCAAGAAAGTTTCGATAAGTTGAAGAAGATTCTGACTGAAGCTCCGGTTTTGATTCAACTTGAGGCAGGCAAGGAATTCACGGTTTACTGTGATGCATCACATACTGGTTTGGGATGTGTGTTGATGCAGGAAGGGAAAGTAGTGGCTTATGCATCTCGGCAGTTGAGATCGCATGAGGCTAATTATCTGACGCATGACTTGGAATTAACTGCTGTGGTTTTCGCTTTTAAGATTTGGAGACACTATTTGTACGGAGAGAAGTCGATAGTCTACACGGATCACAAGAGTCTTAAGTATCTTTTGACTCAGAAGGATTTAAACTTGAGGCAGCGTAGATGGATTGAGTTGTTGAAGGACTACGACTGTTCAATTGAGTATCATCCCGGCAAGGCTAACGTGGTGGCAGACACGTTGAGCCGTAAGGTTGTGTCTGATTTAAGATCGATGTTTGCTCGTCTTAGCTTGTATGACGATGGGAGTCTTTTGGTGGAATTGCAAGTCAAACCGATTTGGTTAGATCAGATCAAGGAGAAACAGTTAGAGGATGATGGTTTGAATGATCGGAGGTTGCGGGTTCAGAATGGTGGATTAGAGGATTTTAGTTTGTCCAGCTATGGAGTATTGTGTTTTAAAGGGAGAGCTTGTATGCCGAAGGATGTAGAGTTGAGGCAAAAGATTCTTCAGGACGCACATAGCAGCCCATATGCTATGCATCCTGGAGGTAGCAAGATGTATCGAGATTTGAGAGAGCAGTTTTGGTGGCCAGGTCTGAAGCGGGAGGTGACTGAGTTCGTGGGTAAATGTCTGACGTGTCAGCAGGTCAAGGCTAAACATCAGTTGCCATCTGGGTTACTTCAGCCGGTGAAGATTCCACGGTGGAAGTGGGAGAGGATCACAATGGATTTTATTAGTGGATTACCTCTTACACCTAGTAAGAAGGACTCAGTTTGGGTGATTGTGGATCGTTTGACTAAGTCAGCTCATTTCATTCCGGTAAGGATGGATTACTCGCTTCAAAGATTAGCTAAGTTGTATGTGGCAGAGATAGTGAGGTTGCACGGTGTGCCAGTGCCGATCATCTCAGACAGAGATCCCAGATTTACGTCGAGGTTTTGGACAGCGTTACATCAGGCCTTGGGTACGCGGTTGGATTTCAGTATCGCATTTCATCCACAGTCTGACGGGCAGTCGGAAAGAGTTATTCAGATTTTAGAGGATATGTTGAGAGGATGTGTTTTGGACTTCAGAGGTAGCTGGGAAGAGTTTCTACCGTTAGCTGAGTTCGCATACAACAATAGTTATCAGGCAAGCATTAAGATGGCACCATATGAGGCGTTGTATGGTAGGAGGTGTCGCACACCTACTTGTTGGACAGAGTTGGGTGAGCGTCAGATGTTAGGACCAGAGTTGGTTGCTGAAACTGAGGATAAAGTGAAGTTGATTCAGGCTCGTTTAAAGGAAGCTTCGGATAGGCAGAAGTCTTATGCCGATCTCAAGCGGAGGGATATTGAGTTTGCCGTGGGTGACAAAGTTTTCCTGAAGGTCTCGCCATGGAAAAAAGTGTTAAGATTTAGGAGAAAAGGCAAGTTAAGTCCAAGGTTCATTAGACCGTTTAAGGTGTTGAGACGAGTGGGACCAGTAGCTTATCAGCTTGAGTTGCCAGCGGAACTGAGTCAGATTCATGATGTGTTTCATGTCTCAATGCTTAGACGCTATCGTTCTGATCCATCGCATATCGTGGCAGTAGAGGAAGTAGAGGTGAATCCAGATTTGACGGTGGAGGAGGAACCTGTGCAGATTTTAGATCGAGACGTGAAAGTTTTGCGCAAGAAGTCAGTTCCTTTAGTGAAGGTTTTATGGCGGAATCATGGCGTGGAAGAAGCTACGTGGGAACCGGAGGATGCGATGAGGCAGCAGTATCCTCAACTCTTTTGATCAGGTAATTTCGAGGATGAAATTTTCTTAAGGGGTAGAATTGTAACATCCTGAAATTTGAGTATTATTTGTGTTGGCTCAGGTATGAACTTTGTGTGTTAGTATAGTCTTGTGAAGGCTTGATTTTATTTAGGAAGCTAGAATAAATTTTAGTATGGTTCATTTAATGAAGTGAATTAGGTGAGCTTGTCACTTGAGTTAATTTAAGTGTTCAATTAAAGCATAAGAGGAGTAAGTGGCAAGTTGGTTAAGGAGCTTGAAAGGTGGCTTAAGGTTAGAGGTTCGAGTAACATGATTAGCATTTTGAAGACTTTATTTTTGTGTTCTAGCATTGATGGTCGATCAAACCTTATTCATGATAGGTTGGACTATTTATTTTGGTAAGTTGAATATATGTTTAAGGAAAGCTTGATATTGGGGATAAGATTCTTAAGGTTAAGGAAGGTTGGGGAGACATAAGGTTAGACTTTAGGATGATGTTTTGGAAAGTATTCCTAGGCCTTTAGTGATTGAATGTGGACGGCATGTGTGGCAAGGGGGGATGGCCGAATGTGATAGGTAGCTTGGGGGGGAATAGTTGGCCAATTTTTGTCATTTGAACATCTTTTTGCAATTGTTTTTCCTCTCCAAAAATTTCCCTCCTTGGCCGAATGTGTCTTGCGCATTTTGGTGCATTTTTGCTTTTGATTTTAACCTCATTTTGTTGAACCAAATCATACCATTTTTCTTTCTTTCATTTGCTCTTTTGAAACCGAAACTACAATCTAACTTTGTGCATTTTTGTGCACTTTCTTTTTGGCAAAGAAGTGTTTGGCCGAATCTCTCCCACATCTTACTCTTTTTCTTTCTTTCAATATTGTTCAAATCACATTTCCCTTTACACTCTCTTGGCCGAATCATTCTTCATCTCAAATCCCATTTCTTTTTCATTTACTCAAAGTTAAAACATCCATTTACATACTATTTCTTCTTCTCTTTTTACTTCACCATAGCCGAACCTTCTTCCTCTCTTTTAGTCTTTGTTTTGGCCGAATATTCAAGGGTAGATTATCTTTGATTTTTCTTCAATCGATTTTGGAAAAGGGTAAGTGTTCATGGCCGATTTTCTTTCAATTCTTTTCTCTTTTCCAAGTTATTTCCTTGTGGACAAAAGCAGAATCTTTGGGCTTTGGGTTGCAAGGTTCTAACCATTTTTAGGATTCGATTATTCAATTAGGCTCATTGGGATTTCGGAAGCAATCAATTTAAGCCATTCCTTTAGCAAATCGAAGTTGGTAAGTCAAGTGGTAAGGATTCTATATTCTTAAAGTTGGTTGAGGAAGTCTAAGGTTATTTGGATTAAGATATGTTGTTGGCCGAATGGTCTTCATTAAATATTGTGATTTGGACGATTGTAGGACAAGGATCTAGTGCGGTAGATCGGATTTTTGGAAGTTAGTTCTTACGTTGGTGAAAGGTGTGTAACTTACACACTTTATAACTTAGTTTATATATGTATTTATGTGTGTTATAACTAATCATATTATGAAAGTGGGAAAACGATGAGATTTGGTTATGATACCGTGATGGTATGAATGAGGATTCGGGTAAGTCCGTTTCGATATGTTGTTAATACATGAGGATTGAAATCATGATCTACGATTTATGAGATTTTGTTAAATGATTCATATCAAAGTATATCGACATGATTTGTTTATATATTGCATTGGTATGGGCAACATGAGAGGAGGGGGAAGATTGTGACTTCGGTCACCAGTGATTTGGTATCACATTTGTGTCTTCGGACACCAGAGATTTGGTATCTCCAGTGATTTGGTATCACATTTGTGTCTTCGGACACCAGAGGTTTGGCACCTCATAGCGTCTCGTCCCTGTGGTTAACACCACCGTGGGTTGGCCCCACTTTTGAGATATGGGATCGACGCCAGTGATTTGGTATCACACTTGGGTTGGCCCCACAACTTGATGATTTGTGACTTCGATCACCAGTGGTTTGGCACCACCAGTGGTATGGCACCACCAGTGATTTGGTATCACATTCGTGTCTTCGGACACCAGAGGTTTGGCACCTCATAGCGACTCGTCCCTGTGGTTAATACCACCGTGGGTTGGCCCCACTTTTGAGATATGAGATTGTCGCCAGTGATTTGGTATCACACGTGGGTTGGCCCCACAGATGGATTATTCGTGACTTCGGTCACCAGTGATTTGGTATCACATTTGTGTCTTTGGACACCAGTGGTTTGGCACCACCAGTGGTTTGGTACCACACGGGGTAGAAAAGGAGTTATGGATGGTTAGGATGGGTGCATTATACATATATGTTGCTTTGTTATAATTTGTGTAAGTATGTGGTAATTACCCGGGAGAGGGAATATGCACTGAGTCTTGGTGACTCACCTTCTCCCTTATCATTTCAGGTGATTCGTGAGATTGCGGATGAGGAGTCGGATGAACTCGAGGAGGCCATGCAATAAATTTCGGTTCTACGTGAACTTTGGTTTGAGAACTTTACTTTATTTAAATTTGGTTTTATATTTTTATGGGTTTGTAATAAGGCCTCTTAAATTATGATTTTGGATTATATTTATGCTTTGGAATTGTTTTAAAATATGGCTTATAAATTTCTTGATTATTATAATATTTGAGCCCAAAGTTTTCTAAACTACACAACGCGATGGTTTTTAAAACGTTACCATCGGGTAACATAAATCATTTGATAATTTTAACAACTTAAGTGTTCTCGATAATTTAAATGATTTTCAAATGTTATGTTTCTACATTCAAATGCAAATGGTTTTCAAAGTAATAATTCGAGTTTTCTTAAAATGATATAAATGTTTTCTAACCTATGATTTATTCACTTATTTTAAAGTTTTACGTAATTTCAAAGTAAATTATTAGTTTTAACTTATTATACACCTGATTTCTACAAATATAGAATTTCAAAGGGTTTTTCATAAAATTTTAATCATTGATTCGATTCTTTTCAAAATATTTTCCTCAGTGACGAACCAGATTCGGTCGTGGCGTATTGACTGGCTTCTTATCAACCGTTACCAATTTGTAACACCCCATAATCATATCGGAATCGAACACATTTCATATTATGCATATAGCATTATTAAAGATGCAAATATCATGCCTTGTACATTATCCCAAAAATCATAATCAAATATCGAATATGTTTCATATTAAAATCATACATAGTACGAAGGAATAACGTACCTCAATTCACCGTACCATTGAATGGTTCCCGAAGCCATAATCATTTATATTTCTTTAGAAACACATTTTTATCAATAAAGCTATTAATCTATTAGAAGTTTAGTATAAGTTACACACCTGATAATAGTGATAACTAAACTTTCCCGTTCGTCGATACCCTCGGAATCTCGAACAACATCTATACCTGATTTCTCTCCGATTGATGGTTCATAACCCGATAATGGATCACGAACAAACAATGGCTCGGGGGTACGAACGACTTCAAATAAACGATTATCGTCGGCAGAGGGTCCACATCCCGGTGGAAAGTCTCGAACTCCGGATACAGCCCTTCGCTTGAAATTTGAGGGTATTGCGGAACCACCCCTCTTCCAAACACTATGAACTGCTCTTTTCGAACCCATACTTGATTGCCCCAAAAAATCTAACGTTCACGGAATGAAGATAATAATCGAGCGATAGAATCCCCTAAAACGAAATTGATTAGTAGACCATCTAAAATGATATAACAAGCATAAAGATCCTTACCTTAACACTTCGATTCAATTCCGATAATCGTCACTTACCTAAGGAGTTGTCAAAATCCTTGAATAATAATATCCTTTTCCACACGATCTTAGAATGGCTATAGTCGACTATCAATAAAGAAATAATCAACACTCCACTATACCACTACCAAAATAAAAAGTTCTGTTTGAAAGAGAAGAGATAAAGAAAATTCGGTCAAAAAGATCCTCACAAGACAAAACTATTACGGGAAAGTGATAGAGTGAGACACAAATAGGATTCGACTAGAGCAAATAATGGAAGAAAAGAAAAGAGAAATGAGAGAAGGAAAATTCGGCCAAAGGAAATTAAAATAAGAATTGTGGATTATTGAACAATATGAAAAAGAATGAAAAAGAGAGATGAGAACTAGAGAGGTTGTTTTCGGTTACAAAGGAATAAGAGATGAGAGGGAGGTTTCAAAGAAGATTCGGCCAAAAGCCTAAGAGGGAAGAAAAATCAACAACACCTAATGGACATTCGGCTATGGCTCACTATGATGCACTAGAGAAAAGTTGGTAAAGTTCTAAAAGAATAGGTTTTTGGTTAAGACACAAAACAAAGAAAGAAAGCCAAAACTAAAACAAAATTGAACCTAAATGCCAAGAACATATTCGGCTAAAGAGGAGAGCTTTGGGGAGGAAAAGAAAAATGCCAAAGATGCACAAAAATGCTAAAATGACCAACCAATTCCCCCCCAAACTACCTATCAAAATTCGGCCACCCCCTAGCCTTACATGCCATCCACATACATGATCTCCCAAGTCAAAACTTACCACTCAATTCTTACCATAGCAAGACACCCCACATCATGCCTTATTTTCTCCCATTAGCCTTAAAATCTTTGATTTCTTTCCCAAACATCAAACTTACCTTAAGCAAATATTCTACTTGCCAAAAGTTGAAAGTCCAACCTATCATAAATTTGAATTGACCGTCCATTAATGCTAGGATGCACAAAATATAAAATTCTCAAAATGCCTTCCATGTTACTCGAACCACTTCCCTCAAGCAACTTTCGAAGCTCCTTATCCACCTTGCCACTAATTCCTCTTGTGCTTTAATTTAACACTTAAATTAACTTAAGTGTCAAGCTCACCTAATCCACTTCATTAAATAAACCATACTAGAATTATTCTAGCTTCCTAAACAAAATCAAACCTTCACAAGACTATGCTAACACACAAACAATACTACCTAAGCTAACACAAGTAATAAAAATAATACTCAAATTTTTCCTAAAGCCCAAGGTCCAATTATCCCAATCCTACTAGGCCCAATTTCAGGATGTTACATTACAACTGAGCTGTCAGTAATATAGGCTTACAGCCTTTTAGTACACTTTCTCCGAATAACAACCCCCAGCCTAAAGCAATGCAACATACAATGGATGACATGCTATTATGCAATTTCAGTACATATATTCAGTTCAGTTATTAACATGCCCAGTACAGATTTCATTCAGTCAATTTCACAAATTTAGAGGTCTAAGTAGCACTTACCGACCCTACAGTAGGTTCACAGTCGACTTGGGTGACCCGTGCAACCCTAAAAACATTTCGGTAAAAATGGGCCCACATGTCCATGTGACCTACCCGTATGGGCCCACATGCCCGTGTGGCCCACCTAGCCCAAATTGGCCTTTCTCGTATGATCCATTTTTTAATGTAACCCGTGCTAGCTCAATACTCATATATGTTTTCACCATTTACTTATATGTTCATTCAAAGTTGTCTACTTGAGTCATTATCACTAAATTATTTATATCTTGAGCTACAAAATTCCAAATTAAGATCCTCTTGATGTTTTTGAAACTAGACTCAAATACATTTCTACCATAAAATTTTCAGAATTTATAGTTCATCAAATAAGTACAGTAAAATCTTTAAAATTATCCCTATTCTGTTGTTTGACAGCTTCGACCTTTCCTTACTAACAATTATTTATCTCTTAGTACGGAATTTAGGTGATGTTTTTGTTTATTTCTCTTGAAAATATACTCATTAAAAATTTAAAAATGTAAATTTAAGCCCCTAATTATTTTTAACAATTTTTATGATTTTCCAAAGCCAGAACAGGGGAACCCGAAATCATTCTGACCTTGTCTCATAAAATTTATTATAACTCATGATTTACAATTCCATTGCTTACACTGTTTCTTCCATGAAAGACTAGACTCAATAAAATTTAATTTCATATTTTACTCAACCTCTAACTCAATTTACACTATTTTTGATGATTTTTCAAATTTAGACTACTACTGCTATCTAAAACTATTTTAGTGCAAAATGTTGATTTTCTAGTTTTTAACACTCTTATTTCCTTTCTCTACAAGTTTTCGCATCATTTTCTCTTATTTCTCTTATTTCTCGATAGCACGCAATTTCAGCTTTTTGTTGAACCCCATTTTCTGCGTTTCAGGTACACACCTGGTACCGTTTTGATGCCTAATCACTCCCGAGCACTTCAAGGCCTAAAATCAAGATACTCAACATCAATTTAACTGATTTACAAGTGAATTGACAACCAAAAACGAACAGAAACCCAACTTACCACAAACGATAAACCTCCGTTTAACTATTGTTAAGACGAGAACACTAAATTCACCAGTCTGAGCCTCCCCCTACACCCAAATCGCAGAGAAAAAACATTACCACTTCAATCGCTATGAGATTCATGACAGAAACGAAGAGAAACACTTACCGAAACTAAGCGAGCACTAACCACATGCGAAAATAAAGGAAAATAAATGGATTAGGGAAAAATCAAGAAGAAGAAAAAGAAGAGAAAGATGGAAAAACTCAGAGAATTTTGGCAAGGGGAGAGGGAAAAGAATAGACGGCAGAATTTTTCTATTTTGGAAAAGGGAGCCAAAATTCGGTTATTGGAAAAAATAAAATAAAATCCCGAAAACCCCCAAAATCCCTTTATCTTCTCCCGAAATTCCCACTTCACATCCACTACTCAGAATCCCCCTATTACACAACTCTATCCTGAAATCTGAGCAAAAAAATAATACCTTTGCCTGCACAAAGATTCGAACACAAGACCTCCACCATAATAACACACCACTTAACCACCAGACTAGGAGGCCCATTCTGATGTAATTTACCCAACATTTAAACTTCAGCCCTTTGCATAAGGTTAAGGCTTTATTTATAAAAATACCAAAAGTTGTCCATGTAAGGCTTGAACTTGGGACCTCTCACACACACCCAAAACACATAACCACTGAAGCAAATAGATATTGTGTGTCACACATACACGAAATCAAAAATTAAAATTTTGGGGGCGTTACAATTACTCCAAATTATTTTTAAAACAAGTAGTAATATGAAGAATCATTTTTCTAATCTAATAGATAAAAAGATCAAATTAGTAAAGCTAGTTAAGCTTTTCAACTACATAACCTGAAGCGCAACTAATCATTTATGACTAAAATATCACAACCATATAAAGTATGTATAAAAATATAAAATTAAAAGTAATTATTCAAATAATATTAGTCTCGTATGCAATTTAAAAAGTCAGAACATTTTACATGAACAGTATGATACTTAGTTCATAGCACATTTACATATCTATTGTTATTTCCATAGTTCCCTAGCATATTCACCTTACAAAATATCATTACATATCACCTATCATCAACAAACTAAAGCCAAAACACAACAAAAATTTAGGAGAATATCCTTAAAATATCATATCACTAATTTCCCTCAATTAGCAATCCCTTCACCCATATCTCCTTCTGTTCAATTGGGGTAGTGAAAAAGAATAAGCATAGTTGTTGAATTTTAAGAATCTTCCTTGATGCAACAAGTTTTTCAATTTGGATAGTCTTGATATTTTCATCAACTCATCCCAAAACTGCATAGACTTCTGAGCAATAAAGTGCTATGTCCTTAAACTATTTGTCAATTTATTTGTGGCTTTAACTATTTTGCTTCCCAACACCTCAATAATTCCTAAAAAAAGCAGCCTTATCGATAGAATCTGAGCCCATCTTACTCTTTCCAACTTTTTCAACCCTTCTAATTTGGCCTTTACTAATAGATGGAGGACGTTGACTGGCCAATGTGTCCAAGATCTATTGATAAGCCAACATTCCCAGTACCAATCATGTCAGATTCTCCCACACTTGTACCATTTGCATTGTTCTTTATTTCACCATTATCATCTTCATCATCTTCTAACTCTTCAATAATGCCAACTACTATTTGAGGATCCTTTCCAATGGCATGTCCTTTACCATATATCATACTGAAATCTTCAAAATATGGTAGTGTCTTATTTTTAAATAGGGTTGCATTTTTATAACTTTGCATACATATTCATATAAAAAATTATTAAACGGGTTCAAATATAATCTAAAGTACAAGTAGATACCCTTGTTTAAAGTTACAATCAACATTGTGGATACCTATATGGTACAATTCAAGAAGGCACTATACCAAAATTCTATCATCTTCATCTTCTACTGTATCATAATAAACTTGCTACTTGAACACTCACCTTCAGAGTTTACCTCTCGACCTGTCATTATATTTATATATGCCAACTTTTATTAGCATAACGTATCATAATTTTTTTTATCAAAACTAGTATAGCTAAAATGAAAAAGATAGAAATATAAAGATATCTCATACAAATAAATGCACACATTACATGAAAATAAAAATAAATATTTTAAAAAATATAGTTTGAGCATAGACAACTAAACTTAGTTCACGTATAAAAAAAATCCTTAGTTTTCCATTTATTGAATATTCATAACACCAAATTCAACTCATTTTTCCATTACCTCACCTCCTTAATGTAACACCCCTAACCCGTATCCGTCGCCAGAACAAGGTTTCAGAGCATTATAGAAACTTTCAAAACATTTTCAGATAATTCATGTAAATTACTATTCATTTTCTGGAATCAATCATAACGTCCCTTAAATGGACACTCGAGGCCCAATACAAGCATTAGAATCGAAGCGGGACTAAATCGGGGACTCATAAAATTTTTCTCAAAATTTCAAAATTTTGCTTATAAATAATGCCCACACGCTCGTGTGGTCTGGGGACACGCCCGTGTGGTCAGGCTGTGTGGCTACACACGCCTGTGTCCCTAACTTGTGTAACTCTCTAACTTGCAAAGCATGAAGAAATTAAAGTTACACGGCCGAGTCACACGCCCATGTGCTAGGCCGTGTGGCAAATTTTATTTTCAAAATTTAGGTGCAGTTTTCACACGGCCATGTAACACGACAGTGTCAAGGCCGTGTCAACCACATGGTTGAGACACAAGCCCGTGTCTCTACCCGTGTGGTCAATTCTGAGCATTCTGTTTCTCATTTTTAAGATGCAGGGGACACATGGCCTAACCACACGCCCATGTACCCAGCCGTGTGTCACACACAGTCTAGACACACGACCATGTGTTTACCCGTATGGAAAAATAAAACCATTCCTAGCTTCATTTCTCACCCAAAATCATACCAAATTCCTGCACAATAACTTACATCCATAAACTAACCATTTCTAGCATTCAAATTATGCAATTTCTATCATTCATCATGGCATACCATTACATACAAACATGTTTTTTTATCTTATCTTTTATAAGCATACTCATTTAACCTTTCTCAATCAATCTATGATAAGCACTTATGTTAACTCCATAAAATAAACTAAATTACATATAAACATGTACCAAAACATAATCATCACTAGCCATTCTAATGGCTACGTTACAATAATCATTTACATCTACATGCCAATATGACCAATATAACCTATACATGCCATTATAACCTTAATTGATTTACCATACTGTACTGACATGGGCCGATGGATAATGTGAGTGATCTCCGCCAAGCGTCCAATCCAACGAGCTTTCAATTTACTATAAATAGGGGAAATTAAATAGGGTAAGCATAAAATGCTTAATAAGTCCATATAACAAGGTATTTAGCTTACCGTTTAGTCTATTTCAAGACAACCCTATAAGGCATATTCAATCAATTTAATCTCAAGCCTTACACATATCCTCATTGCCCTTGTTAGTCATATATTCCATAATAACATCAAAACATATTTGGACTCATCAACCAAAAAGTTTCCATGCACATCAGCTTTCCACAACATGTATTCATTTAACATATATATATGTCATCTCATCATATTACAAGTATAATTTGATAATAGCTCATCTTGAATTCTTATTATTTCATATCAAAAATTTACTCATATCATTCAAAATATCAATGTCACACGAGTAGTAGTCCACTCAAGGTGTATAAGTCTACATTCAAGGATGAACAAATTTATCAAATGAATTTCTATAATAGCCCGTTTTTAGTCAAATCAGAACAGTAGTTTTGGGACCACAAATCTAAAGTTGAAATAATTATTTTATAATTATTTTAATGTTCGTGGCATGATAATATGTTTGTGTGAAATTTTCGTTAAGAAATTTTGTCATTTAGATGGTTAATTTGATAAAAAGGACTAAATCGCATATGGTGTAAAAGTGGAGTTCCATTAGCTAAAGGTATTCAATAGCTATCGAATCTTAATTTAGAGTTCCTTATGTTTTAATTTGACCATTTTACACATGAGTGGACATATTTGGACATTAAATGAATGTTTTAAATGGTTTTTCATTAAGGTTATTATTGTAATTTAGTAAATAAAGTAATAAAACAAAAGAAATAAAATATGGTTATCATCCTTTTCCATGAACCACCACCGAATGTTGAGTGTAAAACACCATGGAAGAGACTTGAAGGTTCGGCTATGTATTACCTCTGTATGGTATGGTTTTTTATCTCGGTTTTTAATAATTTCTTTGTTTTTGTGATCGTTGCAACTAGTACTAGCTAGCCCAGGGACTATTTTGCAAAATTGTTAAAGATTTTGAATGATTCCATTGATGAATACATGTGTATTTTGAATTTTATTGATAGATTATGAATGATTGTTGATAGATATACAAGTTTTATAAAGTGATTTTTAGTGAAAATACAAAATAGGGATTAAATTGAGAAATGTTGAAACTTTGTAGTTAAAATGTGAAATAAATGAAAAATATGGGCTACTAGGGGCATAATAGTAATTCAGCCAAGCATGGGTATTTAGAAATTTGTATGAATTTGATATTTTGTGTAATAAGGACTAAATTGTAAAAATGTGAAAGTTTAGGGGCAAATGTGTAAAATAGCCCTAATGTGTGTTTTGGATTAAATTGAATAAAGAAATGATTAAATAAGTTAATTTTTAATATATTTAGTTCAAGAAAGGAGAAATACAGACTTAGATCGGGGAAAGAATGAAGTTATGAAATACTTGACTGGATTCGTCGTTTTAGCAACCGAGGTAAGTTCGTATGATATAATTTCATTTCAAATGTATTCTATATGCTTTGATATAGAATAGATTGTGATTACGTGTCTATAGACAAGTTTGCAAATGATTCGACGATGATTCAACAGTTGAAATCCCGGCTGAACCTTAAGAATAGTTTAGGATACTAGTGACTTGTCATTAGGTGATACAGTGAGTTAGCTTCGGGCCATGATATAGCACTTGGTGTGCAAGATAAACCAATTTGGCTTCAGGCCATGATATAGCACTTGGTGTGCAAGATAAACTAATTTGGCTTTGGGCCATGATATTAGTATTTCGGATAAGTTATCTTGATTTAGCTTTGGGCCATGGTATAGGTACTTATTGTGTGAAACCCTCGAGTATCCAACTTTTATTACGAATGGTTCAACCGGTAAATGAAAGATAAGAAGGTATATGAGATTGGTACGAGATGGTACAGGTATGTGTATAAATCATTTTAGCTTTGAATGGGGGAAATAATGACGAATGTATATGGTTTTGTGAATGAGCACTTGAAAGGTTTGATAGTTAAGGAAAGTTGCATATTGTCATATTGAAAATAATGAATCATGTTTAAGTGATTGCATTAAGTTGATCTCATACGAGCTTACTAAGATTTATAGCTTTGTTTACTTTTCGTGTTTTATAGTGATATCAAAGCTAGCTCGGATTCGGGGATCATCGTAGATCGCTTCACACTATCTACCTATATCTTGGTATCTATGAACTTTGGTAATTTGAGTATATGGCATGTATAGGGACTTTGATTCATTTTGGTTATATTTGGAAAAGACTTTGGCCAAATGAATTGGCTTGTAAATGTTTGTGTTTGGTATGTATATATAGCCATGTGTGATGGATCATTATGGTTTGTTTGGTATATTTGAATCATGTGCATGTATATATATGCTTATGTCTTGTGTATATTGAGTTGGTTGAGATGATTTATGATAATAGGTACTATGAATGGTAAATTGATGACTTGTGGAATTGGTAACATGCTTGTGAAATGGTACAAAATGATGTATGATTTGTAAAGGTTTAACTAGTTGATTTGGTGTATATGTTTTAGTATGTTTTAATTGAGAAAAACATAAGTTATAAGCATGTTAGTTATTGATATTGGATTTGAAATGAATTAGCCTTAATTGTGGCTAAATTGGATGTTTATTTATGCTTTGAATTGGTGTCAATTTGGTTGTATAGGTCTATACAAATTTGGGTGGCAAATTGGCTTGGTAAATAGCCTATTTTTGTCCACACAGGCAGAGACACGGGTGTGTGTCTCAGCCGTGTGTGACACACGGTCATGTTACACGGCCGTGTGTCCCCTAGTCTTGAAATTGAAATGAAGTCAATATGCTCCACACAGTCTCACACACGAACGTGTGATCAGCTGTGTGGGACAAGTCAGTGTACCCCCTAATTTGCACAAGGCCTAGCACACGGGCATGTGATTTCGCCATTGATCGTTAGATTTTAGAGTTTTAAATTTGTATGAATGAGAATGATTGAACCTGGAAACTAACTCTGACAACAATTGAGGCAAGTGCACCTATCGAACAGTGGTATAGCTTAGGCAAGACCGGATTGTCGAACCCAAAGGAACTAAAAGTACTAATACTAACCTTCTTTTTATTATTTAGCCTAAAATAAGTGAAGTTGTTATCTAATCTAAATAACTAACTACTAAGCTAAAGACTCAAGACAAAAAGAACGAATTAGGGAAACACTATTAGGAAAACTCAGTTGATTCAGACGATACCCTTAGAAAGAATCCACCTAGACTTCACTTGTTATCTAACACTGAACCAGACGATTTATTCACTTGACTTGATCCGTAAGATTCCTTAATTTATATTAAACCCTCTCTCGAGGCGAATAACGTCTAACCCTAGGTTGATTAATTGAAATCTCTTTCTAATTAAAACCCTTAGAATCGCATTAGCTCAATCTATGGACTCTCATATTTGGTTTCACCCTAATCCGGCAAAATCTCGTCACCCTATCTCTAGGCGTGCGATCAACTTCGCTTAATTATGCTAAATCTACTCTTAAGCAAGGACTTTTGCTCCTCCACCTAAGCACATTCAACTTGAATCAATATCCCAGAAATATTAACACAAGAATTAAGCACACATAATTAAGAACAAATCAAGTATTTATCATATAGTTTAGAAAACAATAACAAGATCTGTCTTAGGTTTCATCCCCTTCAGGTATTTGAAGGGTTTAGTTCATAACAAATAAAGAAAGCATCTCAGAAGAAAAGATAAAACAAAACATAAGAAATCCTTAAAATCCCCTGAAGGAATTGAAGGAGAAATCCGCCATCTTGAGTAGAATTCCGGCTTCTTGAGATGGATCAACTGGCTATCTTCGAGTGATTCCCACCAATCTGACCTTTTCGGCTTGGATCCTTGGCCTAGCTCACCACCCCTTTTTCAGGTTACACTTAAGGGGTTTATATAGGTTTTTGAAATAGGTTTCTTTGCCCCTAAGCATCTTTTTTCGAGTAGAATTCTTCTTTCTGACGACAGGGACACGGCCATGGCACACGCCCGTGTGAATCATCTTAAGGCCGTGTTCGAACCTGATGAATGGGGCACGGCCGTGTAAATCGTGAGTAGGCCCTATTCTAATAGATAAATGAGGCACGGCCGTGTAGTCTTGGGCCCCGGCCGTGTGGATTTTGTGATATGGCTCATTTACTCTATTTTGGGCCCGTTTTACGTTCTTTTCATCCTCGGGTGATTTCCTGAGTATAAGACATGAAAAGAAAGGATTAAAAGCACCTTTTTACATGAATCAAGGAATAGATCATCCGAAAATATGCTAAATGTGGGATTAAAATATGTTACTTTTACTGTTTATCACATACCCCCACACTTAAGCTTTTGCTTGTCCTCAAGCAAAATTCTCAACTCATAATTAAAACGAACTTTCCATGATTCATAATTCCTATCAACAATGTCTCATCATAATTCATAGATAATTTGTACATGGATGATCTGTAACAGCCCCAAAACCGGCCCATTCGTTACGACCGAATCTGGTTATGTCAATGGGAAAGTCGGTTGAAAAATCTTTGTTAACTTAAAATAAAACATCGTAGTTTGCTGAATTTTGGAAAACATATCTTTTGAGTAAAACTTTGCTATTAACTCATTCATTTATAAAACTTCAGTTTATAATATCCAATTTGAATAAATAGGTTGCAAACCATAAATCATTTTCATTTAGCAATTTAAATTAAATTAAACCATAGTTAAGAATAATACCAAAATAATAAAATGGCCTTTATTACAACCCAATACTTAAAATAAAATAAGTGCATCAAAATCAAGCATAACATAATTAAACATCATCTTCGGCATGGGCCACCTTGTCCTCTCCGATCCCGGTCCAGCTTTTTGCAGTACCTGAAACAGTTAAAGGAAAAAGGTGAGTCACCAAGACTCAGTGTGCTACCCTTTTTCCCGGATTAGCAAAATATCACATACAAACATAATCATGATCATCATGCATCCCAATCATATGCACCCAATCCTAACCGTCCATACACCTTTTCTACCCCGTGTGGTACCAAACCACTGGTGGTGCCAAACCACTGGTGACATATAGTCACAGATGTGATGCCAAATCACTGGAAGTGCCAAACCTCTGGTGTCCGAAGACACGAAGTGTGTTACCAAAACACTGGTGACCGAAGTCACAAATCAATCGATGGGGCCAACCCATCGTGTGATACCAAATCACTGGCAGACGATCCCGTGTCTCAAAAGTGGGGCCAACCCACGGTGGTGTTAACCACAGGGATAAGTCGCTATGAGGTGCCAAACCTCTGGAGGTACCAAACCTCTGGTGACCGTAGCCACAGTGTGTTACCAAAACACTGGTGCCCGTCGACACAATATCGCTGCCCCCTCCACTCAGTCAATCCCACATCAGTCACATAAATATATGTTACATGCCATTATATGTATAAATCAGTACATCATGCTTCCCAAAAGCATAAAATAACAAAAGCAAATTAACAGGTACTTACCTGAATTGCCATCTATACCGATATGGTATATCATCCAATGCTACATAAATCAATTAAGCATTTCCAATAATCAGCACATTAAATAAGTTATAGTGTGTATGTACACACCTGAAAGCCTTAATCAAAGAATCGATCTAACAACCTCCCTCCTACACGCTCTTGCACACTAGCCCACCACCAAGTGCTCTTGCTTTACTTGCCTACAATCGACAACCAACCAAAAGTAATAGCCTACGGCTTACCAATACCAAACGAATAGACTGATAAAGCAATCCCTTACCATCACTTACCCAACAATTGACCAAAGAACTGAGGCTACGCTTGACTGCTTTGAATCCCGGATGCCCTTCTCCAACGATTGGAAAAGAAACCCCAAAAATGAGCCACACCACACCTACTATTCGACCAAGGTGACAGCACCTAGAAAAGGGAAATTCGGCACACAAGAGAAGGGAAAGTTTGGTTTAACACAAATGGGAAAGAAAAGAGGGAGATAATGAGTATATGGTTCGGCCAAGAATCCAAAAATAGAAGAGAAAGCAAAAATACGCAAAGGCTTGAGAACCCAAATAGCATTCGGCCACCAAAGAAAAATTAAGAGAGAATCAAATGAAGTTTCGGCAATGGTAAAGGTTACTTGGGATTTTCGGTTTAGGCTACAAAGAGATGGAAGAATGGGGGTTTTCTTTGACTCACACACACGGCACAAGACTAGGGAAACTCAAAAGAATTCGGCCCCAAAAGAGGAATGGAGAAACACTTTCGGCAAAGGGAACAAATGGGAAAAACCAAAAAAAAAATTCATGTAAAAGAGCTGCCCAATAAATAGCCAATTCGGCACATGCTACCCCCTTGAGGACTCCCACTTTCGGCTGCTACTTCAATAGCTCCAGGCCACTAATTCAAATTGATTTGAATTAGTCAACCAATTTATCCATATCATAATCAAATGAATAAACCACCAGCAACCATTATCCCCATCTACTAATTTTAAACTAATAAAATAATCTTATGCTTATCACAAATAAATAAATAAATAAAACAAACTACCCACCAGCCGAATTTAAAAACTAAACACTAATCTCATCTTATCCTTTTGAAGCTCCCCCATGTGCCGTCCCACCTTCAATTGCTGCCCCAAAGAGAATAAAAAAAAAATTAAAACTCCAAATGCCACTCTCCAGGTTCGAACCTGGGACCAAGCTGCTGCAAGCCTTACCCCCAACGCCCAGGCCACTCGGCCACCTTGATTTTTATGCCATAAAGCCACACCATAAAATCTTTAAGGGCTTCTTACTCAAGCCCCCAGTCGCATAAGAAAAATACAACACACAAAAGCTGCTTTCGTCGCTCGAACCAGCGCCCTCACGCACCTCCAACTCCCAAGTGCCGCACAGAAACCACTTGGACCAGCTGCTTCTTGTGCCAAATACGCGCCCCAGCTCTTTTAAGGCTTCCATCCTTGTAACGCTTAACCACAAAAATTAAAACCAATTTGCTGCCGCTTGGACTCGAACCTAAGACCCCCAAGGCGCTACCTCCAGCCCCTTAAGCTGCGCGCACAGCCACTATGCCAAAGCCTTACTTGTGCAATAAATTGCCAAAAAATTAGTCTTAAGACCTCCCTTGGCCCGATTCCCTTTTCACACTAAAATTCCAGAATTTTCCAAAATCTCCCCGTTTACTCCGAGCGTTCTTAAAACCCCAAAACACATCCAAGCACACCCAAGAACCTTCCAAACACCCACATCATACTCAAACCGCATAGCCCCTAAACCAGGGTGTTACAATTCTACCCTCCTTAGAATAATTTCGTCCTCGAAATTACTTGGCTAGACTGACAGTTCACATCCTAATTCCTATACTACGCTATCGCTGCGCACTCTGATCTCCAAGAGCTAACATACTTTACGAGCGACAACCAAACAGTCACCAAAACTGCCTCTACCACGTCCACGAGTATTGCGACCACGCCCCCTAGAACTCATTCTATCTACTGCGCTTTGATTTAGTCTGATTAGAAATTTTTATGCATTAGAAATTGGGTTCCACTGTTTATCCACGAGCAAATTTCATGAAAAGAAGTTTTCAAGGGTAGTTCTTTCGAGCAATCAAGTTTCATACCCTACCCAGGGGTAATTTCGTCATTTTTCCTAAAGAGTATATCGGCCGTAACTCAGGGTAAATTTTGAAAATAGATTTTCCCAACTTAAGGATATTTCAAAATTTACAAAATCTCAGGGTCAATTTGAAAATTTTGTTTTTCCAACAAAGTATGTTGCCAAAAATTCCAGAAAGCAGGGCTATTTTTGTAATTTTGCAAATCAGGGGCATTTTCGTAAATTCTCCAGATTGTAATTTCACAATATTTCACAAAATGAGATTCTCTAACATTTGGCAGAATAAGAATATTTCGGCAAAAATCAAGAGAAATCTGAAAATTTAACGACCCAAGGGCGTTTTGGTAATTTTATCAACCAGGGGTAATTTTGTAAATTTCCAAAGTCAGGGCATTATTTTGAAATACAGAAAACTTGATACTTTTGCAGAGTGAGAAAATTTTATTAAAATTGGGGTTAAACCGGAAATCTTGAAAGTCAGGGGCTTTTTAGAAATTTTCAACACAGGGGTATTTTTTTGTAAATTTCCCCAAACCAGAGTGTCTTGATATTTTGAGACCTCAAAATTTTTGGTATTTATAAAGTAAAAATCATTTCATCAAAAATTGAGGGTAGTATGGTAATTTTACAACACAAGGGTATTTTTGTAATTTTGCCACTAGGGCATTTTGGTAATTTTGGAAGTCAATGATACTTTTAGAAAAAGTTTCACAAGAATCTTTTACTACAGTAAAAAGGGTAATTTAAGGATTTTAAGACTAAGAATTTTATAAAACGGCACGGCTAGTCCCTTTCGGGTTTTAAGAATTGGTTTAGCCTATGAACAAGTCCTCTTGGTTAAGGTGAACCGTAGCTACGCACCAGGTAGGATTCAAGTGGAGAGGAGGTGAGTCACGCGGACTACTTAAATACCAAGCTCCCACTGAATACCACTCCTAGACATGCGCACACAGGTTGCTACACCTTAACACGGTGACTTACTTCACAGGTTTGTTTAGTAACCTTAAGTCTTATGCACATGTTTGAGTAGACTAGCCTTAGGGTTCAACTGATCCTAATTCACTATTCTACGAGCCCAACAAAGCCCATAACAGTTCATATAACAAATTACTTCAAGAAAGTCCGAAGTACTTACCTGGTGGACTCGGGCCGGAGGTACAGGTGCCATGCCAGAATAAACCTGAAATAAAAGCGCATATTTTGAAAAGCCCATTTTGAAAATGTTTTTGGGCCCAAAACCCTCAAAGCTGAGTTTTGAACCGGGCTCTGATACCAAACTGTAACAGCCCCAAACCCGGCCCATTCGTTACGACCGAATCTGGTTATGTCACTGGGAAAGTCGGTTGAAAAATCTTTGTTAACTTAAAATAAAACATCGTAGTTTGCTGAATTTTGGAAAACATATCTTTTGAGTAAAACTTTGTTATTAAACTCATTCATTTATAAAACTTCAGTTTATAATATCCAATTTGAATAAATAGGTTGCAAACCATAAATCATTTTCATTTAGCAATTTAAATTAAATTAAACCATAGTTAAGAATAATACCAAAATAATAAAATGGCCTTTATTACAACCCAATACTTAAAATAAAATAAGTGCATCAAAATCAAGCATAACATAATTGAACATCATCTTCGGCATGGGCCACCTTGTCCTCTCCGATCCCGGTCCAGCTTTATGCACTACCTGAAACAGTTAAAGGAAAAAGGTGAGTCACCAAGACTCAGTGTGCTACCCTTTTTCCCGGATTAGCAAAATATCACATACAAACATAATCATGATCATCATGCATCCCAATCATATGCACCCAATCCTAACCGTCCATACACCTTTTCTACCCCGTGTGGTACCAAACCACTGGTGGTGCCAAACCACTGGTGACATATAGTCACAGATGTGATGCCAAATCACTGGAGGTGCCAAACCTCTGGTGTCCGAAGACACGAAGTGTGTTACCAAAACACTGGTGACCGAAGTCACAAATCAATTGATGGGGCCAACCCATCGTGTGATACCAAATCACTGGCAGACGATCCCGTGTCTCAAAAGTGGGGCCAACCCACGGTGGTGTTAACCACAGGGATAAGTCGCTATGAGGTGCCAAACCTCTGGAGGTACCAAACCTCTGGTGACCGTAGTCACAGTGTGTTACCAAAACACTGGTGCCCGTCGGCACAATATCGCTGCCCCCTCCACTCAGTCAATCCCACATCAGTCACATAAATATATGTTACATGCCATTATATGTATAAATCAGTACATCATGCTTCCCAAAAGCATAAAATAACAAAAGCAAATTAACAGGTACTTACCTGAATTGCCATCTATACCGATATGGTATATCATCCAATGCTACATAAATCAATTAAGCATTTCCAATAATCAGCACATTAAATAAGTTATAGTGTGTATGTACACACCTGAAAGCCTTAATCAAAGAATCGATCTAACAACCTCGCTCCTACACGCTCTTGCACACTAGCCCACCACCAAGTGCTCTTGCTTTACTTGCCTACAATCGACAACCAACCAAAAGTAATAGCCTACGACTTACCAATACCCAACGATCGACCAAAGAACCGAGGCTACGCTTGACTGCTTTGAATCCCGGATGCCCTTCTCCAACGATTGGAAAAGAAACCCCAAAAATGAGCCACACCACACCTACTATTCGACCAAGGTGACAGCACCTAGAAAAGGAAAATTCGGCACACAAGAGAAGGGAAAGTTTGGTTTAACACAAATGGGAAAGAAAAGAGGGAGATAATGAGTATATGGTTCGGCCAAGAATCCAAAAATAGAAGAGAAAGCAAAAATACGCAAAGGCTTGAGAACCCAAATAGCATTCGGCCACCAAAGAAAAATTAAGAGAGAATCAAATGAAGTTTTGGCAATGGTAAAGGTTACTTGGGATTTTCGGTTTAGGCTACAAAGAGATGGAAGAATGGGGGTTTTCTTTGACTCACACACACGGCATAAGACTAGGGAAACTCAAAAGAATTCGGCCCCAAAAGGGGAATGGAGAAACACTTTCGGCAAAGGGAACAAATGGGAAAAACCAAAAAAAAAAAATTCATGTAAAAGAGCTGCCCAATAAATAGCCAATTCGGCACATGCTACCCCCTTGAGGACTCCCACTTTCGGCTGCTACTTCAATAGCTCCAGGCCACTAATTCAAATTGATTTGAATTAGTCAACCAATTTATCCATATCATAATCAAATGAATAAACCACCAGCAACCATTATCCCCATCTACTAATTTTAAACGAATAAAATAATCCTATGCTTATCACAAATAAATAAATAAATAAAACATACTACCCACCAGCCGAATTTAAAAACTAAACACTAATCTCATCTTATCCTTTTGAAGCTCCCCCATGTGCCGTCCCACCTTCAATTGCCGCCCCAAAGAGAATAAAAAAAAAAATTAAAACTCCAAATGCCACTCTCCAGGTTCGAACCTGGGACCAAGCTGCTGCAAGCCTTACCCCCAACGCCCAGGCCACTCGGCCACCTTGATTTTTATGCCATAAAGCCACACCATAAAATCTTTAAGGGCTTCTTACTCAAGCCCCCAGTCGCATAAGAAAAATACAACACGCAAAAGCTGCTTCCGTCGCTCGAACCAGCGCCCTCACGCACCTCCAACTCCCAAGTGCCGCACAGAAACCACTTGGACCAGCTGCTTCTTGTGCCAAATACGCGCCCCAGCTCTTTTAAGGCTTCCATCCTTGTAACGCTTAACCACAAAAATTAAAACCAATTTGCTGCCGCTTGGACTCGAACCTAAGACCCCCAAGGCGCTACCTCCAGCCCCTTAAGCTGCGCGCACAGCCACTATGCCAAAGCCTTACTTGTGCAATAAATTGCCAAAAAAATTAGTCTTAAGACCTCTCTTGGCCCGATTCCCTTTTCACACTAAAATTCCAGAATTTTCCAAAATCTCCCCGTTTACTCCGAGCGTTCTTAAAACCCCAAAACACATCCAAGCACACCCAAGAACCTTCCAAACACCCACATCATACTCAAACCGCATAGCCCCTAAACCAGGGTGTTACATGATCTAACTCGAAGAGTCCTAAAGATTCAAACAATATAAGTCATACATTTGTATTCACAAAAACGTAGGTGTTTCCCCTTTACCTGAATAATTACCTTTAATTCAAAACCGACAAGGATTGACATCCTCACAAAAGTTTCACTCAATTCACTCGAAGTGTTTAAGGTTCAGGAAAAAAGCACTCAAAAGTCGAACCTGAAATGTTAATCCCATAGGCTTGCCTGAAAATCAAATCTCCACCATTGTAAAATGAGATGATAAACAGATCAAAAAGTCATTAATAGGGTTGTAACGGGGCTAGGGTTAAAGGTGTGGATAAAGGCTGAATCAGAAGGTTAGAATCGAGGCTGACTTGACAAGTTACCTATCTAATAATAAGTAACTACATCAACTGAAAAGTAATAATCCTAATAATACGAGCTTTTCTTTTGATAAATAGACTTTTAACTGTATAAGCTTACTTTTCATATTACTAATACTGAATATACTTCGAATTTTTTTTTAAGAACAAATCAAGTAATAAAAGATAAATTCAACTACTGAAATAATATAATTAGGTAACTAATCAAATCAAATCTCGATATAAGGGTAGTCAAAAGGAATGGTGATAACAAATACAAAGGTTTTTGGGGTAATATTGTGGGTGAGTCAATAAAAAGGGTTGTTAGGATCAACGGGGTTCACTAGGGGTTAATCATGGAGGTAGGCTTTTTAGTGGAGTGAGTGGGTTAAAACCTAGGTGCCTTTATCATCTCGGTGTATCAAATCATAGGTGTGGTCTCAACATGTATAATCGAGGCAAGTTCTAGAATAACAGTTCAATGTTGACACACTCATAATCAATAAAGTGAGCATGAAAAAGAATATATGCTCTATAAGGCTCAAAATCTCACAAAAATTATGGGAGTTTTTGACAACAACCTCGTAAATTTTAAATTTCAAGGTAACATTCAGATTCAGGTAGACAACCTATTCAAAAAAAAATTTATTCTAAAAAATAGACTTATCATGCTTGATTCTCTAATATTCTTCTAATTTAATCATCAATGCACAATTAACAATGGCTTACTCAGAAACACGTCAATAAAGATCATAATTCATCAGAAATTTCATCCTAATTAGTAATATGAGAAAATTACTTAGGAACAGAATATAATTCAGGGATTTGAGAATAATGAAAAAAAGTTTGGCACTTTTATCCTCAGGGATTGAGAATAATGCAAAAAGCTAGGCACTTTTACCCCTCACACTTAAGATGTACATTGCCCTCAATGTACAAAGATAGATAATAAATTTAATAAGGAGAGAGTGGTGAAACTTCCTGAATTTGGATGGTTTCCTTGAGGTGGAAGTTCCGAGGGGTGGTAGTTTCTTCCGAGCTCTACGCTAGATGAAGAAATTGGGAAGCTCGTGAAGAATTAGCCAGGGATTATTGAAACATATTGAAAATAAACTAATTATATATATAAAGATAAGAAAGATAAAGAGAAAGAAACTAAGAAGGAAAATAAACTAAGGCTAGAAGATAAAGGGGCTTGAGAATCCTTTTTGATAGATGGTTTGTGAGGTGGGTGTGACTTCTAAGGCGACGGAGGTGCTGGCGGTGGCGGAAGTGGCGTGATTCCCAAGCAGCCTTTTGAACCTGACACTAATAAGCTAAAATAAAATAAACTAAATTAAGCATAAGATAGTCAAAGGGAAGGAAATTGAAGCAAAAGAGAAAAGAAAAATAGAAACTAAATGGTCTCAAAGACCCTTGGCTTGTTGTTTGGGTGAAGCGGCCGGCATGAACTTATGTATAGGGGTCTCCCTTGAGGAGACTATGCTTTCTTTCTTCCGCTTCTTCGTCATGGCTTTGGTGTGGCTCAAGAGTTATAGAGACTTGTTATGGAGAGGGGAATCTGAGAAAAGGGAATAAGAAAAGAGGTGGAAAGTAGATGAGAAGAATGGGGAGGGGGTTGGTATTTAAATAGAGGCTCAATTCTGGTTCTTCTCCATGCCCGTGGACCGAGGGCGTGTCGTTTCACATGGCCGCCTCGCACGGCCGTGTGTCTAGGTATGTTGATTTTCCATGCCCATTTTTCAGCCAACCACGCCCGTTTCTGATAAGTCAGTGTCGTCCACGGCCGCCTCGCACGGCCGTGGCGCTTTGTCGGTGCCCGTAGTGGGGTGGTTGCGTCCGTGATTTCGAAAATTAGTTGGGATTTGATTCGTACCGCCTCTACTATGTCAGTACGGAGATTCTGTTGTGGCCTGGAAATCTGTACTTTTGGTTAGTTTACAACTAGGTATTTAGAAAGAAAAGAAAAAAAGAAAATAGATTGAAAACAGAATGTGAAAATAAATTGTGTTAGTGCTCGGGTTGCCTCCCGAGAAGCGCTCGTTTATAGTCTTAAGCTAGACTTTCCTCGTATTTGAAAAATCAGGGAGGTTTAAAGGTTTGAATATCTTCCCTCATGCGTACAATTCTATTTTCTTGATAAAGTTTGAGTCGAGAAACGTGTACCTTAAAAGTGTCGAATATGGGGTTGCTTACCTCGACTGTTCCGTATGGGAAGATATTGTGTACCTCAAGGGGGATTTCTTCGTTTGCTTTCAGGTCTAACATGGTGATTCGAGGATCTGATTTATCTAACAGTACCTGGTCTCCTATTTTGAAGTGGTTTGATGTTCCTATGAGCTCTTCTGGGGGCTCCTTCGATTTTTCTTTGTGTGGTTCTGGTTCCTCTTTAAAGTGTGTCTTCCACTCTTCTAATTTGTCGACCTTAAGGCTTCGCTCCTTGTGTAATTCTTTTGTGTTGGCACAAGGTCCATGATTTGGCTCAGGTTTGTATCCTTGTGGTGTTTCTTGTGGTGAAAGTTGAACAACCTGGTTATCAACTGAATTTGCTTTTTCACCTTCATCAATTGTTGTTATGGCCGAGTCAAGAGCTTGTAAACTGATCGATTCATCACCTACCTGAAGTATGAGTTCTCCTGTGCTAACATCAATTTTAGTTCGAGCAGTTGCTAAAAAGGGTCTTCCTAAAATTAAGGAAATCGAATTATCCTCATCCATGTCTAAGACAACAAAATCTACTGGGAAAACGAATTTATCAATTTTTTACAAGAACATCTTCGATAATACCCCTAGGAATTCTAACAGTTTTATAAGCTAATTGAATGCTCATCCTAGTTTGTTTGGGTTTCGCTAGACCTAGTTGTCTAAACATTTTATAAGGCATGACAATTATACTTGCCCATAAATCAGCTAATGCATTATCAACAGTTAGTCTACCAATTAAACATGGAATTGTAAAACTCCCTAGATCTTTTTGCTTCCGCTGTAGTCTATTCTGTAACATTGCTGAGCATACTACGATTAATTCTACGTGTGTCTCTTCATCTAATTTGCGCTTGTTTGTCAAGAGCTGTTTTAAAAATTTCCTCGAATCTGGCATCTAAAAAAGAGCTTCAAGAAGAGGTAAGTTGATATGTAATTTCTTTAAAAGTTTAAGAAACTTACCGAACTGTTCCTCTGTATCATATCTCTTCATCGCTTCGGGATAAGGTATGCGAGGTTGGTACTCCTTGATTACCGATTTTTGCTTTTCCTATGTTACCTCTACTCTACCTTCTTTTACCTCGTTTCCTTGTATTGAATTGGGTTCATCTAACCCTATACTATCATGAGCTATGATGGCTTGGATTTGCTCATTTGGGTTAATCTCAATGTTGCTTGGTTGTAACATCCTAAATTTATGGGCCTATGCATTTAGTGTAGGGATAATTTTAATAGGTTAATTTAAGTGATAGGGGTCCAAATTGGGCTCAGGATTAGGCTAAGGCCTTGATTAAATTATTAGCTTGGGCATTAAGGAATTAAAAAGGTGGTAATTATGTTTAAAATGCCAAACATGGGCTTGTGGCCCAACAATAAGTGGCACTATAGGGGAATTCGTAGTGACGCCACACACAAGGGATTTAGGGGCCCAAAATTTAAGTTTAATGAGGCCCAGATCTTTTAATTTAAGTGAGTTAAATTTGGCATTAGGGTTAGTAAGAGGTGGACGGCTACCAGGCTATAAAATAGGAAAATTTATGTGGATTTTTAAGTGATAATATCATAAATAAAAAGGAGAAAAGTTAGGAGCTTATCTTCAAAGGAAGTGTTGGCCGAAAATCCACCAGCTAGAAGAGTGTAAAATTCGGCTACTGCATGGCATAGAGGGTGCCAAAATTCTCCTCTCTTCTAGCTTAAATTTTAAGGGCGTTTTCGGTATTTAGCAGTAGGTGTCAAAAATCTATAAATAGGGGGGGTTAGCTCCTTGTTTCTGACATTGAAAACCCTAAAATCCTCTCCCTTAGTGCAGAAATTTCCTAGCCTCTCCCTCTCCAAATTTCTTTCTTCAATTACTTCAAAAGCCGAAACTTCTCCCCACTTTCTTTTCCCTTGTGTCGATTTCTCTAAAAAGCTGAAGCATCCATCGCTTTTTCTTTTACTCATCCTATTTGAGGAATTGTTCTACACTTCCGGCATTTAAATCTTCCATTGGCATTGCCAAATCCTCTCCCTAGTACTAGCAGAATCTCCTAAGCTAAGGTAAGAGTCGATAATCGATTAGTTCTCATAATCTATTTTAGAAAGGCAAAAGCCGAAAGCTAATAGTTAATGGTTTTATGATGGGCGGCAATTTGGGATTTGAAGGAAGCTTAGTCAACTAGATCTAAAAGCCAAAAATCATAAGTCTCCAATTTCGGGATTTTAAGGTAAGAAGATTATCCCTAGATTTTTATTAAATTCGTTCAATATATATATGATTTTAACTCTATAAGGAGGATTAACGATTAAATATTGTTATAGTAGCTCTGATAAGGATTTGATGGAATTAAATATGGATCAGGCAAAAGAAAGAATCACTAAGTTTAAGAAACGAGCAGTATCTGCTGTTCGAGATTGGCCAATTGGTTGTGGACCGGCTTCTGAACAACACCTTAGGCAGATAGCAGTTGTGTCGACTAAGGATAGCGTCGATATAGAAAGCCTCGTTTTATCGATAATCAGGTGTGTAGATCTCTAACACACTACTAATAAACCTGTATGTATTTCTATTTATGTATGTTATGGGCTAAAAGCCGGAATGTGGCTGTATAGACAGTCGAATGGAACCCTAAAAGGGTTAGGCAAAGATACCAGGTACGTAAACATAGAACTCTCTATGTGTATCGAAAAATATATATGTCTGCATGATGTTTTCTTTATGTATGTATACATGGGGTGGGAATGATGATATTGAAGGGGAAGTGTATGATAGGTCACTTGGTGATCGGTGGTAGAAATCCCACATAATTTAAATGTAAGGTCACATAGTTATCGGTGGCTATGCCACATCTAATGATTCCTACTTAATAGGAATAGGCAGTACAGCTATCGTTTTGGTGTGTAGCGGATGGAGGGTTGATTGTAGAAATCCCCAAGGTATGATGGTTGGTACGGGTTGGTGTGTAGAGGATGGAAACCTAGGATGGGTTGGGTTATTCATTCTTTATTGTTTATTATGTGATTATGATTCATGCATTCCTGTATGGGCCAGGGCCCATAATGTGTTTGTGGGCTCAGGTCGATGTGTGTTTTGAGATTTATACACTGAGTCTTTGTGACTCACGCTTTCCTTTTCTCTACTCTTCCAGATGAACAGTAGATCGTGGACATAGGAGCCGAGAGGGACTCGAGGGGCCATCAAGTTCTATTTCTACAAGTTATTTTCTTTTGGAATTTCTTTAAGTTTACTTTATTTCATTGTTATTTCGAGAATATTTATGTAATAAGGCCCCTAGTTTTCATTCAACTAAGTCGTTTTCAATGTTAAGCAACTTATGGATTTATGATAAGGTTTGTTTATACTTTTAATAATAATAATAATAATACAAAGGATTCCATATTTTTAAAATGCCACCTATCTATCCAAATAATGTTCAATTGACTTATGATTTCCATAACATACAAAGCAAAAGTTTTCAAAGTACAAGCTGTGACATGCCAGATCCGGTCGAAACGCATGGGCCGGGTTTGGGGTGTTACATTGGTAGACGCCCTTGCGGTCGTTCGGACATTAACTTTGCAAGTTTTCCAACTGACTTAGTAAGTTCCCCAACTTGGCTCTTGATCTCTTCAATCGATGTTCGTTGATTTGTTTCAGTGTTTTGGAAACAGTTTTCTGTGGCTGCCATGAATTTTGTCAGCATCTCTTCAAGGTTCGGCTTTTTTCCTGTGGATAGGACTGATTTTGGAAATTTTGAGGAGGTTGTTGTCTTTGATTTCCTTGATTTCCTTGACTTCCCCATGTAAAATTTGGGTGGTTCCTCCAACCTAGATTATAAGTATTACTATAAGGGTTATTATTAGATCTGAAATTATTACCTATATAGTTCATCTGTTCGCTCTCTGCGCCCGGTTGGTAGGGCGGGTACTCAGGATTCGCCACAGTTCCACTTGCATCGCACTGCATTATGGGATGTGCCTTTAAAGAACACAAACTATCAAGCTTTTTATTCATCATCTCTACATGTGTTGATAGCATGGTTACTGCATCGAGGTTAAAAACTCCGGCTGATTTTGTTAGTTTGGTCCTTGTAACCTGCCACTGATAGTTATTCAGTGACATCTCTTCAGTAAACTCGTAGGCTGCTTCAGGAGTTTTGTTGTTCAGGGTTCCACCGGTAGTTGAATCAATTAGTTGCCTCGTTGAAGGGTTCACACCGTTATAGAAAGTTTGGACTTGAAGCCATAAGGGTAAACCATGGTGCGAACATATTCTCAAGAGATCCTTATATCTCTCCCATGCATCGTATAATGTCTCTAAATCCATCTGCACAAATGAAGAGATATCATTCCGTAATTTGGCAGTTTTGGCCGGTGGGAAATTCTTTAATAAAAATTTTTCGGTTATTTGATCCCACGTAGTGATTGACCCTCCTAGTAACGAGTTTAACCACTATTTGGCTTTATTCCTTAATGAAAAAAGAAATAACCAAAGACGTATGGCATCATCAGAAACGCCATTTATTTTGAAGGTATCACAGAACTCTAAAAAATTAGCTATATGAGTGTTTGGGTCTTTGTCCTGCAAACCATCAAATTGAACAAATTGTTGATTCATTTGTATAGTGTTAGGCTTTAATTCAAAATTATTAGCAGCTACAGCAGGCCTAACAATACTCAATTCTACTCCTGTTAAATGAGGTTTAGCATAATCGTACATAGTATGCGAAGAATTATTTTCTCCCACATCTTCTGGTGGTGGATTATTCTCGTCCATCCCTTCAGTAGGATTGGATCTGTTTTCGCGCTCTTCTTCTGTGTAATTTAGGGCTCACCTAATTTCCCTGCGATTCCTGCGAGCGATTGCTTCAATATCACTGTCGTATACTAGTGATCCTTTCGGGTTCCTTCTAGTCATAAACTAGAGGTACCTGCTGAGAAAAGAAAGAAAGAAAATTTAGCAAAATAAAAATTTAACCTAAAAAAATAAAAAATAAATTGCGAAAAATAAAAAAATAATGGCTAAAGTAATAAAAATAGAGCTTTCTTAATATTTTAGTTCCCGGCAACGGCGCCAAAAACTTGATCGTTAGATTTCAGAGTTTTCAATTTGTATGAATGAGAATGATCGAACCTGGAAACTAACTCTGACAACGATTGAGGCAAGTGCACCTATCGAACAGTAGTATAGCTTAGGCAAGACCGGATTGCCAAACCCAAAGGAACTAAAAGTACTAATACTAACTTTCTTTTTATTATTTAGCCTAAAATAAGTGAAGTTGTTATCTAATCTAAATTTAACTAACTACTAAGCTAAAGACTCAAGACAAAAAGAATAAATTGGGGAAATACTGTTGGGAAAACTCAGTTGATTCAGACGATACCCTTAGGAAGAATCCACCTAGACTTCACTTGTTATCTAACACTAAACCAGATGATTTATTCACTTGACTTGATCAGTAAGATTCCCTAATTTATATTAAACCTTTTCTCGAGGCGAATAACGTCTAACCCTAGGTTAATTAATTGAAATCTCTTTCTAATTAAAACCCCTAGAATCGCATTAACTCAATCTATGGACTCCCATATTAGGTTTCACCCTAATCCGGCAAAATCTCGTCACCCTATCTCTAGGCGCGCAATCAACTCCACTTAATTATGCTAGATCTACTCTTAAGCAGGGACTTTTGCTCCTCCACCTAAGCACATTCAAATTGAATCAATATCCCGAAAATATTAACACAAGAATTAAGCACACATAATTAAGAACAAATCAAGTATTTATCATATAGTTCAGAAAACAATAACAAGATCCGTCTTAGGTTTCATCCCCTTCAGGTATCTGAAGGGTTTAGTTCATAACAAATAAAGAAAACATCTCAGAAGAAAAGATAAAACAAAACATAAGAAATCCCTAAAACCCCTTAAAGGAATTGAAGGAGAAATCTGCCGTCTTGAGTAGAATTCCGGCTTCTTGAGATGGATCAACTGGCTATCTTCGAGTGATTCCCACCAATCTGACCTTTTCGGCTTGGCTCCTTGGCCTAGCTCACCGCCCCCTTTTCAGGTTACACTTAGGGGGTTTGTATAGGCTTTTGAAATAGGTTTTTTTGCCCCTAAGCATCCTTTTCCGAGTAGAATTCTTCTTTCTGACGACAGGGACACAGCCATGGCACACGCCCGTGTGAATCGTCTTAAGGCCGTGTTCGAACCTGATGAATGGGGCACGGTTGTGTAAATTGTGAGCAGGCTTTGTTCTAGTAGATAAATGAGGCACGGCCGTGTGGTCTTGGGCTCAGGCCGTATGGATTTCGTGATATGGCCTATTTACTCCGTTTTGGGCCCGTTTTACGTTCTTTTCATCCTCAGGTGCTTTCCTAAGTATAAGACATGAAAAGAAAGGATTAAAAGCATTTTTACATGAATCAAGGAATAAATCATTCGAAAATATGCTAAATGTGGGATTAAAATATGTTACTTTTACGGTTTATCAGCCGTGTTGCATAAGTCAGTATACCTTACAAGTTTGGCACTGCCTGGCACACGAGCATGTGTCGCCACTTCGAGGGCACATGGGCTAGACACACGGGCGTGTGGTTGCCCGTGTGACCCAAGTCAGTAATCTCACTTATTTGGACACGGGGTAGGACACGGGCTGGGACATGGCCATGTGCTCCCAATTCGAATGTTCACATGGCCTGTGACACGGGCATGCCTGGTGGCCGTGTGAGACACACGGCCTGACCACACGAGCACGTGTCTCCTATTTTGGGAGTAATTTTCTAAGTGTGGAAAAGTTTCCCGAGTTTACGGTTTAGTCCCGAACAACTTCTAATGTATGTTTAGGGTCTCGTAGGCTCGTTTAAGGGATGATATGAATGTTGTTGATTGATGATTATATAAAATTTGAAAATGTACGTGAAATGTATGTGTAATTGTATTATATGTTTGGTAATGCTCCGTAACCCTATTCCGACGTTGAATATTGGTGAGGGGTGTTACAATTTCCTTGTTCAAATATCATCCTCTCATGTTATCACATTTCAATTGTCATGCATCATCAGCTTCAGATGTTTCAGACAAATACATGTAATAACTCATTTCTTATCCACATCTTTTCATGTCAAGATTTTTACTCTTTGAATTTATTCGAAATATCGATGGATTCATAAGTAGTACACTCGAGGTGTACAAATCAATAATCTGTTAATTCATGTTCAACGATACCCATACGGTACTATTTCAGAGTGTACACTCACGAGCCACATATATATATTTAATAGGTGTACCAGTCCAGGCTAAATCCTTTTTAAGACATATGCTCTAAAGAGCTTGATCTGTATTACCCGTCCGGGCTAAATCAAATTCATAACATATGCTTGAGAGGACTTTTATCAGGATTACCCGTCCGGGCTAAATCCAATCTGCAACATATGCAAGATCTCATTCATTTCGGGAAATCACCTTTATCCATCGATTTTCATTCATTCCAACGGGATTTAACATTTATCCAACATTATCAGACTTGTAATTATTTCATACATCTGTAACTTTCATATAATTCAAATAATCTCATTCCACATTCCATTCAAGCATAAGTTAACATTTTTATTATTTATCATTTATCGGGCGTCATCATTTGTTTCGAATATTATCATTTATCGGGCTTTGTCTTCAATGTCATATATACATATACATAACATTTATACAATTTACCTACATAACATTTAACTCAAGCATATAAATATACACAATTTAGTTACATGAACTTACCTCGACAAAGGTTTGTGTACGAACATCTACTAATCCGAGTTTTCCTCTTTTCTTCGTTCTAACTCCAAATTTGGTCTATCCGGGTCTATACGAGTAAATTTAACATCAATTTAATACATTTCATATCTAAGTGGACTCAATTTACATCCTAGGCAAAATTACCATTTTGCCCCTAACTTTTTCATAAATTCCCATTTTGTCCCTTTGCTCGGAAAATGAAATTCAAAAAATCCGACCCTCTACCTAAGCCTAGTCGAAATATACATACAACATTACAGCACATACATTTCACAAATTTTAGAATTTTCCATGGGTTTTTCACCATTTTTCATTTTAGTCCCTAAATCATGTTTTCATCAAAAATCACGTTGTAAAAGTTATTTATCTATCATCTATCTTTCAGTTTTTACCATAAATTTCAAATTTACAACATATACATCCTTTTGAAAGTTTCTACACTTTGTTATCTTTTCAAATTGATCCCCCAAATAGATAGATTAGATTATCCTAGTTTCAAAAATATAAAAATTACTAAAAACGGGGGTTGAATACTTACCCAAATTGGCTATGAAAGCTTGCTTTCTCTTTCCTAGGGTTTCAATGGAATATTTTGGGGGAAGAAGATGAGAAAATATGATGATATTTTCTTTTCATCTTTTTAATTAATTTATTTAGTTCAATTCCTATTTAGTCCCTACCCTTTTCTAAAATTTCCATGGATGAATCATCTCAAAATATCTACTAGCTTTTAATTAATGGTATATTTACCACATAAGGACATCAATTTTTGGATTCTATAGCTATTTGATACTTATAGCTACTAGAATCCAACTTTTGCATTTTATGCGATTTAGTCCTTTCCCTAATTAAACACAAAATCGGTAAAATTTTCTTATCAAAATTTTCATATGACTTTCCTATCATATTACAAATCATAAAATAATATAAAAATAACTTTTAATTTTGGCTCGGATTTGTGGTCCTGAAACCACTGTTCCGATCTCACCGAAAATGGGCTGTTACAACTCTCCCTCCTTAAAAATTTTCGTCCTCGAAAATTTTTAACAGTAAAGAGATTTAGATACTACTTCCTCATTTTCTTTCTCCAGTTTCCCAAGTAGCTTTCTGTATACCATTTCATTATTAGAAGACTTTTACTAAAGCTACCTTTCATTTCTCAGTTCTTTCACTTCACATACCAGAATTCTAATCGTTTCTTCCCTATAAATCATATTAGGTTGAATTTCAATATTTATCAAAGAAGAAACTTATAATAGATCTGATTGATACCATCATAATACAATCACAAGAAAACACAGTGAATTCTGTCAAACTCTGGCTGTAATAGCAATCGATAGGCAACAATTCCAACTATTTCAATAAATCTCACGAAATTCAATAGATTAAGGACTTAATTTGCCCTTACAGTCGGATTGAAAAACTTGCTTCCATAACAAATTTTTTAGAAACACTTTGTCGCCATCTTGAAACTCTATCTCCTTTCGTTTAAAATTCACATAAAATCTCGGACCATCAGAAGCTACTTTAAACCTATATCAAATCCCTTTTACATTTTCTTCTGTTTCATGGATCATATCAACTCCATGTATGTTTTCTTACCATGCTTAGTCCAATAATATGTAGTTTCACATTTGCAACTATACAGAATCTTATATAGTGCCAGTTTAATACCTAATCGAAAACTGTTGTGATATGCAGTTTTGACTATCAACAATTATTTCTTTCTCGTTTGTCTTCAACTTCTAAAATACAACATTAAAACATATCTTCAAGAATCTGAATAACACACTCAGACTGACCATCAGTCTGAAATTGAAATGCGGTATCAAAAATTTGTAACTACTTACCCAAAGCTTCTTATGATTTATTTTAGAATCAAGAAGTAAACTGTAAACTGTGAATCTCTAAAAAATATGTTAAAGACTGACACTCCACACAGCTCGACAATCTCAGAAACTTATCTCTCATTCAATTTATCAAGTGAATAATCCATTCATGCTGAGATAAAACATATGAACTTTGTAAAACAATTAGTGATTACTCAAATAACATCTTTCTTTTCTTGAGACAGGGGTAATCCCGATATAAAATTCATAATAACTTTATCTCATTTTCGTTCTATTATCATCACTAGCTACAACAATTCTAAAAGTATCAATACTTGATATTCAAATTTAATCTGTTGACAAAATAAACATGTAAATATAATTTCAGAAACATCATATCACATTCTGGTTCACCAATACATCTTTTTCAAGTTAGCATACTTTTCGAATGACAAACACATTACCATTATGGGTTCCATATAAAATTTTCTGCACAGGCTCTGAATTCTTCAGTACTCAAGCTTTATTTCGAAATAACAGACAATCATTAGATCTACTCTACAATTCTGAATCAAAAATTTATTCACACTGTATTCGTATAACTTACAACTCATTATCACTTGTCTGAGCTTCACCGATCTGTTGTGGAATCATCAGTTTAGCATTAAGCTCAGCTAATATCAACCTTTTCTCAGACAATAGCAATCGAATATTTGTTGCTTATAAAGAAAACAAAGATTTTCTACTTAAAGCATCATCAATTATATATACCTTTCCCGAATGATACTCAATTACCAGATCAGAGTCTTTCAATAGTTCAAGCGATCTGTACTGTATCAGATTTAAATCCTTCTATAGCATTAGATACTTTAAAGCTTTATGATCAGTACATACATAGTATTTTCACTATACTAATATTGTTGCTAAGTCCTCAATACAATCACAATAATTGCTAACTCAAAATCATATATCAAGTAATTCTTCCCTATGATTTAACTGTCTGCAAGCATAAGCTATTACTTTGCTTTCCTGCATCAAAATACTATCTAATCCATTCAATGATATACTATTGAAATAAGAAATTTCATACTCGATTCAAACTGAACCAGAACTAATGCTTTGATTATCAGAACTTCCATCTAGTCAAAACTTTACTAAAATTTATCATTCCATTCAAATCTTACATCTTTCTGTAATATCCGTATCATTAATGTAACTATTATAGAAAACGCCTCCACAAAAAAAAATTAAAAAGGATATCGAAGCTTTAAGTTATTCCGAAGCCACAATCATCAAATAGGTTAAAACCATAATACTATAATAGATCTGACATTTCAACAATATTAATGATTCAATACCTCAACTTCAACAATATTTTTCAAATAGAAGAGGAAAACCGAAGGTGGCCCCAATGTCAACCAGTGCAATAATACAATTTCTATAATTTGTGATCCATATTACCAACTCCCATGATCAAGTCAGAATTTATAATAGTAGTAAGTATAATTACCACTGAACAATGAATATCTTTTTCTGTCAAACCATAGAATAACAAGAAAACCGAGATAATGAAACCCAAATTGCAAGCTATACTAGATTTCTGAGAAGATAATTCATGTTGAATAATAAAATGATTGATAACATCTCAGAGAAAGTCCAGAAGAGTAATATTGTAAATTCACATTATAAACGTTCATAATAGAGAAAGTGTAATTTACATATTTGCCTTTCAGAACTTAAACCAATAGAAGTAGAAAATAGTATCATACGAATCTTATCATCAAGTCTTCTATCACCTATAATGGCTTGAAAAACTAAAGGAAAATAAAGTAATATCACTCATAAATCAACCGGACTTGCAATAATTTTCGTCTATTACCATGTTTAGCCAACCTTTCCATATAATGATCATAGCATCCGAACATAAATAGTTACATATATCTTTGAAAATAACAGTACACATAGAATACCCATATAAAATACCCATAAGAGACTGCTATAATATACTAACTATAACAGCTGTGTTCAATTTTTTTTTTTTTTTGCAATTTCATCATTAATCCATTAACATATATAGTCATCAATAATCTCACATCATTTAGTTTGATCACGAAGCTTATTCGGAAGAAATTTTCAGTTAACCCATTATGTAGATACCATATATGAACAAATCGATTTCTCATAAATAACTTCTTTCTTTAACAGTGATACTGCATATCCCAAATAATTCTAAAAAAATTATGTTATCTCTTTTTAGATCCCATCTTTACTCGTTAACCCATTCTCAGTTCTGACTATTTTATTTATCATTCAACCACTAAACTCTTTAATTTTACACTTATGAACTTATTCAATGTAATTCTCATGAATTCCATTATATAGAACTGTACTGGCAAGGGGGTGGAGATCGTAAAGCCTCAAAATTTAACATTCATAAATACACACATATCACATAACATTTATCATCAACATGTCCATTATAAAAGATTTATTTCATACCTTTATGAGTCTCGTTTCATCATAAGTAACATTTTTACTCATGCGCGTGAATATCACTTTCAACAATATCGGATTTAGCTCGGATGGAAAGCATCTCTATCTATTTGCAAAATAATTTTCATCAGAGTCAGGAGATATCACACTATCACAGGTTATATAATGGCATGTATTTCTAGACTTCACATATGCTACGTTCAATCATAGAATTGACTAAACCGTAGCTCTGATACCACTAAATGTAACACCCCTAACCCATATCCGTCGTCAGAACAGGGTTTCGAAGCATTACCAAAACTTTCAGAACATTTTCAGATAATTCATGTAAATTACTATTCATTTTCCAAAATTAATCATAATGTCCTTTAAATAGACCCTCGAGGCCCAATACAAGCATTAGAATCAATTTGGGACTAAACCTAGGTCTCATAAATTTTTTCTCAAAATTTCAAAATTTTGCTTATGAACAATGCCCACACGCTCGTGTGGTCTGGGGACACGCCCGTGTCTCTAACTCGTGTAACTCTATGACTCGCAAAGCATGAAGAAATTGAAGTCATACGGCCAAGTCATACGCCTGTGTGCTAGGCCGTGTGGCGAATTTTATTTTTGAAATTTAAGTGCAATATTCACACAGCCATGTAACACGCTAGTGTCCAAAGTCGTGTCAACCACACGGCTGAGACACACGCCCATGTCTCTGCCCGTATGCTCAATTCTGAGCATTCTGTTTCTCATTTTTAAGATGCAGGGGACATACGCCAATGTACCTGACCGTGTGTCACACACGATCTAGACACACGCCCGTGTGTCTGTCTGTGTGGACAAAATAAAACCATTCCTAGCTTCATTTCTCACCCAAAATCATACCAAATTCCTGCACTATAACTTACATCCATAAACTAGCCAATTCTAGCATTCAAATTAAGCAATTTCTATCATTCATCATGGCATACCATTAAATACAAACATGTTTTTTATCTTATCTTTTATAAGCATACTCATTTAACCTTTCTTAATCAATCAATGATAAGCACTTATGTTAACTCCATAAAATAAACTTAAATACATATATACATGTACCAAAACATAATCATCACTAGCCATTCCAATGGCTAGGTTACAATAATCATTTACATCTAATGCAAATATGACCAATATAACCTATACATGCCATTATAACCTTAATTGATTTACCTTACTGTACCGACATGGGCCGATGGATAGTATGAGTGATCTCCGCCAAGCTTCCAATCCAACGAGCTTCTAATTTACTATAAAACAGGGGAAATTAAACGGGGTAAGCATAAAATGCTTAGTAAGTCCGTATAACATGGTATTTAGCTTATTGTTTAGTCTATTTCAAGATAACCCTATAAGGCATATTATATCAATTTAATCTCAAGCCCTACACACATCCTCATTGCCCTTGTTAGTCATATATTCCATAATAACATCAAAACATATTTGGACTCATCAACCATCAAGTTTCCATGCACATCAGCTTTCCATAACATGAATTCATTAAACATATATATATGTCATCTCATCATATTACAAGTATAATTTCATAATAGCTCATTTCAAATTCAAATTATTTCATATAAAAAATTTACTCATATCATTCGAAATATCAGTGGCACACGAGTAGTAGTACACTCAAGGTGTATAAGTCTACATTCAAGGATGAACATATTTATCAAATGAATTTCCTTGTTCAAATATCATCCTCTCATGTTTTCACATTTCAATTATCATGTAGCATCATATTTAGATGTTTTAGACAAATACATGTAATAAATCATTTCTTATCCACATCTTTTCATGTCAAGATTTTTACCCATTGAATTTATTCGAAATATCAATGGATTTATAAGTAGTACACTCGAGGTGTACAAATCAGTAATCCGTCAATTCATGTTCAATGGTACCCATACGATACTATATCAGAGTGTACACTCTTGAGCCACATATATATATATTTAACAGGATTACCAGTCCAGGCTAAATCCTTTTTAAGACATATGCTCTAAAGAGCGTGATCTGGGTTACCCGTCCGGGCTAAATCCAATACATAACATATGCTCAAGGGGACTTTTATCACGATTATATGTCTGGGGTAAATCCAATCTGCAACATATGCAGGATCTCATTCATTTCGGGAAATCACCTTTATCCATCAATTTTCATTCATTCCAGCGGGAATTAACATTTACATAACATTATCAGACTTGTAATTATTTCATACATTTGTAACTTTCATATAATTCAAATAAGCTCATTCCACAGTCTTTTCAAGCATAAGATAACATTTTTATTATTTATCATTTATCGGGCATCATCATTTATTTCGAGCATTATTATTTATCGGGCTTTGTCTTCAATGTCATATATACATATACATAACATTTATACAATTCACCTACATAACATTTAACTCAAGCATATAAATATACACAATTTAGTTACATGAACTTACCTCGACAAAGGTTTGTGTACGAACATCTACTAATCCGATTTTTCCTCTTTTCTTCGTTCTAACTCCAAATTTGGTCTATCCAGGTCTATACGAGTAAATTTAACATCAATTTAATACATTTCATATCTAAGTGGACTCAATTTACATTCTAGGCAAAATTACCATTTTGCCCCTAACTTTTTCATAAATTCCCATTTTGTCCCTTTGCTCGAAAAATGAAATTCAAAAAATCCGACCCTCTACCTAAGCCTAGTCGAAATATACATACAACTTTACAGCACATACATTTCACAAATTTTAGAATTTTCCATGGGTTTTTCACCTTTTTTCATTTTAGTCCCTAAATCATGTTTTCATCAAAAATCACTTTGTAAAAGTTGTTTATCTATCATCTATCTTTCAGTTTTTACCATAAATTTCAAATTTACAACATATACATCCTTGTGAAAGTTTCTACACTTTGTTATCTTTTCAAATTGATCCCCCAAATAGATAGATTAGATTATCCTAGTTTCAAAAATATAAAAATTACTAAAAACGGGGGTTGAATACTTACCCAAATTGGCTATGAAAGCTTGCTTTCTCTTTCCTAGGGTTTCAATGGAATATTTTGGGGGAAGAAGATGAGAAAATATGATGATATTTTCTTTTCATCTTTTTAATTAATTTATTTAGTTCAATTCCAATTTAGTCCCTACTTTTTCTAAAATTTCCATGGATGAATCATCTCAAAATATCTATTAGCTTTTAATTAATGGTATATTTACCACATAAGAGTTTTTGATTCTATAGCAATTTTGATACTTATAACTACTAGAATCCAACTTTTGCATTTTATGCGATTTAGTCCTTTCCCTAATTAAACACAAAATCGATAAAATTTTCTTATCAAAATTTTCATATGACTTTCCTATCATATTATAAATCATAAAATAATATAAAAATAAATTTTATTTTCGGCTCGGATTTGTGGTCCCGAAACTACTATTCCAATCTTACCGAAGATGGGTTGTTACACTTGATCGAGTAGTCCCCCACTCATTAAACAAGTGTGGTCAGGCATCATCTTTGACATTCTCAATACTTGAAGCTTCATCATCACATTCCAAAGCGTCTTAAGACATTTCTTTGCGAATATAATTGTGCAACAAGAAAACATGAAAGGATAATTCTATTGTGTCCTAATGAGATAAAAAAATGGCTCCTAACTACACCCCATCTCATCTTTAAAAGACTGAAACACCTTTTAATTACATTTCATGCGAAAGTATGTTAAAATAACTATTTAGTATTGGTAGGTTGATAGCCACACATTCATTCATTAAAGTGATATTGTTGCCCTCTAAAGGGGGCTAAGAAACATATTGAGTGTATGTAACCTGCATCAACAAGGTAATAACAACCTAGCCTAATTTATGAAAAAGTGTCTAAAAGTTACAGTTTAAATACAAAATTTTGCTTAAATAGTTTGAAGTGCCTCATGATGAAACACCCCAAACCCGGCCCACAAGTCTTGACCGGATCTGGTATGTTCCTCAGGAAAAACGGGTTCAAATTCTTTTGTGACTTAGGAAAAAAACTTGTGTGTTTTGAAAGAAAATTTGTTTTGGGTTGGGCTTGAGCTGAAAACGAGTTTATTTGATTAAAAATCCTTTAACTTTAGGTGACAAAACGTTTAGGGTTGGTTTTGATAATAAATTTACTTAATCTTTCAATTAATAAATATTTGTAACATAATAAATCAAAGTGAAGTAAAGAAATTCAACTATGGCCTTATTACATCAAATAATCCCAAAATTAAAATTTAAAATACTTGAAATAAAATAAAAGTCCAAATCGTAAATTTCTTGCTGTGCATGGCCATCCCTAAGCTTCTGCCGAACCGGTCCATTACTGCTCATCACCTGAAAAATATTCCCCAACGGGGTGAGTCAAACAGACTCAATGTGTACACAACACTAAGAATTAACTTTTCAGGCATGCATTATCATATCACATACATATTCAAATAACAAGTAAAAATAATGATGCAACCCAAACCTAAACCTATTAAGCCATCCGCTACACTCCCCCGTACCAACCTGTACACCGTGGTGACTACTAAGTCGACCCTCCTTCTGTTACACTCCATATCGCGGTCTTAGGTCACCGCATTCGTGGTCTTAGGTCACCACGTTCAGATTACTGTGGTCTTAGGTCACCACATTCAGATTACTGTGGTCTTAGGTCACCACATTCAGATATCACGGTCTTAGGTCACCGTGTTCGTGGTCTTAGGTCACCACATTCACTTCCCCTTCAAAATAAAACCCATATGCCCCATATAATAGTAATATGCATAAATATGCCAGAGTTCACATTCTTATTCTTATTCTCATGTTACAATTAACATATTTCATAATCCTAGTAGGAGTAGGAAACGTACCTGAGTACTTTGTACCATTGCATGGTACTTTAGCCATATTTTCACATTCTTAATAACACATTTAATTTAAAACATAGCCATGAACATATTAAAGCTTAGGGTAGGGTACACACCTAATTCGCTTAAGGTTTCCAATCCAAATCCCGAAAAGCTTGATCTAAGGCCTTAGATCTTAAATCTCTACATTTAATCAATCATTTAATACTTAGTAAAGAGCCATTCGGCCATAAATCCAAATCCTAGTAGGATTAGTACACTAAAACTTACCTTGCAATTTCCAAATCCCGAAAGTATTCCTTGCCTTATATGTCTGTCGAAATCCCTATAACTTCATGTTAGATCAATTTCTAACATTTATTCATAACAAATAACCCTTAGCCGAATGTTAAATATGACTTACCTTGTGGATTTTAAATCCCGAAATTTACCGAATAACTAGGGAACACGCGGCCTATGGTGTACCTTCGGGAAAAGAACTTCTCCTTCCTTGTAGTCGACACTTAGTAAATCCCGAAAGATCTCTTTAGTATTGAAATCGGCAACACTTGATATCCCAAAATTCCTCCCCTAATGTTGTAGTCGACAACACCTTGGCTTGAATCCTCAACAATATTCGGCTTTTAGGAGATTGAGAGAACAAGAATAAGAGAATAGGGTGTAGAAGGATTCAGCCAAAAAGAATCAAAAAGAAAAGAGAAAAAGAGAATAATGGCAGAGAGAATTCGGCAGAGAGAAGAGAAGAAACTTTAGAGAATTTCGGCAGAGGTTTTCTTGAAGAGAAAAGAATGAATGAAGAATAGCCTTGCTCTTCCTTTTATAGCC